>OX336389.2:1290823751-1291432244 GCA_946902985.2 Meconema thalassinum | reverse complement strand
TGGACATATGCTAGACATTGTCTAGAAAGTACTTTGTCACAGTCCAGTAATAATAATTCAATACTTGGATATTTTAGTCCAACTAGTCAGTTTCATAATTGTAACTTGATAACCACTCCGATCTTTCAGTATATTGAGGGCCAGTCTATCACGGTGTTGTTCATTAGGCGACAAAGGGAAACTATATGTTGCTTCGCGCATGATAGATGGTGATAAGCCATGCCCAGGGAACGATCTTCAGAACAGCCGTTGATTGGTTTAGACTGTCAGTGTTTTCTTGTACTGAAAAGATTACCGTGAGTTATGTTACAACTGACATATTTGAGAATAGATCACTTAGATCTGACCCCATTTAAGCGAAATGCTATGGCTTTAACAGAAGTCAATATTAAAATGGATCAGCAGTTACTTCAAACTTCAAGAAATATTTCCACTATGTCGTGTTAGACAGATTGTGGGTATATAATGGCGGACGATACAAGGATTAGACGTGCGTGTCCGATAGGGCATGTATCTGGATAAATCTGGTACAGACCAGGTTCACTACGCTTCAAGACCAACGAGAAATGTAAGCCACTTTTGACTTTATATTATGCCTAGCTAATTGGAACAAACTCATTTTTCTGCAGATGACCAACACATTTGTTTTTCTTCGTATTTAAATCTTGCAATGATTTACGCAAGACATATTAGAGTTATTCTGAGTATTTTCAGCACTCAGAACAGTTTAGGATCGATGACCGAGCAGAACGAGCATTTATTTGAATGTTTCATATTTTTTGGATAATCACGGTAATCAGCCTATGTAACTGAAAAGTTAATAATTATTTTTGTTGAGAAATTGATATTTTATCCATATTCGAAGAATCGAACATGTGGATTCTCACATAATGAAATAATAATTAAATATATTTAAAATTATATAACTAATAATAATAATAATCCACTAATAATAATAATAATGATTTTCATAACTTTTCTAAATAATTCTTGGATCTTATATTTTCTAATAATCACATTTATTGAGAGAGAGCCTATGAAGTAGTTTAATCATTTCTAGTTTGGAAGAGGTGATTTTCCGAAGGATAGTGGTTAGCGCAAGCCCGCATTCAGCCAACATTACAGTTCTGGTTGAACAGTTAATATTTGCAATGAGTAAAGTATATTTTTCAGATAACACGGAGAGGCATGAAACGGGAAGCAAATGATAATTGTATCAATTAGGATATTTTTGTATTTATATAAAATCATGACGTAAATTCACATTCGAAAGTGAAATAAAGATTATCATAAGTGTGGTAACTTCACGGGTTGAACTGAATGGTAAAATAAAATAAACTTGTAAGTTTATTAATCTTCCAGTGTTGATAACAAGCAGAGGCTTGATTTATTGTATAAATTTTGGGAAGAAAATTTATGTGTGTGGAGTAGTTGAAATGCCATTCCCAGGTGCGCATGTTTAAGTCGCAGGAATGAGGAGGTTTTTTTTGAGCATCAATCAAATAGCAGGTTCGATGACTCAGTGTTAAAGAAGGAGTATTGGAACTACACATTGCGTCGTATGAATGACCCAAAGGTTATTTCTTAAAAACCATCAGTTCTTATTTCAACCTTGTTTACGGATTCCATTAAGACTTTGATTTGGCTAGAACCCGGATTTGTCATGATAGTATTTTATTCTTCTTCAGAGGAAGACCTTTGCCGTTGTTGTTGGAATGTTGTGTTCTTATAAAAATAATAGAATGGGCCACTGCCAATTAAAAAATAATTCCATAACCACGAATAATTTGAAGGATGTTTTCAATCCTAGTGCCATGAACTAAATGAATTCATTATGAAGCTACAATTCTTATTTCCGCATTCTGTCGAAGAATTGCAAGTTGTGAAAGTTACTAAAATGGCCACAAATATAAATATTTTTCTTAATAATGATTCCAAGTGGAGAATGGAATAGTTGAATGGTCCAACAATTTATTGATCAAGTTGATGATTCAGAAATCATATATTTTGTTAGGAACCTGAAGTTCATAATCGAGTCACTTCTCGAAACGTTTAATGTCAGAAGAACAATTAATTTTGTTGTGCTTCGCACAATTTCTTCGATGCTATGCTCAATGGTCAAATACTTTTCAGATGTTGTTATTAATATGTGTACATAATTTGTGTTGAGTCAGAGATAATAATATTTTTTGACGATATATTTTTTTGAAACTGGAAAAATAAGTGAAAGTTAAAAATTCTATGAACAATTATTCTACGAGTGTTAATATTATGTAAAAATTCAACCAGTGAACTACAATATTTCCAGTAAAGACAATTAAATTTGAACTGGATTTAATCATAAATAACGGATATAATTTTGGAACACAGTCTACAGGACTGATAATCAGACTTGTGTCTCCAAAGATAATTGTCCAATGTGTTGGAAAATTTCTGTACATTGTGTAAATAGTAATGTGGGTCGCCACACGTGAATGATGCTGCTTTGAGCATTTTATTTTGCAGTCAATTTTAAATTCAGAATAAAATGAGATAATTTTACATGATGTGTTATGCCCAGTTGAATCTCCTTCTATCCTTATTGTTGCATTGAGCCAAAAATCAGTAAAGCATTTTTTTCATTTGATGTCGTTTTTGCGATTAGCTTTAACCCATCTGGCGCCCCGGGATATTTTGACTCTCGTGCTGACTGATTCTTGGTAAAATGCATATGTGGTCGTGCGGACTCCGGTCTAAACGGGCACATAAAATAAGATAGAGAGAGAAATGGCTTCGAACGTGGGGCTCGAGTTAGACACGGTCAATCGCATGCCGATTTAAATTGTGATATTTTTATATAGATATTTTGGGAGTTGAGAGATGTCTGGTTTGGATGAATAAATTAGTAGGAAACCCAATGAGTGGGGAAAATTAAAAATTTAACTTGGTTAATGATTAGAATGGGTTTGATTATTTTTGATAATGGCTTAACCATTAGGGCGTCAAGTAAATTCAGTAGTAAACGTTCGATGACTGGACATACGCATTATTAGAATCCAGGTGGAGGATATTTGAGAACTTGCATATTTTTCTTGTGATGTTGTGGTAAATGTAATTCGTAAAAGTAGAGAATTTTGTTTTTCCATCACGTAGACATTAGGACAAATCTCATTTTATTAGAGTGTTCCAATTAGCTATTCATATTTCTTGTTCTAATTATAAGCTTGCGTCTGCCGACATGTATACCCCTAAGTTTTGAATAATAATTGAAAATTATGGAAGAGATGATGAGGATGATGAGGAGTTTGGAAGAGAGTTCCAAAGAAGCTGGACGGCGTGTAGCAGCCATTATGAAAGAAAATACAGAGGCTTTAGAAAATAAACTTAAAGAAAATTCTGATTCTTTAGAAAATAAACTTAAAGAAAGTTTAAATGAGAAACTTGAAGAAAATTCTGATTCTTTAGAAAATAAACTTAAAGACAATTCTGATTCTTTAGAAAATAAACTTAAAGAAAGTTTAAATGATAAACTTAAAGAAAGTTCTGATTCTTTAAAAGATAACTTGAAAGAAAATTTAAATAGTAAATTTAATTCTATGGAAAATAAATTTAAAGAGAATTCCGAAATTTTGAAAATGTCACTTGAGAGTAAAATGACTAAATTATGCGAAAAAACACATGAGCTCGAAACTTTATTAGCCACTAACGCAAGTTTAATGGACGATAAATTTCGCGATGCCGATCTAAGATCCCAAAGCTTAGCTGATAGGATAGAACATGGTCTTAGGAAAGTTGGTGAAGACATGATCAACCTAGAAGTCAGAGTGAAGAAAGAGAGCAATGAGATGGCAATTCTAGTTGTTCAACGTTTGACAGAACAATTCAAAGAACTCGTAATGGGAGAAATAAGAGAAGGTGTGATTAATGAATTACAAACTGAAATTAAAACCACAGTTATCGATGAAATTAAAGACACACTCAAGCTGGAGAACCAGGAGGGAGTCAAGGAAATTAGGGAATCTTTGTCATCCCATATTCAAGTAATTTCCAAAGATATCCAAGCAACTCAGAAGGACATATCAGATATGACAGGGTCGTTGAAAAGTCACGAGGCTGTTATGAACCAGATATCCACTGATGTCAAGGAGAACTATAAGGAAACCGAAGCAATTAAAAAAATGGCAGAAGAAAACCATAAGGAAATTGAGGCTATGAAAACCCAAATCAAGGACGAGAAGCAGTCTGGCCATCTGTTGAAAATGCCAAGTGTAAGGGGAGAAGAACAGATACAGATAAACCTAGGAGCAGCTAGAGAAACTGATAGTCAAAGACAGGATGAGGTCAGGACAGTATTTCAATCCAACCCCATAACTGTATTCAAGAATGTAGAGGATAAGCCTTCTAAATTTTCAGGGCGAGATTCTGTGACACCCGTAGAATTCTTGAGAGAAGCAGGTGATTACCTAAAAGATTCCAAAATCCCTAAGGAAAGACAGATCCGAGTGATAGGGAAATTTTGGAAGGTCCTGCACTTCTTTGGTTTAGAGCTTTTAGGTCCACTCTCACCAATTTTGAGGAGTTTTCCCGTGGGTTATTAAAAAAGTTTTGGTCCCCGGAAACCCAACAGCAAGTCAGAGCAGAATTATATTCAAAGAGATTCTCGACGTCACAACCTACTCGATACTCTACGTACTTTTCTGGACAGCTTTCTAAACTACAACATTTAGATCCGCCGATGCCAGACAATGAATTAATTACCGCATTAATACGTCAGTTTCCAGCAGACGTCCAAAGAACTTTGATCGCTGCTGACATTTATAATATGGAGCAATTTGACGAGGTATTGCAGAAACTTGATCATACGAACGCTCAATTCTTCCATCAGAAGGGAGGAAAGAATAACAACGCTGTGTACGCTGTTATGGCCGACAGTTATTCCCAAACACCTCGAGAGATTCGAGAGGGGCGAGAAGAGAAAACGCCGAGGGAAGAGCCCGATAAAAGAGGATGGAATCAGTACAATAACCGATACAGTTACAAGCCTTATGCGAGACCGGATGGTGGATATCGATATAATACTCGATGGAGAAGGCCAAGGGATAATCAAGGAAGGTACCAGGAAAGAAGGTACTATGGTAGAAACAATAACTACAATAACAGAGGGAATGTGAATACTCGTCAGTCCAATGAAGAGTTCAATAAGGAGACGAGGAAGAACTTGGAAGAAAGACACCAAGAAAACTTGCAGTTCTTGGAACAGAAGCTCAATGAACCAGGTCCATCGGGAACACAACAATCCCGGGGGAATGGAAAAGAAAAAAAAAACTTCGAATTCACAGTAGAAGATAGAATTTTAAACACTTTCACTTCCAGAATTATTAAATGGCAAGCAGAGGATGATGATTTAATTCAACATAATGACGAACGGAAAGAAATGGGTACAAGAATTAAAATGCCAATCATATCATGCGAAGTATTCGGTATGCCTGTCGATACTTTAATTGATACTGGGGCTATGCTTTGTCTTGTGAGCGAGAAGCTTTATATTCTGTGGAAACTCAAAGAGAATTTAGAGGAGATTCCAGTATCAGGAATTAAAATCCAAGGAATAATACCCAACAAAATATCGCTGTGTAAAACACAATTATACTTATGTGTTACTATTGGAGGACATGATTTCCGACATGTATTTGTAGTAATGAAGGACATGGCTTTTGACATGATATTGGGAGCGGATTTCGTTCAGAAATATCTAGCAGTGATAGACATGAAGACAGAGACGATCAGATTCAAGAATACCGAAGAGATAAACTTCGAGGGAAAAGAAGAGGAAGACATCGAGGGAGATGCTCAATGGTCTCTGATTTTTCATGAAGCTGAAGGAAGAGAAGTCTACACTGAGAAGGAGTCCCCAGAGCTAGGAAAAATTTTGGAAGAGTATCACGATATTTTTGATATTAAACCTGGTGAAATTAAAGATTTTGAATATCGTATTCGTGTAAATGATGATGCACCTTTCCATGCTAAATTGTATCCGGTAGCGGAAAAGCATCGCGAAAGGGTAAAAGTGCTTATCAAAGAGATGGAAAGTAACAATGTGATTGAAAAGTACACTACCTCTTATGTCAATCCATTAGCAGTAGTGTCTAAGCCAGATGGAAGTCTGAGACTATGTTTAGACGCGCGAAATTTGAATTCAAGATTGCTGCCAGAGTATGACAGACCACCAATCGTTAGGGAACTGTTAAGGAAATTCCAAGGCAAGGTCTGGTTCTCTAACATTGATCTCACTTCGTCCTACCATCACATTAGGCTTAGTGAAGATTCCAAAACGTTTACAGGATTTATGTTTGACCAGCAGACATATGTATTCCGCCGTCTACCATTTGGGGTCAAAACATCTGGATCTGTTTTGATCAGAGCACTGGAACAAAACTTGAGTCCTGAAGTAAAAGAGATAGCAATTCGTTACATAGATGATATCCTAATTGCATCTGAGACTAAGGAGGAACATTTATTACATCTTCAGATGTTATTCGCAGATTTGAGAAAAGCGAACTTTAAAGTAAACCTTCGAAAATGTCAGTTCTTTCGGAAGGAAATAAAATTTTTGGGCCACATTTTGGATGGTGAAGGATACCGTCCCAACGAGACAAAGATACAGGTGATTGCAAATTTCCCTAGACCTACTAGAGTGAAGAATGTCCGCAGTTTTCTCGGAACATGCCAATTCTTTGCAGGGCACTGTCCGAGCTTCACCAAGACGGTTGCTCCATTGCAGGAATTATTAAAAAAAGGAAACAAATGGAAATGGGATGAAGATTGTGAACAATCATTTCAAGATGCCAAGAGGTTATTGGTAAACAGCGTGAAATTAGAGTATCCTGACTTCACTAAGAATTTCATCATAGAATCCGATGCATCCACCGTAGGGATTGGAGCTATTCTTCTTCAAGAAGATGAAGATCACAAGAGACGTTACCTGGCGTTCATAAGCAGGAAACTTCGTCCATCAGAAAGGAATTATTACACCACAGAGTTAGAAGCACTTGCTGTAATCTTCGCGTTGGAGTCGTGGAAGAAAATGTTAATTGGACATTCAGTAATTGTGAGGACTGATCACCACGCATTGGAGTTTATCTTGAGAACAAACTTTGCCAGTGATAGGATAACTAGATGGTCACTTTTTATTCAACAATTCTACCTAGTTATTGAACACACTCCTGGAAAGTTGAACGTTGGAGCCGATTTATTGAGTAGAGCAGTGGAGTCTACATCTAAGGTTCTTCAAGTTAACCCGACGCAGGAGGACGAGGATACCTTGAGAAGGTTAAGATTGTTGCATTTATCCCAGAGGAGAGACCGACGTTTTAGAAACATTTTTCGTTTTCTACAGGGAGACATGGATCCAAATGATGATGATTTTGTGGAAGTAAACAACAATGGAAGCTATGAGATCGCCAATACACGAACTGGTAACATCGTGGGAACTTGTAATGCAGCGAATTTGAAGATTTATTATTCAAGAACCAGATGATTTAATGTGTAGATAGGAAAAATAAAAAAATTTCAATTTTTATTTTTTGCTAGGTGTGGGGTGGATGTGCCCAACTCTAGGAATGGGTATTCCAAGATTCAGACACCTAGATATCAAGGGAAAGGCTACAGCCGCTTTTGAAAGTTGAGATATTTGAATATCGCGCTCCATTACTTCCAGAAGGGAATGGAAACTTTATGCAGCCAAGAGCATGTCAAGTGACGTAGCGAGTAGTAGCAGAGGTCGAGACTATTTATTGATTAAATAGTTAGCCATGGAGTAGAGACTTGAGACTTGGATCATATTACTGGCACGGCCAAATGAAAGAGAATGCACTTAGTATCAAGTAAATCGGACCAGGGATACCAGAGATATGAGGATTTCCATATTTCAGCGTGATTCAGCGTGGACCTGACCGTTTTGAATAAAAGCCGGCCGGCCCAAGCAACATCAGCTCACTTCGAACCAAGCTCTTGCATGACAAGGTGCTGCCACGTTGAGCCAAGGCACATGGTTGCCGGATCTACGCAGAAGATATCTTTAAATTGTGATAGTCACAAAAGTGCTGCGATACATGTGGAACTTAGTAAGTTTCCGGCAGAGAGAATCACTAAGGTGATTGTTATTTTTCTACGGACACTGGTGAAATATTTTATTTCTATATGGACATATGCTAGACTTTGTCTAGAAAGTACTTTGTCACAGTCCAGTAGTAATAATTCAATACTTGGATATTTTAGTCCAACTAGTCAGTTTCATAATTGTAACTGGATAACCACTCCGATCTTTCAGTATATTGAAGGCCAGTCTATCACGGTGTTGTTCATTAGCCGACAAAGGGAAACTATATGTTGCTTCCCGCATGATAGATGGTGATAAGCCATGCCCAGGGAACGATCTTCGGAAACAGCCTTTGATTGGTTTAGACTGTCAGTGTTTTCTTGTACTGAAAAGATTACCGTGAGTTATGTTACAACTGACATATTTGAGAATAGATCACTTAGATCTGACCCCATTTAAGCGAAATGCTATGGCTTTAACAGAAGTCAATATTAAAATGGATCAGCAGTTACTTCAAACTTCAAGAAATATTTCCACTATGTCGTGTTAGACAGATTGTGGGTATATAATGGCGGCCGATACAAGGATTAGACGTGCGTGTCCGATAGGGCATGTATCTGGATAAATCAGGTACAGACCAGGTTCACTACGCTTCAAGACCAACGAGAAATGTAAGCCACTTTTGACTTTATATTATGCCTAGCTAATTGGAACAAACTCATTTTCCTGCAGATGACCAACACATTTGTTTTTCTTCGTATTCAAATCTTGCAATGATTTACGCAAGACATATTAGAGTTATTCTGAGTATTTTCAGCACTCAGAACAGTTTAGGATCGATGACCGAGCAGAACGAGCATTTATTTGAATGTTTCATATTTTTTGGATAATCACGGTAATCAGCCTATGTAACTGAAAAGTTAATAATTATTTTTGTTGAGAAATTGATATTTTATCCATATTCGAAGAATCGAACATGTGGATTCTCACATAATGAAATAATAATTAAATATATTTAAAATTATATAACTAATAATAATAATAATCCACTAATAATAATAATAATGATTTTCATAACTTTTCTAAATAATTCTTGGATCTTATATTTTCTAATAATCACATTTATTGAGAGAGAGCCTATGAAGTAGTTTAATCATTTCTAGTTTGGAAGAGGTGATTTTCCGAAGGATAGTGGTTAGCGCAAGCCCGCATTCAGCCAACATTACAGTTCTGGTTGAACAGTTAATATTTGCAATGAGTAAAGTATATTTTTCAGATAACACGGAGAGGCATGAAACGGGAAGCAAATGATAATTGTATCAATTAGGATATTTTTGTATTTATATAAAATCATGACGTAAATTCACATTCGAAAGTGAAATAAAGATTATCATAAGTGTGGTAACTTCACGGGTTGAACTGAATGGTAAAATAAAATAAACTTGTAAGTTTATTAATCTTCCAGTGTTGATAACAAGCAGAGGCTTGATTTATTGTATAAATTTTGGGAAGAAAATTTATGTGTGTGGAGTAGTTGAAATGCCATTCCCAGGTGCGCATGTTTAAGTCGCAGGAATGAGGAGGTTTTTTTTGAGCATCAATCAAATAGCAGGTTCGATGACTCAGTGTTAAAGAAGGAGTATTGGAACTACACATTGCGTCGTATGAATGACCCAAAGGTTATTTCTTAAAAACCATCAGTTCTTATTTCAACCTTGTTTACGGATTCCATTAAGACTTTGATTTGGCTAGAACCCGGATTTGTCATGATAGTATTTTATTCTTCTTCAGAGGAAGACCTTTGCCGTTGTTGTTGGAATGTTGTGTTCTTATAAAAATAATAGAATGGGCCACTGCCAATTAAAAAATAATTCCATAACCACGAATAATTTGAAGGATGTTTTCAATCCTAGTGCCATGAACTAAATGAATTCATTATGAAGCTACAATTCTTATTTCCGCATTCTGTCGAAGAATTGCAAGTTGTGAAAGTTACTAAAATGGCCACAAATATAAATATTTTTCTTAATAATGATTCCAAGTGGAGAATGGAATAGTTGAATGGTCCAACAATTTATTGATCAAGTTGATGATTCAGAAATCATATATTTTGTTAGGAACTTGAAGTTCATAATCGAGTCACTTCTCGAAACGTTTAATGTCAGAAGAACAATTAATTTTGTTGTGCTTCGCACAATTTCTTCGATGCTATGCTCAATGGTCAAATACTTTTCAGATGTTGTTATTAATATGTGTACATAATTTGTGTTGAGTCAGAGATAATAATATTTTTTGACGATATATTTTTTTGAAACTGGAAAAATAAGTGAAAGTTAAAAATTCTATGAACAATTATTCTACGAGTGTTAATATTATGTAAAAATTCAACCAGTGAACTACAATATTTCCAGTAAAGACAACTAAATTTGAACTGGATTTAATCATAAATAACGGATATAATTTTGGAACACAGTCTACAGGACTGATAATCAGACTTGTGTCTCCAAAGATAATTGTCCAATGTGTTGGAAAATTTCTGTACATCGTGTAAATAGTAATGTGGGTCGCCACACGTGAATGATGCTGCTTTGAGCATTTTATTTTGCAGTCAATTTTAAATTCAGAATAAAATGAGATAATTTTACATGATGTGTTATGCCCAGTTGAATCTCCTTCTATCCTTATTATTGCATTGAGCCAAAAATCAGTAAAGCATTTTTTTCATTTGATGTCGTTTTTGCGATTAGCTTTAACCCATCTGGCGCCCCGGGATATTTTGACTCTCGTGCTGACTGATTCTTGGTAAAATGCATATGTGGTCGTGCGGACTCCGGTCTAAACGGGCACAGTACTGCTATTATGATTATAGATTCTTAGTTTTATTTGTAAGTACTGTACTTGGCTGGAAATCAGAAAGTAGTCAGCCATTACATCACTGTATAATGGCTCTCCACATCACTGAGGCGCTATGTACCAACTGCCGGTTTAAAGTGGAACTTCTATTTTGGCTTGACTTTGAAGAAATTAATATTTGCAATTATCTCAATACAAGGATGTCAGAATCAAGTAAATTGGGACTCAATCGATAATGCGTCAGATGCATTACATTCTAAAACAACAAACTTTGTCGTAGCGCAAATACTTACCAAGATATTTCAGGATTAGTAAAAGGTGAAATTTCTACCTGACTGTTTTAATAGCCTATATAAGATTAGATACCGAGCTTTGTATTCTTACAAAGGTAAATAAATGCAGCTTCCATTATGAGATTATGAGATTTTGCTTGAAACAAGCAAGCGAGGTCTCCCAGATCTCATCACAGTGCTTCGTCTTGAAAGAAAGAATCGCGGGTAATTCTATAAAGGTTGAAGCTACATAACAAAAGACGGAATTCCTTCTTTGACTTTCTGGAACCTCCGCAGAGCAAATTTAATTTACTTGAGATAGTGTCGTAAGAAATATTCTCTGTGACATAGAAGATAAACGTATTGCGGTTGAGATGCTTCTTTAAATCAATTAGTGACGAGGTTTCTTGCGTCACAGCATTTTATTCCAAATAAATCATTTTAAAAGATACCTCAGTAAAGAAATTTAACGAACTTGAATCTCTTTTAAATAATGCAGACTAAATTTAATACAACCTGTCACATTGTTTTGTTGTTGAATTGTTAAGAGATTTGCAACATCGCGGTTATGTAGCCCCGTGTACTTGGTTGTGTGTAGAATTTGTCTGAAAACCTGTGTCACTGTGATATCTGTACCAGTAGTGTGTATTTGTAATTGAGGTAAGATTGGGTAGGAAGTGGCCGTGGACTTAAGTAAGTACCATACCAGTATTTGCCTGGAGCAGAAGTGGGGAAACCACGGAAAAACACTTTCAGGATGGCTGAGGTAGGAATCAAACCCGCCTCTTCTCAGTTTTGCTTCACAAAGCTGAGTGTGCTCAGTTCCGTCCCTAAGAACAGAATTGAATTTCTTAGCAGAGTGGTGCCAGCCAAGAATACTAGCCACTACAGAACGAGGCGGACTGCATTGTTTCCATACTGGTTCAATGGCTACACAACTAGTTTGGTGGTGCTAATCGATGGGAACAATGGCAGGCATTTGTTATGGGAAAATAGTCAGGTTTGAATACAGTAGTTGAAGCTAACTTGGATGGTGGGACCGTATGAAGACAATGGGAAGAAGAGAGATTTTGAAATCATAGAAGTCATTTATCTGAGTTGCCTACGTAATCTACTGTATTGTTAGTGGAAGCATTTCAATCGGTCAGAACAGGTATGCCCAATTAAGAATTACAATTAATTTCCTAGCGCCTGTTATAAATTATACGAATTATGTATACACTTAATGAAACCCTTCTCCCACGAATTAATCCAATTAGGCCTCCCGGACGAGAAGCATATCTTCCCTCATTTGTTTCGTGCCAAAATGGTTAGAGTGAAAGATATACTCCTCGTGCAATGCTTTATCATTTGTTGCGTGCCAAAGAGCTTCGAGCGCAGGACATGCTTCTCGAACAATGTTTTCTCATTTGTTGCGTGCCAAAGAGCTCGGAGCACAGGATATGCTCCTCGTGCAATGTTTTCTCATTTGTTGCTTGCCAAAGAGATCGGAGTGCAGGACATGCTCCTCGTGCAATGTTTTCTCATTTGTTTTGTGCCAAAGAGCATGGAGCACAGGATATGCTCCTCGTACAATGTTTTCTCATTTGTTTTGTGCCAAAGAGCATGGAGCACAGGATATGCTCCTCGTACAATGTTTTCTCAATTGTTGCGTGCCAAAGAGCTAGGAGCACAGGATATGCCCAACGTGCAATTTGTTGCGTGCCAAAGAGCTCGGAGCACAGGATATGCTCATCGTACAATGTTTTCTCATGTTTTGCGTGACAAAGAGCTCGGAAGGCAAGATATGGTCCTCGTAAAATGTTTTCTCATTTGTCGCGTGCCAAAGAGCTCGGGGCACAAGATATGCCCCTCGTGCAATGTTTTCTCATTTGTTGCGTGCCAAAGAGCTTGGGGCACAAGATATGCCCCTCGTGCAATGTTTTCTCATTTGTTGCGTGCCAAAGAGCATAGAGCATAGGATATGCCCCTCGTGCAATGTTTTCTCATTTGTCGCGTGTCAAAATGGTTGGAGTGAGAGATATGCTCCTCGTGCAATGTTTTCTCATTTGTTGCGTGCCAAAGAGCTCGGAGCACAAGAGATGCCCCTCGTGCAATGTTTTCTCATTTGGTGCGTGCCAAAGAGCTCGGAGCGCAGGATATGCCCCTCGTGCAATGTTTTCTCATTTGGTGCGTGCCAAAGAGCTCGGAGCACACGATATGCTCCTCGTACAATGTTTTCTCATTTGTTCCGTGCCAAAGAGCTCGGAGCACAAGATATGTCCCTCGTGCAATGTTTTCTCATTTGTTGCGTGACAAAGAACTCAGAAAGCAAGGTATGGTCCTCGTGCAAATTTTTTCTCATTTGTTTTGTGCCAAAGAGCTCGGAAGGCAAGATATGCTCCTCGTACAAAATAGAGCCGTAAATCAGAACATATTATTTTTACGACCACTGTTTAGGCCTACAGGAACTTTTGTTGCACGCCAACTCTTCTGGAGATATTAGAACTTTTTCCCCCAGAAGACCTGCATATAGGATTCGTATAATAACCTGTGTTATTGTGGTGTCTGTAGTAGTTTGTATTTACTGTATATTTGAGGTTTGAACTGGGAAGGAGGTGTCCGTGGCCTTAAGTAAGGAACCATCCCGAATTCATCCACAGTAGAAGTGGGAAACCACTTGTAGGATAACTTTGGTACGCTCTTCTCAGTTCTACCTGACAAGGTAGGGTGGTCCCCGTCCCAATCCTCAGACCGTATCAAATTTCTTGCCATAACTGGGAATCTAACCCAGAACCTTTGGAACCAGAGCCTTAATATGTACTCCGGGATCACAGGAGGGGCTGGTTTATCTAATTTATTTAAACTATTTATTATCCATATTTTGCCTTGTAACGTATCTTACACAAAATTCAAATTTCCAATTATTTACTCAACAGTGAGGACTGTTTGATGCAAAGAGAACGAGTTTACAATCATTTGGTAACAATTTGAAAGTGTTTTATGTTCAACCCTGGCGAAATGTAAATAATAGACATGTCAGAAAACTGTACTATAATGAGGCTCATTATAATACAAGTTTTCATTATGATACAGTTTCTCCCACCAATCAGAGCTCAAGAAACAGTTGTGTGACCAATTAGGTGAGGACAGCATCGCACCTGCGCTCACTTCCATGGCCCCCTATTTTAAATTTCACTGCGTGGCGAGTGTCATAGTGAGGTATTCCTGGAGGACACGGTCAAATACAAGGTATTCTCTGCGTCCCATGCGCTCTGTTCAGTACATAAAACTGGTGAAATCTCGTCAGATATTTATGAATATTTATGTTCGAACATAAAATAGTTATAATTATCGTCGAACATAAACAATCGTATGCAACGAGCATATAATAGCAATAATTAAGACACGAGTATGTTTATAAAACGAGCGTAGCGAGTTTTATAATTTGCATACGAGTGTCTTAATTACCATTATAGGTGATTAACTTGCTACGCTCGTTTTATAAACCTACTCGTGTCTTAATTATTGCCATTATAGGCTTATTGCATAATACTATAGTGTGATTTTTTAAAATTATAAGTTACATATTTTATGCTGCCTGACACAAGTGTTTTTTCAAGATTTTTAATCTGCACAGTTTTGGTCCAGTAACCATTCAGTAAAAGCTTGAAACCAATTGCTCATTAAAGGGTCCACCAATACCTTGGAGTCGATTAGATGGAAGTGCGTCCCACAGGCGCCCGACTAGTGGCGTATAGGCCATCGGCTCTACATGGAGGCAACTTGGTTACTCAATATCTCACCGGGTGGGAGAGTGCTCACTTGCCTCTAATGTCCGTACAGTCTAGTGCAAAATTAAGTTCTACCATTTATCCGGCCTGAGAGCAAAATACAATTACTGCTTCAAGTCGAACTAATCCTTTTATAAATATGGTATTTCAAGCATTCATAAAGAATAGTATTGGCCGAGACTAAAATGGATGAAAACCAGTGTGGCTTTAGACCACAATGAGAATGTCAGAATCTCAGTGCTAATTTTCTATGAAGTATTTAAAGTGTACTCTCCACTGAGGGCCAGATGACTTCGTAGTTCCACCCCTTAAAACAACAATAACTAACTAACTAACTAACTAACTAAATAACTAACTAACTAACTCTCAGTTGTAGTCGACATAACATCACGATGTTGCTATTTGCGGCAATTTGGAAAGTCCGGTCATTGTTTGTGTTCGATTCATTAACTTTCAGCTTTTTCGATGCCTGGGTGGATGCTAATTAGTTTGATATTTTCTTCATCCTTCAAAACTAACCACACGCACAAAATAACAACCTACCCCGCCTCCAAACACTAGCCTGCGTGCTTATAAGAACGGAGTGCCGAGTTGCCGACCAAAAGAAACTGATTCGATAGATCGATTTAAACCGAGGATTACTCGATATCTCCTCCAGCTGTTGTGAACAGCGTGTTGACGCCAGCTGATCGATGAACTTTCAAGTCAGAAGTTATATTTGCCGGACTAGATACAACTGTACCAATATTTTTATCATTTCAAATGATCTTGTAGACTTCGTCAATATGCTTTGGGTCTAACGTTACGCGGGACGGAGACGGTTGCGTTACGGAGACGGAGATTGTGACGTCATGCAGCCGCGCGGGAAGCCTAAGTTAATGGGTCAAGGACGGCGAGTGCGTGACGTCATGCAGCCACGCGGGAAGCCCAAGTTATTGGTTAATAGAGTCTGTTGAAAGAGTCTTGGGGCGTCGAGCGACCTGGAGCTTCGAGCGAAGCGAAAAGAATACAGGGTGACTCCTAAAGAGGTGTACAACATGCCAGATAAGAATACAGGGTGACTCCTAAAGAGATATACCAGACGCCAGATAAGAATACAAGGTGACTCTTAAAGAGGTGTACAAGATGACAGAAGAATACAGGGTGTCTCCTAAAGGGGTGCACAAGATGTCAGACAAGAATACAGGGTGACTCCTAAAGAGGTGTACAAGATGTCACACAAGAATACAGGGTGACTTCTAAAGAGATATACAAGACACCAGATAAGCAGGGGCGGCTCCAGGATTATATTTTTGGGTAGGCACAGTTTGTGGTTACCGGGGGGCCTGGGGGTCCGGGTGTCCTCCCCCGGATTTTTTTTTTAATTGGATGCAAATTGGTGATTTTTAAGGCTTTCTGATGGTACATTTTACTCTTGCTTTTATTGGGCTATACATGTGGTATAGCCAAATAAAAGTAGTTTCGGTGTCTCAAATAAGGTTTTAGAGCATGCAGAGCCTAGATGTTTTTAGTCATGGAATTAAGCCTAAAATATTTCGTCACTTGCTTAGAATTTAGACCTTTAATTGTTTTCCAGATTGTGATAAAATAATATATTAACTGACGTTTTTGAAATTGACTGTACACACTCTCTAATTGTCAGGAAAGAAAATTTTGACATGACTTAGAATCACTAATCACAATTCCAGTAAGTTGCTCCGATTACAGTAAGTTGTAATCACAATTACAGTAAGTTGTTGCATAATATATGGTCAACTTGTGATAAATATTCTAACTATCTAAGGGGGATATTATTCGAAATAATGGATTAACCTTCAAAATAAAAACTCATAACACTTTTTGAATTTCAACAAAATACACTTTATTACCTATAAATTTCACAAAGCTAATTTTAACTTTAAGTAGAAAACTCAAAATACAACTCAAACCAATCCAATAATATGCACACAAACACATCTCAAATGCACAGTTAATTTAATGGAAAACTGCAATCTTCTACCCTTCTGAGAAGCAAATTCATCAACGACGGGATGAGGACGGTTTAGAAGTTCGCAGCTTGCTTCTCTTTCGATGGATATTATTCCCAAACTGTTGAGTCTCTTCCCAGTCATTGTGGCCCGCAAATTTGATTTGATTCTTCTCATTGTAGAAAAAGTCCTTTCAGCAGACGCTGTGGAGACGGGCATCTTCAATATAATGGTCATAATGTGTTGTAATTCTTCAAACGATGGGAAATCGGTTAAGTCCTTCAACACATCAATGCTACTCTTGGAGTTGCCAAACATTAATTTACCTAAACCACACTGTACGTTTAGGGTAGAGGTAAAGTCACTATCCTTGCCGTGAAGTTCTGCAAAATTACACAAAACTTCAGGATTCAAAAACTCTTCTGATTTTGGATCACATGCCAAGATACAAGCCATTTGAACATCATTGTCAATAAACCTTTATTTCATTTCACATAGTTTATTGTCAAGTACATCAAAATACACCCCTCTTAGTTTTGCCTTATGCTCACTTTCATCACTCTCTACACACTTTGACCTTCCCTTTCCAGAGGTTTCTAGAACAAAATAGTCATCAAGACTTGTTGTTGTCTTTTGTTTACGGCGGCCTCGCCCAGTGTCGGTTGAACAATAAATGTCATTGTTTTCGCAAATCTGTTTTGTTTATTAAAAAAATTCTTCAAACTTTTCCTCTGATCGAAACTGGCCTAAGCTATCCATTGTTGCTTCTACGAGCTTAAGACACTTTCCTATATCCAGGGTTGGAGACTGTAGTTGCTTTGATAGGATATTTACAACTTGTAAAATACCCTCAAGACTAACTAGAATGAAGACATTCTCAAAAGATCTAAATTGCATCAGAAGACCTTTTGCCTCAGCTGCTTCTCTTGGTTTTGAACTTTCAGTGCACTTCTGCAAAGCATTTATTACAGTGCCAAACTGGTTCTTAAAGAAATTTACCCCCTTATACTTTGCCACCCATCTAGTGTCACTATGTTGAGGCACTGTGATGACTTTCCTCCCAGTTTTAGTATCTTGAGTAAATATGAACATTTCATGGCGAAGCGTAGAACACGATTGAAAAGCATATATTGCTTCCAAAAGGCCCATAGTTTCCCTAACTATTTGTACATTTTTAGCGACGTCAACCAAGACTAAATTTAACCTTGTGCATGGCAATGTACGTAAGGGCAAGGATTTTCAGTCATCTGTCTAATAAGGGACTGCAGCCCGTTAAACCTTCCCGACATAACGGAAGCACCGTCATATGACTGACTTACACAGTTCCTTATTTCAAGTCCAATTGATTCCAAAAACGGTTTTATTTTGCTAGCGGTTAGCTCTTTCAATGAAACAAACCCCAAAAATCTTTCTTTTATCTTTCATTGATGAACGTAACGACAGCAGATACTCATTTGTTCTGTGTGTCCTTCATCTCGAGCTTCATCCACTAAAAGGCTGTATACGTTACTAGATTTTATTTCCTCAACTATACTGCGAGTAATCAAATTCGCAGCGGTCTCTAAAATGTCATTTTGTACATCTTTAGATGTATACTTTGCGTTTCCAGACATGGTTTTTAGATTCAAATTAAACCGGTCATTTTCTAAGCACAATAAGTTTATTAATTCTTGAAAGTTCCCACGATTTACATCCGAAAACTTCTCAGCCCCCTCCTTTGCTTCATCTGGTTCATTACTGTCACTGCAATTTCCGTTTTCACCCTCCCTGTGTCCTCTCAGAGCAATGTCTTGGCGTGCACAAACTATCACACTTCTCACGAGGGTCTTTTTTTTTTCAACTCCGTACAGGGCATGGAGGCCCTGGGAGTAGTGGAAGGTAGAGAGGCTTCCACTTTTTGTGACATCGGCACTAGATGGGATGGAGTTGTCAGCTCCACGCCCGGCCGTCTTTGCTCCCAGGAATTACCCTGGTACTCATTTCTGGTGTAGGCTGAGTGAACCCCAGGGCCAGTTGCGTTTCCGAAAGTGGTAGTTTTGTTTCTAAAATCCACTACCTGGGTGGGGATCGAACCCACTCCCTTTCAGTTAGAAGCTCAGCGCCTCTACCGACTGCGCCACGCAGCCCCCACGAGGGTCTTTAATGTATCTCTATTCTTTTCTATTGTTTGCGCCATATGCTCGTTAATTTTGATAGTAACGGCACCAGTTTTTTGTGTATCCAGCCATCCTTTGTACTTTGTTAGGCAAAGTTTGTGACAGCTAGATTTCTCGTGTTTGTCTGACATTTTACTGAAATTTTTCCAGTCATTATATCCCGAAGTAGTAAGTACTTCTCTGCCTGTGACAGAGAAGTGTCGGCAAAAGAAACAAAATACAGCGTCATTTCCTACTGAGTATTCTAACCAAGAATACTTACTATACCAGTTGGTATGGAAGGACCGCTGTTTTCCTCCTATATTCCGTCTAGGAAAATTTAGCTGCGGTTGCTTCGGCCCATCACTGGCACTTGCGCTAAGATCAAGTGGTCGTTTCGGCTGAACATTCGTAGAAGGATCGTCAGTTTTTAGTTTTTTAACTGCTTGAACTTCTTCTTCATCGGAACTTCTACTAGAAGACTCACCGTCAACACATTCTTTTGAAGGTTCATTAGGTTTCTTCAAAGTCTGCTTCAACTTAACCAAAAACTTTTCCATAGCAACACTAAAAACCACCAAACAAACATAACTAAATCAAGTGGCGTAATGGCGTTAGCGCAACACTGAAATGAGGACTATCGTCTGCCACTGCCAGTTCGATCCGCATAAACGTAAACAAAGAAAAACTCCCGCCAAGCCTCTAGCGCTAGCGTACAGCTGTCTGTCCGCACAACAGGCAGTGTCACCACTCTACTCCGCGCACAATCACTTGCAACTGCAAACTATAACAAATATTCCTAAGTAAATACACTGTATTCTTTAAGGGTAGGTATAATTTATTGATTTATATCTTTAACTTTGTAGTTTACAGTATCTAAGTACTGTTTACTTGTTTTATATTAAATTTGAAATAAACCAAAGTAATTATTATGTAGTAAGCTATTTATAATTTTTTTACAATTAATACCCGGATTTTTTTGTTTGTTTGGAAAATGTGGGTCTGGAGCCGCCACTGCAGATAAGAATACAAGGTGACTTTTAAAGATGTGTACAAGATGGCAGAGAAGAATACAGGGTGACTCCTAAAGAGGTGAACAAGATGTCACACAAGAATACAGGGTGACTTCTAAAGAGATATACAAGATGTCAGATAAGAATACAGGGTGCCTCCTAAAGAGGTGTGCAGGATGTCAGAGCAAAATACAGGGTGACACTTAACGAGGTGTACAGTATGTTAGATTCAATCAAATACAAGGTGACCCTTAAAGAGGTTTGCAAGATATCAGATTCAAATAATGGGTGACCCTTAAAGAGTTGTAAAAGATGTCAGACTCAAATACAGGGTGACTCTTAAAGAGGTGCCCGCGCGGGAAGCCTTAGTTAATGGGTAATGGAGTCTGTTGAAAGAGTCCTGGGGCTTCGAGCGAAGTGAGAAACCCTCCTGAGCCTTTCTAACCTGTGTAGCATTTGTAGCATGCGTCATTTAAAATTATATAACGTCTAGTCTTTCAGACTGACTGTAATTTTTTCTTTAACAGTTTCCAAATGTTTAAGGGGTACGCGTACCCCCGCGTTCCCCCTGAAAGAAAAAGTACTTAAGTTTTTACATGCGGTAAGTTATTCAGAAATGCTACGAGGGGAACAGACAATTATGTTTGTGGTTTGAGATCTAGAAATGGCGTACGATAGAGTACCCAGGAAAAAGATGTGGAGCATTCTGACGGATTATGTTAGTGCTTTCCAAACAAGGTGTCACGTGCTACCATCAAGGGTGTCGTGAGATTCATCAAACTTATAAATTCCATTGACAACTAAATATCCAATTAGTGACAAAATACAACCACTGGTTGATAATCATTCAATGCAACTGAAATCGAGGCTAGTTGGATAATTTCCAACACTAAATGTAAACCAATATGACTGGATAAGAACTCCTTCAGCCCCCTCCAGCTCTTGTAAACTTCAACTTATCGAAGAGGAGGAACTGGCTGAACTTAAAAACAACCAGACTTTAAAACTTAAGAACCAAGAGTGAGAATCAGACAGCTTCTGGGGTTCTACTCAACAAGATTTTCCTCATCTGAGTAAAAGTGCCCTCATCGTATTGTTGCTGTTTTCTACGACATGCGTTTTCTGTTATGGCCAATACAAAAACAGTTGAACGTGGAAGTTTGAGAATGTTGGATGAGGAAATGCGTATTTGTATCCGACCCCATATAAAGCAGATTTGTAATGATTAGGGACCGGATTTTTTAAAATGCATATGTGCATATGCAAATACATATTTTGAGGGTTTATTGGATTTTTGGCATATTCTGAACATAACAGCATATTTGAGCATATACCGTTGAAATTAAGTCTAATTTAAAACATCTTGAACAAAATAGGTTTCGCCTGCGTGTTGGACATCCCTTGTAAGCAACTTTCTGAGAAACATAACGGGATGAGTCAGATGGCAGCACTCGTACTTTAAGCAGCGCTGCCTGGCTATTTGAAGAAGGGAATGGAGTGGGAAATTTCTTCCACCATCTGGGCAGTATCTGTTGTAAGCAACTTTCTGAGAAACAGATAACAAGATAACAGTACTCGTACTTGATGCAATGCTGCCTGACTATTTGAAGAAGGGATTGGAGTGGGACATTCCTTTCACCGTCTCGACAGCCAGTAGCCCGGGGTTAGTCTTGTGAGTAGTTTCTTCAGTTAATGTGTTACTTTATTCTTAGTCTGCATATCCTTAACTCAAAATGCCTGAAGAGAAGAGCAGCAGAAAGTATTTATTAACACAATGGGTGTCAGGTAATAGTGATTATTCAACTGATGGCTGGGGACCGGACATTGGTGCACTGAAAACGGTTAAAATAGACGTAATTTGTCTCCTGAAAACATTGAAAAACTTGCAATTATCTATTGTGATGTTCCTTTCTGCAGTGAATGATACATGTATAAAATGAGTGAATAAGATTGGCTTATTGTTAAGTGCATATTTTTTAATTTTAATGCATATTTTCTACATTGTTAGTGCATAATTGCATGCATATTCTAATCGTTTTCAGTGCATAACTGTCCGGTCCCTAGTAATGATCGCCAAGCCCATAGCAGTTATTGAATTGGACCATCAAGTTGCAAATGTTGTATCTATGAGAAAGGTGTTTAATATAGCCTATTATACAGGATCTTTCATATAAAGTAAGAACGGCAATGGGCAGTTTTGTTATTCGGTGCTGCGGTGGCCTTGGCCGAGCTTGTGGTGCGTCGTGGCCCCCTGCTTTAAGCGTGTGTATAATCCTGTATGAAATATTACCTTATAAAAGATGCTGGAAGTGTCGTCCTTCCTGAGTTATACAGGCATTGTATCTGGTAACCACATTCTGGCTGACGCAAGTGAGTTCTGCCACTGTAATATTTCTGATTTTTAATTTTATGCTTATTTACAATTACGTGAATCGGAGCTAGTGAAGGTGGCACTTCATCAGGAAACTGCTGAACAACTAAATCACGTACCCGCCGAGCCGACTCGTACTTAAAATAAGTTTTACATAAAAAAATACGATGTTGTAATGATAACTGTTTAGGGGCAGATGACCTCGTAGTTCCACCCATTAAATAACAATAACTAATGATAACTGTCTCATGTTAACATCTGAGGTTATGACTGGCGACTGAACACCTGCACGTTTATTGCAAGTATTATACGCGCGCATTCAATACTACAGCAGTGGGCCGTGGCACGCCACAAGCCCGGCCAAGGCCACTAGAGCAGCGGTTTACAAAGCCGCCGCTCACCGTTCTTACTTTATATGAAAGACACTGTACTTGGAAGATCATATATATACTATAGAGAATTTAAATTTCTTTAAAATGAATCTCCTTTGTTAAAATAGTCTGTTTATAATTAAAATAATCAAATGGGTGTCCTGTAGAATTGTGTGTACTAATAGGGTGTTGCTAGGAGCCTCCGTGGCTTAGGCGGCAGCACGCCGGTCTCTCACCGCTGGGTCCGTGGTTCAAATCCCGGTCACTCCATGTGAGATCTGTGCTGGACAAAACGGAGGCAGACAGGTTTTTCTCCGGTTACTCCGGTTTTCCCTGTCAAAATTTCATTCCAGCAACACTCTCCACTATCATATCATTTCATCTGTCATTCATTTAATCATTGCCCCAGAGGAGTGCGTCAGGCCTCGGCAGCCGGCACAGATCATATCCTCGCCGCTAGATGGGGGCTTCATTCATTCCATTCCTGACCCGGTCGGAGACTGGAAGCAGGCTGTGGATTTTCAAAAAATAGGGTGTTGCTGTGAGAAAAGGTTTGGAAAGCTCTGGATTATGGTATCGAGGAAAGGTTGCTACAGACAATCAAAACTATTTACGTTGATAATCATGCTGCAGTGAGAGTTTATGGTAAGATGAGTTTTTGGTTTAAAATTATTAAAGGAGAGAGTCAAAGCTGTAATCGTTCACCAAGGCTGTTTACTCGTATTTCATATATGGACCATTTGATAAAGGGTACAAACTGGCTAGGTGGGATTCAATTAGGAGGAAATCGGTGTGTGGTCTGACCTATACTGATGGCATGGTTGTAACGACAGACTTGGTAACTTGTTAGAACTCGAACAGAAATGTAAAGGATATGGAATGAAAATCAGCATTTCAAAAACGAAGGTGATGTCGGCAGGGAAGAAGCAAAAGAAAATAGAATGCCAGGTAGGAGGAATTAAACTGGAGTAGGTGAATCATATTTAGTACTTGGGCTGTGTAGCCTATTCTGTCAGGATGGCAGTAGGCATTTGCAGTTCGTCATGGCAAGCAAGTTTTTAAGGTAAGATGTTTTAGGTCTTCCTCTTCCACTCTTTCTGGTGACTTTTCCTTCAGAGATAGGCTATTAGAAAGTAAGTCATGATGCGTCAAAATATAACCAATAGTAGTAATTTAAAGCAGTGTTTCCCAAACTTTTTTTGTGTGAGTACCACTTTAAGAGATGAGAATCTCTCGCGTACCACCTAATGGTTGGGAGATATAGCAACTATAAAACTATAACCCCCCCCCCCCCCCCCCAACCAACACTGCGTATTAGACCAAAAGACGGATTGTAAATTGTGTTTGTTAGAGTTAGACTGTTAGAGTTAAAGTTCAAATAATAAAAAGTGTGCACAGTTGTTTTATTATTTATTACAAAAGAGCCGTGATATGTCCCATTTTTTAAGAAAGGTGATCCCACACAACCTTCTAACTACCGAGGGATTGCCTTACTCGAGATAGGATATAAAAATTTTACCTCACTGCTTATGAATCGACTTAGGCCATTTTTGGGAGACATTATAGGCTCATACCAATGTGGTTTTGTATCTGGTCGGTCTACTATCGACCACATCTTTACATTGAGGCAACTCATGGAGAAATTCTACGAATTTGACAAGGAAATGCATTTAATCTTTATTGATTTTCGTCAGGCCTATGACAGTATAAACCGTATAGTATTATGGACGGCTATGCACGAGATGGGCATTCCAATGAAGTACATAAGGTTGATCAAGACCTGTTACTCTGACTCTAGATGCCAGGTGCGGTTTGCAAATCAAGAATCAGAATCCTTTAGCCTTCAAAGTGGACTAAGACAAGGGGATCCTCTAGCCCCAGTCCTTTTCAATATAGCATTGGAAAAGATTAAACGTGGAACTGGTTGGAATAGGTAAATGGAGATGGTCGGATCCGACATAATTCTTGCATTTGCTGATGATGTGGTGATCATGGGGAACACTTTGGATCAGGTAACGACTGATACATCAAGATTCCTACTGGAAGCAAAGAAAATGGGGTTGGTGGTTAATGAATCGAAAACAAAATACATGATTATATCACGTCGACAGAATATTCCGATCGCTATCGACGTTGGAATGCACAAATTTGAGACAGTTGAATCATTCAAATATTTAGGATCAATATTGTCAAACAAAAGTGAAATAGAAAAGGAAATAAGACAAAGAATCACCAACGCTAATCATGTTTCCTATAGCATGAATCGAATTTTCACGTCACGTCTAATATCTCAGGAAAACAAGATCCACCTATACATGACCCTAGTACGACCTGTTTTAATGTATGGTTGTGAAACGTGGGCGACTCCAAGAACTTTTGAAGAACGTATATGTGCATTTGAAAGAAAAATGCTGCGGAAAATCTATAGCCCAAAATACTGCCCAGAAACTGACAGTTGGGAAAGACGGAGTAAAGAGGAGTTATATCGACGTTATAAAAAGGCAGACATCAGTAGAGAGATAGAGAGAAGACGATTACAATGGTTAGGACACATTATCAGAGCAGAAGGTACTCTCCCGAACCGTGTGTTCAATTTTCAGCCAACGGGATAACGTCCAAGAGGTCGACCAAGAACGAGATGGAAAGATCGAGTTATGTTGGCACTGAACCAGGTGGATCCAGATGCAAGTATGGAAGATGCCAGGGATAGAAATCGTTGGTCTAATATATGCAACCACTATTTGTGAAGCTGAAATCATTCTTCCTGTTATGAAGTACAATGTTATATATTATGTTATGCTTGCTATTTATATTGTAATCAAGAATTGTATACCCTTGTTTTCCTGCTATGGGTCTTAATGGCCTGTCACATGCAATAAATGATGATGATGATGATGATGATTACAGGAAGTATTCAATTCAAACATTCAGAAATGACACTGTACAAATAATATCAATAAAAGTACTCGTATTAATTAAACATAAAAGCCAAAGTTCAACTAACAACTTCAATGTGAAGGGTGAGCTTGAATATTGGAATGACAACTAGATGTATGGAACCAAGAGATAGAGAAATTTGGGATGAAAGTAAGCACAGAGAAGAGCAAGATAATGGTAATGTCAAGAGGAAGGAAGAAAGGAAGAGGAAAGATAGAATTGAATGGCAAAATTCTAGAAGTCGTTAAAAGTTTCAAGTATTTGGGAAGTGTGATCGCAGAAGATGGAAAGATAACTGAGGAAATTGGAAAGAGAATACAACAAGCGAACAGTTTTTACCAGAGTGTAAGGGGTATTGTGTGGAACCGAGATGTCCCAAAGAAATGCAAAAAAGTATTATATTCAACCTACTACAGACCCATACTAACATACGCAGCTGGAGCGCGGACTACTACAAAAAGAGAGTAGAGTAGAATACAAGCCGCATAGATGAAATTCCTAAGAGGTATAGAGGGCAAGACCAGAAGAGATAGAGTTAGAAATGAAGAGATTAGAGAAAGGACAGGAATATTGAAGCTGCAGGACAGGATAGAAACAACAAAGTTAAAGTGGTATGGACATATGATGAGAATGGGAGAGGAGAGAGTACCAAAGAAAACTTTCTGTGAAAAGATGACAGGGAAGAGACCACGAGGAAGGCCCCGGAAGAGATGGGCAGATACAGTGTGGGAGTGTGTAGAAAAGAAGGGAGGAAAACCCGAAGATGTACTAAAATCAGGAGAGGAGTGGTGGAGAGACAGGCAACGATGGAGGTCCTTAATTCACAACCCGACCCAGGAAGCTGGAAACGGGAAATGAAGATGATGATGATGATGGTTTAAGATTGCTGAGTCTCAAACGAAAATCGTTCTCCACTATAAGGAGCCTATTCCGGTATTTAGTCTTGAGATAAACAAGTGAAGAAAATGCAGTCTCACACAGGTACGAAGTAGTGAAAGGCAGTAAAACTCTAACTGCTTTATCAGCTATGTCTACATAGTCTGCACGCCTCTCAACCCAAAAGTTCACAAGAGCCATTTTTGAAAAAGTTTGCCTTACTTCTGAATCACAATTTTATTCATAAAACTGCTCCTTGTCTTTGGCCTTAAAGTCCTCCGGCAACATATCAGTGTTTTTATATTTTTAAATTGTATATTTTTTACTTTTTGTAACGTATCTAATATTGTTTATATTTTTCGTAACATCACCGCGTACGAGCGTACCACAGTTTGGGAAACGCTGATTTTAAAGTAAATGTAGTTGATTTACTGTGGGACTTGGCGACATTTATCCCCGTGTACTTGGATGCGTCTGCAATCTGTCTGATAACCTGTGTTATTGTGATGACTACACTAATAAGTGTATTTGTAACTGGGGCTAGGATTAGGTAGGAGGTGGTCGTGGCCTGAAGTTTGGGTACCATCCCGGCTTCCGCCTGGAGTGGAAGTGGGAAACCACTTCTAGGATAGCTAATGTGGTAATCGAACTCACCTTTGACTAGTGCTGTCTCACGAGGCTGAGTATAGAACGTTCCAGCCCTCAGATCAGAATTAATTTCTTGGTAGGGCTAGGAGTCGAAGCTGGACCTCAGGGGTGTCAACCGAGAATACTATACACTGCACCACGAGATAGTCATTTTTGAAATGAATTATTAACGAAAAAGTAACGTTCTCCTTAGCAATGGCGGGCGAATATGGAACTTCCTACACCAACGCCATTTGGACCAGACCATTTTTGCTCATTTTTATTATGACCTTCACACGTCAAGTGAAGATCTGCTGTGGCATTGGATGCAATTTTCGTGAAACTGTTGTTGTGTTTGTTGGAAAGAAAATTATGCACACTCACCTGTGACGTTCATCCAGCTCGCTGTGATTCTCTTAGCATCCAACCAAGGCGGAGTATGAAAAGTCCACATCTATAAAGAAAAGAAGGGATTCCAAAGTCAAACTATAACTCATCATTTAGTCTTCAATAAGTGGAGGATGAATACAGAGCAATCTTCTGTAAGACGTTGTTGTTGTTGTTGTTGATTCTTTTGGGAGCTTTGCAATCTCGTGAACATGTAGCCCCGTGTACTTGGGTGTGTGTAGAATTTGTCTGATAACCTGTGTCACAGTGATGCCTGTACCAGTTTGTGTATTTGTAATTGAGGTAGGATTTGGGTAGGTAGCGGCCATGGCCTAAAGTTAGGTACTATACCAGCATTTGCTTGGAGTAGACCTAGAAGTGGGAAACCACGTAAAACCACTTCCAAGATGGCTGAAGTGGGATTTCAACCCGCCTTTTCTCAATTTTGTCTCGTGAGGCTGAGTGTACTCTGTTCCAACACTGAGACCACTCCAAGTAGAGCCGGGTATCTAACCCGGACCTCCAGGGCGATAGCCAAGAGTGCTAGCCACTACGCCACGAGGAAATTAAATTAAGACTACACCCAAAACTAGCAACTGGAAGAAAAAAGGGGAAAAGGGAAGGAACTGGCCGAGTGCAGGTCTTTCTAGTCGACGCCCGTGGGCGACCTGCGCGTCGGGATGAAAGATGGAACGGGTGAAGATGAATGAAATTGGGCAAGGATGTGGTAGGAAGCGGCCGTGGCCTATCAGAAGGTACCGTCCCAGCATTTGCCTGGTGTTGAAAGTGGGAAACCACGGATAACCATTTCAAGGACGGCCGACGGTGGGGCTCGAACCCACGCGTCTACCGAGTCAGCAGAGATGGTCCCATGACCTAACACTGCGCTTTAGCCAGCGTAGCCACTACTGTCGGTAGGAACAAATATAAAGGACAGAGGAAAGAAATTATTCAATCATCGAAGAATGAGGACTCGGAAAGAAGTAGAGCAATGAAAGGCAGAGACAGGAGAGAGAGAGAGAGAGAAAGAGGAGAAAACTAATAATAATATTAGTTTTACGTCCCTTTTAACTACTGCTGCTTTTAGAGACTCCGGGGTACCGGAATTGTTCCCCAAGGTTTTTTTTAACGTGCCAGTAAATCTACTGACACGGTTCCCTCGCATTTTCGCACCCTCAAATTAACTGCACATGGATTCAATCCTGCAACATAGGGCACAACAAAAGACGGACCTAGCTCAGGAATCCCTCGCGGTCGCCAACTCTTGAGCTCCTCAGCCGTGAACTATTGTGGCTTCACCGCTATGCAAGGTGCACCATTGTGGTGGGACTGTGCCTCTTATAAAATGTATTATATAATATAAGAAAAGTTGCGACATCTCAACAATAAGTGTATCAGGAATGGTGAGAAAAGAGCCAATTAAGATGGGTCCGCCTCGTTGTGCAGTGGCTAGCACTGTTACCGTGGAAGCCCGGGTTCGATTCACGGCTCTGCTAAGAAATTGAATTCTGTTTTGAGGATTGGCACGGAGTGTATTCAACCTCGTAAGGCATATTTGAGAATTGAGTACAATTCCCCCTCAGCCTTTCAACAAGCGGTTTTCCGGGTTTCCCACTTCTTCACCAAGCTAATGCGGTGATCGTTACAAAATTAAGTCCACGGCTGCTTCTTCCCAATCCTACCCTCAAGTACAAATGCACACATTGTTACAGACATCGTTATATCTTAGGTTGTCAGACAAAAAGTACACGGGGCTGATGACTACGAAACAACAACAACCACCTTATTCTGTACACTATTGGAGCGTGCTCTGGGACTTAATATGTATAAACAGGCCAGTCATATCGTGAATTAATGATCTGGGAGTACAAAGCGACAAACAAAACCGTAAAATTTTATGCGTCAAGTTCATAAATTCCTGCGTGGTTTGAAACATGATCACCTATCAGTGATTACGTGTAATGGTCCATATTTACATGGCCATCAACCAGAAACGCCAGATGCTGTTACGTTATAATTACCAAACCACGTAAAACAGGCTACAGACGCCATGAATTACACATTAAAACGTAATGTAGGCTATCCAATATTAACCTATCTTATAGCTCCTCCACTTGCCAATTTGAGAGCCTGTTAAATTATCTTATTACAAAATAAAATGTCGCCTCCGTGGTGTAGTGATCAGCGTGCTTAGCTGCCATCTCGGAGGTCCAAGGTTCGATTCCAAGCTCTGCCACGAAATTTGAAAAGTGGTATGAGGACTGGAACGGGGTATACTCAGCCTCGGGTGGTCCAAATGAGTAGAGGGGGTTCGATTCCCACCTCAGCCATCCTCGAAGTGGATTCCCGTGGTTTCCCACTTCGTATCCGGGCAAATGCCGGTATGGAACCTAACATAAGGCCACGGCCAGCTCCTTCCCTCTTCCTTGTTTATCCCTCCCAATCTTCCCATCCCTTCCCACCGCTCATAAAGATCCTGTTCGCTTTGCAGGTGAGGCCGCCTGCGCTAGGTGCTCGTCCCACCTCTCCAGTTGTATCCCCCGACCCAATATTTCAGGCTCCAGGACATTGCCCTGGAGGCGGTAAGTCCGAGGGAAAAGCCAACCTGGAGGGTAAACCGACTAAAAAAGAAGTTATTTTTGAAAGTAACTTACAGTATCTTTTATTTGATATCAGACTATTACTGCTCTAGAAGTTAACATATTTCAACATACATGAGGGCAGAGAGATACACAACTTGTATCGTGGGGACTATCCTAGTTATTAACAGGAGTAGAACTGAGAAACCACGTAAAACCACTTCCAAGATGGCTGAGGTGGGAATGGAACCCAACTCTTCTCAGTTTTGCCTCATGTGGCTGAGTATACCCCGTTCCAGCCCTCAGACCAGAATGAAATTTCTTGGCAAAGCTAGGAATCGAACCTGGAACTTAGGGGAGGCATCCAAGAACGCTAGTCACTGATCACTTACGAGATCAGTAGTCGTGAGCCATTTAAGTTGGAGATACTCAATCGCAATTTGACCGGATGTATTATTTATTTGTGTAGGCCTATTAATTCATTTATTCATTTCTATGATTTATTGTGGGGTTTGAAGCCATTTTTCAGTGTTGGCTTAGTAAACAAGAGTTAAGTGCTTTTCAGTCGGTCAACACGAATGTATCCAAAAGAGCTGGGTTATGCCCTAGTCCTGAAATAATTTACATGAGATTAATAAATACACTAGGATTTACACTAGGATTTATTAATCTCATGTAATTTATTTCAGGATTAGGGCATAACCCAGCTCTTTTGGGTACATTCGTGTTGACAGACTGAAAAGCACTAAACTCTTGTTTCTATGTTTTATTTGTTTATTTATTTATTTATTTATTTATTTATTTATTTATTTATTTATTGTCACTTGTAACTCTTCAGTCGGTCAACACGATTATGCTCAATGCGAGAGCGGGCTACAGGATATATGTAAATACACTCCTGGAAAGATTACATGCATTAGTTGAAAATCCACAGCCTACTTCTAGTCGACCGACCGGCTCAGGGAATGGAATGAATGAAGCCCCTATCTAGCAGCGAGGGTATGAACTGTGCTGTCTGCCGAAGCCTGTCGCACTCCCCTGGGGCAATGGTTAAATGAATGACCAATGAAATGAAATGTCCGGAGTACCCGGAGAAAAACCTGTCTGCCTCCGCTTTGTCCAGAACAAATCTCACATGGAGTGACCGGGATTTGAACTACGGACCCAGCGGTGAGAGGCCGGCGTGCTGCCGCCTAAGCCACGGAGGCTTATACATGTATTAGTTAATTATCACTATTAAATAGGGCAATTTAGGGTTACGCGTTTCAACCTTCAAGTGGCCATCATGAGATCCGGATCACTATGTTGAGGTTTAATATTTACACTAAAATAATTACGCTACTATTGTAGTAGTTTGTCTACACCACTGGAAAGCTACAAATGACAATTTTATCTACACCAAAGACAAACTACTTACAATAGTAGCATAATTAGTTTACTTTAAATTTTAAACCTCAACATAGTGAGCACCAAGGCCCGGAAGTTCATGCAGTATTAAATGAATAAATATGCATGCAAAAATTCACTACTTATTGGTCAAATATGCATCACGTTTCAAAAAATATGCACTATGAAATAAGTACGGCAATTACGATCACTCCGTATTCTTTAGCGTTTCTATTTTGAATATAAAGGAAATATGAACCGACTAGTGGGCCCGTGCGAGCTTTCGCAACGTGAATGTAGGTTTATGAGGAGGTAGTAGGGAAGAATGTGGGAGAACGAAGTTTTAAATATTGAAGAAATGTATTTATTGTTGTAAAACGGCATACGTATTACCCTTCCACGAATTGATTTCCGGCGGTCGAGATGGGAACTATTCTTTATTTACTTGTGTCACATGTCAGCCTGCTTCGCTGACAGGTACAGTAGCGCGAGTAGGATATGACTCAGATCCAGTACTCTGGTCATCGTTAAACAACTGTCCGTGGTGACATGAGCTCATGTGACGCTTATCTGACGCAATGCTGCTTGACTTATGTGCAGACCTCATTCTGTCATCACTCTGTCCTCCGCTGTACCCCGCGGGGCGCCTGCTGCAATAATCAACAAACACTGGCGCAGCCATGCTCAGCGGCAATCAAATGTAAAATGGGAAATACATGAGAAGAACACAAACAATTATGTAGAACCGTGTTTTGAACTGCGCTGCCCTGCGCTCTAGCGGCAGGCTCGCCTAGCAGTACGCCGCGCTCCCGCCAGATGGCTGCCGCCACCGCGCTGCCCTGCGCTCTAGTGGCAGGCTCGCCAGGTTACGGTGTTCCCATTGTAAATGTACATTTTTAAAGGTATTTATTTAATTTTGAGGCATTTAAAGAGGAAGTAAGTTTGTTTCGGACACACATGGGGTTATGCGGAACCTGTAGGTATCCCATATGTGTAGGTTGGTAATAACAGGACTTTATTTTCGGTACAAAACCGGAATGGGACCTTAGCAGATTAATATACGGAGGATGGACATTTAACTACACCTTTTCTTAAATATTTCAACTAAGAAAGAGTTCTAAATGGTAGGAAATGTTATTTTATAGAAGTTCAAGCGGTGCTGACCATCAATAATTATTTTATTATGTTAATTTTAAGTATAACCGATATACAATGTTAATAGCGATTGAATTTTTTTAATGAAAAAAATTACAATATTTACATAGGCCTAATGAATGATGAAAAAAAAATTGACATTGACTTGCAAAAAAGACTGAAACGTACTAGGTATTAAAATAATTTCAGTATTATTCAGTATTACTCTCGGGGTCCGAATCGAAATATACGACTTTAAGAACATTAAGTAACAAAAAGCGCTTCAAAACAATAGGAAATTACAATATACGACCTGCTCAAGCAGAGATATGCACTTAAACAGGCAAAGGAGAAACATATGATGCATTGCACCAAAATAACCCAAATATGCATAAATATGCAAAAATATAATTTTGCATGAACTTCCGTGCCTTAGTGATCAGGATCTGATGATTGCCACTTGGGTTGAAACGCGTAATCCTAAATTGCCCCATTTAATAGAGATAATTAACTAATCCGTGTAATTTTTTCCAAGAGTGTATTTACATGTTTATATCTTGTCCCCCGCCCATTCATTGGGCACAATCATGTTGACCGACTGAAAAGCTACGAATGACAATTTTGTATTGGCAACACTGAAGAAGAATGCCTTCAAATCTCTACATTTATTCATTCATTTATGTATATTTTTGTCTTTGTCAGTGGCTCTCTCTTACACTTAACCATGTTATCTGGTACAGTTAAATGTTGATCAAAGTATTATCTCTAATTAGTATAAAACAAAGTCCCCGATTCTTGGATGTTACGGGTAATCTCGAGAACCACTGTTTGGATTTTGAATCGGTTTTCACCATTCTGTGAAGGATATCTCGAGGAAGGTTTCTGTAGAAAATAATTTATTTATGATCAAAGAAAGCCATACAGTAACGATTTCAGTGAAAAAGTCGAAAAAATCCAACCTGGCGTCCGTGCGCTTTTTAACTTACGCTGGGCAAACCGTTAAAAAATACCGATATACTATGAGTGTAAGAATTGTTCAGCATGAATAGTTCTACAAAAAAGTCCGCGTGAGCATATCTCTATCTTCCATACATCGCCCACTATAAGTGTTTTTACGTTTTCATTTCTTCCAACAATCTCCATTAAATTACTGAGGTGACAGTTTACGAGCTAGCACGTAATGCATTCATAACTGTTCCCGGGTGAAGCCGGGGCGGATTGCTAGTTAATAATAAAGAACAAATTCAATAACAATAATAGTACAGTGAACTTTGCTTAAAGCGGAATGTCTTTTAAGCAGACACTTGTCCAATGCGAACGGAAGTTATGGTCCCAGCGCACTGTGTATGGCTTTGAATGTTATTAATGCTGTATAATGCGGAATGAAAATATGAATATCATTGTTCAAACCTTCCTGTATCGTGCGGAACTTATGCTTTAGCTGTGTAATTTATTTAGGCATATCCGATATTGCAGCAAAATTGCTACATAAATATTTCGCCAAGTGCTTATGTACTGTATCACGCTGCTGTACTGGGGTCCGGCCTTCCCAAATTCCTGGAAGAATGGGATTTTAATATCCACAAAAGTAATAGCCTGACTTTTGCCATGGTTTTTAGGGATCCTTATCTCGATGTACACCTGGAGACCAAATTTAATGTAAACAGTTTTGTAACTTTGTGTTCTGTCAGTAAATTTGTGTCAGTTGTGAAGACATTTACATCAAGATATTGTGTTTCTGAGATAGTGCATCATCAAAACTGGACGAATGGACCAGGGGGGCGTAATTTGTGAATCTTTGGCATAATGATGTTCAATCCGGAAACTTGTCTAATTCGAAAAAAGAAAATAAATAAATAAATAAATTTAAAAAATTTGGACCCTTGCGATTTCGTTTATTGCTAGTATTACTGTAATAAAAACTTTCTTCGGCTTTTCCCAATTAATTGGGGCCACCGGACCCAACCAGGCTCATTTTGGATTTGGCCGGGGATTTTAAGGCCGGGTGCCCCTCCTGATGCCACGTAATTTTTCAGGTGAAAATTCTATCCCGCTGTCACCAGGATTTGAACCCAGGCCGTCTGAGTGAAGGACGAGCAGCTAAGCCACTGCGCCATCACGCTCCATTTTACTGTAATAATAATAATAGTAATGATAATAATAATAATAATAATAATAATAATAATAATAATAATAATAATAATAATAATAATAATAATAATAATATGTAGGCCTATGTACTGGTGGGAGCTCACGTGTTTATGGGTGCAGGGTGAGGCGGAGAACGAGGGGAAGTAGCTTCCCTAAAGAGAGCCCTTCTTTCGATGCCATGGCATCTTGCTTATTACCCGACAGAATATATCGGCCCGTTGCGCACTCAGTAGGATGAGCAGGAAGTTATGATGCAATGTACACACATCAAAAAAAGTTTTGCATCACCTCGGTTCCAAGAGTTCCGGAACCTTTAAATACAAAGGGAATAGAGATCAACACAAACAACATTTCAGCTCGTTTTATTGCTCATGAGACCCACACATTGCATGTTGTACCATCATACAGCTAGACTTTCAGCATTTGTGGTCCAGATTGCAGTACACACCACTACCTCTAATACCCAGTAGCACGTCCTCTTGCATTGATGCATGCCTGTATTCGTCGTGGCATACTATCCACAAGTTCATCAAGACACTGTTGGTCCACATTGTCCCACTCCTCAACGACAATTCGGCGTAAATCTCTCAGAGTGGTTGGTGGGTCAAGACGTCCATAAACAGCCCTTTTCAACATATCCCAGGCATGTTCGATAGGGTTCATGTCTGGCGAACATGCTGGCCACTGTAGTCGAGCGATGTCGTTATCTTGAAGGAACGCATTCACAAGATGTGCACGATGAGGTCGAGAATTGTCGTCCATGAAGACAAATGCCTCTCCAATATTCTGCCGATATGGGTGCACTATGGGTCGGAGGATGTCATTCAGGTATCGTAAAGCCGTTTCGGAGCCTTCCATGACCATCAGTGGCGTACGTCGGCCCCACATAATGCCACCCCAAAACATCAGGGAACCACCACCTTGCTGCACTCGCTGGACAGTGTGTCTAAGACGTTCAGCCTGACCAGGGCGCCTCCAAACACGTCTCCGACGATTGTCTGGTTGAAGGCATATGCGACACTCATCGGTGAAGAGAACGTGATGCCAATTCTGTGGGGTCCATTCAGCATGTTGTTGGGCCCATCTGTACCGTGCTGCATGGTGTCGGGGTTGCAAAGCTGGACCTCGCCATGGACGTCGGGAGTGAAGTTGCGCATCATGCAGCCTATTGCGCACAGTTTGAGTTGAAACACGACGTCCTGTGGCTGAACGAAACGCATTATTCAACATGGTGGCATTGCTGTCAGGGTTCCTCCGAGCGGCAATCCGTAAGTAGCGGTCATCCACTACAGTAGTAGCCCTTGGGCGGCCTGAGCGAGGCCTGTCATCGACAGTTCCTGTATCTCTGTACCTCCTCCATGTCCGAACAACATCGCTTTGGTTCACTCTGAGACGCCTGGAAACTTCCCTTGTTGAGAGCCCTTCTTGACACAAAGTAACAATGCGGACGCGATCGAACTGCGGTATTGACCTTCTAGGCATGGTAGAACTACAGACAACATGAGCAGCGTACCTTCGTCCTGGTGGAATGACTGGAACTGATCGGCTGTCGTACCCCCTCCGTCTAATAGGCCCTGCTCATGCATGGTTGTTTACATCTTTGAGCAGTTTTAGTGACATCTATGAACAGTCAAAGGGACTGTATCTTTGATACAATATACACAGTCAACGTCTATATGCCGGAGATCTGGGAACCGAGGTGATGCAAAACTTTTTTTGATGTGTGTATTTGGGGAGGCAAATATCACTAACCGTTCACCAAACTACGAGGCACCAAGCTCTTGGTGGCTACATTCCTCTGTCATGCATTCAAGTGAGCTCCCATATGTATGTGGACAGATGACCTCGCTGTTACGTCCTTTTTAATAACAACCACAGGAGAGAGCAATATTATTCCATTCGACACCATATTTTTCCTTGTGTATTACAAGAGATTCGTCGCAAAAAAACCTGTATGTGACAGTTACAGCATGATTAGTAGAATAACAGTATCATATTTTTACACCGGCTTTAACGAGTCCTTTGCCTTCAAACAGAATAATCCGTTGCCTTCCCACTGAAATGGATAAGCTTGTTTGCTAGATCGTAATGTAACTAATTTGTTGCAGAAACGACAGCGGAATGGAACTTCTCTTGAAATGTTCATTACGAGCGCGCTCGCCGAGAAATCAATGAAGACCTACTTTCAACGTAATAATATGCATGAAAATCAAGGCACTTGTTATAGTCACAAACTAATGGTACGTAGCTCATCATTTACATACTGTAGTGTAGACAAAGAGGGACGCCAGACGTCATGCTACAGGACACCGCGTCAAATCCCTCACCAGAGATCCAAGGTTCGAATCACGCCACTGGCAGCGGGAGCTGACGAAACTATTCACCCAATTAAACCCCCCATGTGTATGAGAGGTGATTTCTTTAGAATTAGAATATTATTATTAGATTAGCAACATTACCTCCAGCAATATATGAAAATAAATACATAGAATTTTAAGTATTAGGACATACTCTTACATTGTTCAAACACATAGCGTGTGGTTTATAGATATTGCCCTTGTCACTTCAACACTGTATGATTTTACTTATTTCCTTGATCACCGGAAGATCCGTTATATTAAATATGTACATTCTCCGTTATATTAAATATGTACATTCTTCATTATATAGTAACTTAAGTCTATTTCTTATTAATATCTAAGTAAATGTATTAGTCTAGAATGTACATTCTTAAATCTATGTGATGAATATCAAATTCAGCAAAATGAGGGTAGAATACATGTAATCTATACCAAAGAAGGCAAAGGCTTGTGGGTGGAAGGAAGGAAGGAAGATTGCAGTTTTACGTGACCGTGAATCTTGTGATTATGAGCCACGGGACCTCCTTTTTACGTGGAATCCGAACCACAGGACATGGCATTTCACTTCGAAAATCTCACATGCATTGACCGGGAATCGAACCCGGACCGCCTTGGTGAGAGGCATACAGCTAGACCGCTGAGCCACCACGGCCCCCAATTTGTGGGTGGTATATTAGGCCTACGTACATAAAGCAATAAGTGATCTTGTTAAAAAAAAATTATATTAAAATTTGTGAAATAGCGAAGTAGAAATAGTGGTAATGATAATTTATAGATTAAGCTACATTAGAACCCGACACACCAGTCTCTGCCGTGGCATGACGGGGAAGGCGTGGCCACAGAACAGTGGGAGAAGTGGGACTGTCCTAGCTCGGATGCTCGGATGATCGCTCGCGTCGTTTTTTAAACCGAAACGAAATATCACGTGCGCCGCTGGGTCAAGTTTGTCAGGATGTGGTTTCTACATATGAGTAGGTTGAAACGCAGCATTTTCCTAAATATATAGAAATATGAATCACAATTCTACGCCCAGTAGTCTACTTTTTACATTATTTTAAAATTATTTGAAAGAGGACACTACTCATCGATCATTAATCACTTGTTTCTAGCTGTTGCAGAATGCACGAGGCATTGCAATGTTGCCAAGTCGATGCACAATGACGTGGCGGGCGATTGAAGCTCTCTCTCCATTGCGTTAGCATTATGTTCCCACGTTCAAGTCCAAGCAGAGAATGAACTATGTTGCTACATCGGGATTCGGGGAGGCAGGACGTGTCACGTGGCTAAGGGGAGGCGTGAAGGAACTAATATGCGTTACTGCGTCGCGGCAGAGACTGGTGTATCGGGTTTTAATATATTAAGTGTATAGATATCACACATTAACACTTTTTAACGCATTTAATAATCACCATTACTCACATGAATTTCAGAGTAGTTGCTGGAAATGCTGTCCTTCATTTTCTAAACACACATTACACTAACGTAGGAAGTTTTGGCACACTCGCTGTAATTGATCCTCACTGATATTTCGTATCAGTGCAGTTATTTAATTCTCGAGAGCCTCCAGAGTACGCGGATTGTTTCTGTATACGTTTTGTTCGAGGTTCCCCGACAAGTAAAAATCGCACGGCGCTGAAACTTACGAACACATTTGCTGAAAGAATTCTCCTTGAGAAGATAAGTTTCCAGTAGGAAAATTCGATGTTCTGTTCTATACCTAACCATGTTCACGGGATACGAGATAGGCTACGGTATTTCATCACAGTCTTAACTCTCTCAACTAAGGTACCTCGGCAGCTAGGAATGTAATCAAGCTATGACCGCATTCGGGTCTTCCCGACCCGCTGTTTTATAAGGGTAGAAGCTAGTCAACTGACGCTGACTGAACGCTCTTTTCCTGTCACACGGCCGTGGCGAGACTGCGTTCTATAGAGAAGGCTCTCACTGTATTTACATACACTGTAGTAATCTACCATTAATATTAAATAAAAGGGCGTTTCTAATATTCAGGGCAAATATATACAGTGTATAGTAATTGTTAGAAAACCTTAACCCAAGTATTTGGAGATAAGGAACCAATGGTTGGAAATATATAAGGTGCGTTCAAAAAGTAACGAACCGGAGGCTGTAATGCGCAAACCGGTGATGACATCGGCTAATCGTGGCGTGTGTAATGAGGTGTGGTTCCGACCAGAGCGTTGAAGGTCACAGCCCGTCGCTAGAGGGCATGCGTGCACGTCACGTGACGATACAAAGCGAGCAGCAGCATGCATCAATCTCCAACGCTGCCAGTCGCATAGCAAACAGTGACATGGAGGCGTCAAACGAAGAGCAAAGAGGTGTTGTTCGGTTTCTGACAGCGAAAGGAGTAGGGGGAACGGACATTCATCGCCGAATGTCACAAGTGTAAGGCCAACACTGCATGTCACTTGCAAGGGCCAAGGCGTGGCACAAGAGCTTCAGGGAAGGACGGGTGTCGTTAGCCGATGATGCCCGATCTGGGGCACCCCCCCCCCCCCCTGCATTACCGATGACAACGTCCAGCTGGTTGATGCACTCATTATCCAGGACCGCCGAGGGACAGTGAAAGCCATAGCCACCGTGGTCGGATTGAGCGTCGAAATTGTGCGCACCATCATGAAGGAACGACTGCACTTGCGCAAAGTATGTGTCCAGTGGGTGCCCCACAGTCTTCAACCACACCAGGAAGCATGTCGAATGGCCTACTGTCTTGGTCTTGTTTGGACGATTGATGCATGCTGCTGCTCGATTTGTATTGTCACGTGACGTGCAAGCGTGCCCTCTAACGACGGGCTGTGACCTTCCACGCTCTGGTCGGAACCACACCTCGTTACACATGCCACGATTAGCCGATGTTGTCACCGGTTTGCGCATTACAGCCTCCGGCTCGTTACTTTTTGAACGCACCTTATATATTGATCTTATTCGACAAACCACTTACGGATTAGAAGCAGCAACGTACTATCATAGCAACAACACACGTACACAGCGCTGAGTAATTTGTCTAAGTGGCAAGCACCAGTTTACAACGACGCATAAAAGATCGCTGCACTTGCTCTAACACTATTTCATCATCCTCTGGTATGCGTCCTCTACCATCTGTGTAGTTTTGACCCAAAAGGTTGGTGACACTGTGTAACCCTCCCCCATGGCACTACAGCCCATGAAGGGCCTAGGCCTACGAAGCGACCGCTGCCCAGCCAATTGACCTGCAGATATTGGGGTGACGCGTGATCAGCGCATCAGGTCCCCTCAGCTGTTAATCTTGGTTTTCGTGATCGGGGCGCTGCCTCACTGCCAGAAAGCTACTCAATTGTCCTCACGAGGCTGAGTGCACCCCGTTCAAGCCCTCACGTCAGTTTCTAGAATCACTGACGGAGCCGGGAATCGATCCCGGGGCCTCCGGGTGAACGGCAGGCGCGCTACCCCAACACCACGGGGCCGGCTGTTTACTATAAATTGCATAACGACTCAGCCATGTTTCAACAGCAGATCACGTGAGCTATCCGAAGTTTAGCAACATTGGGCATGGTCAAATATTGGATAGGTGATCGATTCTGCTTTTACGGCAGAAAATCCGTCACTTCTTCATAATATTAAAGAAGTGATCGTTAAATCGTGCGCCATGGCCGAGAGGGCAGTTACAGCAAGTCCGGACATCGTAGGTTCAAATCCCAGCGCTGACAGCGGCTGTCCTCCGTGTGGTCTTTCCCCTGTTTTTTCCCCCACACTCCCTCCATGCAAATGCTGGGATAGTATCTCGACTTAAAGTCCCGGAACACCTACCTCATACCTGACAGTTCCACATACTACTGCAGTCATCACATAAATACAGGCCATCGGACAAATAAACACACACCCAACTACGCGGGGCTGATGACCAAGATGTCCCAAGCCTCTAAAATGAATTAACAACATAATATTAAGACTTTGGAACTAATACCGCTTGCTATAAGAAACAAAAGATCGTAAAAACACAATCTACCAGTTGGTGTAGCTGAAAACATACCGTGAAAGGAACACGCAACAGTACATCAGAAACCACTAACCATTGAGTATTTTACAATCAATAGCGTCAGTGACTCAACTCCAACTTCCGGATTACGTCACAGTACAGTCCGTGGCAGAGGATGATGGTATTGTTTCGCATCATTATAGAGATTATTGCCTAGCTTTTGCCACTAATTGGGGTTTTTTAATCGCTTATTCTCCCAGCTCGGCGTCACCCACAGACTCTGCGGGGGATCATTCCTCTACCGTCACAAGGACGGTGTCTGGGAGCTGAACTCATGTTGTCAGCAGATACAACTGGCTCAGCTCCACCCGCGGACTCTGTTGGGGATCATTCCTCTACCGTCACAAGGACAGTGTCTGGGAGCTGAACTCACGTTGTCAGCAGATACAACTGGCTCAGCTCCACCCACGGACTCTGTGGGGGATCATTCCTCTACCGTCACAAGGACGGTGTCTGGGAGCTGAACTCATGTTGTCAGCTGATACAACTGGCTCAGCTCCACCCACGGACTCTGTGGGGGATCATTCCTCTACCGTCACAAGGACGGTGTCTGGGAGCTGAACTCATGTTGTCAGCAGATACAACTGGCTCAGCTCCACCCACGGACTCTGCGGTGGATCATTCCTCCACAGTCACAAGGACGGTGTCTGGGAGCTGAACTCATGTTGTCAGCAGATACAACTGGCTCAGCTCCACCCACGGACTGTGCGGGGGATCATTCCTCTACCGCCACAAGGACGGTGTCTGGGAGCTGAACTCATGTTGTCAGCTGATACAACTGGCTCAGCTCCACCCACGGACTCTGCGGTGGATCATTCCTCTACCGTCACAAGGACGGTGTCTGGGAGCTGAACTCATGTTGTCAGCAGATACAACTGACTCAGCGTCACCCACGGACTCTGCGGGGGATCATTCCTCTACCGTCACAAGGGCGGTGTCTGAGAGCTGAACTCATGTTGTCAGCAGATACAACTGGCTCAGCTCCACCCACGGACTCTGTGGGGGATCATTCCTCTACCGTCACAAGGGCGGTGTCTGGGAGCTGAACTCATGTTGTCAGCAGATACAACTGGCTCAGCTCCACCCACGGACTCTGCGGGGGATCATTCCTCTACCGTCACAAGGACGGTGTCTGGGAGCTGAACTCATGTTGTCAGCAGATACAACTGGCTCAGCTCCACCCACGGACTCTGCGGGGGTTCATTCCTCTACCGTCACAAGGACGGAGTCTGGGAGCTGAACTCATGTTGTCAGCAGATACAACTGGCTCAGCGTCACCCACGGACTATGCGGGGGATCATTCCTCTACCGTCACAAGGACGGAGTCTGGGAGCTGAACTCATGTTGTCTGCTGATACAACTGACTCAGCGTCACCCACGGACTATGCGGGGGATCATTCCTCTACCGTCACAAGGACGGTGTCTGGGAGCTGAACTCATGTTGTCAGCTGATACAACTGACTCAGCGTCACCCACGGACTATGTGGCTGATCATTCCTCTACCGTAACAAGGACGGTGTCTGGGAGCTGAACTCATGTTGTCAGCAGATACAACTGGCTCAGCTCCACCCACGGACTATGCGGGGGATCATTCCTCTACCGTAACAAGGACTGTGTCTGGGAGCTTTCCGCGCAACTGACAACTCACGCATCAATTGTACATATCTGAGTCTCGCCAACTGTCCGCTGTACGACAACGCAACCGGGGCTGACTGGACAAAAATTGTGGCGTTAACTGTATCTATGTTTAATAAATAATCCACTGTAAGTGTTTTTATGTTGCAGTGATACGTTTATTATATATTCTAACTTAAAACACTTAAACTTATAGAGGGCTATGTACGAGGGCAGATCGAAAAGTAACGCACAATCATTTTTTTTCCAAATAGTTTAATATGCAACAAACCAAACATATCACAAATGAACTTTGACCTACTTTCCTAAATAGTCACCAACTTTCTCAACACATTCCTGCCATCGTGTTACCAGTTTCAATATGCTCTGTTCGTAGAAGTCCGTTTGGTTGGAGCATAGCCATCTGCGGACTGCCGATTTCACTTCCGCATCTGTCGCAAAGTTTTGACCAGCCAGGCATTTCTTCATGGAACCAAACAGATGTAAGTCCAACGGTGCCAGGTCCGATGGATGCTGGAGCACCTCCCACCCACATTGCGTGATTTTCTCACGAATAGGAGCAGCAACATGGGGGCGGGCATTGTCATGAAGTTTGACACCGTCAGCATTAATGTTGTGGCGTTTGTCACAAAGGGCGCGACGCAACTTCACCAAAAGTTTTAATGTAGGCAGCACCATGCACAGTGGTCCCGTGTTCGGCAAAGTCCACCAATAACACACCACACATATCCCAGTAGTTTGAGTCACTTTGAATTTTTTTCGTACTAGGGAACCAGCATGCTTCCACTCCATAGTGGGCTGCTTGAATTCGGGCGTGTAGTGGAGACGTTACTACGGTCCATACAGTCGTCCCCATACACGTCACGCATATCCCTGTGAATTTCAATCGGTTTATACCTTTTGTCCCACAAATATCGAACTACACTTCACTGCTCTTCACAAGCTGACGACAGTTACATTCGCGCCATGTTTGTTTTGTAGTTCAGTCTTCTCTCGCTAGAGCTGCACATGAAAACAAAATACCTTCTGTAGCGCAAACTTCAAACTATATCGTCGTGAAATTTCAACATTCCAACTGTAATACCAGGGGAGAAAATATGATTGTGCGTTACTTTCCAATCTGCCCTCGTAATTAAGATAGGTATATGCTGTCCCGGTCTTTCTTTTTGTAGAATACATTATGATCAGCAATAGTATTGATCTAGAATTGATTTACCTTTAATAGTTTACCCAGCGTAAGCTGAAAAGCCGCACGGACGTTGTTCTTTCCTTCGACTTCCTTCACTTAAATCGTTTTTTTTTTCACTTCCTTTGGTGATAGACGAATGTCTGTGGACGGGCATTATCCTGTTCAAGGACTGTACAATAATGTTGACTCAGTAGTAAGACATACCGACAAAGAATGGCACTGTCATGTGCAATTATTTTCCCCCAAATCATTACCTGAGATCACCTCATATTGTGGGGTTTGAAGCCATTTTTTCAGTGTTGCGTTAGTAAACAAGAGTTTAGTGCTTTTCAGTCGGTCAACACGAATGTACCCAAAATAAATAAGATAAATTATTAATCTCATGTAATTTATTTCAGGATTAGGGCATAACCCAGCTCTTTTGGGCACATTCGCGTTGACCGACTGAAAAGCACTAAACTCTTGATCACCTCATATTGTTACTTCATTTAAGGGGCTTGGGATATCTTGGTCATCAGCCCCGTATATCTGTGTGTGTGTTTGAGTTTGTGAGAAAAGCTGTATTATTATCATCATGTCTGCAGTAATCGGTGTCTTTCAACAGAGGATTGGAAAGGAAGTGGTGGTGGTCATAAGTTAGGAACCTTTCCCCTATTGGGCTGGAATGATTTTAGGAAACTACGGAAAACCAATTTTAGTATGATTGAGGTGGGAATTGAACCCAGACACAAGAGTCGCAACCGAGAAATATTATTATTGATGTGTAACATCTTTCCGCTCGGTTGCTGGATACTTTTGTGGGAGTGATTTTGAAAATTGGGGACGGAAGTGGATCGGAACGATCGAGCTGGCAGTAGTGGATCGAACGGAAGAATGCACTGCCCGCTCGATCGATCGAACGGAAGTGTACTAGCTGGCAGTGGTGGAAAACGGAAATATGCACTGCCCGCTCGATAGATCGAACGGAAGTGTACTAGCTGGCATTGGTGGAAAACGGAAGTATGCACTGCCCGCTCGATCGATCGATCCAGCGGGCAGTGGTAAGACCCAGCTGGCATTGGTACGAGAAACAATGAGCGCGCGGTGTCGGAAATTGATACCACGACGTACTCTCGGCCATGTGGAATGTATATGACATACTGAGCGGTAAACGCTCATGCGAACTCTGGTGTCAAGTGATTGAAACAAATGACATGGTACATGTTCGAAGTCTTCGTATCAGTATTTAAATGGTAAAATGCCTTAATATCAGACATTGTAACTAGTCGGCATTGCCGGTATTATGTTTCTGCACAATGGCTATTCAAATATTAACCCACATAACGGTAATGCAGTCATCAATATAATATAATCGTTGTGGTTATACAAGAATTGAGCATGTCTTCATGAACTAATACTGAATACATTCTCTTTACTCACAAGAGGGCCTATTCATAAGGCATTTTAAACTCAATTTCACGCAGGAACATTATCGAAACAAGCAAAATATAAATGAAACTTAATTCCGTAATGCAGTATTATAGGAACGTGGAAATAAGTCACCATCTTGTGCACAAAATTTGCTTAGTCGAAATAGCCGTGGGGTTAGTGCTTATGACTCTGAATCTAGAGATCTTGGGTTCGAATCCCGGACGGGGTCGATATTTTTGCTACCAGATTATCATTTTAAACGATATTTATCATATCAATATGACTCATTTTAACAAAGAAAGGAAGGAAGCTTGTAGTTTAACGTGACCGTTAATCTCGCGATCATAAGCCACGGGACCTCCGTTTTACGTAGAATCCGAACCACAGGACATGGCATTTCACATCGAAAATCTCACATGCATTGACCGGGACTCGAACCCGGGCTGCCTTGGTGAGAGGCATACAGCTTGACCGCTGCGCCACCACGCCCCGTATCATTTTATCAGAATCCATATGATATTACGTGTCGGTCTGTGAATGAAGAGGACCTGTTTATAAGGAATTTAAGGTTATGAGCGGTGTCGCGTCTATTAATCTAGTTGATCCATATCGTATTCTTTATTTAGGCTAGTGCTGGTGGAAGCTACAAATCATCTAATAAAATGAGTTCCGTATTATAAACTACAATATCTGTAAAACACTCCCTTTTACAATAGATTAATATTTGTGCCAATAATAGTATAAAATACCGGTGTATCAACAATTTCACGTGAGGTTTCTTCTATGTCAGATGTTACACATATGCGACTACTGTAAGGCTCGTAATTTTTATTATTATTATTAATATTATTATTATCATCATCTTACAATGACAGACAATTCAGTCACACCCTTCCTCCCTCCCCCTTATTATCCTTGCCAACTGTTAACTATGAAATATTTAAGCTACATCATTCCACTCCTGCGGAGAAGTTTGCCTCACTGATACGGTCCGTAAAATATTCAATTAATCCAGCAGTGCTAGTGTTTTATTCACCCCAGTCCGTGAGATTTAGGGCACATTTCTCCCAGATGATTCGCAATAAAACAGCGTAGCATCATGTTACTACCAACCGTGATTACATCTCGTCCAAACGGGAGAAGATATTCCTAAGTGTATTGCGTCACTGTTAATCACAAGACATCTCAGAAAGGGAGGGGCTCGTTTATATGGCGTTTGCATTCTATTTGTATCATCAACCGTTTATTGCTCGCTGTGTCAGTTGTAGGTTCAATCTGGGGATAATCAACCGTGCATACACGTGTCTGATAACCAGTGGCGGATACAGGCTTTGCCGGGCCCTGGGCGATATGATAAGGTGGGGCCCACAACAATAGGAAATTTAAAAAATCAAATCAAATGGAAAATAGTTTGGTAATAATAATAAAATAAAGAATAGTTACAATATTTTGAATACACTACAGTACATTTTTTTAAATAATATGAAAGAAATCTTTAAGTCCCCTTGAAGAAGATTATGTAAACTATGAAATATTAAAATATTACTTTCCGGCTTTTTTCCCGGCTGAAGTCTTCTATTATTTCACTGAAATCTAAACTTGCTAAACGGTCACGGGAGGTCATAGCTGCACTGAAAAAATGAATATGTATCATAAATTAGTTTGAAAAGTATAATTAGTTAATTAAATTTAAAAAAATCCATGGCGCGGGGCCCCCTGGATCCCGGGGCCCTGGGCGGTCGCCCTCCTCGCCCTCCCCCAGATCCTCCCCTGCTGATAACCTATGTTATTGCGATGGCAGCAGTTGTAACTGTGTAACTCTTGTTATTGATTGCATCATCGTGATCATTTACTTGTGTGTGTGTAAACTGTCTGGTAGTCTGTGTCATTGTGATGGCTCAATTTGAATGTGTATTTACAACTAGGAGCTAGGATTGAGTACGAGTTGGCCGTGGTTATAAGTTTGATACCAACCTGGCATTTTCCTGGCGCAGAAGTGGGAACCCACGGAAAGCCACTTTTAAGATGACTGTGGATTGAATTGTATCCACCTCATCTCAGTTCTGCCTCTCGAGGCTGAGTGTACTTCATTCCAGCCATCAGACCAGAATTAAATTCATTGGCAGAGTCGGAAATGAAAACCGGACCTCAGGAATGACAGATAAGAATGCTAATCACTACACCATGAGATGGTTTGTGTGTAGATGTAATCATATTTTGGGTCTAGGATTGAGTTAGGTGTCCCGGGATGTGAAATGAGGGACCGTCTTGGAATTTGGGTGGCGGCAGTGTGAAAAATAAATCCGGGAAAAACCACGCCCAGCATGGCCACTGTCAGCGCCGGGATATGAACTTCCCGTCTCCGGACTTAATGCAACTCCCCATTGTAGTCTTGGGGCGTGACTCATAATGTTCGGCTAAGGTGCTTGGTCATTCCTCGTGGAACAAAGTGACTGACGGCCGAGGGAAATGTGTATATGTTAATTAGCTATCAGTATTGATAATAATAATAATAATAATGTGGGAACCGGATGAGGATCAAGAAGGCCGAGTATGGGATCTAGCGGGCGCAGGAGTAAGCTCAGCGCCATTGTCTGAGAATAAAAAGAAGAGAAGCAATATTCCGAGTTCCGACGAGCCGCGAAACACATCCCCTTAATTCTCTACTGTATTTTAATCAGTTTCATTGTTATAATATATAATTCAGTTCTATATTCGATGCTTGTGAGTGTCATGATCTGGATACCGTTTCCCACAAATGGGGGCTCGTCCGGGATGGACTGAAACAACGAGTTACGACGCAATCCACGACACGAAGTACGACGCAAAATACAACGCTATTTTCGACGAAGTGGACGGCTAATCATATTTGTTGCTGTTGCCTACGACGCTGACGACGAGACGACGTGCAGTTTTGTGAGCCCACGACGTGCGAATCTACGACGAGGATTCATAGGCTAGCAAAATTTGTTCTTCAGTTTCAGTGACAATTAGTGGTGCCGTGACGACGACGACGAGGGTCGGAATCTAAACGACGACAGAGAATTGTGGATATGGTAAGAGGATAGCGACTCGTCAGAGAGAAACGACGGGAAGTGGTATTCAACGATATCACCTACAAATATCACCGGTTTGGTGAATGAGGTTAAACAGGTTTGATAGCGAGGTTTTGAGGAAGCGATATTGACGGAAATCTACTTGATAGACGTGAGTAAACAAATAAGATGACTACACTCGGTGCAATAGAGAAAATAAATAAGAGCATAAGTGATGCTCCGGTCAAAGCAATCAAAGTTTTACATAACCTCATTTTCGAGCATATACCAGACGACAGGAAGAATCGAAAGCGACTGCGAGAGTTTCCTGGATTCGATTTTGACGAAAATTCCATTGAAGAGGAAGCTAAGAAGAAATTTATCGAAGAAACATTTTCCAAGGCTGATCTGTTGCGTGTTTCTGAGATTCTTAATACCGAGATCGGGACAAAGGAGGTAATGATTAACACCATTTGTTATTACTTGAGAAAATTGGATGAACTCGCAACTAATATAGACGATGATGACGAAGACGAAGAAGACGAAGAAGATGAAGAGAGCGAAGAGGAAGACCAGCACAGAAGGTATAGAGAACAACATAAGTTTTCATTGTCATTCCGCGACGTAGAGGGCGCTATGAAAACATTCAATGGTAAGGATGGTTACCCAGTGAAGAAATGGATCGCAGATTTTGAGGAGACGTCAATCTTGATGGGATGGAGTGAGCTGCAAAAGTTTATTTTCGCTAAGAAATCACTCGATGGTTTAGCTAAGCTTTTTATTCAAGGTGAGAAAGGACTGCCGTCCTGGACTGCACTGAAGAAGGCCTTGAAAGAGGAGTTTGACGAGGCGGCAAGCAGTGCAGAAATTCACAAGTTGTTAACCCAGCGACGAAAAAAGCGCGACGAATCTCTACAGGAGTACTTTCTTGTGATGAAGGAAATCGCCAGTAGAGTTGATGTTGAGCAAGTTTCTCTGTGTCAGTACGTGATTGATGGGATCGAGGACGATTCAGGATCAAAACTTCTTCTCTATGGAGCAAAAAATTCCAAGGATTTCAAGGAGAAAATGAAAAGTTATGAGATGGCAGTGAAGTCTTTGCCAAAGAAAAGCACAAAGTATAATAACAGTAATTTTCAAGGAAGTGCCAAGAGTGCCAACGAGAAGGACGGAAAGTGCTGGGGCAGTACAAAGAAGAAAGAGGCGAGTAGTGGAGATAGATGTTATAATTGCGGTGGATTTGGTCATAGTTCAAAGGAATGTGAGCACAAGGATAAAGGCAAGAGATGTTTCAACTGCAACGAGTTTGGCCACATTTCATCCGAGTGCAAAAATGAGAGGAAGAACGATAAGAGGAATAATCAAGGTATCAATCTTATTGATGAAAAGAAAAGCTGCCTCAAGTTCAAAGAGGTTAGTTTGGGTCAGCAGAAACTTCAGGCACTTATCGACTGTGGCTGTCCTTATAACCTGCTGCGACAAAACATCCATAAGGCCATGGGTTCCCCAGGATTGAAGAGCACGGATCTTGTTTTGAAAGGATTCGGTAATGGTTTTGTTGCTCCTCAAGGTTACTTCACAACAGTCGTTGAAGTAGACGAGCTGGAGTTCCAAACCAACGTCTATGTTGTTTCTGATGATACTATGGAGTGGGACATGGTTATTGGTAACGATCTATTGGATCAGGGTGAGGTCATCCTGAGCAAGCAAGGAGTTACCATCAAGAAACTAGAGGTCCCAATGATGTTGATCGGGGTAGCCGACGAACAGGAGTTGGATATCGAGAACTGCGTTGATGAGGAAAAAAGGGAACAGATCCAGGATTAGGTAGCGAGATATGTACCAAAGAAGACGAAATCTACTGATGTCAAGATGAAGATCACATTGAAAGAAGAAAAACCGATATTTAGCAGGCCCCGACGAATGGCACCGCTTGAGAACGAATTTGTCGATGAGCAAGTCGAGGCGTGGCTGGAGGAAGATATCATAGAACCGAGTCAATCAGAATATACATGCCAAGTGGTGGTAGTCAAAAAGAAAAATGGAATTCCGTTCAAGATTGTGACTGACTGTATGGCATTCCAAAAGACAATGCACAAAAGGGACCTGGTCTCACGAGTAGCTGGATGGGCTATGGCCTTGGAGGAGTTTGACTATACCATCGAACACCGAACTGCAACCAGGATGAAACATGTCGATGTCCTGAGCCGATGTCCAGCAGTGATGTTTGGATTCCCTGATGGCCTTGCAGCGAGGATCAAAATCGCCCAGAGAAAAGACGAAGGATTGACAGCGATAAAAGCGACACTGGAGAAAGGGCCTTACGAAAACTTCATCGTCAGAGATGGACTGCTATTTAAATTTGTTGACGGGCGAGAGACGTTGGTGGTCCCGCGAGCAATGCACCATGAAATCATCAGAGTTGCACATGAGAAGGGACACTACGCTGTTAAAAGGACTGAAGAAGACGTGAAGCAGGAATATTATATTCCAGACTTGGCCAACAAGGTGAAACGAGTCATAGCCAACTGTGTGAAGTGTCTGGTGGTTAACAGGAAGGCAGACAAGAAAGAAGGTTGGTTACATCCGATGTTCAAGGAGAGTGTGCCATTGCACACCTACCACATGGATCACATTGGACCACTTAAGTCTACACACAAGGGATATGAACACATCTTCTGTGTGATAGACGCCTTCACGAAGTTCACCTGGCTGTATCCTGTGAAAACTACCAAATCGGCCCAGACGATTGAAAAGATGGAGTTTCAGAGGACGAACTTTGGAAACCCAGTTCAAGTGATCACCGACAGGGGGCCATCGTTCACCTCCCATGAGTTCCAGGACTACTGTAAATCGCAGAGTATCAAGCACGTCTTGATCACAGCTGGACTGCCAAGAGCCAATGGTCAAATCGAGAGAGTCAACTCAACAGTGACCAAGATCATCGCTAAACTTAGCATTGACGATCCAACAAAATGGTACAAGGTTGTACCATCTGTCCAACGAGCTATCAACTCTGCGTTCCAGAGGAGCATCGGAATGTCACCTTTCGAGCTGCTGACAGGAGTCAGAATGCACAACCAAAATGATCTACGTATAGTGCAACTCATCGAAGAGGAGCTGATCGATTCGTTCAACGAAAAACGTGATCAGATGAGAGAAGATGCAAAAAAGCAGATAGAAAAAGTACAATCTGAAAATCGTGCTGAATTCAACCGACGACGTAAGGAGCCTAAGAAGTATCAGGTCGACGACCTGGTTGCCATCAAACGCACTCAGATCGGTCCACATCTGAAACTAAAAACCAAAAGTCTAGGACCTTATCGAGTGACTCGAGTAAAACTCAACGACACATATGACGTCAGCAGAGAAGGAGACCATGCTGGACCAAGAATCACATCGTCCTGTGCGGAGTTCATGAGGCCCTGGCCGGGCGGATTTTCTTCATCCGGGTCGGATGAGGATCAGGACGGCCGAGTGTGGGAACCGGATGAGGATCAAGAAGGCCGAGTATGGGATCTAGCGGGCGCAGGAGTAAGCTCAGCGCCATTGTCTGAGAATAAAAAGAAGAGAAGCAATGTTCCGAGTTCCGACGAGCCGCGAAACACATCCCCTTAATTCTCTACTGTATTTTAATCAGTTTCATTGTTATAATATATAATTCAGTTCTATATTCGATGCTTGTGAGTGTCATGATCTGGATACCGTTTCCCACAATAATAATAATAATAATAATAATAATAATAATAATAATAATAATAATACTGCTATGGGATTTACGTCCGTTCCAACCACTGCAGCTTAAAGATACGACGGGGTGCAGGAAATCTGCTCCGAAGGGGATCCTTAACGTGCCAGTAAATCTACTGACACGGCTCCCTCATATTTGGTCAACCTCAATTGCCAATTGACTGCGCAAGGGTTCAATCCTGCAACCTTGAGCACAGCAGGAGAGGACGTTACCGCTGCGCCCCGCAGCCAGTCAATCAGCAGTGAGCACCGCCAAAGGTTATTAAAAAAAACCATTAATGCGCAATATGTTAGATGTTCTTATTCGTCATTCCTAAATATCTGTACACATTTTAGGGTACCGCTCATTAGGGGATGACGCTTATGTAGTTTAAAAGAGGGTGATATATGTTCAGTTTTTCACTGTAAAGTTATTAAAGTAACGTATACTGGTTGAAACCCGTCAATACATGTCTGTCAATGGTGAATTAGGTTATGCGAGACCAACTCACTTCGCTAACTACCGGAATGGAAGACGACCACAGCATCCTCTTCTACTACTACGTATTTTGGCGGGCTCTAGCAAAGCTCTACACCCAACCTCCGAAAGATATTTAATTTATTTTAAATGTGATAGTTGGAACACAGCCTTGGTGAACTTACGCGTAAAAATGTGAATTTGGATTTGCAGTTTCGGTGATAGTAATGATGTGACTAAAATCCCTCCAGGGACTCACATCTAGTGGGACGTGGGTTGGTGACCACGGGACCCAGCTGTGTCCGGCATTGCCTCCACTTACTTGTGCCGGGCTCCTCTCCGTCTTCTTTCCCGTCGACCTCCCTTGGTCATCTCTTGTTCTTTTCCGACCCCGTCGGTATTAGGATATCCGAGACCTAGGGAGTCTTTCACTTTCCCGCCTTAATTGGCCCCTGTCTCATCTTCCCTGATCCCTCATTCTTCGAGGGGTCAGATTTCTTGTTTCCTTTCTCTTTAAGATTCCCGCACTGTTTTTGTTAATTGGCTCCCCGTATATCCAAATTACTTTAAGCGAATTCTTTGAATCTACACTCCATTTTGTGGGTATTTTCAATCTAAGTTGCAAGTGTTTTCGATCTAAATTGCATTTTGCGAGTATTTTCAACCTAAACCTTATTTTGGAGGTATTTTCAATCTAAATTGTATTTTGTAAGTATTTTGTTTCTGAATTGCATTTTGTAAGTATTTTGTTTCTGAATTGCATTTTGTGAGTATTTTGCTTCTAAATTACATTTTGTAAGCATTTTCCATCTAGCTGCTGCTGCTGTTTTAAGGGGCCTAACATCTAGGTTATCGGCCTATTTTCAATCTAAATTGCTTTTTGTAAGTATTGCCAATCCAATTAAGTAGTTTGAATCTACCGTACATTTTGTAAGCAATTTCAATTTCAATTGAATTTTGTAAGTATTTGGAATTTGAATTACTAACTGTAAGTACTGTAGTTTGAATCTACCATGCATTTTGCAAGCATTTTCAATTTCAATTGCATTTTGTAAGTAGGCTATTTTGAATTTCAATTGCACTTTGTGAGTATTTTGAATTTGAAATGGGATTTTTCAATCTAATTTGCATTGTGTGTTTTCAATTTCATTTTGTAACTATTTTGAACCTCAATTGCATTTTGTACGTATTTTCAATCGCAGTTGCATATTGTAACGGTTTTGATCTTACATTGCATTTTGTACGTATTTAGAACCTAACCAACATTTTGTGCGTGTTTATGAATCTATTCCTTTTCCGAGTACTTTCCTTCTAAATTCCCTTTTGTAAGTAGGCTATTTACACTCTCCATTTTGAATGTCGTTTCAATCTGAGTTCCGTTTTGTAAGTAATTTCAGTCTCACATAATTTTTGTTATGGTTTTCATTTCATTGTTATTTTCGCTATCACTCAGACCATTAGAGGCGATAACCTAGATGTTAGGCCCCTTAAAACAACAATTATCATCATCATCATCATCATCATCATCATCATCAATTTACAAATAATTAGGAAGCGCTGTCCACAGGCTAAATGCTAACCACTACTCTATGACGTGGTCCGTGTGTAACTGTACATGTTTTTTGGATTCTTTTAGTTTACTTAAGACATGAAATCGCATGATGTAGAATCTGAACTGTATGCTGGATGCTATCGAAGACAGCGAAAGAAAGGTTTTTGAACCATGAAATTTCCATGTGTTCGGCAAGCTGAAAGTACATGTGGGTGGAAAAGAAACATCTAGCAATAAATTGGTTTGAACAACGTCCCTATGATGACATGAGGATCAGGGAGTGTATTTCGATAGTCTGGGATTTTTTTTTTTTTTTTTTTTTTTTTTTAGCGTATGGCTTTTAGTGCCGGGAGTGTCCGAGGACATGTTCGGCTCGCCAGTGTTGTAGCTGCTTCGAGACGGACACCCAATGGGTGAGCTACGAGTACCGTTGGGGAGGGAAGTTGGAAGGTAAGGACGAGGAGTTGGAAGGTATCGGCTGTGGCCTATAGTTAGGGACCAACCCCGGCATTTGCCTGGAAAGAAGATGGGAAACCACAGAAGACCATCTTCAAGGTTGCCGGCGGGGGGATTCGAACCTCCTCGCCTCCCGGATGTGAGCGACTGCCAACAGTCATGCCGTAACGCCCACGGCTAACTCACCCGGTAGTCTGGGAATTGAAACATTGGTAGAACTTCAGTCACTTAATTCCAAATTCCAGAAATTGAATGGCAATGTCGATAAATAGTGTGTTACAGTATATCTGTGTCACTTTGCATTGTACTGCATAAGTCAATAAACGTTAATTGAAGTGAATCCTCACAAACAGAAGTAGTCCCTCTCCCTTACTCAGTGACAATGACAGGTGTACAGTCAAGTTATAGCATTATGACCACCAGGCAATACTATACATTCATTAATATTGAAATGTTGTACCTGTGGGGGGATCGATGTCCAGGTTGAATCCAGCTGTGGATGAGAATTAGTACCTGAATGCAGTGCGTACAATCGTCATCACCACAATCGTTCCCCACATGCGACAAGCATCATATGTATGTGGCATTAAGCTGTAAGCCAATGCAAGCCTGGACAATTAAAACAGTAGCACGAAATATAGATCATACAACTACGCATTATCATTATTAGCAGGGATTACAGGGGAGACCAAAATATAATACCTACAATAATGTTACCAAAATACAGAGAAGTAGACTATCTATCTATCTATCGGTTGTAGGCTAACTCTTCAGTTAGCCAACACAAATTTGCCCAATATGACTCGGCGGGGGTGCAATATATAAATAATTAACACTCCTGAAAAAATACATGTATTAATTAAATCACTATTAAATAACTGGCGGCTGGCTGGGTGGCTCAGCGATAACATTCTCGCTTGCTGTTCCCAAGGTTGCAAGATTGAATCCTTGCACAGTCAGCTGGCATTTGAGGGTGCACAAATGCGGAGGAGCTGTGTCAGTAGATTTACTGGCACGTTAAAGATCCCCTTCGGGGAAAATGTTGGTACCCCGGCGTCTCTAAAAGCCCCAGTAGTTTAAAGGGACGTAAATCAATTATTATTATTATTATTATTATTATTATTAAATAATTGTCAATTAAGGATTACGCGTTTCGACCGCAAGTGGTCATTATCTAATCCTGATCACTAGGGTCGAGGTTTAAATTATATAATAATAATAATAATAATAATAATAATAATAATAATAATGAAGCTTCCGTGGCTTAGGCGGCAGCACGCCGGCCTCTCACCGCTGGGTCCGTGGTTCAAATCCCGGTCACTCCATGTGAGATCTGTGCTGGACAAAACGGAGGCAGACAGGTTTTTCTCCGGGTACTCCGGTTTTCCCTGTCAACATTTCATTCCAGCAACACTCTCCACTATCATTTCATTTCATCTGTCATTCATTTAATCATTGCCCCAGAGGAGTGCGTCAGGTCTCGGCAGCCGGCACAGTTCATATCCTCGTCGCTAGATAGGGGCTTCATTCATTCCATTCCTGACCCGGTCGGAGACTGGAAGCAGGCTATGGATTTTCATTTCAATAATAATAATAATAATAATAATAATAATAATAATAATAATAATAATAATAATAATAATAATAATACGTGTGGTCTCATTATACCTTGGATGTCCGGCTCCGTGGCTAAATGGTTAGCGCCCTAGGCTTTGGCCCGAAGTGCCCCGGGTTCGATTCCCGGCCGAGCCACCGGGGATTTTAATCTCCTGGGGTTAATTCCCGTGGCTCAGGGACTGGGTGTATGTGACTTCTTCATCCTCATTTCATCCTCTCCGAAGGCCACACGATCACCATACCTTGGATAATGAATCTTGTTAATATTTATATTACGATTCACAGTTTGAATCTCGTTATATAAGGTTAGTTTGTTGTCTACGATTTGTGAACTACGTATGGATAGTATGCACGTTTATACAGTTAAAACCAACACAATATAGTAAAATTAGAACATACACTTTTAATTATACTATGTTTATGGTTGCTTATTCCAATTTCACAGCACGTTCATTGTACAGGTGCTCGCTAAGCCTGCCTACAATAGATATATTTACAAATGATTTACTCTCACAAAAACTATCTGAGAAACATTACATTGCATTGCATTGCATCTAGGTCTTTGGATACCGTACGCACTGAGACTCCAGTCCCAAAACTCCTACGTACGTTCGTTTCACGGCTCTGTTTAGACATTTATTTCAGGACTGAAGATTAGATCACTCAGCTTCATCGGTTAAAACTGAAAAGTGGTGGCTTGAATTCCCACCTCGGCCATTCAGGAAGTTGTTTCTTTTGGTTTCCTACTTCTCCTTCAGGCAAATGCTGGGATAGTTCTTAATTTAAGGCCACGGTCGCCTCCCTCCAAATCTTTGCCCCAATTTAAATTGCGTTCACTACTATAGATATCACAATAACACAGGTTGTAAGAAATGGCTCTACACATCGAAGTAGGCCTACATGGGGTTAATGACCACAATGCCCTACCTATCCCCTCAAGAAACATCAACAGCTTCAGTAGGCTGCTGCTAGAAATGAGGTATCAGACAAGTGTTTTTTTTTTCTGAGTACCGGTACCTCCTTTGACAGCAATCCACACCACACTGGAGTCTTAAATAATCACCTCCTGGTGTAGTGGCTAGCGTTCTTGGCTTCACCCCTGAGGTCTGAGTTCAAACCCCGGCCCAGCAAAGAAATTTTATTCTGGCCCAAGGGCTTAAATGGGGTACATTTAGCCCCGTGAGGCAAATCTGAGAAGAGTGGATTCGATTCACATCTCAGTCATCCTTGAAGTGGTTTTCTGTGACTTCCCACTTCCACTCCAGGCAAACTGCGGGTTGGTTCCTAACTTAAGGCCACGGCCGCCTCCTTCCCAATCATTTCCTGATTTATAAATACACACACTGCTACTACTACCACCACAGACATCACAAAAACACAGGTCATTAGACAAATTCTATACACACCCAAGTACACGGGGCTAAATGAGTACGATGTCCAAGCCTCTCAAGCGAAACACCAACAACCTAAATAATCAAGTCCACCTCCTGGTGTAGTGACTAGCATAATGGTTGTCCCCCCGGAGATCAGGGTTCGATTCCCGGCTCTGCCAAGAAATTTAATTCTGGCCTGAGGGCTGGAACGCGGTACGTTCAGCCCCGTGAGACAAATCTGAGAAGAGGTGGATTCGATTCCAATTTCAGTCATCCTGTAAGTGGTTTTCCGGGGTTTTGTACTTCTACTCCAGGCAAATGATGAGATGGTTCCTAAAGTAAGGCCACAGCTACCTCCTTTCCAATCATCACATGATTTACAAACATAAACATTAACACATTAATCACATTAGCACAGGTTGAAAATGAAAATCCACAGCCTGCTTCCAGTCGACCAACCGGGTCAGGGAATGGAATGAATGAAGCCCCCATCTAGCGGCGAGGATATGAACTGTGCCGGCTGCCGAAGCCTGTTGCACTCCCCTGGGGCAGTGATTAAATGAATGACAGATGAAATGAAATGATACTGGAGAGTGTTGTTGGAATGGAATTTGAGACAGGGAAAAACGGAGTACCCGGATAAAAACCTGTCTGCCTCCGCTTTGTCCAGCACAAATCTCACATGGAGTGACCGGGATTCGAACCACGGACCCAGTGGTGAGAGGCCAGTGTGCTGCCGCCTAAGCCACGGAGGCTTCACAATAGCACAGGTTATCAAAAAAATCCACACAACTCAAGTACACGGGGTAAATGAACACGATGTCCGAACCCCTCAAATGAATCAACAACTCCTGAACAATCGCAGTGCATTTATCGAGACATCGCGAGATACTTCGCCTCAGAGCACAGCTGTAGAGGAGGGGGTGATGAGTGGTGTGAGTTCGTGCCTGTCTGAGAACATTGACCCGCACGACTCGAGGTTCTCCGACACAGGCTACATGTTTAGTTCCGTACTTTAACCTAATACTAATCAGTGGCGTAACTATGGGTAGGGGGGGGGGGTGATTAGGGGGATCAATCCCCTCAGGGCCATATAATGAAAATTCGTAATTCGATAATGTTATTTATTTTGAAAAAGACCAATCCTTGGCAAACGATTGGATTATGTAGGCTACGGTTATACAATTCAAGGGTCCACGGGAAGAAGGGGAAATGTCAAATAATGTAAAATGTTCAGGAAACGAGTTTTAAAGTTTCATTACTCATATGTACGCGTCAACTTAAAACATCATTTTCTCACGACCCTCGTTTTTCTTAACCAGAAACAATTGTGCCTTCAATACGTCGCAGATTGCGCTGATATCTCGATTTTACATATTGAGTGACATTCCCCCTTCTTCCCGTGAACCCGTCATTTACTCATTCATGGGGGCGTGGTGGCGCAGCGGTCAAGCTGTTGGCTTCTCACCAAGGTGGACCGTGTTCGATTCCCGGTCAATGCATGTGAGATTTTCGATGTAAAATGCCATGTCCTGTGGTTCGGATTCCACGTTAAAAGGAGGTCCCGTGGCTCATGATCTCAAGATTAACGGTGACGTTAAACTACAAGCTTCCTTCATTTCATTTACTCGTTCGAGAACATTTCAGTTTACTCGTGTAACACGTTTAGTTTTGCACGTAAACGTGTAGTTTTACTTTCATTGATTATATTTCATTTTGCCCAAGCTTCCCCCTCCACAACACCACGCCACACTAAGCAAGAAAGAAAGCAAAAACATAAAAACCAGAAAAAGAAATCAAAAATTAAAAGGAAAAGCATAAAACAACATACACAACCAAAAACAAGAAAACAAAAGCAAAAACAAACCTGACACCAAAATCAAAGCACAACAAAACACAGACACAAAACCTAAATTTAAAATAAAAGAGAAAAAGAAAGCAAACGATAACATTTAAAAATCAATAGTTTTGTGCTATAAAGTGTTTATCAGGCACGTGAAATGACCTAGGAAAACGCTCTTCATAGCTTATTACTTCAGATTTGACTCAGCTCATTCCCCACCAGAAGCAAATTCTAATTACGCCACTGAACACTATTGAAATGGGTTGTCTTTCTGTGTTCAGAACATTCTTTTGTGCACTGATGTTTTAATGTTGTGTTTGTGACATTAGAAATCCTTATTTAAATCGATTTCAATGTGAACAAAAGCTGATGACCTCGCTCCTTTGCCCTCTTAAATAATCATCAACATCATGTTATACATAATAATTATGGAAACCGCAGCCACGTCAGTTAATGACATGCAGGTGATCAATTTACAGAGTAAATTAAACCAACATGAAAAAGTGTGCTCACAAAAAATTATTCGGACGAATTCCTACATATTCTCGCGAACTTTTTTTTGCTTGAAATGCAATGTGTAGCACTTAATTTCATGTTAATCCAACTTATCTGAATAATGATCTGTAAACCTCGTACTACTGAGCACTAAAATGCTTAGCCTATGTGTATGCCGACCCCTTATTATTCCCGTTTCCAACGGGGTCGGGGATGAGATTAGATGAAAGTCTTTGAGGTGGATGGTTTTTACGTCCAGATGCCCTTCCTGACGCCAACTTCATGAGAGGAGTTAATGAGAGATGAAATGAATGATGGTGAATGAAACTGGGCAAGGATGTGGAAGGAAACTGCCGTGGCCTCTCCGAGGGCATCGTCCAAGCATTTTCCTGGAGTTGAAAATGGGAAACCACGAAAAAACATTTCAAGAATGGTCTCGAAACCACGTCTACCGAGTCCGCAGAGAGCTTGGCCCTATAGCCTAGTACTGCGCGTTAGCGATTTTAGCTACCGTTGTCGGTTAAAATACAGTCTATATAAAACAAAATTAATAAACAATGAAATTTACGAAAATTATGGATTTTGTTAGCCCAGGAAGTTGTTCAACAATTCAATGGTCTTACTCTTCCTTTCATAAGCAATCAGCTTACACAGGGTAACTATATGGTCCTTGGTTCGAAGCCTGCCCCACGGTCTGCTCGTTTGTTGGTCTTTTGTTTAGCTGTAATCCTCGGTTTCCAACGGTGTTCTCCGGGATTCAAACAGCAAGACCAAGGTCCTTCTAGCACGGGTAAATCTGCCTTCCGTCTTCAACGCCCAACGCTAATAGATGATTCTGAACGTTTTCGCAGATTTTGCTGGACGATTTTAATTAGGCTACATCTTGGATATACCTTCCTCGTATTATATAGCTTTTAAAATACCCTACGGCTTCAAAATTAGTCCATCATTGCAGATTTTCAGTAGCTTTTGAAATGAGTACACGATCATGCCGTCGATACATAACCATGTAGCTTCGTGCAAATGCTATCATTCAGTATGTGGCGATTCACAGAAAATAAATATCACGTAAATAGGACAGAATGCACCAGTGTCAATTAAATCGCGATACTACGTCTTCGATAATTGATGTTGATGTTTAATTCAAATAGCAATGTTAAAGCCACGCGCTTTTTAGGATCGAGAGACGCATTTCCTAAACTCGCAAAAATCCGGAAGCGTGTGTTTCTCGCTAGAACTGTGATGATGCCACTGCCCTATTTCAAGATTTATATTCAAATTCCTAGTGTAATTGTATTAAATGATGGTTGGTTCCTTAATTTAGGGACTGCGACAACGCGGTCATGTAGCCACGTGTACTTTGGATGTGTGTAGAATCTGTCTGATAACCGGTGTTAATTGTGATGACTCTATTAGTGTGTGTTATCTGCTTTTAATTCAAGTAAGGACTGCAGACGATAATTTCAAGTAGTTACTACTTTCGCTACCAAATGCTACCGTCCACGACACCTAGCTGTGAACTTCGCTACTACTAGATGCCATCGCAACCAGCGCCCGGTGACGAACGTTGGAACTTAAGAGCAATACTGAAACCTTACCTACAAATTTTCGCTTCACACAAGTGTAGTTAGTGGAAGGTCCTTTTTCATGCCATAAATCTATGACATGGGACCGCCGGCTTTACTTCCCCTCCGAAGGAAGGTATACTGAGGGATTTTTAACGCTCTTAAAAATCCAACGACTTCGGCCGGGTCTGAACCCGCAACCTTGGGCATAGAAGCTTAGCATGCTACCAACTACGCCACCGAAGCCGCCATATTAAATGAAAATCTTATTATTGTGTTAGAAAACATTTTTCAGTGTTGCCTAAGTAATCGCAATTCTCCCCCCCCCCCCCCCAAAAAAAAAAACAACAAACAAAACAACACTAATTAGTTCAAGAGTTAAATGTCTTCTAACGTCCACATTCTGGTCTAGCAGCTAGCGTTCTTGGCTGTCAGCCCGGAGATCCGAGTTCTATTCCGGGCTATGCCAAGAAATTTAATTCTGCTCAGAGTTCTGTCACTTGTGAGACCTATTCTGGAATACGCCTCGGTGGTTTGGGATCCATATCAAGTAGGGCTCATCAATGAGTTGGAAATGGTACAAAGAAAGGCCGCCAGATTTGTGCTCAGTGACTTAATCCCAGGAGCTGTGTGACCCGTATGTTAAAGAACCTTGGGTGGGAATCAGCTGAGGCTAGGAGGATGAAATCTAGACTGTGCGCTATGTACATCACGTAGCCTATACAAATCAACCAGCCTGGCGTGAGTAGCAAACGTATGGGAAAACCCAATTAAATAAGTATGAGTGATCATTCCTTCAAAGTTAAGCCCCTACCACAGCGTACAAATTATGGTAAATATTCATTCGTAAACCGTGCCATTGATAACTGGAATTCTCTACCTGCCGCAGTTTTAGAGCCTTTCCCCAAACATATAGGTGTGTTTAAGAAAAGACTCATGATTTGAGTAAACGCTCCAGTTAAATTGTTATTGAATTATTATTATTATTATTATTGTTTATTTGTTAAGCATACCCCATTTGCTAGCGTGGGACAGCCCCAATTGCAAATAAATGAATGAATGAGTGAATGAGTCCACTTAGCCTCGTGAGGCAAAACTGAGAAGAGGAGGGTTCGATTCCCACCTCAGCCATCCTGGGAGTGAGTTTCCGTGGTTTCCCCACTTCTGCTTCAGGCGAATGCAAGGATGGTTCTTTCAAACCTTTACCTTAATTAAAAATACACACAGTGACACAGCTATCACAATAACACAGATTATCACATAAAATTGTTCCATCATTCACTACTGGCTTGCTGGGCCTATCGTAGCTTCCCCAGAGCCCCGTTAGCCGTCACTTTTCAGGGTTCCTGTAGGACCTTCACAGCTACCGTAACGGTCCCGGGGCACACGAAGTCCCCACTGTACTTTGCCCTTACAGGCAATCCCCTACTTTGTGCCGTTGCCCGTCTCCCACGACCTGGACGAGGGGTTGGACTTATGGGAGACTAATGGGAGCATGGTATGGTGCAAGGATGTCCCTCAGAACAGCAAAAAGGTCATAAATCGGACGTACTATGTCCCTATCCTGATTTATGCCTCGGAGACCTGGGTTATGAAAGGAAGGGAGAAGAGCAAAATACAGGCCAGTGAGATGAGGTTCTTGAGAAGCAGTATTGGAGCTACAAGGATGGACAGAATAAGAAATGAGAGGACCAGAGAATTAATAAAGGAGGAACCATTACAGGATGGTATGGAGAAATCTAGACTTAGATGGTATGGCCATGGAGGAGAATGGAGGAATGGAGGAGAAGAGATACCCAGGAGGATACACGAGACGAAGTGAAAAGGAAAGAGATCGAGAGGAAGACCGAGAGATAGATGGCTGAAGTGGGTGGAAGAAAGCGTGAAAGAGAGAGGAGAAGACTGGACAAGGGTGGAGGCTGAGAGATAGTGGGAAGACAGAAGACGTTGGAGAGGCTTGTGTTCCAAACAGACCCGGCCAGTGGCTGGAAACTGTGCAAGATGATGATGATCAGATAAAATTATACACACACACCCAAGTAAACGGAGCTAAATGACCACGATGTCGAAGCCCCTCAAATGAAACAACAACAACTAAATGTCTCCTATGTACTGGAAGAATACAATATCAATCGACAATTAAGGCAAACAGAGGTAAACAGAGGTATGGAGTGGCTATGATTGACAGCTCGACTTGGAAACCTGGATTCTGCCAGCTTGCGAAGCTCGTTCGTTTTCCCCTCAGCGGAATGTAACACGTTCGTCAACATGACCTTAGCAACTCTCCTTATCTCACTCCCAGTAATGGGTGCTGGGTAAAAACTTGAACTAGAGCAAATTAACTAACAAGTTTCAAATGCGGTTTTTCAGCTGCTAGGTCGTGTTGTGCACAGGAAATACAAGCAATCAAGATGTTAAACACAGAGTTAGAATGTCGGACCTGACCAGGGCTAGAATCAGGCACCTTCGGATTTCCGACCAGATGTTCTCACGAAGTAAGCCATTACAAACAGAAACTTTCCCTCTTCCTGGCCAAGGTACATCTAGAGTATGTGGTGAGCCTTCAATGTCAAGCTGGCCGCTCTGGTTAGACAGATTTCTAGCCACGTTTCAGTGGTGGGGGAACAGCAATAGCAGTCACTCGTCGTCCGCCGTGCTATCGACATCGCGTGTTAACACTTAAAATCTGTGCATGTAATTGTCTTCAGTTCGGCACAGTTAAGTGACGGGGGTCTCCTCCACACCACTCATACTGTAACGCGAACTTGAAGCTTCACCACATGCCGTCCGCACTCTACTGTCCCTCAACAACACCGTGTTGGTATCACCCGCTCAAACTTGCCCTTTTCACGAAATATATTATCGTTTCATTTTCTTTTCTGAAATATAACTTGTAGCATTCTGAAAGCTTAATTGCATGTAAATCCAGCCTATCTAAATGTTGATGGCAAAGGAAAAGTTTTGTGCTTTTCAGTCAGTCAACACGATTGTACCCAAATGAGATGGGTTATGAGATTAATAAATACATGTAATTTTTTCAGGATTAGGGAATAGCCCATCTCATTAAGGTACAATCGTGTTGACCGACTGAAAAGCACCAAACGTTTGTTTACTAAGGTAACACTGAAGAATGGCTTCAAACACCATAATAAATATTACTGGGTAAACCTCATACTGGCCGGCCCCGTGGTGTTGGGGTAGCGCGCCTGCCTCTCACCCGGAGTCCCCGGGTTCGATTCCCGGCTCCGTCAGGGATTTTAGAAACTGACGTGAGGGCTGGAACGGGATGCACTCAGTCTCGTGGGGACACTTGAGTAGCTGTCTGACAGTGAGGCAGTGCCCTGATCACGAAAACCAAGATTAACGGCCGAGGGGACCCGATGCGCTGATCACGCGTCACCCCAATATCTGCAGGCCAAATGGCCGGGCAGCAGTCACTTGGTAAGCCTAGGTCCTTCACGGGCTGTAGTGCCAGGGTTTATTTATATATTATTATAAACCTTATACTACTGAGCACTAAAATACTTATAACACAGGGGAGCGTGGTGTCAAGAAGCTGTTTGCCTCTCACCAAGGCAGACCGCACGTGTGATATTCCAAGTGAAATGTCATGTCCTGTGGTTCAGATTTCACGTAAAAGAAAGGAGGTCCCGTGGCTCATGATCGCGAGATTAACGGTTACGTAAAACTACAAGCTTCCTTCATTATAACAAAAATTTGATACACCAAAAAGTTTTTAGACACACATTAATTTAATTAAGGTTCTCGGACACAGGAGAGGGTACATGTTTAGTTCATAATGATAATGAAATGCGTTGAGTTTCTGTACTCGGGACACAAACCGGTGGCTGTTCAACAACCAGCAGCAACCATCAAATGGCCATGTTAAAAGCCACGTTGTCTTAGCCTGCATGCTTTTGAGGATCGAGAGACAGCATTTCCTCACGTCGCGAAAATCAATCGCTCGCCCCCGTCTAAATGAGGTTGTTGTTGACTTCTTTTGGGGGAAGGGCAGGGGCTTTGCGACATTGTGGTTATGTAGTCCCTTACTTCAGTGTGTGTTGAATTTGTTCGATAACCTGTGTCACTAATATGTCTGAACTGGTGTGTGTACTTGTAATTGAGGTAGGATTTGGGTAGGAAGAGGCCGTGGCCTTTCGTTAGGTACGACCCTGGCCTTTGCCTAGAAGTGAGAAAACATGGAAAACCACTTCCGAGATGGTTGAGGTAGGATTCGAACCCGGGCCTCCACGGTGAAAGCCAAGAATGCTAGTCACTACGCAACGAGGCCGACAAAATGTATTCATACAACCAACTTGGCGAAGTTTAAAACTTTTAAAGCCTACCTCCATTGCGGCTTGTACGGTCCACGTTGTAGATCGCCAGCTATACCTAAGTTTTCGGAAGCGTCGTTAAATTTATCCGCACAGATTTTGGTTGACCTTCCAAAGCTTCCCAAGAGTACAGATCCCGTTTTTATTTAATATTGAAGTTCCTTTCGTTTCAAAATCCCTGTCTCTTTGGACCAATAGAGCTATCTGGTGATTGCAACGGTGGTAAAAGGTCAACTTCATTACCAACGTCGTCATCCTTTCGCATTGAATCATTGAATGTAAGTCCAATTTTCTCTTTTTTATGTAGCACGTCTACAATCGTGCAGTTGTCTATGATATCAGAAATGAAACCCATCAACAAGAACACAAAGCAAGCCCCATGCGGTTTTGTTTGAGCAGTATAAACGTTAGTTGACTACGCTCGAATAATTATTCTTACCAGTCACGACTTTCAGCACCTCCAGCTCTTTGACATTTAATCGTTGCGATTTGGCCGTCATTCCGTGGCGCAATTACAATCACAAGCCTTTACTCGCTCTGCTGTTGGAAGCTCAGTTGTTTGAGAGTATGGTGTGGTGTGAGGCGGATAGCTGAGGAAGAGGAGAACAGCGTACCTACCTAGCCATGCCAACCTACTGTACTTACTACACGGTAGAAAATATCGGCCCGTTGCGCAGACAGTTAATCGACACTCCTAGTAGCTTTATTGTTGTACGTATCTGCGCTCTTACTTTCCTATTAAGTCGTTATTATCACTCACTGTTTCTTTACTCTTGTAGATTACGGGGAAGTTTCTTCCTGAATGTCCACTTCCTGGTTTAGCGGCTAGCATTACTCGCTGTCGGTGGAGGTCCGGGTTTGATTTCCAACTCTGCCAAGATATTTGATTCAGGTGAGAGGACTGGAACGGGATCCACTCAGCCTCGTGAGGAAAAACTGAGAAGAGGTGGGCTCCATTCTCATCTCACCATTCCTGGTAGTGGTTTTCGGTGGTTTTCCACATCTACTCCAGGCAAATGCCGGAATGGTTCCAGCTTAAGACCACGGCTGTCTCCTTCCCAATCCTCGTACCTGCATTACAATCACACATTACTACAGATACCCCAATAACGCAGGTTATCAGGCAAATTTGACACACACCCAAGTACACCGGGAAAAATGACCACGATTTCGAGAGCCCCTTAAACAACATTTTTGTGAATTAGTTAAGGCGCAATGTTTTTTGGGAAGGCAGATATCAGTCAGTCTCTTTCTCGGTGGCTACAATCCTCTGCCTAGCATTCAAGTCAGCGCCCAATACAACTTTTCCCTCAGAAGCCAAGCAGCTGCATACAACAGGCGCATGTTGTACATATCTGTGTTACATCTCTACTCTGGCACAACTTTTCATGCAGAACCGATTGCTGGGCCTATTCCAATGCATCTAAGCTATTTCTCTCCTTAACTACCGTATGTTCCCTCCTAGGTCCTAGCGCGCAATTCAATATGTGTTCTAGTGACTACCGTATGTTCCCTCCTATGCCCCACGTGCGCAATTCAATACGTGTTCTAGTGAGTACCGTATGTTCCCTGCTAAGTCCCACGTGCGCAATTCAATATGTGTTCTAGTGACTATCGTATGTTCCCTCCTAGGTCCTAGCACGCAATTCAATATGTGTTCTAGTGACTACCGTATGTTCCCTCCTATGTCCCACGTGCGCAATTCAATATGTGTTCTAGTGACTACCGTATGTTCCCTCCTATGCCCCACGTGCGCAATTCAATACGTGTTCTAGTGACTACCGTATGTTCCCTCCTATGCCCCACGTGCGCAATTCAATATGTGTTCTAGTGACTACGGTATGTTCCCTCCTATGTCCCACGTGCGCAATTCAATATGTGTTCTAGTGACTACCGATGTTCCCTCCTATGCCCCACGTGCGCAATTCAATACGTGTTCTAGTGACTACCGTATGTTCCCTCCTATGCCCCACGTGCGCAATTCAATACGTGTTCAAGTGACTACCGTATGTTCCCTCCTAGGTCCCACGCGCGCAATTCAATACGTGTTCTAGTGACTACCGTATGTTCCCTCCTATGCCCCACGTGCGCAATTCAATACGTGTTCAAGTGACTACCTATGTTCCCTCCTATGCCCCACGTGTGCAATTCAATACGTGTTCAAGTGACTACCGTATGTTCCCTCCTAGGTCCCTAGCGCGCAGTTCAATATGTGTTCTAGTGACTACCGTATGTTGCCTCCTAGGTCCCTAGCGCGCAGTTCAATATGTGTTCTAGTGACTACCGTATGTCCCCTCCTAGGTCCCACGAGCGCAATTCAATATGTGTTCTAGTGACTACCGTATGTTCCCTCCTATGTCCCACGCGTGCAATCCAATACGTGTTCTAGTGACTACCGTATGTTCCCTCATAAATCACACGCGCGCATTCAATGTGTGTTCAAGTGACTACCGTATGTTCCCTCCTAGGTCCCTAGCGCACAGTTCAATATGTGTTCTAGTGACTACTGTATGTTCCCTGCTAGGTCCCTAGCGCGCAATTCAATATGAGTTCTAGTGACTACCGTATGTTCCCTCCTAGGTCCTAGCGCGCAATTCAATACGTGTTCTAGTGACTACCGTATGTTCCCTCCTATGCCCCACGTGCGCAATTCAATACGTGTTCTAGTGAGTACCGTATGTTCCCTGCTAAGTCCCACGTGCGCAATTCAATATGTGTTCTAGTGACTATCGTATGTTCCCTCCTAGGTCCTAGCACGCAATTCAATATGTGTTCTAGTGACTACCGTATGTTCCCTCCTATGTCCCACGTGCGCAATTCAATATGTGTTCTAGTGACTACCGTATGTTCCCTCCTATGCCCCACGTGCGCAATTCAATAAGTGTTCTAGTGACTACCGTATGTTCCCTCCTATGCCCCACGTGCGCAATTCAATATGTGTTCTAGTGACTACGGTATGTTCCCTCCTATGTCCCACGTGCGCAATTCAATATGTGTTCTAGTGACTACCGATGTTCCCTCCTATGCCCCACGTGCGCAATTCAATACGTGTTCTAGTGACTACCGTATGTTCCCTCCTATGCCCCACGTGCGCAATTCAATACGTGTTCAAGTGACTACCGTATGTTCCCTCCTAGGTCCCACGCGCGCAATTCAATACGTGTTCTAGTGACTACCGTATGTTCCCTCCTATGCCCCACGTGCGCAATTCAATACGTGTTCAAGTGACTACCTATGTTCCCTCCTATGCCCCACGTGTGCAATTCAATACGTGTTCAAGTGACTACCGTATGTTCCCTCCTAGGTCCCTAGTGCGCAGTTCAATATGTGTTCTAGTGACTACCGTATGTTGCCTCCTAGGTCCCTAGCGCGCAGTTCAATATGTGTTCTAGTGACTACCGTATGTCCCCTCCTAGGTCCCACGAGCGCAATTCAATATGTGTTCTAGTGACTACCGTATGTTCCCTCCTATGTCCCACGCGTGCAATCCAATACGTGTTCTAGTGACTACCGTATGTTCCCTCATAAATCACACGCGCGCATTCAATGTGTGTTCAAGTGACTACCGTATGTTCCCTCCTAGGTCCCTAGCGCGCAGTTCAATATGTGTTCTAGTGACTACTGTATGTTCCCTGCTAGGTCCCTAGCGCGCAATTCAATATGAGTTCTAGTGACTACCGTATGTTCCCTCCTAGGTCCTAGCGCGCAATTCAATACGTGTTCTAGTGACTACCGTATGTTCCCTCCTATGCCCCACGTGCGCAATTCAATACGTGTTCTAGTGACTACCGTATGTTCTTTCCTAGGTCCTAGCGCGCAATTCAATACGTGTTCAAGTGACTACCGTATGTTCCCTCCTAGGTCCCTAGCGCACAATTCAATGTGTGTTCAAGTGACTACCGTATGTTCCCTCCTAGGTCCCTAGCGCGCAGTTCAATATGTGTTCTAGTGACTACCGTATGTTCCCTCCTAAATCCCACGCACGCAATTCAATATGTGTTCAAGTGACTACCGTATGTTCCCTCATAGGTCCCTAGCGTGCAATTCAATATGTGTTCAAGCGACTATCGTATGTTCCCTCCTAAATCCCACGCACGCAATTCAATATGTGTTCAAGTGACTACCGTATGTTCCCTGCTAGGTCCCTAGCGCGCAATTCAATGTGTGTTCAAGTGACTACTGAATGATCTCTTCAAGGTCCCACCTGCACAATTTGCTGAATGTTACCCATGTAGGGATCGCCTAAGTAAATTTAGGGACAAAATACCATTACAAGTAATTATTTTCCTGAGACCTGACTAACATCTGGCAACATTGCGGGTGACAGTAAATTTAAAATAAGCGCGAGGAACTATGACTCAGGGAGTGCTTCGTCGCACCAGAGAACAGAAGTGACGATTCGCGTGAATATGAAGCCAATAAGAATTGTTAAATTGTTAAACTATAATATCGCCGAAGACGAACATGAAGTAAGAAAATTAATCTTTTGGAGATGCAGCTATGCATTGAATTTCAAGTAAATTGATAATACAGAACAAAATATATTGATTTTTAACGTCTAGGCCAATAGAAGAAGGCTAATGGCGTGCTGTTTTGAGTGACGTTAGGCTGACGTTGAGCGATGGGTGAGGCCAACTTTCACTACATAAGACGCGAACCGGATTGTCATATTTGTCTAATGGTCTGCATGGTACCCTCGAACTTGGCGCATTTATATGCTGACCACTCTCAAAGACAGTAACCCCGTTCCACGAAGGCTGAAATATTTAAATAGTTATGGTATTTGGAAACATCCTCTAATTAAAATAGTTCAATACCACCACTTGAACTGAGTAGGTAAGGACGGTAACTATGATTTCAAGCCACAGTGTTTAATATAACAGTCCATAATTATGAGTATAATACCATTAGGAAGTATTAGCTGCATGTATTAACTTTTTGAAAAGTATGTAATAGGAAAGGAGCCTCTAATGTATGTTTTTGAATGCTCTTACTTAATATTTAATGGGGAAATAAATAGGTTAAATGACACATTTTTCAGTAAATTAAAAAAAAACATTTTTTTTTGCTAGCTTGCGGTGAAAATGCATCCAGCTTGTATAGATTAAAATGAGTCAAGTTTACAATACCCACACAGTCGAATGCAAAGTCGTTGATAAACATGTATTACAACTTTGTTCCTTTTTTATTTTTTTCATTTGACAAGATGCATTTAATTAAGACGGTATAGGACGATCCTTGGGGAAATATTTCTCCAGTAGGCTGCCTTTCATACAGGTAAGAGTACTCTGAGTTCAGTTAGTTTGTTTTTGTTCCTGTTGATCGTAGGTGGACATTTTTTCGTCGACATCAATCATTTAATATATGTCAGATATTTCAAGTACTTGATTGTGTTCTTATTTTTGGGAAATTCCCTCTTATCTTTCATGTGGTAGCCTACTTGAGGACAGATTAAATTCGATAACTCGGATAATTCTATGTATACTCCGTGGCTTAGGCGGCAGCACGCCGACCTCTCACCACTGGGTCCGTGGTTCAAATCCTAGCCACTCCATGTGATATTTGTGCTAGACGAAGCGGAGGCAGGCAGTTTTTCTCCGGGTACTCCGGTTTTCCCTGTCACAATTTCATTCCAGCAACACTCTCCACTATCCTTTCATTTCATCTGTCATTCATTTAATCATTGCCCCAGGGGAGTGCGACAGGCTTCGGCAGCCGGCACAACTCATATCCTCGCCACTAGATGGGGGCTTCATTCATTCCATTCCCTGATCCGGAAGCAGGCTGTAGATTTTCAACTCGGATAATTCTATAAAACCCAGGCCGCCATGAGGTCCGGAGCTCATGCTTACACGCTGCTCAGATCCCACTTATGTACGGTGGTTCAGTGGTGTGGGATGGTTCGCTACCTAGCACTGGTGGACTGAGAGGCTTGGAATACATCTTCACTGACATGTAGAGGCTGTAATGACTTTAGTAGGCTTATATTCTGCAACGTTGTTGATCCCTTAGTCAAATTCCTAACTCGAGTAATTCCGGATAGATATGCAGGGTGTCACAAAATTATACGGCAAAAATGCAGGATACATTCTTCACACGTAGACGAAGAAATTATGTTATATGAACATGGGTCCGGAAACGCTTTGTTTCCATTTAACACCTCATTGTCTCCAACTCATTAATCATGGGAACACACAAGAACGGAACGTACCAGCATACCACATGCAACTCTTTCTCACAGGAGATGTTCAATGTGCCCTCCGTGCGCATTGATACATGCAACAAGCCACTGTCGTAGTGGATCTCGGATGCGCTGATGTATCCCTGGAGTATTGCGTAGGCCTATGGCTTCGCAGTCTTCCATAATACGGGCGCGCACACTCTGAACATCTTGTACTGGGGTTCGATACACAATAGCTTTCAAATGTCCCCACAAATAAAAGTCCAGTGGGTTTAGGTCCCGAGAGCGTGGTGGCCAGGCAATTGGTCCACCTCTACCTATCCATCTGTCACCGAATCTGTTATTTACAAGCCGATGGACATTATCACTAAAATGAGGTTGTACTGATTACTGGAACAGTTAATGTTACCGGGCAACAGGGTCATGTAAAACAAAACACTGGCGGTTCACCTACGTTTATGACAACGTAACCAGACGTAACGAACAGTGAATGTTCCTCATGATTCGAACGTTCTGTTCTTGTGTGTTTTCCACGATTAATGAGTTGGAGACAATGAGGTATAACGTGGGAACAAAGAGTTTCCGGACACATGTTTATATAACATAACATGTGTCCTGCAATTTGTGCGTACGTTTTTTGTGACACCCTGTATGATATGATAATGTGCCTGGAAAATAACATAAAAAGCATTAGAATAATGATGAAAATAATATCTTAACAAAGATAATACGATTGTTTTGTCTTCTTTGGGCTTTTAAAGAAATCAGTGCGTCTCAATTAGTATAGATTCATTAAGCACAGAACTAAATTAAATAGCATGTGTCATCCGGGAAGGCCTGGTACTGGGCTTTCAAATTGACGCCCACAGGTGACTTGCAGATCGTAATGAGGATGAAATGAATGATGTAGACGTCACAAACATTCAGTCCCAGTGCCATGAGCCTAATTGGAGATTGAAGTCCCCAAGGCCTAACCGGAAATCGAACCCGGGACCCAGTGGGCTAAAGCCTAGCATGCTAACACTTTGCCACAGGGCGCTCAACATAGAGCTTATAGGTTACAAAATCAACAACGTTACATCCTTTAAGATACATTCACATGGAAAAGAGCACATTTCTAAATACAGTAGATGCATATTTGTGATGTGTGATGGCACAATCACTGCACATCGCTGAGAAATCCATGTGCACTGTTCCCACATCAGAGCTAATCTCCAAGGCTTGAGTGGGCGACCTCAATAATCCCTGAGGGTTACTGTGTCGGCCTGGGATTATCTTGATTGTCAACCCTCCCCCCAAGGGGTCCTTGTCACGGCACGCTCGCTCATCTCTTTGATTTCTACAATGGGCTGGTGCAGGAAGAATACGGTAACTCACTTCCTAAAACAAGTGGCTTTTGGAGGCTTGGAGCACTATCCCCGAGTGATTAGGCATGTGTTGAATTTTGTCCGAGAACCTATGTTCCTGTGGTGACTGTAGTAGTGTCTAGGATTGGGGCAGGTACTATAGGCATTAACATTAGGTACAAAACCGGCATTTTATTGGTAAAGCATGGAAAACCCCGGGAGAATACCCCACATAAGAAGACTGTTGTCATTGCTGAGATATTCGAACCTTTGATCTTGGGGGGGGGGGGTTAGAACTCCTATTCGTAGACATGGTGCTCGATTTAACTTGCACTTCGTTGCAGGGTGGCACATCTTTGATATTGGTTTACGTCCCTTTTAACAACTCTGGCTTTTAGAGAGGCACACCTTTGGCCATCAGTCTCGTTTACTTAGGTATATAGTATTTGTCTGATAACCTACGTTATTATGGTGACCGTGGTGGTGTGTGTTAATTGTAATCATTGTAGCCTGGGATTGCGTAACACCATTCCAGCATTGTCCTGGAGGGATATGAAAAAATCCAGGGAGAATTTGCACTCTGAATGGCCGAATTAGCTCGCCATTGCAACGCGACCACTGGGTAATTAACCTAACAATGAGATAGAAGTAATGTAATGATCGGAGAATGTTAATATCACTAGCAGAAATACCGTTTGACATGACCGTCATTTCTAACATCTTTGACGCAGTGTTTGTGGTTTACAGTAGGCTATAGAGTTTGCAATAGATGCAACATACTGTATTTCCAAAGCTCATCACGTGATATTTCTTTATGTTCTGTAACCTCTAATAGGGCCATATTCACCAAAATTAATTAACTCTTAATCCGTAGTTAAATCGGTGTTAATTCGTAATGTGCATTTCACCAGTGCAAATTTCTCATTACCTTTTGACAAATGCATCGTTAAGCTAACTGGTCATTCTTGGCCACTCAACTCCTTAAAGATCAGTTAAGGCCAGGGGCGGTGCGTCGTTATGGGCCAAAAGGGCCGTGTCCACCCAGGGCCGTTATGCGTAGTGTATTGCTCAAAATTTCTTTAATGAAGTCTTTAAAAAATTACTTTAAATTTCAGATATTCTACTTAAAATAAGTGGTTTTCCCATCTAGAATCACTAAAAAGAATTCAATATACATAACTCATCCCTAGCTCAAGATTCTGACAGTCTCGTACGGTGTATTGTCATAGCGAGGGCCACTCTCCAGAAAGTCCCATGTAAAGTATATGGCTTGATGGGCCAAGTGAGCAAACAGTGGATATAGCACTGTCTTGCACAGGAATTCCTCTGTGCTGTAAAGGAATTTTTCTCTCTCTTCAAGGGCCAGCAGAATGGGCCCATAGCATTGCTTTGAAGCGAAATAGAAGATGTCTCCGTTTCACTTCCTGCTTCTGTCTCTGTCAAACCACAGAAGGCTCCACCCCACCCCACACTCTTAAACAGGTATTCAGCCATTGTTCGAAGCTTCCTGACATTATACAAAAATATATTTATACATTTCCAGCTGTCTGGTGCTCCAAGTACAGTACAAGTGTCTTTGTGAGTCTGTGATTGAAGTTAATTTTTATAAATTAATGTGGTAACTTTTGTGGAAGTACGTAGTTATTTAATATGCTGATTGTGTGCGACATAGGAATATGAAATAATCGATTTTCTTTTTCTGAACACAAAGTTAGAAATTTAAAAAATGGACCTCATCAACCAAGCTTCATACAAGCACAGGAGAGGAGAATATATTTACAGATAATGAGCCAAGTGACTACAGTTTTTAATACCTGAACATTTTATTAAAACTTGTTTCAAATGTTGCGTTGTGTGGAATGATGATAATGGGAATATTGGCAACAACGAATGTTAAATATAAAACAATAGCCTATTTAATATTAAACAACAATAGACTAATATCATCTGGCCCACCCTAAAATTTAAGTCAGGAGCCGCCCCTCGTTAAGGCCAAGGGGAAACAGGAGTACAGGCGTGAGGAACGGCACAGCAGCGGATGTTTTGACTGATATTTGAGGTTGAGGATGAAGTTAAATCATTTCCCAAACAAATTTTCTTCACTTTGTTATGAATCGAAAGTAAATGCATTTCAATTGAGTTGAGAAATATAACGCAACCACAAATAGGAGCACGATTTCTTCCAGCCATAAAAGTGCGAAAATAGTACATTATGCAACGAGCCTATAATGGCAATAATTAAGACACGAGTTTTATAATTTCCATACGAGCGTCTTAATTACCATTATAGGCGACTGTTTATGTTCGACGATAATTATAACTATTTTATGTTCGAACATAAATATTCATAAATATCTGTCGAGATTTCGCCAGTTTTATGTACTGAACACAGCGCATGGGACGCAGAGAATACCTTGTATTTGACCATGGCCTCCTCGAATACTCCCCTATGACACTAGTCACGCAGTGAAATTTAAATTAGGAGGCCGTGGAATCAGCACAGGTGTGATGCTATCCTTACCGAATTGGTCACACAACTGTTTCTTGAGCTCTGATTGGTGGGAGAAACTGTTTCATAATGAAAAATAGTGTTATAATGACCGCCATTATGATACAGTTTTCTGACATATAATATTTACATTTCGACATCGTCGAACATAAATAATTTATGTGTTGACTTGGAGTGTCCACAGCCTTCTTTCAGGAGTACAATTGAAAAGTACATAACCCATAAAACTACATCTCTATTTTATTCGCCAGTTCCTTTTAGTTAGCTAACTTGTACATAAACCCAGCCTCAGGGGGAGCAATCCAACTCAACTCTGTGCCGGTCCCAAGCCCGAAGAAATGGGGAGGGTTAATGGCTGGTTGAGGAGTCCCAAACGGAGATACTGATAACGAATAAATATCTCGGGCAAATTTTGGGAAATACTGAAGTTGGTAGGCTTGCTTACCTACGAAACCAGCAAATCCTACCCCTCACGGGGATGGGTGAGGGCGAAGATCCGGCGCCTTAAATCGGGATCATTTCGGCTAAGGTATAGTAACCCTAACAGAAGGTTCTCTGGTCCTCCAGGTTGGGGGTTGTGCGCGGGGCTAACAATCGGGCCATGGAAAAAACAAAAAAAGTTACGAGACAGCACTACAGAGATAGACGGACAGAAAGAATGGACGGCTGCTGTAGGAGATGCCAGGGTCCTTCATGGACTGTAGTGCCAGGAGAGTGACTGAGTGAGTGAATAACTTGTAGATAATTGTCTTATTTTTCTTCGTAGCCTAATTGGAAGCGTTGCAGACACAGAACGCGAGCTGGAAGGTGTTCGAATCCCACATCGAATGCTTTTTTTTAAAATTTCCGTATTCCTTCTTGGTATTGTTAAAAATGGATAAAGCAGCCTACTACGTCTTGCAGCGTACAGTAGGCAACTTTTCTGAAATGTCAGAAAGCTAGAAGGTAACAAATAAGAAATATGCCACACTGCGACGTAAACAACACTATAGTACTGTATGACATCTGAGATGCGCTATCAGATAAGTAACATTTTTACATGTACTTGATAGTGAGTGCATTTTTAAACAATTGTTTATCTTTGAATCGCTTATCCTCTCATGTCGGCTTCACCCACGGACTCTGCGAGGGATCATTCCTCTACCATCACAAGGACGGTGTCTGGGAGCCGAACACACTTTGTCAGCAGATACAACTGAAGATGGTGACAGGCCGATCGCCCAGATGACCGCTAACTTGGGTCTAATTATCGAAGGGTCAGGGAAGAGATTTTGGAATTAATTCAGCCGTGGACTTATTGAAAGGAACCGTCCAGGCATTTGCCTGGTGGTGAAAATAGGAAACCACAAAAATCATTTTCAGGACGGCCAAGGTGGGATTCGAACCCACGCTCTCCCGATGCCAATGAGAAACCTGAGCACACGCGGCCACCGTGCCCGGTATACATATACCAGGTGAATCAGCTGCCCCTCATAATATTGTTTAAGCAGCCCAACTAGCGTTGTTACCAGGAAGGGCGACATTTCTCTGCTTGCATCCCGTATGGTAGGGTAAAGTTAAGTAACTCCGTGATACTAAGCTTTTTTTAAATACTATTTCTGAAATTTTAGATTTCAGTTATTTCGATTCGTTTCATGTTTAAGAGGGACGCCCTTCGGAACATTTCTGGCATGTATCTTACAAATAAGCATAAGTTATTTCAAGGTATTAACTAACAAAATCCGGTAGTAGAAGTAGGTAACGCCGTGATATTCAAGTTACTCCGTAATAGTGTTCAAGTTACTCCATGATAGCATGGTGTTCACCATTCAGTGTACCGTTTAATCGTGAAAACTAATGTTTAATGTAATAAAAGTGTTCAAATCGTATGTAGACTATAAGTTTCTTACTCCATATTGCCCGTATTGAAACATTTCACTACACATTTTTTAAAATAAAATAAAAACCACATTCTATTAATAATATTCCATTAAATATATATTAAGTCTTCTTAGTCACTATCAGATTCCTCACACATATCACACATCAAATAGATATTATAGGAACCAGACAGAACAAAACTGATAATCAATCCATTCGGCTCCATTCTTCCTCTTGGTGTCATCCGCAAGGGGAGCCACCTCACGCACCACAACCATCATCGTCATTGCTCCGGGGTCTGGAATTAGGCCAAGAATGATCTATTGTGTCTATCTTGACACACTATCTTCACTTCAAATTCAGGTGACAACGAATGGCTTTCTAATTTTTGCAAGGGTTGCACTTCCTGGATCGGCTGAATATTTCGTGCAATAATCCTTTAGTGTACTCCACGGGTTATTAAAAGTCTTATTGGCCTTGTATACTGACCATCCTTCTTCCTTCATCGACCTCAATGCTTCTTTAAGTGTTTCACCTGTGTAGGAGCTAGCCTCTTAATTCAGTTTTGACGCCATTTCAGCGTCCAACATGTGGCTTGGGAAGATGTGCTTCTGTTCTCCACAAATGGGGTTGGAAAGACTCACCGACTTGCGATTGCGCTGACATTCCACAGACAATGGAGCACTTAGTACTGGAATGTCCTCTCCGAGTTTTTCCAGGAAGTCTGGAGGACCTGCATTCTGCTACAACTGAGGCTGTCAAATGGATCAACGAGTTGGACGTTGATTTATATTTTTTTTATCTGCTTTATAATTTATATAATTTGTTAGTATTATTGCTGTGTTATATGAATCTGTATTTATGTAGGTGATTGTGTTGTGTTAACATCATACGATAAATAAATAAATAAAGTGAACAGTCAGGTTGGAATTGAATATTGGCTTGGCTTATTGTTTTACCTATGTGGGATCTGTTCTCATGCAACTGCTACCACTTCCACTGGCTACACTGAACTGGGAAACTTGCAAACTTGAAGGTCAATAAACACTAACAATATCTTGACAAAAAAAGATACAGTCAGTATGAGAGACTAGACTTTATATCATTTCAAATGACGCATGCTACAAATGCTACACATGTTAGAAAGGCTCAGGAGGGCTTCTCGCTTCGCTCGAAGCCCCAGGACTCTTTCAACAGACTCCATTACCCATTAACTTAGGCATCCCGCGCGGACACCTCTTTAAGGGTCACCCTGTATTCTCGTCTGACATCTTGTACACCTCTTTAGGAGTCACCCTGTATTCATGTCTGACAGCTTGCACACTTCTTTAGGCGTCACCCTGTATTCCTGTCTGACGTCACGCACTCGCCGTCTCCGTATCGCATAACGGCAGACCCCAGCAGTGAACTCAGACTCGGTGCATATGCACTGAACAACATGATGACGTCATACACGTCGTAACTGTGACGCATAACGTTAAACCCAAGCATAACGACGAAGTCGACAAGATCATTTGAAATGATAAAATAATCACATAGGCTATAACTAGGCTTGCCATATTTTTGGTGAGTGAAACCGGGACACATTAATAGGGGATGGCCTTACCGGGGGGTCTGGGGCGGTCCGAGCCCCCCCCCCGGGAATTTATTTAAAAATTAGAAGCAAAATGGTGAGTTTTAAGCCTCGCAAGTGACGGGAGGGGGGAATCTGGCAGCCTAAATTGTTAATTCTACACACCTTTTAAAAATAAAAAGGAATTTTTGCTACATAAATATATATAATTTTTCCTTTTAAATGATATTTTTTTTTGGGTCTACCATCTAGAAAGAAGTGTTAATAAAATACAATTTAAAATACTAAAATTGTTTAATTTAACAATTACTGTACTAAGTTTTTTTTGAAAAACTACAACTTTTTGTCTAACTACAAAAACAATCAATTAATGAGTTAACAATGTTAATCCTTGTTTTCAAACCACTCATATTTTTGACTTGAATGTACTTTTTTCAAAATGTCTTTCTTAAGCTTGCCCTTTTCATAAAAATCATGGCAAAAAAGGCAAAGTTGGTTTTACAAACAATCAATGTTCTCGCAGTGGACTCTTTCATTAATGCTCAGGCTTTGCTCATTAGAGAAAACACCCTTTCCCTTTTTCCATCTTACAGACGTTTTCCGGGACATTGATAAAACCGGGCGGGACACCGGGACAAGAGTAAAATACCGGGACTGTCCCGGTCAAACCGGGACGTATGGCAAGCCTAGCTATAACTAACAAATCTTGACAAGTTGCGCAATTTTATAATAATTGAAAGAACTAAATAAGTGTATATGTCGTAGTCAGATAGTGAAATCCGTCATTTCGTGAAGATCCTAGGCACTTCATGAAAAGCCGGCATATGATGTAAAAAGAGATAGTTACACCATCTGACGCGTTTCTTCATGAAGCGACGGACCGATTTAGGCAGATGGTGTATGAAATGATTTTACATTATCAGGCGAGGCACTTCATGAAGATCCGGTGTTTGTTGATTCGGTACTTCATGAAATGACTGACACAATGAAGCCATACATTAATTCATTTAATTGTTGTATTCCAGGAAATAAATTAATGCTTTTTATTATGGTTTTCGAAATTAATTTGCACATAACAACCTAAATCTAATCGTGAAATACCGGTTACTCTTTACTCTCTCTCTCTTTTTGTTTCTTTGTGTAGAAGTTTGTATTTATATTTTTACATTTTTTATTTGTACAGTATATTTTTTTCTAATCTGTAATGCATACTTTCATAATTTTATTTGTAGTTTTTCTTTATGTTCTTCAATTCTGTATCTTTTTTTCTCTCTTTCCTTCACTGATGCAATTTATATTTTTGAACTTGATATGCCAAGAAGAAACATAATTGGGCTTACGTCTGTGTACATTAATATTGTTAAATAAATAAATAGCCTAAATAAATAAATAAATAAATGAATACACACATACATTAGAATACTTTGATTGCATAGTATACTGTAAAATATTTGTCGAGGGATTTCTGCTGGGTTAAAAATGGCAACAGCTTCATTTCTTTGTCTGAAGGAGGGTGGGGGGCTGGGGGGCGTTAGCAAGGTAGTATACGCTGTCACGCAAGAAAAGTTGAACAACCTGCAGGGTGACGTAGCTTGAGGCTGCACTGTATTATTTAGAACTTCCCAAAATTAAATAAATAGTAAGTTCTTGGGATTATAACGATTGAGTTAGCTCTGGAATCTCAATCAACCAAAGAGGAAATAGTTGTGGCCTATAGGCTGTATTCCTATCGGCTAATACTTATTGTGGGAGACAAGTGAAGGAGACTTTGCATGTTACGGTAATAATAGTAATTATGTGTGTTTGTCATCATTCATCATCAACAGCGGTAGCTAACTCCACTAACGCAAAGCCCTAGCCCAGGCGTTCTCAATCTGGTGCTCGGGAGCTCCACAGTGCTCTTTAAATTACATTTGGTATTCCCGTCATACGAGCAAAAATGTGCTCACGAGCACAACCTCCCCTGAGATCCATTCTTTAATTCAAATTCTGTTCCATGAACAAGAATAATAGGGCTTTCACTAGAAGGTTTGACAGTGAAAAATTTTATCTTGTAAAATATTTATTAATCATCAGTTATCATATTTGGACATCCCTGCTTTATGAGTAACGCAAAAGGTGCTGATTCGACTCGACTGAAGGCCTACATACGTAAATGATCTTATCTGCATGAGTCACGCAAGCAGTTGCAGCATGCCTGGTGAGCGGTGAATCACTAGATATTTCAGCACTTCAATGGGGGAGGGAGAGACAGGAAAAGAAAAGAGGCGCATGCTTGTTGCGTTATTATTAATATTATTATTGACTTAATGGTGCTCGGGGACTTGGTATGGCATGATGGTGGTGGTCACAGTCTCAAAAAAATGAGAACGCCACTCTAGGGTATGAAACCAAGCTACGGACTTGTCGAGTGGTTCAAACCCCACTTACAGCGGTCAATAAAATGATATTTCCCATTTGAAACTCTAAGGCAAATGCTGGGACGGTACCTTCTAATTGGCCACAGACCGCTTCCTTCCATCTCTTGGTCCAGTTTCAATCAATCTCTCATTAACGTTTCATTAGTTTGGCATCAGGAAGGGCATTTGGCCTAGAAAACAACTGCCTCATAGAAATTGATTGAACATCGTCCCCAAGCCCATTGAAACTGGAATGAGCCCGCGACGTAGCCTTGCACGTACAAATCTTGCACCCTGGCCACAAAGGTAGCTGCTGCAAGTCGGGAGATTGTAGGTGATAAACCCGGCGATGACAGTGGCTATCCAGAGTGTGGTTTCTCCCCGTGGATTTTTTACACTCCCTTCACCCAAATGTCGGGATAGTACCACTTCCATGTCCCGGGGCGCCTACCCCATCCCTTTCCCTAATGCAGTTCCACCCACCCCTACAGTCATCATTTAAATATAAGTTCAATTCACACCAAATCACACGGGGCTGATGATTGAGGTGACCCAAGTCCCCTAAATGAATTAATAACAAAACTGGAACAATAACAGGCAAGATTCACACGATGAAGCAGGAAGTAGAATCATTCTTTCAAATATTTCTCTCTATAATAAATAGGCTGAAATTCGAGATTTTCTCGAAGGTGAACCCTCCATTAAATCAAGCAAATGTAAAGCTGTTGTGTATGCCCCTCTTAGTTCTCGCGAAAATGTCGCGCTGAGAGACGAAGTATGACGCTGTTGTTTCATTTGAGGTACTTCGACATCGCGGTCATTCAGCCCTGTGTACTTGGGAGTGTGTAGAATCTGTCTGATAATCAGTATTATTATAGTTTTTGCAGTAGTGTGTGGTTCAGGTTAAGATTGGGATGGAGGCGGCCTAGAGGAGAAGGGGGAAACCACGGAAAACCAATTCCAGGATGGCTAAGGTAGGAATAGAACTTAGGGGCAGATAACCTAGATGTTAGGCCCCTTAAAACAACAATTATCATCATCATCATCAGGAATAGAACTCTTCTCAGTTTTGCCACCCGAGGTTGAGTGTACCCCAGTTCAACCCTCAGACCTTAATTATATTCCTATCCGTAGTAACCATAGTTGATTTCATAAGTCTACTTAACGAGTAGGCTGGTTCGAATCCCGTCGCTGACTGTGGCGTTTTCCCCAAGTCTTTCCACACACCCTCTCGGCAAATGCCGGGATGGTACTTCTTTTCAAGTCTCGAGACACCTTCCCAAATTCTTTACCCACACACTACTTCAGAGTAGGGGAGTGAGGGGGGGGGGGGTCTACCCCCCCCCCCCAAACTACTCCCAATGCGAGCCGATAACTCCCGAACCCGTGGTCGGAGATTCACGAATGAGGTCTCGTTGGACTCGGGATGACGGGGGCTTTGCTATGGACCACTCATTTCAACCCCTAAATAAAACCTACCCCTACTAGGGGGTGAAATTGTAATTTTTAGTGAAAGTCGCTATTCAAATGCGACATGTATAAGGTGCGCTGCTAAAATGAACTTAAACGTTGTTGCTCATATAGCGCATGCGTTTTGCTGGATGCCGCTATGGACCAACATTTTTGTTTTTGTTTTGTACGCATGCGCACTTGGGATTTTTGTAAAAAGGCGAGCTCTTTGAAAAAAAATGATTGATAAGAAGGGATTTTGGTGGTGAAGAGAGAGCCAGATAGTCGCCTACTTTCCTACGAAGTTTGCCGATATCTCTCGAGCGCAAGGTCGGATTTGGACGTGTGACGTGTCAAATCGCTTGTCTCGAAGCCCTATATATGTTATTAATAGGTTAAAGTTTTGAGAATGAGGGAAACAGGTTTTTTGGGGGTAAAACCATGATTTTAGACTTTTTCCGATATCTCACGAATGCATGGTCGGATTTGGTCCTATGACGTGTCAAATGGCTTTTCTCGAAACCCTCTTTATTTTGGTAATAGGCTAAAGTTTTTTGAGAATGAGGGAAACAGAATTTTTGGGGTAAAACCGTGATTTTAAACTTTTTGCTATATCTCGCGAACCAATGAAGCCAGAGGCGTGTACGACGGGTCCAAGGACTCGGGGTGACGTCCTCTTTGCTATGGACCCCTCATTATAATTTAAAAAAAAATTGGAAACTCGATTTTTGGGTAAACACGTGTTTTTTGTGATTTTTGCCGATATCTCACGAACCAATAACGCTAGAGACGTGTACGAGGTGTCATTTTTTTCGTCGCGTTGCCCTCTTGCCGAGAATGTTCGTGTTGAGCAGGAATGAAAAACCATGTTGAGGTAAAACCATGATTTTAGACTTTTTGCTCTATCTCGCAAACCAATAACGCTAGAGACGTGTACGAGGTGTCCTAGGACTCGGGCTAACGCCCCCTATTTGAATCTATCTTTGCAATTTTAACAAACGGCCTAACGACACTTTTGTTGAAAAAAAATTCTTTACCTGTTTACAATGTTCATGAAGCGTGGTGGTTGAGAGAGACGATACTGCTGGGTGTGTGTGTTTCAACGAACCTGTCGCTAACCACAAGGACCATGCTTAATAGAACAATCGCTATTTCGGCGGGTCGGTGTATGACAGAGCGAGGGTTCGTTTTCTGATATTTTACATTTAACGTGTAAACGGTGATGAGAACTTGGTTCTATGTTGGTCGAAACGAGTAGAGAAAACAAACTTGCCAAGGAGCAGACGAGCAGGAGGTGAATGTCATTTGAGCTTATTGGAATGCGCTGATCTGACTTGACAACAGGTGCAATGGAAAAATGACAATGACACTTGAAGGTGAAATAATCCGACCACCGTGGTGGTGGGGAAGAGCGAAATGCATGTGAACACGTGTGAGATGACAGGTACGCTAAACAAGTTACATCCTGTTTGCTTCGTACGTGACTTGTTACAAGTTCATGTGAAATTTGATCTGCCACAGGTGTTCACTTTGGGTGTTAGCTGTCCACGTGCACGATAACTTGTAACAAGTCACATCCTGTTTTGCTTCGTACGTGACAAAATGCAAGTTGACGTGAAATTTGATCTGCCACAGGTGTTCACCTTGGACGTTAGCTGTCCACGTGCTCGATAAGAGATTGTTCAAAGCGTGGGAATCGCTGAATCAGTAAAAAGTATGATGAAACTTGTGGGAATGATGTCACAACCAATAGATAGGCAAGAGCTGCGAACAGCAGTGGTGGGAGGTGAAGGGGGGGGAGGGGGAGGGGTAATGTATGAGAGAACACAGGTGGAAAGAGAAAGAAATATGTGGAGCTGAGGACTGTATACACAGAGCCATAGGTGGTGTACAACATTTGTGAATAAATAAAAAGTGCACAGGTTCACACAACATGTAATTTATTGATCCTAGAATTAAACGTAGAGTTAAACCCTAACCATTTGACATATAGTTTATTTCCTTTTTGTTTCAACACTTTTTCCACAAGATAATGCTGAGGAAATGCTGTTTTCTGAAGTTCATGGAGATAAAATCTACCTTTTATGGGTTGATGGTTGAGGTCTTGGAGTAAATAGGTGACTGGACTGTCCAAGTTGACTTGACGAATTTGGAATAGTTCAGTCCCCCACTGAGGCGTGTAGCCCTTATTGAAGGCAGACTTAAATTTGCTCACACAAACAAAATCCCCAATTTTCAGTCGGTGACGTTTAGGATCGGCTGTTTTTATGGGGTTAAACAGTTTATCCAATCACTGAATATTTTTGGTCACGAGGCGTGTCTTGGTCCCAATCGTTCTATGTTTGGTGTCATTGTAACGTGATACTAGCTCTGGTAACATGTCCAACCAGCGATACGTGCCCTGAGCGGTAAACGCTTTCCACATATGGGTTTTCAATGTTCGGTTGAACCGCTCGACCACACTTGCTTTGAGATTGCTGTATGTGGTGTAATGGTGAATATCCTTATATCTGAGAAAACTGTAGAAATCCTTGTTGAAAAATTATTTCCCCTAGTCAGTTTGTAGCAGCTGAGGTTGACGTTTGGAGTGTTGAATAATATGTTGAAAGGCCTTGGTAACTAGTGGACCAGACTTGCGACGGACAGGTTCAACAAAGGCCATTTCGGAATAGACATCAATGACGGTCAACATATAGCGTACACCGTCGTTAACGCTAGCATAGGGTATCATTTCAACCAAGTCAGCCTGCCAAAGTTCATCCACACCTCGTGAAATCACCTCGAGTCGCGGATAGTGACGCCTAGCTGGGCGATGCAACTCGTGAGCAATGCCCATTTTAATGGGTAGGGCTTAAACAATAATTTTGGCATTTCGAAGTTCTTGTTCAATTTCTTGAATTTCCCAATCGTGACCGGTATGGTCAGCTTGACGTGAGGCATGCAACAACTGTAGCCGCTGGACGAGCTTATTGGGATTGTGCCAGTAGGTAACATCCACAAGGGGTTTTAAAGGTTTAAATGTCACTCCAGAAGCGGACGCTTTACGACGAGTAATTTGACTAGTGGGAAACATTTTTGCAAAGATGGTTTTATATTTTTGAGATATATTGGCATTCACTTGTTGAGTGGGATCATGCTGTCTTTTGTGGGCATGGGTATCCAATAAAATGGATTTATATTTGTCAAGATCCTCTGACGTATAATCATGGGAAGAGGGGGTCCAAGAAAAGAGCAGCTTTAACAGTCCTGGGGTTAATTTATAGTTGATGTTTTTAATGACAGCTTTAGTACGAGCAAATTTAATGGATGAATCGCCAATTTTAAAACTATCATCCTCATAGCGAACACAATACGTGGCAACTGTGTTTCCAATAAATATATAGGTGAAATAGGGTTCCAATGTTGATCCATAATATTTTATTAAAATGGTTTTCAGTTGAGCTTTATGTTGAGAGGTGGCCAAGAGTTGTGAAAACGGAGACGCCCTGGAAGGGCAAGGAGTGTCGACCATGGCCAAGGATTTCTTTTTTCTCAAAAACTCTGCAAGGGGTGCGGCCTTTTTTTGAGGCGTAAACACTTGTTCCTCCTCATCCTCAACTTCACTAACACTAGTCAAATCTTCCTGTTCCTGTTCCTCTTCCTCTTCCTCAGGGTCCTCGAGTAGCGTCTGCGTGGCTTGTGAAACGGTGGGTAGCGTTTCAGATGGCTTGAAAGAGGGTTTCAACATGGCTTTTAGCGGAGGTGCTAAATGTTCTTGAATAAACAAAGCATGATTTGCACGTGTTCGTTTCAACTGACGAAACTTTTGGCGAATAGTATTTTTTGCTCTAATAATATGCTTTTTCAATTGACTCTCTGCTAACGCCATGGTGTCTTGACAAATGACTTGAGAGGGAATGAGACAGGGCCTTAAATAGCTATACAATGATCAAACCCTAAGCGATACCGTCCTTGGTTGAGTTCACTTTGTTTGTCAATCACTAAACAGGCATGACGTTGAGTGTTCCAGCACTTAGCACACAATTCTGTAAACATTTGAAAGGTCATATCCGGATTCACATGTTCATTATAAATGTGACGACTGTTCCTCTCGTCCTGACGAAATAAAACAATGACATTGGCATTGTCACGAATCAACTGTTTGGACATTTTTGAATACGTTTGTCCAAGATAGAAGCAATCGATATGTTTGTGTCGACCCATGCTGAAATAGCTTTGAATGATGCCTTGACGTTCAGTGGATACATCATCGAAAATCATGAGTGAATCAGGCTTTACCTCATCCGGTGAAATCACATTTTCTTGCATGGAAAATGTAAAATAACCCATATTCTCTTTTTGTAATCCAGACATGACTTGATCCAGAAACACGTAGAGGGGTTGGTAGAGAGATTTTGCAAAAATATAAATATTTTGAAAACGCAGACCATTGGGCGCTGTGATGAGCGTTAGGAAAAGATTAGTCTTTCCACAGCCGAAAGGCCCCGCAATGATGCAGCGAATGGAAGATGGAAACAGTGAACCATGGCGTTGTTCACGTGATGTGGGACAGAGATGGGAAACCATGTCCCCCACGGGGAATGCCTCTTGCTGCTTAATCATCTTCATTTCAACTAAGGCTTAGCCAGGCTAGCAGGCTGTCTATATACAGGACACCGAGCCTTGTCATAGAAACAGTAGACTGGTACTACAGGTTGACGATGGATGTCTTTGGACGTGCGTTGATGGCCAAAGCTAGGTCTGTCCCCATACATGATCCTAAACAAGAAACAGGTCCTGCTAATAAGCACTATGTGGATAGGTTAGTAGTGCCACGCACAAAACAGGGAGATTATGACTTTAAGGGAAAGCGGTTAACCCATGTAAAACATCCTCAAGTGTCTACAGACGTTACTACAAAAAAGTATGTGGATAACAAAGTGTATGAGTTTTATGACAAAGTGCCCCAGCTTACGGTGAATGGCTATAGCGCTAATCACCATCGGATTATTCACGTGGAAGACCCGCAAGACGAAGACGATGTCTGTACCAAGCGTCACGTGACCTATGAAATGAAAAGGCTCTATAAATTTATCCCATCTGTATTTTTAGTGTACATGACAAATGAAGAACCTGTGAATGACAGAAACCATTTACCGCTAGCTCGTGACCAGCACCAGTGCTTGCCTCAGGTTTAAGCCACTATCGATTACACTATGATGGAACCATTCACATCAAATACGCGATGCCTGATGAGAACCATTTACAAATAAAGATAAACGATCATAGGATGTTGGTCCATAACCATGAAATGGTCAATGCAGGTGACGAATTATCCTTTCATCTCATGTTGACATGGGATGAAAAGCAAGCGGGAAAAACCATAAACGATTTCCCACTTTATGTGGAATTGGAATATACAGCCATGAAATAACCATCTGACGTTAGTTGTGATTTAAACTTTCTTCTGAAAGGTTGTTGGTCATTATCATCATGGTGAAACAAAGGTATGTGGTGAGAAAGAATAAAAAAAGACCCTGTCCTTGGCAAAGTCTGGGCTTAAGACATTCGTGGACAAGCCCTTGCGAAAGAAAAAAAGAAAAAATAATGTATTGACCATAAGGAAAGCCCTTCGAGCAGTACAGAGACATGTTATTCCAAATCGTCGGCGACAGGGTTCAAAACAAGGGCGAGTGATTCCCGTCCCCAAACGAGCGGGATTTTTACCTGCATTATTTGCCGGTTTGGCTGCTCTGGGTTCACTATTGGGCGGTGCCAGTGCGGTGGCGAAAACCATTAAAGCCGCGCAGCAGGGCAAGCAACAACTCAAAGAAAGTCAGCGACACAATGAAACGATGGAAGCGATTGCTATGGGGGCTAGAAATGCCAATTTAAAGCCAACCTTTTATCAACAAGGATTTGGGATTTTACTATTTCGAAATATTAAAAAAAAACCTCAGCCATAGCGAGACATGCCCTGACGCATCAACAAGTGGAAATCAATGCTAAACAACTAAAGCTTTCTCATTTTCGAGGTGTGTTTATGCGAAACCAATTACCCCCACGAGCCTGGAAACAGGAATGTGCTGTTGTCAATTTGGATGATCACCGAGGACCAGGAACGCATTATGTAGCTTATGTCAAAGAGGGATCCATCGTATGGTACTTCGACAGTTTTGGGAATTTACCCCCGCCCATGGAACTAGTGACCTATTTTGGAAAGAGGATCAAGATATATTATAATGTGAAACGTGAGCAAACGTTTAACAGCCAACAGTGTGGACGTTTGTGCTTTTTTTTATATAAGACGCAGCATAAGCTAAAACGCCACCAGTATGTCGGCAGAAAGTAAAACGTTTACACTACATGGACGTGGACCTGAAGTCAGCCTAGACTTTTACCCGCCTATCGAATTGAGTGAAAAACCCTATGGTTTAGGACTTGTTTCTCTTGAAACGTACAATCGAATATACAACATACGAGAAAATGTGAACAACAAGTTTTACTATGATGATTCTGTGCTCACCCTGAACTCTGAAGGATACACGATCGATGATATTTATGAACACATTTATGTGGTGTTGATCAATCAATATGGATTAAAGTCATTTCTCGATGGAACGCGCAAGTTTGAACTTGTAGGAAATACCAAGACTCATCGCTGCAGTATTTTCTCCACATTCAACATTGACTTTAAAACACGCCCCGATTCCATTAGCCCATTACTAGGATTTAAACCACGTGTGTTGGAGCCCAACAAAAAACATGATTCGGACCATGAAGTGAAATTCATTGAGGACCATCATGTGTCGGTGACATGTAATATTATTAGCCAAGTGTACACCAATCAAGAACCATCGCATTCGCTTTATGACTTTATTGTGACATCGCCCAATGGGTATATTATTCGTGAAAACCCTCCAGTGGTGCTTTTTCATTCTGTGGCTGTCGATAGTATTAGTAATATAACATTAAGACTGATCAATAGGGATCAACAACTCATTGACCTAGATTCTACCACACCAGTGACTTACAAGTTGGTGCTAAAGCCACAATGAAGTTTGTGTATAAAGCAACAACACCGTCTAGGAATGGTGTTAGTTGTTTGCCACGTGAATACACGTTAACATCTCAAGACAAGCAGATTTAACAGCATTTGGGTTACCACGTCAACCCTCATGATGAATTCTATTCTAGAGATAGCGAACCGCATCGAGGAGCAACCAGGAGTGATAAGAATTGATCTCCATTCCTATCAAGCTCAAACACCTCGACTCAATAACAATGATGAAATTCAATTTGTTATCAACAACCAAGATATTTACACCCTACCGCATGAAAGTGTCATTCAGATTGAAGGTCGACTCACCAAAGCTGATGGCTCTACACCCACCACATCCAAGTTGGCCAACCATGGTTTGGCCTTTCTGTTTTCTGAGGTGCGGTATGTCATTAACGATATCGTGGTGGATAGCACTCGAAATGTGGGCATTTCCAGTGTCATGAAACTATACCCCTCTTATAGTGAGGAAGAAGGTAAAACACTTTGCATGGCAGGTTGGTGACCTGACTCGACCAATGACTGGATGGTACACACCGATGGGACCTTTACTGTATATTTACCTCTTAAACTGATTTTAGGCTTTGCCGAAGATCACCAACGCATTGTGGTCAACGCAAGGCAAGTACTTTATCTAGTGAGAGACAGGAGTGATAATAATGCACTCAAGGGAGCCGACAATGCCCCCATAGATTCAAAAATTCAACTACAACGCCTGCTATGGAAAGTGCCCCATGTGACCCTTGACGATAGCAAAAAACTGGACATACTCAAAATGGTAAAGAGAGATATGCCTCTACCCATGGAATTTAGAAGCTGGGCACTCCATGAGTATCCGCTATTGCCCACCACTAACACACAAAGTTGGTCGGTAAAAACAGCTCGCTATACAGAGAGACCTCTCTACCTGATCGTGGGTTTTCAAACGAATCGCAAGTATCAACAAACCAAAGATGCCACGCAATTTGATCACCTTCAATTGAGAAATGCACGTCTTTTCCTCAACGGATCTGTGTTTCCCTATGAAGGACTGGATTTGGATTTTTCAAAAAATAAGTTTGGCCCCCTGTATGACTTGTTTTCTAAATTTCGATGGTCGTATTATCAAAAGGAGAACGGTCCCATGCTACTACCCCAAGCGTTTAAGGCAAGAGCGCCACTGATTGTCTTTGACTGTTCATACCTGGAAGAGTCTGTCAAGCCATCCAATATCGACATTCGACTAGATTTTGAAACGCATGACAATGTACCAGCCAATACGACGGCCTACTGTTTGATTATTCATCACAAACAAGTCAACTATTATCCACTGTCCAACCAAGTGACGAGTGTATAAATAACAGGTCAACCCACGTCAAGCCGCTAAGTCATGTCTTGCTTTAAAGCCTCAAGAGACGTCACATCCATGAATTTAAACTCTGAGGAACAACGTTTCAAGACTTTTGCCACGTGGCCGGTGCCTTTCATAAACCCTCAAGCCTTGGCGGCCGCTGGATTCTACTATTTAAAAACAAGAGATGAAGTGAAATGTGCCTTTTGTCCCATCATCATAGACCAATGGCAGGAGGGCGATGAACCCATGCAGGAACATCAGCGCTGGTCACCCATCTGCCCCTACCTGTGTAGAATGGAAGAGGGAAATATACCCTGTCATTCAAGCTATCCCTCACTTGTGTCTCTGAGTGATGAAAAAAGAAGTTACGATACGTGTGGACCGTATGGTATCCATGGTGCTTCGGTGAGCAGCTCACCATCAAAAACGCCTAGTTTAGAGACATTGGGACATCATCGGTGTTATGGATGTTACAAACACAATAGACTATATTGTTGTATCAGTTGGTATCGTCCATATCCGAAAATGACAAAAGCCTGTAAGACGTGTTATGATAATAAAATGATGTAATTCTTAAATTCTTAGTTTTGCATGTCCCCCTGTCCTACCCTAACCTCAATTTGAAACTAGCATGGCAGGTAAGTCCATGTCATGATCACACCTTAGTCATTGATCGTCAGTTAGTCGTCAGTTGAACTTAGTCCAGGCAAGCGTCAACATGTTGCGCACACTCATTGTGGATTGCCAAGGGTTTAAAATTGGTGACAGGAAATTTATATTTTAACAAGTGGCCATTATCGATTGTATCACGTTTTGGATATCGCAAGCTACGCATTTTCTATTTAAACCGCCCCATGCTTTTGATTTGTTGTGTGAAGAAGACCGTAAACAAACCCAGTGGATTGAAAATCATAGGCAACTAGACTGGAATCAGGGAACCATTTCCTATAAATATTTGGACGTGGTCATGAAAGCTCACCTGTCCTCGGCCAATGTGGTATTTGTGAAAGGTAATGAAAAACGTCAATGGTTGCAACCATTTTTGGCGTCTTACTGTCAATGTATCGACCTCATGGAGTTGGGCTGCCCCTCCCTGCAAACGCTCATGGATATTTGTTCCTGTGGCAACATTACCCATACAGCCCTATCGCATGCGTGGCATCTCTTTCATTGGTTAACCACCCATGCCTGCTGGGAATTGTTGAACAAAATTATAACTCAAGATTTACCTGTGAATGACGCCAGTGAGATTTCTACAAGCGACGTGTAAACATCTACAGCACGTGATACCATGGAGAAAGGCAATGCTACGGACAAAGCCATCGGCAAGTTCTTTGTGTGCAAAAATAAACTAGACAGTTTTACCAAAGAGGAACTCTTAGCGCTCCCCAAGTCGTTCATTTATTATGTGGCCGCCAACGCGGTCAAAGAAATCTGGCAATTTGTACCAAAATCATGGTCTCAAGACCCTGTGTTGAGTGAATTGCAACCCTGTACGGATTACGATCACCATAAGCAAGTGGCCATGGCAAAAATACCGTCTATGCGTCACTGTGCGACTTGCCAGCTAGTGAAACTGTATCACGGTCATAAAAGTCCGTGTAAAGACTTTGTTGATTCATTCCACGGGTGTCATGGCGAGAAAAAGCAACAACAACAACAACAACAACAACAACAACAACAACAAACACAAACATCGTCCACAGAGGAGGAGGAAGACCAAACCTTTTTACCATCAATGAAAAAGGATAAGCCAGACCTGTACTGGCAATGGCGTCATTGACAAAGTGATTCAATACTTACCTTTCGAAATCCATCTTCCAGGTTATCGTTTTTGCGGCCCTGGAACTCGTCTCGAAAAACGTTTACAAATTGGTGACGTACCCATTAATCTTTTGGATCAAGCATGCAAGGAACATGACCTTTCTTATCGCCATAGTCATCCTGGTTTAAGACATGTGGCAGATAAATTGTTATTGAAGAAAGATAAACAACGTTTCACATCCAGTGATGCCTCAGTGGGTGAATGAATGGCAGCCCTAATTGTCATGAGTGCTATGAAAGAAAAGTTGATGATGCATGGACATAAACATTCAGGAATGGAGGAGTGAGGAATTGGGATGTGTTTGTATTCTATTTTTCATTTGTCAATCCCCTTATGGTTATGAAATAAAAACAAAGGTTTGCCAGAGCACGATGTTTTGTGTTTTTATTATTTTTAAAAATCATAATGTTGATGGCTGATTTTTCATTTTCACATTTCACACATGATGAATTCACACACTGCCATTTGTCATTTTGCAATTTACAGTTTTTAAAAATGTTCGTTTCAAGTTTAACCTTTTTGATGATATGAATTTTTCCATTTTGCTGATGACACTTTTTAAACAATGTCCGTTTGAAGTTTTTGAATTTTCATATTTCACACATGGCCATTTCCAGTTTTTTAAAATGTCCGTTTTTAGGTTTTGCTATTTTTGGTGATATGGAAACATAGATTTTCCATTTTGCTGTTTTGACATTTTTCCATTTGGTGTATGTTGAAAGTTGAGATTTGACAATGATGTTGATGTAAGTGCATGACCATGGCAATGCTGCAGTGAGTTTATGTGATTGCGGAAACGTCAAGGTCTACGACTACTGCAGGTAAGACTGTTTTTTACAAAATTAATGTCTATTGTCTGCCACTTTCAAAGAAAACAAAACTATTGAAAACAAAACTATTGAAAACAAAATGAGTATATAAGTGACCATTTACCCCCTCCCACCCACACTACCTCACCGTGTTTGCTCTGGTCATACATACACACGAGCTTTCTCTCTCTCTCTACTCATACATTCACACATGTGTTTGGGGACAAACACAACCACTTTATTTATTCCCAAAAGCACATTCTAAACATGCACACTCATCCCAAAAAAAACTTTTTAGTTTATCATTTACATTACAAAAAATAATTAAATACTAGTTATTAAAGTTACTAAAAATATACTATTACTCATTAAATATTTACAAAAAAACTACAACTTTGTACAGCTTTAAAAGAATCAAACTATTTACCAGTCAATTTTTTTTTAAAAGAAGGTTGCATAGAACTTTTTTAAAGAGCAAAAGGTCGAAGTGGGATACCACTATTTACAAAATCTACTATTTACAATGACAAAAAACCAATATTTACCAAATACTAAATCTACAAGTTACATAAAGCTATGTCCCATAAACGATTAAACAATGAAATCACACCTCCTCCTCCTTGCGATCATAACCCCAGGGCAGGCTGGTGAGCAGGTCATTAGCCCACACACGCTTGTTATCCATGGAGGCGAGGGTGCGTTTTCTCTGTTCCACAAGATACAAATGATGGTTGCTGGATTGTATCCTGCACTGTGTATGGGACATAGCTTTGCCAGTGCGTAAAACCGCTAAGTAATCGTCTACACGTAGCGATTTTACCACTGCCCTACCTACACCTTTTGCTATTTTGGCTTCCTTACAGTCTAGTGTGCGGTAAGCATACATTTTTGAGGCTAAACCTACGAATTCCGTCATAATGGAACCACCGCATTCATCTTTTAAAACGCCCATTACCTTCTTGTTTTTGATGGGCAACTGAAACACGTTGCAGCGCGATAGCAAGAGGTGTCGAACCAGCCACTATATTGTCTCATGACGTCATAGGGGTTGTAGTGGCGAATGTGGTAAATGAATGAGTCCGTATCCATATACAAAAGAGAGACGTTCTCAAAATGGCGTTTGGCAAACTCATAGTGAAATCGATACATGACCGATTTAGAAAAGTCTAAAATGACTTAACCCAAGTAAATGGGTTTATCCATGGTCACGCTGGTCTTACTCATTTCAATAGTAGCCAAATCCTCATCGATAATTTTGATCGATTTGAAATTTGGCTTGGCAATGTACCGCCGGGCACCCCACTGCCCCTCCCAGACATTCACTAATTTAATGTCACGGTATTTGCGGACATTCTCCATGGACTTGCCATAGATGCAGTTGTTCATTAATTTAAAAAATTAATTTCAAACTGCTGTGTTGCCATTTGTCGGTGCTCTGTGTTGAGTCGCATGTATGGCTCAAGCCATGCTTTTTGAGCAAAAGAAATACCCCTGCGGATTTTCTTCAACACCAAGCCTTGGGCCAGGCATTGCACCAACATTTGGATATGTAGCACATACCGATTTTTGTTGTAAAGTGTGCCCATGAGTTTTTCAATTTTCACTTTACTGTCAGGGGGAACCATTTGTTCAAGGCAGAATGGGAAATCGGCATGTTCATCATACAAGGATGAGGGATATTCAATATCCACTTCTAGCACATATCCACGGCCTGTTCCTTGGCTAGCCATGTTCACCTTTGAACACACTGCATTGCGTGAAACACTTGGTCTTGTTTAACAGTTTTGGTGTTGGTGGAAAATACTTAACCTTGTTGTGCGCATGCGTACTAAACAAAAACAAAAATGTTGGTCCATAGCGGCATCCAGCAAAACGTATGCGCTATATGAGCAACAACGTTTAAGTTCATTTTAGCAGCGCACCTTATACATGTCGCATTTGAAAAGAGACTTTCACTAAAAATTACAATTTCACCCCCTAGTAGGGGTAGGTTTTATGTAGGGGTTGAAATGAGTGGTCCATAGCAAAGCCCCCGTCATCCCGAGTCCAACGACACCTCATTCGTGAATCTCCGACCACGGGTTCGGGAGTTATCGGCTCGCATTGGGAGTAGCGGGGGGGGGGGGGGGTTGAACCCCCCCACTCCCCTATTCTTCAGTCATCACGCAAACACAGGTTATCAGAAAATAACCTCCCAAATACACTGGGCTGATGACCAAGATGTCCCTAGCCCTTAAAATAAATATACAAGGAAACAACTATAAAACAAGGCAACAATTGAACTACATTGGAATGTGCAGATTGAACAAAAAATACTGAAATAGTTACTTGGCAAACATATCAACCTTCAGTGGGGTTCGAACTCACCACGTAGTGCTTCGGAAGCTAACACCATACCCCGAGACCACAACTTCACTTAGAGAATTGGCTGCTAAGAGCTATACAAGATCTCTTTATTACGCGTCCGTAACTAAGTTCTTGTTGTTTTAAAGGGTGAAGCCAAGTCATATTATACTATCTGCTATCTATCTCTCATGTTTTAAAAACAAAATGGATCTGAACGACGTTCTTCTTCCGTTCACAGTACTGCAGCATAATATTCCTTCTAGGCGCAAGGCCACGCAAGATACTGGGGAGGGAATTAGGTGATACATGAGGTCCACACCATTAGACATTTGAACAATATGTCACCGTGTTCACTTTCTGAGGAAATAACAGCCCTTTAGTGTCCACATTTTTATCCGATTAATTCTTGGAAATCTCACTTCCCTCAGACGTGATCACCGCTGCCGCTACGGTACTTCATGAAGTGACGGGCTGGATTTCCCGTCAGATGATGTACAAAATGAATTACACTATGTGACGGCGAAATTTAGTTATTTCATGAAACCACGCGTCTGATAGTGCAATTGTACCTTTTTACATCATATGCCGGCACTTCATGAAGTGTCTAGGATTTTCATGAAATGACGGATTTCACTATCTGACTACGACATATATATTGTAAATACCATCACCCACATACTTGTAGAAATGGATTTAAAGGTCTAAGTGTAAAGGATCTTGATGATCGAAACTCGTCACTGAAAATTAATTTGGTGTATTTATTAATCTCATGTACATTCTTTTTAGGTTTATGGAAACATCCATTACAATTGGGTGAAATCTAGTTGACCGACTCTTGTTGTTGTTGTTTTTGTTTGAGACTTCTGTCTTTTGACTGGTTTGATGCCGCTCTCCATGCCTCCCTGTCCTGAGCTAATCGTTTCAACTCTACATAGCTACCACACCCTAGATCCCTGGCAATCTGTTTAACATATTCTAACCTTGGCCTACCCCTACAGTTCTTGTCCTCAACCCTTCCTTCCATAACTAAGTTTTCTATTACTGGGTGTCTTAATACGTGTCCTACCAACCTATCTTTTCTCTTCATTAGCAGTCGCCAGAAACATCTCTCCTCTCCCACTCGTCTTAATACCTCTTCATTTGCCACTATAACCATCTGATCTTCATAATTCTCCTGTAACATCACATTACAAAAGCTTCAATTCTCCACTTTTCTGCTGCACCAATAGTCCAAGTTTCACTTCCATAGAGTGCCACGCTCCAGACAAAGGCTTTCAAAAATGACTTCCTAATACCTAAATCTATATTCGATGTCAACAGATACTTTTTCTGTGGAAATGCTTTCCTTGCCTGAGCCAACATACTTTTTATACCCTCTTTCCTTCGTCCATGACTGGTTATTTTGCTTCCTAAGTAACACAAGATTCCTACTTCCTTCAGCTTTTCACCTGCCAATTTGATGTCCTTAGAGGTTCCTGATTAATTTTAATCCGATATTACGTACACGGAAGGAATGGGTAATTAATATATCCTAATGATATTTTGCCACACTTATTACATTGCGAAGTATTAGTACACTTAAATGAAATAGATTACTTTGAAAACTGTCTTGATGATTGAAGTGATGTATCTTCTGCTGGCATTCCGGTTAGAGAACCCAAGTTTCTGTGGAGGACAAGGATGGATAGTTAAAAAAAAAGAATTTTGGCCTCGAAAGTTTTCGGATAGCAACTATTCCTCACATAAGAACTATAAGAGCAAGTAACGGGCGAAAAGGAAGTTCATGTTCTTCCCAAGTTTGAGAATTTTACAAGTTCAAATACGCGTGAAAGTAATTTAACTGTCCGTGTTGAATTCTGGCTTCAATCGCGATAAAAGCTACAAGTTTAGATTGGCGCGAGATGGATTTTATTTCCAACTGTTGCCGAGGTCGTCCCCCCCCCCTACCCTGCCTTTGGACTTTGTGCGATGTGCAGGGTAAATTGTAAGTTCGACCACACCGAAATCTAATTGTTTACAGTTCGAATCTCGGCAAAGCTGGTTTGATTAATTTCTTTAAGGTATTGGAAGGTAGACAAGTTCATTGTTGTTTTTGTTGTTGTTGTTGTTGTTGTTGTTGTTTTATTTAGGGTTTGTACATTGCGATCATTAGAGCCTCCCTGGCTTAGGCGGCAGCACGCCGGCCTCTCACCGCTGGGTCCGTGGTTCAAATCCCGGTCACTCCATGTGAGATCTGATCTGGACAAACCGGAGGCAGACAGGTTTTTCTCCGGGTACTCCGGTTTTTCCTGTCAAAATTTCATTCCAGCAACACACTCCACTATCATTTCATTTCATCTGTCATTCATTTAATCATTGCCCCAGAGGAGTGCGTCAGGCCTCGGCAGCCGGCACAGTTCATATCCTCGCCGCTAGATGGAGGCTTCATTCATTCCATTCCTGACCCGGTCGGAGACTGGAAGCAGGCCGTGGATTTTCATTTTTCACATTGCGATCATTAAGCCCTATCTGATGGGAGCTCACTTGTTAGTGAGTGCGGCGTGAAGCAGAGAACGAGGGGAAGGGTCTTCTCTACATAGAACCATTGCCACGGGAACCTGCTTACTGCTCGGTAGAATATATCGGCCCATTGTGCACTCAGCAGGACGAGTCGGAACATATGGCGCTATGTTCCTGTGAAGGCAAATATCGTTAATCCTCAGCTAGGCAAAGAGCCGCGAAGTTCTAGTCCGTTACATTCCTCTGCCTAGCCTTCAAGTAAGCCAGGGTTTGATTCCCGGCTCTGCCAAGAAATTTAATTTTCTTCTGAGGGCTGGAAAGGGGTTTACTCAGCCTCGTGAGGTAAAACTAGGAAGAGGTGGGTTCAATTCCTACCTCAGTCATTCTGGAAGTGGTTTCCCACCTCTACTCCAGGCAAATGCTGACATTGTACCTAACTTAAGGCCACAACCACTTCCTACCCAAATCCTACATCAATTACAAATATACACGCTAGTACAGACATCACAGGGACACAGGTTACCAGACACATTCTACACTCCCAAGCACACGGGGTTACATGACCTCGATGTCACAAAGCCCCTAAATAATTAACGACAACAACAGTCAAGTGAGCTCCGATGAGTATTGTCTGCAAGCCATGATAAGTCAATTCAGTGCGCAGCATTGCATCGGCTGTACGCATGCGAGGTCTGTCCATTCGTGACCTAGATATATCGAAATTATGCTTCTTGTTCATCCAGCTTTAATTATGTAGCCTGTCATTGAAGGCCCCTTTCCTCTTTTCCCATTTGCAGAGTACAGAGTAAAAATAACGAAAAGAAAAAGGTGTGAATGAGTGAAGCTGGCCGTGACCGACTCGATGTTTGTTGACTGCACTGTATCTGCAGTTCAAACTCTGCCGACTTCTCCTGGCGCGCATACAATACTTGGGTGTGTGTGGAATCCGTCTGATCACCTGCACCAATCTGATATAATGTACTTGTGTGTATCTTTGTAACAGGGGATAGGATTGGGGAGAAAATAGCCACAACTTTCACTTAGGTACCATCCCAAAATTTGCTTTGAATAGAATTGGTTGGAAACCCACGGGAGACCATTTCTACGACGGCTGAGATGGTGATGAAATCCACCCCTTTTCATTATCGACCCGACAATCAAGTCCGAGTCTCATGTCAACCAACCCCCTGACGAGGACGAGGATGAGAAGCGAGTGTACAACTCAACCATTCCTTATCAATGGTGCAGTGGTCAAGCTGCTTGCCCTCACTAAGGCGGACCGGGTTCGACTCCTGGTCAATGCATGTAACATTTTCGAAGTTAAATATCACGCCCTGTGGTTTGGATTCCACGTAAAATTGGAGGTCCCATGGCTCACGATCACTAGATCACGTAAAACTACAAACTTCCTTCCCTTTCAAAAAATACAAGCTTAAGAAGATTAAAGTTGCTGGTCTAATGATTGACGCAAGGGGTACTATTATATCTCACTTCAGAATCACCATTCAGAGGTTGCTTACACCTGACAGTAAGTCTTTGGTGCCTTTAAAGTATCAATAGCAGTACTTGGACATCACTTGCACTAACAATAACGTCTTCCCTTGCGAGCTTCATACACCATGTCGACTGACGCTATTGCTCGCACTTTGAATGAACTAAATTTTGTGCATTGTGAAAATCTTTTGTATTTTACCAGGGACTTATTTGACTCGTACAATCTACTATACGATGTCCCGCATGTACTAATGATGAACGGAAAGTCTTATAACTGAATTCATAAGAGGTATCCTTTAATGTAGCAGTTCCCAACCTGGGGTACACGTACCCCTTGGTGGTACGCAACAAACCGGTTAGGGGTACGCCAAAAATGAACGGTAATGATGGGTGCCATGATCCCATCGTACGTGTCAATCGTAATGTACCAAGGCGCAGTGCGGTTTTATTCACGCACGTCAAGGTCAATGCTCCCACCCTACCCCAAACCCAGTCACTTTCACCGCTGCACTGCGATCGTCTTGATTTGTTTATTTTTGGCAAACTAATCGCTAGAATTTATTGGTTTTGAATAAAATCAAAATTAAAAAATCTTATGTATTGTAATTGTTTATTATCCTCAGCTAAATGTTTATACATCATCATACTAACAGCAAACAAATAATAAATTTAAAATATTAGTTATAATGTATTTAAAAAAAGTTACAAATAGTTGTAAGTTATATTTATTATTAATGTTTTTATTAACTTATGTAGTCTACATATTGTCCGAAAAATACTGAACGTTTCAAAAGTGTACTTTTTAGGGGATACTATTTTAGATGAATATGTATAAAGGAGTAGCCTCCGTGGCTTAGGCGGCAGCACGCCGGCCTCTCACCGCTGGGTCAGTGGTTCAAATCCCGGTCACTCCATGTGAGATCTGTGCTGGACAAAACGGAGGCAGACAGGTTTTTCTCCGGGTACTCCGGTTTTCCCTGTCAAAATTTCATTCCAGCAACACTCTCCACTATCATTTCATTTCATCTGTCATTCATTTAATCATTGCCCCAGAGGAGTGCGTCAGGCCTCGGCAGCCGGAACAGTTCATATCCTCGCCGCTAGATGGGGGCTTCATTCACTCCATTCCTGACCCGGTCGGAGACTGGAAGCAGGATGTGGATTTTCATTTTCATGTATAAAGGGGTACGGGAAGAAAACAAGGTTGGGAACCGCTGCTTTAATGCAAGCAGGTTACGTCAGAATGCCAAGATATTACCACCCTGCCAGGGAATTGTTACCGCTAGGCGTGGAGTGGGGCTGTTGTGTATACATTGCGTCAGCTCGCCAAGTTATGGCTGCTACTGGGGGGTGCGGAGCAAGAGGGGGAACGCATGTACAGTCATACAATGAGAACACACCGCACAGCGCACAGCCCAGCACGATCCATGCACACAGACATCATGCGATGAGGGTTTGTTGGCGACGAATGCACGTCTATCGCAGGCGTGTGGCTGGGTGGAGCGCATTAGTTCCTATTTCCGCCACTGGCAACAATTCGCTGGCTAGGCAGTACAACAACGGCCGCTCGCTACATGTACCTCAGCGCTACCCGTCTAATGCACCCCATTGCGTTATGAAACCTCGAGCTTTGACGGCATTATGATCAGCTTCTCCATAGATTAGTATGATGTCCGTGTACTCGTTGTTGCCGAATACACCAGCCATTGTTAATATGCTGCCAGCAACTGCCATGTAGTTGTACCACATATGAGCCTATTTGTCTCTCAAATGCGAGGTTTCATAACGCATTGGGGCTTATTAGACGGGTAGTGCTGAGGAACGTGCAGCGAGAGGCCGTCCGGTTGTTATCCCTTTGTATTCTGACGTAATCTGCCAGCATGCAGTGTCCCCCCTGTGGAAATCAGTTATTAGACATCCCATACAGCGGTAGTGTATGCGGGACACTTATAGGTAGCTTGTACGGGGCAAATGAGCCACCTAGTACGTTGTCCTGTGTTGCAGCCCATAATTGTTGGAAGTCATTAAATAAAATGAAAAATGAATTCTACGTATAGATTCCATCTTGGATATAATATAGGCATAGTTTTGAAATTTATAACTCAGCATCTAATAGAGCTAGAAGTACAAAGATTGGCAAATGTTTGGCATATATACCGTAAGAGTCTCGTGCACCAATTCATATTTTAAATAAAATTATCCATCACACAGAATAGAACCAACAATATACTGTATATATATATAGGTTGGTTTTTCAGTTTTGGCACCTTAGTTATAACTGGATTAATAACTCACTTAGATTGTTCCAAGTTTCACAGGCCCTCGATGTAGTCCCCACCGTTGCGTACAACGTTTTCCCAGCGATGCGGAAGTCGTTGGATCCCGTTGGCACTGCCCAATCAATTGATGGTACGAAGAGAGCGCTCGGCAGCCTGCTTCCCGCGCATTGTCATCTTCATCTTCGGGATGAGATCATAGTCGCAGGGACTGATGTCGGGAGAATATGAGGGGTAATAGAGGACCTCCCAGCCCCAGCGATCCAACAATGCCGACACAACGCCTGCTGTGTGTGCCCTAGCATTGTCATGCAGAACGATGGGCGGTGTAACCATGTGGTGGCGCCGTTTCCTTCTCAGAGCTCCTCGGAGATGGTCTTGCAGAAACGAACAATAGTACGCCGCATTAACGGTTTGCCCTCGGGGAACAGTATGGCAGGGCTTCCTTACCATTGAAGACGTTAAGCAGGCTGCCGAGCGCTCTCTTCGTACCAGTAGGAGTGGTGTGGAGCCGGAGCGCTGGGGAAGAAACCCTGCCTCAACTGCGCCGAACTCAAGACGATTGCATGCACAGATTTTAAGCAGTAACGCGCGATGTCGACAGAACGGCGGACGACGAGTGACTACTGTCGCTGTTCCCCCGCCACTGATACGTTGCTGGAAATCTGTCTGCCCAGAGCGGTCAGCCTGACCTTGAAGCCTCGCCATCATATCGTCCATACTCCATATTACCTTTCCCAGCGTGTTGGTATATGACCACTCTAATTGTACTCATTATACTGCACAATAAGAACAGAAGATGGACAGACGCTATTGGTCTAATGATTGGCGTAACGGGTAGTACAGTATAACATCTCACTTTAAAAGCACCATTCAGATTGCATACACCAACAGTATCATGAAGAATGTTGACCTTGATACCCTTTTAAAGGATCAACATTAATACTTAGACGTTGGACATCACTTAGGCCTACACCGAACTCCCATGTGAAGAAGGAAGACTGTAGTTTCACGTGACCGTTAATCTCGAAATCATGAGTCACGGGACCTCCTTTTTACGTTAGTCCATAATTGTGGGAAGTCTTTAAATTAAAAATCTCATCAATTATAGAGCAAGTAGGCTGTGTGTTCTTCAAGAGCCATTTTATTTCAGGATGGAATCACTGACTGACTGATTGATTTAATTTTGACTACCCCGTGATGTACGGGTAGCGTTCTTGGCTGTCGCCCCAGAGGTCCGGGTTCGATTTCCGGCTCAGCCAAGAAATTTAAATTTTGCCTGAGAGCTTGAACTGAGGTGCACTAGAAGACTCGTGAGGTAAAACTGAGAAGAGGTAGGATCGATCCCTACCACAGACATCCTACAAGTGGTTTTCCGTGGTTTGGAATTTCAACTCCAGGCAAATACTGGTATATTCCCTAACTTAAAGCCATGGCCGCCTCATTTCCAATTCTCACCTGAATTACAAATACACACAGTAATACAGCCATCACAATTACAGAGCGTTATCAGACAAGATTCCTCACACGCCCAAGTACTCAGGGCTAAATGACGACGATGTCCAAGCCCCTCAAATGAAACAACAACAACAACAACGATTTAATTATACAAACATATTTAGAGCTCTGAAACTTTTCAACATCAGCACATTTATATGATAGGAACAGAGTCCATGTAGAGGAATGAGAAGAAAACCTATGGTCTATAGAATCACAATAATATAACAAAAATAATCCGTAAAAATAAGACAGATTCACAAATTATATCAGAAAAAATATGTTTTAAGTAAACAGACTCAAATGAAAACCTTACACGCAGTATTAAAGTTGGATTGCAGAATAATAATAACCCCGGCCGGTGTAGCTACGCGCATGAAGGAGACCAAGCTGTCTCCCAATATCATAGTCTACAGGGATCAAATCCCATCGAAAGCCGTCCTTGAAATATTTCTTTTCGGTTTCCTGTTTTCAACTTCACAGGTTGCAGACTTTTATGAGCACGGCACACACAAGCTCATCATACGCTATGGCAAATGTTTAAATAAACACGGGAAGTGTGTGGAAAAATACATCAGGGAATAAAGACCCTACCAAATTGTAAATTATTTTAGAAGATCCCGTTTCAATTGCAAAATAGACTTTACTTAAAAATTTCAAGCAATAAACGATCATATCTCCAACTACACACCCCAAGATTTTAAACAAAGCATTGAAAGGTTCAAACATGAACATAGAATAAGCTCAAGGAGGGCAACAGAATTTGTGTCAAGAACAACTTCATAAAATGAAGCTAAGATAGACATAACAGAAACTTCCCGTGGATGAGAATCCCTATGATGCCAAGTGTACCGTACATTCAGCATAGACCAACTTTCATAGACAAGATAATCTAATATCCATTCGCACACAGCGGTATTTCACATTTCAGCAGCTTGCACGCTTGGATCAAAATAACAATATGCGCACTGCACTGTATGATATGGTTTCAAAAGCAAAAAAAAAAAAAAAAAAGGTGGGGGTGGGGGTTCGACCCTTGAGTAAAGGAGAAAGTGCATATGGAGATCCATTCAAAATCTGTGTTGATACGAGTTCCCCTGAAATGTGCACATACACAGAAACAAGTAGTTCCGTGGAGAGCTATACAGACTATTTTCATATATCCTACTAATGTTAGATGCCTCTATCAACATACAAAATTTCAGTTTGATTGCTGTAATACATTCGTAGATATTGAGAACCGTCTAAATATTTCGGATGGTCGCCATGTTGGATTTTATAAATGTAGGCCATAAAGTTATGTACTATTAGATGCCGATTTTTGCGTAGGTTCATAATTCAAACGTTCACTTCGATCGCATGATTAATACATAAGAAATAAAAAAATAATTTCAAAATTGCGCACAGCCGCCATTTTGAGGTTATGTGAACAATTGAATGAAATTACATGCTAGTGCATTACAATGTGTATTCCCATTTACTGTACCATACTTCACAGCGCTCAGACGGTCAAATCGCGAGAAAGGCCTATTTAAATGTTTCACTTTCGCTTGGCCGCCATGTTCGTTTTGTGTTTTACAATACTTTGGAAGTCTCATAGCTGAACTTCTAGTATTACCCTTTATCACCGTACAAAATTTCAGGGTGATATCTGTAATAGTTTCGGAGACATGGAATGCCAGTGAAATAGTTCGCACAGCCGCCATCATGAGGTTATGTAAACAATTGAACTTAATTAGATGCCAGTGCATTACAATGTGTATAAAAATTTGCTGTACCAAGTTTCATTGCGTTTGGATGGGTTAATCGCGAGAAACGTCTATTTAAAAGTTTCAATTTTGCTTGGCCGCCATGTTCGTTTTGTAGTTAACAGGTTTTTGAAAGTCTCATACATGAACTTCTAGTAGTGCCCTTTATCACCGTACAAAATTTCAGGGTGATATCAGTAATAGTTTCGGAGATATGAAATACCGGTGAAATATCTCGCACAGCCGCCATATTGGATTGGTGAGACGTAATAAACCTTGAAGGGAACGGTCGGGGTCGGTCGAAGTAGTACGAGTATTATGAGGTCATTACCGAGTTTCATTGACATCGCTCCAGCCATTTAGAAGATATTAGAGGGGGGGGGGGCACACACACGGACAAAAGGTGATCTCATAAGCCTATTTTTTCATAAATGAAAATAGGCTAAAATTATAGCTAACAAATATGTTCATTACACATGTTACAAATGTCATTCCGAGTCTGCTAAGAATCATGGAGCAGACCAACAATTAAATAGTATCTAATTAAAAAGCACAAAGCCTGTGGACGTTGATTTGATTCGTCAGTGCAAATTGAAAATTTGATTGTTTTCATACACACATGAACACAATATTGTAACACAATGAAAGAATGGTGCTGCACTGCTGCAATTGAACATGCAGGACGAGTGTTTGGACAAAAATCAATACAGGATGTGCTCATCACGAGCTGCAATAAGGTGCTGAATTCTTCCAGACATGGAATCAGTAAGGCCCTAGATCACTTCCTGAGGATTTATGGTTCATAGTTGCTGCACTGCACGGGTCAGTTGTTCCCGAGTTGTGGGTGAGGTGGGTTGGCCAGTTGACCCATCATGTCCAACACACGCTCAGTAGGGCTGAGGTTCGGGGATCTGGCGGACCATTGTAATATTGTGATGTCGTAGAGAACTTCTAAGGAAATACGTGCAGTGTGAACGCGGGCTTTGTCGTGCTGAAACATCCCATCTGCAATATTTGCCATCATAGGGACAGCCACTGGATAGTGTACCCTGTCAATCCTCAACAGTAATTGTGAGTTCATATTAAAGACAATAGCTCCCCAGACCATAATGTCCGATGTCGATCTTAAGTGCCTCTCGACAATAAGGTCTGGGCACCTTTCTGTGGCGATCATTGCACGCAGCACAGAAGCACGATCTTTCACTGAGGACGACACTGTCCCATTCGTTGACCCACGCTGATATGTCTCGACACCATGCCAGTCTCTCACGTCGATGTTGGGGGATCAATGGAACACCTTCTGCAGGAACACCTGCACGCAGACGATTCCCAATCGTTTGTTGTGTAACGTGGGGTGTCCAATCGGACTATCCAAATGATGTGGTGATTTTATCATTTTAAATGATCTTGTCGACTTCGTCGTTACGCTGAGGTCTGGCGTTACGTTACGATGACGGGACGAAATGTACCTAGAAGGCACTGAGGTGTGTGACGTCATAGTACGATGTAGCAGCCGAGTACCAAGAAGGCAGTGCGAGAACAGAGTTTCAAGAAGGCAGTGCGAGAACAATCAAGTAGGCAGTGAAGAAACAAAATAGAATCTTGAAACTCTGTTCTCTCACTGCCTTCTTGGTACTCGGCTGCTAGCATTTAAAATGATATAAAGTCCAGTCTTTCAGACTGACTATCCGTGTCTCTTTCCTCACAGTTGTCCTTTGAGTTGGGCCAGTGCTGTGTCTACGAGTGTGTGTACCTTCACTTTACCACTGCTGGCATATTCATTGTATCGTAGATGTCTGCCGGTCAACACGGGCAGCTACAGTCCGTAGAGATAACCCACTCTCACACAAACCAGTTACCTGAGCTCTCTCAAACTGCGACAATTAAATGTTGATAGCGTACTCTTCTCTGTCATCTTGACATGTTAGACGGGAGGGGCAGATGACCTCGCTGTCCACCCTTTAAATCAATTATGTTATTATTATTATTATTATTATTATTATTATTATTATTATTATTATTACTAATAATGTTTGACGAGCAACAGTTCACTGTACAGAGGGCAAGTCAACTATGCTACACTATGGTCCGTTTACTGGAGATAGTTCCTCCGCGACCAATCACGAGGGGAAACTTGTATGAAAATGCAATGGGCCTAAAAATGTTATCATTTACAAACCTTCATGGAATCATTCCATCTTGAAAATCACCGGGTGAGTTAGCCGTGGTTGTTACGGCGTGGCTGCAGGAAGTCGCTCATATCCGGGAGGCGAGGAGGTTCAAATCCCCCCGCCGGCAACCTTGAAGATGGTTTTCTCTGGTTTCCCATCTTTCTTCCAGGCAAATGCCGGGAATGGTCCCTAACTATAGGCCACAGCCGCTACCTTCCAATTCCTCGTCCTTACATTCACACTTTCCTCCCTAGACAACGCTCCACACGCGACGGTACGTGTAGCTCAACTCCTGGATGTCCGCACAGAAGCAGCTACTAACTCTGGCGAGCCGAACATGTCCTCGGACACTCCCGGCACTAAAAGCCATACGCTAAAAAAAATCTTGAAAATCAACACAAATGACTGATTCCTCCATGGAGTTGCAATATCCTTTTTCATGAGTGTGAGTTAATCACGGAGCATTCTAAGGATAAATGGTATGAAATGTTGTTTATTTTAAATTGATTACAAATGTTTATCCTCAATCAAGCTCGTCGAGACATGTGTGGTGTTTGTACACCACACCCAAAACAATTGAACTAAGAGTACTATATTGATGTGCAATTGCAACGATAGTGCAAGTATATATTTATTGTGTTTAAGGGTAATATAAAATCATATGTTCATTTTCATCCACTCTTGTAATTAGACGTCGACCCGAGATTTCAAACCGTAAATTTACAACCCCTCCCCAATAAATATATTTCTTGAGCTCACTTGTGGAACTAACAACTGACAATAGATACCGCTCGACCCGTCATAAACAGCTTATGGAGAGGCCGGAAGAGTGGAAAGGGAGTCCCAACCAGGAGAGACCATCGGTAGCCAACAGGCTAATTCTAAAAGATGTCGGAACAATGGACCCTACAGCTTTTTAGAATAAATTGTTTTACGACGAGAAAACTGCAACCTTGTGATTTTTAAGGAAGATACCGCTACATGACACCAATATGGAAGTGTGTCATTGGGGGAGAGACCTTCACCCCAATATAGCCACTTGGTGCATGATAAAGGACTTACTTCGGCCAATAGGAAGGAGCGTCACTTTCTGTAGACAATACTTTGATATTGCAATTGGCAGATCCCCTACTGCTGGTGGGAGATATAATTGCCATATATAAACCGGAACAGAGCTGTATGGAGAGGAAGAATATTATTATGTTTTCACTTGAAAGCACTCCAAATTCTAAACTTGGACCTCACTTGTTGAGATTCAACTACCAAAGTTCATAAAGTTCAACTAGTAAACTCAGTGGAGATCTAGCTAGGATATTTCCAGCATTGCGCTGAATATCGAAGACGAGTGAAACCATTCCATTCACTCAGCTAGGCAACAGTATCTGTGCAATTAGGGGGCAGATAGCTTTATCAGGTAGGATTGGTACTTGGGACCATGGAAGACCACGCGAGATGTCGACTTCAGGAACGAGATACCTCCGCCAACATCGCCCAGGAAGATCTACAACCCGGTGAGCTCATGCATATTTGTCAATTGCAAGTCGGACGTAAATACTATTAACTTCAATAATTTAAAGAAATAACTTCCCCTTTTTATTTTATCTGTTTGGAAGATCGCAAGACGTCATTCATCTCATCCTGTTTGTTAATAAATTATTTTTACAATCTATGACTTTCTGTCAAGATTTACCCCATGCTAGACTTCCCAGAGGTCAAGATAATAGAATAAGGTGTTTTACAGCTAGCCTCTGTTGCCCCTCCCCCGAAAGTAAAGAATCTCAATTTAATAAACATAAATTTATCTCACAACCGTCTGTTGGAGATTGGCGCCCTATTAACCGAGCTATTTACTGCACTCATTTTATATCACGAGCTATGAAACGTTACAACATGTCACCCAAGCATGGGCCAAGCTGTGCACTAGCCTCGAAACGTTACAACATGGCACTTCAACGTGGAGCTCGAAAGCTATAAAACACCTTAAATAAATAAATAAAATTAGTAAATTGCATTTGGAAATAAAATTAATTGTTTTTCATAATAATAAAGTAACTTATATAAAGTGAATCATGGGAGATGAGAACGAGATGATGACGTTACGTAGTGGTAACATAGTTAAGGGTACCGAGGCAGAGGTAGTGGAGAAAGACTTAGCTAGCGGGAGTAACAATGCTCAGAGTTGCGGCGAGGTAGACAAGTCGGTTGAATCACAGAATAGTACGATGGGGGGCGCGGAAGACCTAGAAAAGGGCAAAAACATAAATATAGAATCAGATACATTGGAAGAAAGGTTAATCAAGATGATGGGAGAGATGCTCGCGAACAATCAAAAAGTAAGTCAGAAAATAGATCAAAGTTTTAAAGAATTAAAACATGAAATACAGCAATGGAATCAGGAACTAGCCCTGAGTACCAGAGAAGCAAAATATGAACTAGAGCAAAAGAAGATAGTATCACAGCCTATAATAAAACAGAATGTGGAATTTAACCAAAGATGGCAAGTGCTGGACAAGGAAACTGAAGAAGATAAGAAGCTAGAAATAGTCAATAGTAGTTTTTGTGAGAAAGAGCAAGATGTAGAACAGAAAATGGAGGAAGTGAATGAAGATGAGAGTAGATTAGAAATACAGAATCAGGAGGAGGAAAGATTAGCTGAAATGAGATCAGAAGTAGAGCAGAAAGTAGACATTGGTCATGACACATTATGTAAGCCTAATAAACAGTTAGAGGAGAGAGTTGAGGAACTGGAGGAAGTTATGATAGATCAGAGAATGAGAGAAGAGGATTTGTTTGAAGAGCAGTTAGGAGTAGAAATATGGGAGGTAGAGAAATCAATAGGTACTCAGGATAGTAGAATCCAGGCAGTTGTTAAAGAGGAGAACAATCAGGTTAGAGAAAATGTTGAAAGTAGGATAGTGGAAATACAGCAGGACAGTAGAAAAAGTCTTCCTAAAGTAGGGGCAGTTTCCAGTTACGTAAACTTAGCTGAGATGGAGATGCGTGTGTTAGCACAAAGACAGCAGGTAGATTACAGTGAACGAGGAAAGCAGATGACGGGAGTTAAAATCGGTAGGAGTAGGACAAAGCGGAAAAGCCAGGTCACATTGTTAGATGAGATTAGAAAGAGATATAAAGATAAGGATGAAGATTACTATTTGGAATGGAGGGTAGAAGTAGAGATGTTAGGTGAAACGTTAGGAGGAGAGACTAAGAGTAGCTTGACTATAGATAAATATAGTAATGAGGAAGTAGAGACTATTATTATGAGAAGAGAAGAAAGAGTAACAATCAAACCAGGGAGAAAGAAAGAAGTGAGAGCAATTGAACAAGGTATCTTAAATGAATAGTGGAGTGTAAAGATAGGTCGGAGACTTAGTCGTGTAGTTAAAGTGTATTTATTTAATGTAATTAAATTAGGGAGTTATGACGTAGATATTAAAATTATATACTACAATAAGGAGGTAAAGAGTATTAATAGAGATTAAGGTCGTGGAGCATGTCAGCTCATTGTTTAAATAGAAGTGTGGGGGGCGTAGATTGAAATTTTGGTGGATTCTTGGAGCCTGAAATCTTGTATCAGTTCAGAGTTGTATGAAACAGTGAGGGAGCAGCAAATAAAAGCTGGTGATTATAAACTAGGTAAAGACGGTGAACCGCTTATCGATATATAATTATATACTGTATTAAAAGGTGCGTAGTCTACAGAATTAAGTATTCTAAGGATATCTGAGAAAGTAATAAGAGAAATGGTAAGTAACCTAATGAAAATAAGAACTATTATGACAACCATAATAATAATAATAATAATAATAATAATAATAATGTAGAGATTCGTGACTGATTTAAGATGATGTGATACAATGAGAATAAAATTAACGAGTTGAAGAAGTAAGTATTGATATGCAGAAAAGAAATTTCATTTGAGAACAGCGAAGTCATCAGTGACTACAGTTGGAGAAATTTAGAAGTGGTTCAGGAGTGATGGATGGTAAAGCAGGGTGTGAAATAACCAACATCTGATGGAAGTAAGGAAGTATTAAACTATAGGACATCTGGTACTTGGAGATGGACGTGTGTGTATGTATGTACGTGTGTGTGTGTAAATTTCACGTAAATGACGTGACTGAGGTAGTAAGTAAGGATGCCAGCGAGTTTTAATGCCGTTGAGCAATGAGGTTTCAGGTTGGCAAGTGGCCAAATGAAGTTATGGTGGAGGAAGGTTTTGGAGAAGTAAGTATGCCAGAGGAGATTAATAACTCTGAGCAGGAGGTTTTTGTGGTGTCTACGTGAATACGTGAAGTACTCGTAGATGTTGGGAGTTTTGAGGAGGTTTTTGTGGTGTCTACGTGAATACGTGAAGTACTCGTAGATGTTGGGAGTTTTTAAGTATAAAAATAGCGAATGTATGCACACAAGGAAACAGAGTAATAAGGGAGTACACCCAAGAGATGATCCAAGTTATAGTTTCAAGATCTTAATACGCAAGTTTTGGAACACAGCCAAATATATTGCAAGGCTAAATACCTAGTTAAACCACTTGTAAATGTTACTGATGATGAGCGATAGCGAGTTGATGGTGTGATGTGTTGTTGTCCGGCACACATAAAAGTAAAACTAATAATAATAATAATAATAATAATAATAATAATAATAATAATAATAGATGGTTGGGATAATATTTAGAAATTATTGAAAGGAATTTGTTAAAATTCGAAGTTAATTGAGTTAAATGGAGGAGGATTGAAGAAGAGAAAGAGGTAAGTAAAATACGACTAATTCGTGAGAAATTTAAATTGAGTAGCGGTTTACCAGTAGTTTGAGAGAGAAAGCATTGAGAGCTACTGAACTCTGAAGTTATGTCAGAAGCGATGACAGTAATTAGATGAGGCGGAGAAGAATTGAGGGTGTTTTTCATATAATAATGATTAAGATACTGTGTGTGAATATGATTTAGATTTGTGAGTAAGATTGTGTAGGATGGTTATAATAATAGTGTTAGAATAACAGTAATTGTAACGCATTGAAATAATGTAAGGATATATAGGCTGGTAGGAGCGCAGGTAGTTGGTTAGATAGAGTGTACCACTATGTCGCTAAGTTGTCTAATTTTGATACCATGAAGTTTTGTTAAGAATACATTTTCTGTAAGTAGTGACTACTGGGAAGAGTCATGTTTTGTTGAAAGATGGTGTTATACAAGGCAGAAGACATATCTTATCCTCCGACTTGTAATTGAATTTTGTAAGAGCAAACACTTTGCGTGTGTATGCGTGTGCAATTATCCGTGTAAAATTCAATCTTCTACAGTTGAAATGCTGTATGCCATAAAGAACGCCCTTCAAGTGAAATAAGTTCAGACAAACTGGATAACAGGAAACATTGAAAGAAATGACATTTTAAATGTATTGTTGATTTGAAGATTTAAGTGTATTGTGTATATGAATTTCAGTGTTGTGTAATTGTTTTCAGGGGATGAGTCATTCTCAAAATTGGGAATTTATTCGTCGACTCATGGGGGCGATTGTGGTGTTTGTACACCACACCCAAAACAATTGAACTAAGAGTACTATATTGATGTGCAATTGCAACGATAGTGCAAGTATATATTTATTGTGTTTAAGGGTAATATAAAATCATATGTTCATTTTCATCCACTCTTGTAATTAGACGTCGACCCGAGATTTCAAACCGTAAATTTACAACCCCTCCCCAATAAATATATTTCTTGAGCTCACTTGTGGAACTAACAACTGACAATAGATACCGCTCGACCCGTCATAAACAGCTTATGGAGAGGCCGGAAGAGTGGAAAGGGAGTCCCAACCAGGAGAGACCATCGGTAGCCAACAGGCTAATTCTAAAAGATGTCGGAACAATGGACCCTACAGCTTTTTAGAATAAATTGTTTTACGACGAGAAAACTGCAACCTTGTGATTTTTAAGGAAGATACCGCTACATGACACCAATATGGAAGTGTGTCATTGGGGGAGAGACCTTCACCCCAATATAGCCACTTGGTGCATGATAAAGGACTTACTTCGGCCAATAGGAAGGAGCGTCACTTTCTGTAGACAATACTTTGATATTGCAATTGGCAGATCCCCTACTGCTGGTGGGAGATATAATTGCCATATATAAACCGGAACAGAGCTGTATGGAGAGGAAGAATATTATTATGTTTTCACTTGAAAGCACTCCAAATTCTAAACTTGGACCTCACTTGTTGAGATTCAACTACCAAAGTTCATAAAGTTCAACTAGTAAACTCAGTGGAGATCTAGCTAGGATATTTCCAGCATTGCGCTGAATATCGAAGACGAGTGAAACCATTCCATTCACTCAGCTAGGCAACAGTATCTGTGCAATTAGTGGGCAGATAGCTTTATCAGGTAGGATTGGTACTTGGGACCATGGAAGACCACGCGAGATGTCGACTTCAGGAACGAGATACCTCCGCCAACATCGCCCAGGAAGATCTACAACCCGGTGAGCTCATGCATATTTGTCAATTGCAAGTCGGACGTAAATACTATTAACTTCAATAATTTAAAGAAATAACTTCCCCTTTTTATTTTATCTGTTTGGAAGATCGCAAGACGTCATTCATCTCATCCTGTTTGTTAATAAATTATTTTTACAATCTATGACTTTCTGTCAAGATTTACCCCATGCTAGACTTCCCAGAGGTCAAGATAATAGAATAAGGTGTTTTACAGCTAGCCTCTGTTGCCCCTCCCCCGAAAGTAAAGAATCTCAATTTAATAAACATAAATTTATCTCACAACCGTCTGTTGGAGATTGGCGCCCTATTAACCGAGCTATTTACTGCACTCATTTTATATCACGAGCTATGAAACGTTACAACATGTCACCCAAGCATGGGCCAAGCTGTGCACTAGCCTCGAAACGTTACACATGGTCACCTAAATCTGGCTGCAATATGAAGAACAGAATAAACACACATCTATTTATGATGCTGACAATAGAGATGAGATGGCCTTCATCCCATGCCGCCTTTACAGAAGCTAACAAGTCTTTCAAACAAGAATTACGAACACACGTTGTGCGGGTAAGGTATGAGGAATACAGTACATCACTCTTTGTCAGAAATCGAGTCTTGCCATCCAACCTTGAACGATTCAATGCCATTAGTTGACAAAAATATTTACCGAACATAGAATTGTATGTACTCAAAGTTTTTTGTTTTGTCTTGTGGCCTCCTCAGAGGCCAGTGAAGGTCTTCCTATTCAACGCCCGTGGGCGACCTGCGTGTCGGGATGAGAGATGAAATGGATGAAGATGAATGAAACTGAGCAAGGATGTGGAAGGAAGTGGCCGTGGCCTATCAGAAGGTACCGTCCCAGCATTTGCCTGGTGTTGAAAATGGGAAACGACGGAAAACCATTTCAAGGACGGCTAACGGTGGGGTTTGAACACACGCGTCTACCGAGTCAGCAGAGAGCTTGGCCCCATGACCTAACGCTGGCTTTAGCTAGCGTGGCCACTGCTGTCGGTTACTCAAAGGTAATGTCGATAGTAAGAAATTCAAGAAAAATATTGATTGCCAGGTACAAGGAACTCTATTCGAGCATTGAACCATTTCATGCTCTGTATTCTCTCAGGATCGTGGTATAGTAAAAGAGAGCGTCAATGTGTAGAAAAGCCAATGCAGTAAGTTCTCTGTTGCGATCTACTGTATTCTGCAAGAAAGATGTTAGCATAGCGACGAAATGTTTCCTATATCACTCACTAATTAGACCGTCCTTGCTGATTGGGAGTGAGAGTGGGGTGGATTCAGAATATATCATACGTAAACTGGAGGTAACTGATATGAGGTTAGCACGAATGGTTGCTGGGACAAATATATGAGGTTAATGACACGGGCTACTCGTAATGAAGAGATAAAGGCCAAGTTAAAAATGAACGAGTTACATAAGGCTGTTCATATGAGCCGACTCAGATGGTGGGGCCATGAGATGAGAATGGGAGAGGAGGTCATTGAACTCTGATATAGAGGGTAAGAAGAGGTAGAACTCGGAGGCGATGGTTAGGTTCAGTATTGAGAGTTTCAAGTTGAGAGGTGTAGAAGGTAGAGAAGGCCAAAGTGCTAACTGCTAGTAGGGGATTATGGAGGTGATTCGTTCGCACACAGAGGCTTGCAGACAAGACTGGATGCTGCAAGGGTAAACAGTTGCAAATAGAATGAATCAAAAGTAGTTCAATCCCCCTTGTAGCTGAAGGGATTTTACTAGTATTTGATCAGGTGACGACTTGAGTGTTATACAGCTTCATGCACTTTTCATGGCTCTATTTTTCAAAACCTAAGACCCATTAACACAGGCAAGGCCTAATAATAGTTTAATTTACTTCAGAGGACAACAGTCTGCTTAAAACCATTCATTCCCCAAATCTACTGGATATGATTCCTTCTCTCGCTGGAGAAGTTTCTTTGACTTTCTCCGTACTTCACAAACCATTTAATTATTTTGTAGACTTGGAACGAGCATCCCTTAATCATAATTATGAAATATCGAAAAAACTAAATGAGTTGTCGGTCAAATATCTGCGTATTACTAATACTCCTATACCACTGCGGCTCTTCCTGATTGCAGTCATAAAGAAGATGTTATCGTAATTAAGTAGATCGTTAACGAGGTTTAACAACGTAGCCAGGAAATTTGTTTACACGATCGATCGATGGGCGTTGGCTTAATGTTCTAGCAACGGTGAACTGTTGCGTTAGTCCAGACGAAGTGCTCCAGAACCTGCGTAGAGCCTGTTGCATGCGCCACTCCAGATAGACGAGCTTGGTGATCTTCAATTCCCGTAAATTGTTGCCCGGAGGGTCGAACAGCACTGGAGACAGATAGCCCATATACGTCATTCGGGGTTAAGTGGGGAGGAAGCAGAATGCTTCGTCTCTTGAAGTCAGGTAACCCCTATTGGAACGCATCTTTCGCTTCTATTTGTCTTAGGATAAGAAAAGAGAGCGAAGAGTTACCTATGCGCTTGTCCGAACATATTCTGGTCGAATAGGCTATGAAAATTTTACAACCTACTTGTGTATTGCTGCTGTTCAAAGAATCACAGGCCCTAAGAAGTATCGATGGAGATACAATGAGTTCCTTTGAGGGGATGGGATCACTTCAAATGTTGAATTTAAGGGATTTTACATCAAGATATCAGTGCGGCAATAATCTACAGAGACTAGCTTCCCAGGGGCTCACTACTAGTGAGAATTGGACAGCTTTATTGAGCCTCAAGAAAGAGATCACCAACTGTTCGAGACTAGATTCTCGCAATGACGCTCCCTGGACGGGGGCTGACAGTATACTTTATGATACAAATCATTTATAAGGTCTTCTCGAAGAATGGTCAGTAGTACTTTTTCAAACTTCACCCTGTATTTAGGGGATATGTATTACCCTGTATTTAGGGGATATGTATTAACAAGAGAACAACGTAAACCTGGACCTCCCGATCTCAGTGGAATTTTGCATAAACGTAGGCCAGGTCGTATGGAAACCAACAACATTATTTCATCCCCTAAATCATTTGGGTCATCCCGAGAGAGGGTGAAATTGTACGAGTTTGAATATGGAATTGGGTTGACCGATTGAAAATCGTTAATTTCGATACACACAGTTCGTATCCTAATCTTCAATAATGTGGCATTAAATAAGTGCCCTTAGCTGATTGTGATACATTGTCAATCAGAAGTATTTTAAACGTTTATGTATGTCTTTGTTCTTTGCAAAAATTTGAAAAGTAACTTACATGCACTGACAAAAAGTGTTCTTGAATGTAATACGGTACACACGCATACCAGCGATGAGTAAGTACACATTAAATAGAGTCACCAGAGGCATCTGTCCTGGTATCACGAGTGGAGCGATTTACGCAGTAGCGGGAGCGTCTGACGGTCAGCCATCATCGTGACAGAAAGTCACCAGACAAAGAGGACACTTCGTGGACGCGTTAAGGCTCCCACACACACACCGGAGTGATCGCGGTGGCAGTGGCGGGCGCGATGGCGGGCGCGATCATGATGGCGACCAGGGCTTTTCACACCCAGACGCGTGGTGGTAGCGATCAGTTTGGAAATTCGTGTACGTCAAGGATGCATCGGTTATCTCAACTGGAGGAAGAAGCGTTACTGTTGGCAGCGGTAGTTGATGATGAGGAGGAGCAGCAGTGAGCAAGGATATTATTCCTTTCATTGTGTACAATTAGAGAAATGTGAGAAGTAACTTATTTACAAATAATACAAATCACAAATAATTTATAATAATTAAATAATATATTTTTCAGAAAAATAAACAGTAACAGAACGTGGATTCACGACCTGAATCTGCTTCGTGAGCATCAGGGAGAAAATCCCACTTTATATTGTGACAACATGAAGAACGATTCGACATTTACTTTCGGATGCCAATGGAATGCTTTGATCTACAGACTGGACTATATGTTTATAGTCAGGATGCGACAAATCAAATAATTTGTTATGAAATTTCACTTCTTCAATGGTTGCTCTGTTGTCGCACTAATTGTCATGCTAACACACAGTGACGCGGTCAAGTGAAGTTTTAGGGCAGTAACATCCCCTGGCGCGCGAAGCGTGACCATCCGCCCATGGGATGGTGATAGGGACTGGTGCTCTTAATAGTGCTCCTTTTACACTTTTATAGTTGAATTTGGTTGAAAAATAAACTCTATCAGCTCGTTGATATGAAGGGGATAGAGTTTGTATTTTAAGTGGTGGAAATTTATATTTTTTTAAGTAAGTGATTTTTAAGTATTATAAAACTTGAAATGAATCTTATTTTGCCTACTTATGTCTGTTCAGCTGCGAGTACTGATATTAGGTCAGCTACTTGGGCAGCGGTCAAACTCGACAAGCTGTATCTGATCGCCACCGCGTAGTAGAACGCTGCACAGTCCTGAACGCTGTCCGCGTGATCGCTGCCTGTCTGAAAGCTTCTACTGCATTTAATTCTACAGGCAGTATTTGACCGCCACCGCCACCATGATCGCTCTGGTGTGTGGGAGCCTTAAGACAGCATTTCCAGCAACTGACGAAGTATGATACCGGTCGTTTTGTGGTGTTCCATGACGCTGGGTGATAGAATCGTGCAGCTGACATGCAGGGCCACGGGGAAGAGACTAATAAAGCCAATGTTGTGGAGAGACACACTGGCGTAACTCCAGGAATTAATGGTGTGGGACAACATAAGGTATGATTTCAGATCATCTCTGGTAGTTATTCAAGGGCACCTGTCAGCACAATACTACACGAGTGGCATCCTTAATCCGCATGTGAGATTTCACCCAAGTACGGACTTTCAACAGACAAAACTCACCTACACACGAGGTGGGAGAAATGATTGTTGTTGGGCGATACATCTGTGTCATCTGCTCCTAACATACACTCATGGCATGTGTGTCTCTGGATTTCCTCGACCATGAAGCTAGCCCGGTCACCCGATCGTAACAACCAATCATGTGTGGGACCCAGTGCCAATCTGCCAGATCTCGAGAGGCAGTTCTGACAGCCCTGAGCCGAATTGTCACAGGAGACTATAGACGCAGGCTGTTCCAAATCCACAAGTTTGAGTATGCGTACACGCGAGTACTCAGCAGTGATGCTCGGAGCACGGTTGGATAGGGATTGCGGGTGATAGCCAATACGTCAGTGGGCGAAGGTCATAACACAAGTCCATGCGCTTCCTACCAGTCTTGATGTATCCACCGCGCAGTGACGGCAGCCCCCACGCCAGAGTTGTATTCCATGTTGCAGGTTTACTCACGCAAGGCGCCGAGTACTCCTCTGCTCACTAGCGAGCAGCTCGGCTGGAACAGCCTGTATAGAGCGACTCTACGACTCTCATCGGCACCAAATCGGTGCATGCATATAATCCAGGCCCAAGTGGAGTGCAACAACCTACTGACATGGGACCAGCAGTGCACACGCAAGGCGAACTACGTTCTCTTTTCGATCTGATATTGTAAGTATCCACATGTAGTCACTATAACTTTCAACACATGCCGTTTCATATCCATCATTCCTTCTGGATGTTTAGCAGTTCACTTGTCTGTGAGTGTACATGTGCTGTCTGCCTCATGGTGTAATGGTTAGCGTTCTATTCCCAGTCAGAGGTTAGAGGGCTGGAACAGGGTTCACTGAGCCTCGTGATGGTAACTGAGTAAAGCAGAACTTCTCAACCTGGAGTTCGCGAGCACAAGCTCCTATCAGATCCGTTCTTCAATTCAAATCTTGTTGCACGGACCGGAATAATAGAGTTCTCATTGAAAATGTAGAAAGTCACAAATTTTATCATATTGTGAAATATAAATATGAATAATACGAGGGCAATATCGGAAAGTAACGCACAATCATTTTTTCCCAAAAAGTTTAATAGGTAACAAAACCAATCAAATCACAAATTAACTTACATCTTTGACCTAATTTTCTTCATAGTCACCACCTTTCTCAACACATCTTTCCTGATCTCCCATTCTTCGAGGGGTCAGATCTCTTCCTTTCTCTTCTTGACATCTCCTGCCTTCTGCATAAGGCCCTTAAGGAGGCAGGGTGTGTGTAGCTACACCTCTTACAGTGCACCTTGTGTAGTGCTACGCCCCTAAGGGCTCACGGCTGGTGAGTTCGGGAGTTAGCGACCCTGAGGGATTCCTGAGCTGGGTCCGTGTTTTTTCCCTTTTCCCATTGCCTCCAGGTGGACTCTCTCCTCTTCCTCTTTCCTATCTGCCTTTCGTGGCTCTTTTTCTTTGAAAGTCCCTCAATTCTAGAGGGTTGAGGGCATTTATTTTTCTCCCGTCCCTTATTTACCTTATTCTTCTTTTGTTTTCCATTTCTTCTTCTCGTGTGTAATACAGAAGTTAGTGTATGTGTGTAGTTATAGTTTCCATTCCATTATTTTCATGATAACCATTAGGGGCCGATAACCCAGATGTTAGGCCCCTTAAAACAGTTAGTTATTGAGGTTTAGAGGGGCGGAACTACGAGGTCATCTTCCCCTGCCTCTTAAAACAACAATTATCATTATCATCATGTTTTTGTGCCGCCTCAAATATGAATAAATTGCAGTCACTCATGAAGGGTTGACGATGGACGGACAGAACTAGTGTACCGGTAGTTTTTGAGTGGACTGTCTGCTCTCTCCACGAGCGAGCAACTGGCCGCTTGATTGCTTGGTTTTCCTGTGGGATATGCATTGTGCACGCTGGAGGTGTCACATGAGTGCCTTCAGCGTCCTCTTGGCCTCAGCTCATTATTGGGGGTAAACCATGCGTTCAGCTGAGTCACTCCTCGCTACACCTGCATACAAATGAAGCCTCGCTCCAAATGGCGATAAGGTCTGCATATTATATATTTCTGAGCAAAAATATGTTAAGGCCTATTTTAGGTTCTGATGATGAACAAGCAATGAAGGAAATTAAAAAAAGGAAGGAAGCTTGTAGTTTAACGTGACCGTTAATCTAGAGACCATGAGCCACGGGACCTCCTTTTTACGTGGAATCCGAACCACAGGACATGGCATTTCACTTCGAAAATCTCACATGCATTGACCGGGAATCAATGAAGGAAATTAGAGAAACATTTAAAGTAAGAGTAAAGATTCAAGTAGAAATAATTTCAACACGGAGATTTGCTGGTGAGATCGTCATCTTAGCCGTTTCACCAGAGGATTTGATTGAGATGGTATGGAATCAGTCTCGAGGAAAGTATTCATGACGACACTCAATAAACGTAAGACAAAAATAACGGAATGCAGCCGAAATAAATCAGAAATCCCTATTCATGTCAGATTGGCAGGGGAAAATCTAAAGGAAGTACGATACTTCTGCTGCTTAGGAAGCAAAATAACCAGTGATGGACGAAGCAAAGAGGCTATCAAAAGTAGGTAGGCCCAGACAGAGAAAGTATTTCTGGAGAAAAAAAAATGCTAACATCAAGAATAGATTAAGGTATTAAGAAGTCATTTTTGAAAGCCATTGTCTGGAGCGTGACACTCTCCAGATGGGTAGAAGAGGTATTAAGACGAGTGGGAGAGAAGAGATGTTTCTGGCGACTGCTACTGAAGAGAAGAGATTGGTTGGTGGACACATACTAAGACACCCAGGAACAGCAAACTCAGTAATGGAAAGAAGGGTCGAGGACAAGAACTAGAGGGGTAGACCAAGGTTAGAATAAGTAAAACAGACTGCCTCAGATGTAGGGTGTGGTAGCTATGTAGAGATGAAACGATTAGCTCAGGGCAAGGAGGCCTGGAGGGCTGCATTAAATCAGTCAAAAGAAGACTGAAACAACAACAACAACAACAACAACAACAACAACAACGATGATGATACTAGAACATGAGATCATCTCGTGAGGCCAAATCTAGGCGTTCTGCTACTACAGTATATATGAAGAGTAAGCTAGCCCACGAACTGACCATCCACTCACTTGGAGGTTGGGTAAGTTATTTTCAAAATACTTACGTCAGAGTTACAATTGTCAAAGTAACGAATTGTTACTTTTTCGTTACTTTTGTGTAAGAAATATAGTTCCTTATTAACATTTTCCCTGCTACTATAATTTACTTGATTTGGGCGGAAGAGTGGATTCTGGAATAACGGAGAAACAAAACCAACCATCACAAAACAAAACTATCACTACAACGCTACAACAATCAGGCGCTCGTCATGTGGTAGCACACTTCATTCCTTAAACATAATTAAATCCATAAAAGAAGAATAGTATGCAGTTAAACTATAAAACATTTTGTAACCAAAAGAAGAAGAATAATAACCGACAACGGTAGCTACGCTCATTAACGTGTAGTGCTAGACCATGGGGCCAAGTTCTCTTTGGACTCAGTAGACGTGGGCTCCAGCCCCACCATCGGCCGTCCTTGAAATGGTCCTCCGTGGTTTCCCCATTTTCAACTCCAGGCAAATGGTGACAGGCCATGGCCACTCCCTTCCACATCCTTACCCAGTTTCATTCATCTGCGTTCATTACATCTCTCATTAACTTCTCTCATGAGGTTGGCGCCAGGAAGGGAATCCGGCCGTAAAAACATCCGCCACATAGACTTTAATCGCATTTGATCCTCAACCCCGATGAAAACGGGAATAATAAGGGGTAGACATACATACAATAATAATAATAATAATAATAATAATAATAATAATAATAATAATAATAATAATAATAATAACACACTCAAGCTATCGAATTAGCGATATTAGTTCGCTGCGGAATTGCGACTGCTCTGTATTTTTTTTCCACTTGTGCACATTTTACATCCGATTTAAAGAAAATATATACCGACGTATGACAGCTCCATTACAATGGCACAACTCGAGACACAAACACTTTTTATCATCAATCTCACCAGAGAAGAGTACTTTTAACAAGAAATTTGCTGTACAACATAAAATATGGCAGAGGATCGGTTTCAATTCCTCCCCCTCCCTAAAGTGTTGCTTTGTGTTAGGGGCCAATAGCCTAGATGTTAGGCCCCTTAAAACAACAATTATCATCATTGCTTTGTGTTCTATGGCTCTTTAGTAAAAATAAAGTGTTTCTCAGAATTGACTGCAGAAACATGTCCGAAATATAGCTGCTACAGGAGCTATTTGGCATGTTTTATACCGAGAATGGTTCATAAACCCTGACTGAGGGTCTAATCTCTTTCAGACCTTTTATATAGGACGGATCTACATCACAGAAGAATGTGAGTAGTTTTCTATTCTCATTCCTCGAAGTAAATTTTCTACACACAGAATTATTGTGGCTCGAAGAGCGTTGTGGATTGTTTGGGGGCTTTGCAACATCGCGGTCAAGTACTTGGGTGTGTGTAGAATTTGTTGGTTAACCTGTGTCAGTGTGTGATGTCTGTGCTAGTGTAAGTATTTGTTATTGAGGTAGGACTTGTGTAGGAAGCGGCCGTGGCCTTAAGGTATGTACGATCCCAGTGGGGAAACCGAGGAAAACCACTTCCAGGATGGCTAGGGGGGGGGGGGGGGGCAGGAGGGGAGGGGAATCGAACACGCCCTTTCTCACCCAGCGGTGAGAGGCCGGCGTGCTGCCGCCTAAGCCACGGAGGATTACTGTTCGGCACAGTTAATGATGCAAAACATAAATCATGATTTTCTCTAGGTAGGAAAAACGAAATTGGAACAGATGGACCCTGTATCCTCTCAGGATGGTGGTATAGTGAAATAGATAGTCAATGTGCAGAAAAGCCAATGCAGCGAGTTCTCAGTTGCGGCCTACTGTATCGTGCAATAAGGAAGTTAATTGTACAATTATTTGGTGCTTGTACCCAAATGAGATGGGTTATTCCCTATACCTGAAAAAAAAATATACATGAGATTAATAAATAGCCTACACTTGGATGACCAGTTTCGATCGTCAAGCGATCATCATCAGATCCATTAAACTTAGGCTATAAAATCTGTGTCTGAAAATATGGGTGAAAATATTTACAATATTTACACTAATTTAGTTTCAGTGTTGGTAATGCAACTAAAGCCTCCGTGGCTTAGGCGGCAGCACGCCGGCCTCTCACCGCTGGGTCCGTGGTTCAAATCCCGGTCACTCCATGTGAGATCTGTGCTGGACAAAACGGAGGCAGACAGGTTTTTCTCCGGGTACTCCGGTTTTCCCTGTCAAAATTTCATTCCAGCAACACTCTCCACTATCATTTCATTTCATCTGTCATTCATTTAATCATTGCCCCAGAGGAGTGCGTCAGGCCTCGGTAGCCGGCACAGTTTCTATCCTCGCCGCTAGATGGGGGCTTCATTCATGCCATTCCTGACCCGGTCGGAGACTGGAAGCAGGTTGTGGATTTTCATTTTCATTGGTAATGCAACTCGTCGGTATTTGTTAGTTGTGGTCTAGGTGATGTGTTGTTGAGATACTGGAAGTAGTGATTGACCTCCAGAATTTGCCTGTTTGGAGTGAATATGTGGTTGTTGTAAATGGTAAATTCTGATTGTACTGTATCGTTCAGGCTACTTATCTGGTTAGGGTCTGCTCGCAACAGGACCGCGCAACACTTTTCTTTCACGCCTCAACTGGTGATGGTTCGATTCAGTGTTCAACGATTTCAAGGTGTGAGGTGTAGAAGCTGAGTTAACTGTTAAACTTCCGAGTGCTATTGACGAATCGGTTCGTCGCTACGCGCGCTGATTTTTGTTTTCACATTCCAGCTGATTCAGGCGATACTATTTGAAATTAAACTTACGAGCTCTTTTGTGATAGTCCATGGAACCATTTACTTTGCATTTTTAATCTCTATGTTGATTCAAAAAACGTATTCGTATGTTCAAAGAAATGTCAAAGTTTGACTTACGTTAGACTATTGTGCACTGTAATGGCTGACAACAGACCAAGTAGTAGTTCAAGTGGTGGAGATCCTAAAGGTCTACCATACTCAGGAGGGGCAATAGGGGATACCCCCCCCCCCCTTAAAGTCTGATTTGTCACCTCACTAGTGAACGGCCGTTTAGCCAGTCTTTACCTACATCCAGTTCCACTATCCCCCCCGGAAATTAATTTCTGGGTATACCCCTGAAGGAAACTTATTTTAGTACATGTGTGTAAAATGTAACCCAAGGTAATCTCTATTTAGTATAAAACAAAGTCCCCGACTCTTGGATGTCACGGGTAATCTCGAGAACCACTAGATGGATTTTGATGCGGTTTTCACCATTCTGTAAGGGATATCTCGAGGAAGGTTTCTGTAGAAAATAATTTATTTATGATCAAATGAAGCCAAGCAGTAACGATTTCAGTAAAAACGTCGAAAAAAAACCTGGCGTATGTGCGCATTTTAAGCTTACGCTGGGCCAACCATTAAAATATCAATATACTATGAGTGAAAGAATTGTTCAGCATGACAAGTTCTAAAAAAAAGTCCCGGAGAGCATATCTCTATCTTCAATACATCGCGCACTATATTAGTATTATTAAGTTTTCATTTCATCTAACAATCTCCATTCAATTACTGAGGTGACAGTTTAAGAGCTAGCTAGGCGCAAGCCTATCACCCCAGTTACAGCCTAGCTAGCGGGAGAGCCTATTACCCCCAGATACAACCAGCAGCAACCTGTCGAGTCATGTTGATTTAAGACTTCAGAGAAGAGTGGTTGTGTTTGGAGTTTTCCTGGCAGTGCAACTCGGATTTTCTTCATTTCGCCTGTGAAATTTTCGTTCCGCAAAATACACAGTCAAGTTAAGATAGGACGGAAGGGGGATTTGTGTTTTATCCCCTTGCCATTCTAAATTTACGTCTGACAAGAATTTGTTGCACATGCATCTCCGTGATAATATAATTAATAGTCCAGTCAGTGATTTTAATCCATCATGCCGAGACGTAAAACAGATATACTGTAGGTCGTAGTTCATTGACATAAAAAAGCGCTTTTCATGTAATGCATTCATAACTGTTCCCGGGTGAAGCCGGGGCGGGTTGCTAGTATAGTGTATAATACATGGAACCAATAAGTTAGTACTAGGGAGAATATGCTAAATTGATTTATGGCTTTGATGTAGAACGGGGTTGAGATGTGTGATAATAAACTAGCCTATTCACCTGGTAACTAGGGCTCGGATTCGAGCATATTTGCATTTTTTTCCCCTGAATACTACACATTGAAAGAAGCCTTTCGGTGGTATTTTCACCTCTCTGGGACCAACAGAATTGAAATTTATCGAGCATATAAATGCATATACTTGTGGTTTTCGTCTAAATAGTTTGTTTTCCTTCGAATTCCTCCACCCCACCTCCCACCCCCTTCCCCAAATTCGGGCCCTGACCATCCTTAAGGTTCGAAAACAGAAATAATTATTGAAAAGCCTATCTGGTGCGAATAATAAAACCGCAGGTTTTTAACCTTTAGTGAGGTCGTTCTCGTCATTGAAACTTTTATTGACTGATTTAAGAAAATCATTCAAAACTGAAAACATAGAAAGAATTCTTGTTGTACAGAGTCTACAGACCAATGCAGATCTACTTCATTGACTCGCCTAATTTTGAACATTTTGTAAATGAACTTTTAAACTGTAACTTTTATAAGAAAACTTCTCTTATATATACACTTGAAACTTGAATGCGAGTATATCGCAGTGTATCATACATACAATTAGAAAATAAAGCCCGTATATAGAGATATGTTATTGTTTTTTTCGTTTCACTTTCCTTTATATAGTTTTTAACGGTGTTTTTCGAGCATATTATGCATATTTAACCGCATATAATGTTTTTTTCGAGCATATCTATCGAGCATATAATGTTTTTTTTCGAGCATATCTATCGAGCAAAAAACACATGGTTTTCGAGCATATCCGGAGATTTTTTCGAGCATATCGATCCAAGCCCTAGTTATAAGGGATCATGGAGGCGATTCGTGTGCACATAGAATCTGACAGACTAGACTGGACGCTGAAAGGCAGATCAGTCTGAAATGAAAATGAATAAATGATTGAATGAATGAATGCATGAATTTCTCAGATTCAATTAAATGAGCGCTTAAAACACTGGTACAGAACCGTATTGTAGTGTGATAGCATGCGCCGAGATCTTCCCATGTGATACAGGTGGGAGATGCGATAAATTCATGACTAGGAATTAGGAGTAGGTAAAGTGTCCCGTTGATGAACGAACTAAAATGGTCCGTGGGTATACCAACTTTATATATAGAGCCAATAGAGATACTTCACCATAATCGCATTATAAGCTGAGCGGAGAGATCAAAGGGATTTGTGGTCCTAATAAGTGACACGCTCCATGTCGTCCTAGTGTAATCCGTTTGTCTCCAGTAGAACTTAACTCACCGGTAAGAGACTTCAATGAAGTGGCTAACTCATTAACGATAACAGTTCATTGCGAGTAAACACAGAACGATTCCTTTGAATACCGGGAAGATATCGATCGTACTCCAAAACACACAACTTTACTCATTTAATTTGTTAATCAGCTCAACATGGAGGCTCAAAGTAGATCAATCTAATTACACCTTATCTCAATACAGGTGTGGGCGTGTCGAAGCCACTAACAAGGAACATTCGCAAAGTGTCAACATATACTGGAGTAATAAAGAGTAGTAGTTGTTGTTGATTATTATTTACGACATCGTGGTAATGTAGCCCAGTGTACTTAGGTACTGTATGAGTAGAATTTTTTCTGTGGTATTGTGGTGGCGTAACTTTGGTTCAATTTACGACTCTACCAAGAAGTTTAATTTTGGTCTGGGGGTTGAAACGGGGTACACTCAGCCTCGTGAAGCAAAACTTTGAAGAGGTAGGTTCGATTCCTACCTCAGCCATCCTGAAAGTGGTTTTCAGTGGTTTCCCACTTGTACTACAGGCAAGACGGGATGGCACCTAACTGACTGCCACGGCCGCTTCCTACCAAAATCCTACCTCAATTACAAATACACACACTAGTTCAGATATCACAGTGACACAGGTTATCAGACAAATTCTACACATACTCAAGTACACAGGGCAAAGAATCAGCAAGAACAACAACAACAGGAATAGTATAAGATAATGCAATGAAATGGACGAGAAACTGACGAAATGATTAATACATGAAGTGAGGAACACAAATGACAAGTAAAGTGTCACTGTTAGCGTAGTGGAATGTTCCTACGGCAGCTGGGGATCGTATGCTGCTCTCTGCATTTATTAAAATTCTGTTCCTTTACTGGAGTTTTTTTTTTTTTTTTTTTTTTAGCGTATGGCATTTAGGGCCGGGAGTGTGTCCGAGGACATGTTCGGCTCGCCAGTTTTGAGGCTGGTTCGAGGCGGATACCCAATGGATGAGCTACACGTACCGTCGCGTGTGGAGTGTTGTCTGGGGAGGGAAAGTTTGAATGTAAGGACGAGGAGTTGGAAGGTAGCGGCTGTGGCTTATAGTTAAGGACCAACCCCGGCATTTGCCTGGAAGGAAGATGGGAAACAAGAGAAAACCATCTTCAAGGTTGCCGGCGGGGAGATTCGAACCTCCTCTCCTCCCGGATGTGAGAGACTGCCAGCAGTCATGCCGTAACGACCACGGCTATCTCACCCGGTACTGGGCTCCATTAGTCTAGCCTGATGGCGCAGTGGCTTAGCCGCTCGTCTTTCACCCGGACGGCCAGGGATCGAATCCCGGTGACAGCGGGGTGGAATTTTCACCTAGAAAATCACGTGGTGTCAGGAAGGGCATCCGGTGTTAAATCCCCGGCCGATATCAACAAGAGCCTGGTTGGCTCCGGTGACCAAAATTAATTGGGACAAGCCAATGTGAAAGAGACTAGACTCCATTACTCGATTCTGTAACCACACCATTTTCACTCCGAATGCTTGCAACGAGCGCTTAGTTTATTATCACTGGCCCCGAGAAAGACTGTCATAGAGATATACAGGATGTTTCTAAATTCCCATTACAGACATTGAGGGCTTGTAGTGGGGACCAAGACAAGTAAGAAACGTATCGTCATCCCACTACTCGCAAAAAAAAAACTCCACAGCACACGTTCACATCTCCCGCATATTCGGCGCTATGTCCGACTCCTGCTGCTTGTCGTCTGGGTCCAATTACTGGTGGAGCTCGATGTGACGACCCAGGCGCGGATTCAAAGGGGGGGGGGGGGGGGGGCACGGGGGTCATGCCCCGCCCCAAAAAGGAGACAATTTTTGCAAACTCAAAACACAATAACCAGACAAATAAAACTTGACGAATTTTAACTGAAAAACAGTTTTTTGATGTGTAACATCTTTCCGCTCGGTTGCTGGATAGTTTTGTGGGAGTGATTTTGAAAATTGGGGACGGAAGTGGATCGGAACGATCGAGCTGGCAGTGGTGGATCAAACGGAAGTATGCACTGCCCGCTCGATCGATCAAACGGAAGTGTACTAGCTGGCAGTGGTGGACAACGGAAGTATGCACTGCCCGCTCGATCGATCAAACGGAATGTACTAGCTGGCAGTGGTGGACAACGGAAGTATGCACTGCCCGCTCGATCAATCAAACGGAATGTACTAGCTGGCAGTGGTGGACAACGGAAGTATGCACTGCCCGCTCGATCGATCGAATGGATGTGTGCCCTAGCTGGCAGTGGTGGATCGAACGGAAGTATAAGACGCACTGCCAACTCGATCGATCGATCCAGCTGGCACTGGTAAGAGAAACAATCAGCGCGCGGTGTCGAAAATTGATACCATGACGCACTCTCGGCCATGTGGAATGTATATGACATACTGAACGGAAAACGCTCATGCGGACTCTGGTGTCAAGTGATTTAAACAAATGCCATGGTACATGTTCGAAGTCTTCGTATCAGTATTTAAATGGTAAAATGCCTTAATATCAAACATTGTAAGTAGTCGGCATTGCATTGGCATAAGGCATTTTAAACTCAATGTCACTCAGGAACATTATCGAAACAAGCAAAATATAAATGAAACTTAATTCCGTAATGCAGTATTATTGGAACGTGGAAATAAGTCACCATCTTGTGCGGAATATTTCCGTAGTCGAAATAGCCGTGGGGTTATTGCGTATGACTGTCAATCTAGAGATCTTGGGTTCGAATCCTAGGCGGGGTAGATATTTTTGCTACCAGATTATCATTTTAAACGATATTTATCATATCAATATGACTTATTTGAACAGAATCCATATGAAATTACGTGTTGGTCTGTGAATCAAGAGGACCTGTTTATAAGGAATTTTAGGTTATGAGCGGTGTTGCGTCTATTAATCTAGTTGATCCATATCGTATTCCTTATTTAGGCTAGTGCTGGTGGAAGCAACAAATCATCTAATAAAATGAGTTCCGTATTATAAACTAAAATATTGTAAAACACTCCCTTTTACAATAGATTAATATTTGTGCCAATAATACTATAAAATACCGGTGTATCAACAATTTCACGTGAGGTTTCTTCTATGTCAGATGTTACACATCATATGCGACTACTGTAAGGCTCGTAATTTTTATTTTTTATTTTATTCAATACTGAAAATACCTTTATTGCAATTATTATGTTCTGTTTCAACCGTACATATTTACAACTTCATACATGTTATATAAAAACGATTAATTATATAACAAAATCAACTCGTCTATTTTGTTTAGCAAACCTTGTGATTACCGAATCGATGTGTATAGAGATGACATGATGAATGTGCAGCAATGCACGGATAGGAATTTGGGGCTTTTTTCGCACCAAAAAAAATTGCCGACGTCCAAACTGCAAGCTTGGGTGGCAATTTACGCTGTGATTTTCTCCCTTTGCCGATACCAACTCGACTTGCCGAAACTGTAACGTTCCTTGATACTTTTCTCGAAGCTCGATGTAAAAGTCGCAAAACACGCCGTTGCAATTTGTACGAATATTTTTGGTGTGCTAAACGCATCAAATTTCTATCCATGTAGCTTGCAAAAAAAAAATCGGTCTGGTTTTGTACGTTTGGTTATTTTGTGATTGCGTTTTAGTGATACCATCTTTCTTAACAATTTCGATTCTCTGCCCCCCCAGCCAAACTCTAGATCCGCGCCTGTGACGACCACTGACGTCAACACAGACACGATACCTTCGTCTATGTTCAGGTACACACAATGACCAATCCCTGGTCCTCCAACATCTGCCGCAGCCATAACCCCCACCAGTTGGTCTTCCTCGGATTCCACAAGGGTATCGTAAATCAAGGTTTTCATAAGACCCTACAGGTACTGCTCGAGTCTAAGCTGCGTGAACCTGAGAGGAATGTGCATCTCGGACTATGAGAAGTGGTGTTGACGAGTGATGAGGTTTCTCGGTGCGTGCATAGTACAGAACCAAATACATTGGTCGGTGACTCACTCAGTCATTCCTAACACCACAGTGGTTTGAGCAACGGCCGAATGTTAGCAGTGTTGGAATAGAAAGGAATACCATATATCACGGTGGGCTGTTGACAGATCCTTCTCTTCTCGCCTGACCCTTCCCTGCTCTTTCTCCTCACCCCGCAAGTTCATAGAGCTTGGACTTGAGCAGTAGTAGTCCAGCGGTGTCTAGTCGGATGAACATGCAGGCCAAGCAATTTGGGCCACTGTAGCCCAAATCTGTGGTGCAGATGATCTCGGACCGCAAGTGAAAAAGGAGGTGGTGCACCATCGTGCTGAAACCACATGTTTCGACGCAGTACGTCTTCAAAGAATACCAAGGTCGCGGCACCCCTGGGATTTCGTGGAAGAAGGTAGGGGATACAACCTGTAGGGGATATGGGACATCAGGCGATCGTTCAATGACGTACGTACTCTTGTCAGTAGCGCCAAAAATGCGGGAGATTTGAACGTGTGCTTTGGTGTTTTTTTTTTTTTTTTTTTTTTTTTGCGGGTAGCGGGACACAAGTTCCTATGCTAACCTTAACCGCCATGGTCCCCACTACAAGCCCTCAAAGTCTGTAATGGGAATTTGGAAACACCCTGTATATGTGCCATGCACAGCGGGCAATAGCCTTAAAACATTAGGGGCGTGGTGGCGCAGTGGTCTAGCTGTATGCCTCTCACCAAGGCGGTCCGGGTTCGATTCCCGGTCAATGCATGTGAGATTTTCGAAGTGAAATGCCATGTCCTGTGGTTCGGATTCCACGTAAAAAGGAGGTCCCGTGGCTCATGATCTCGAGATTAACAGTCACGTTAAACCACAATCTTCCTTCTTCTTCCTTAAAACATTAGACATGTTCGTGCAAGTGACAGATAGCCACGAGGAAGCGTACCGGCCTGTCTAGGTAGGACCCTAGGGTTTGAGTCCTACCGAATGCATTACCTTTTTTTAGCTTTTAATTTTACGTCCACAGTGACACGTGTACTAGGTGGATATCAGTACAGTTGCAGCCGAAAATCAGCTAAGTCTTCAAAATCACAGTGTCAACACAGTTACATTTTAAGGCCGGACGTTTGTTTTGGACGAGTGAAAAATCTTAATGGAAGCCTGGAGGCGAGTTACTACAGTACCTGTGTTGTTGTCAGCTGTCCCACGAGGTCAGATGATGGACAAACCTATCTCACGCTACTGCTGAAGTACATTCATTGGCAAATATAATGGCTTTCTGTTCGTAACTATGTAACGTGCACTTCCGCGTTGCACAATACTTCGAGGTGGGCTGTACTGTTCTGCACGGTGGTGTCGTCACGAGCTCAAGTCTGGAATTTCATTACATCAGACCGGTGGTGACCAATGTGAAGCGAGAGGGCTAGAGAGTGACTGTGTATAGGCTCACCCGCAAGTTTCAAGGTCAAGAGCAATCTTCTAAAATTAACGTCCGGCTTTTAAGTGTTCAACATAACTAACCAACAATCGGTCAAAACGATTGTACCCGAATAATATCTCATTCGGTTACAATCGTGTTGATCGACTGAAAAGCACCAAACTTTTGTTGGCTTAGGCAACACTAAAATATGGCTTCAAAAACCAAAATAAGTAACCAACTACAAAAGCTCACCAAGTAAATAAGAAATATGAAAAATAACAGTTAATAACAAAACAGTCCAGAACGCCATCACTTCAATAGCTCGCTACGGTGGAGGTTATCGATTCAAAAAGGTTTCACACTTATACACATTATGGGTACTAAAAGACACAAAAATTTACAAGTGTAATAGACGAACAGAATTTCTTCTTCTTTCTTAGTCGTTTACCCTCCAGGCTGGTGGAACCCACGGACTCAGCGAGGGAACTCACCACTACCGCCGCTACGGGCAGTGTCCTAGAGCTGGGAACATCTAATCGGAGTGGATACAACTGGTGAGGTGTGATTGGCACCTCGCCCAGGCGGCCTCACCTGCAAAGCGAACAGGGGCCTCATGAGAGAAGGTAATGGAGGGCAGGATGGATAGGCAAGGAAGAGGGAAGGAGGCAGCCGTGGCCTTGAAGAAGGTACTGTCCCCGATAATCCGGATAGTAGGCTGTCAGAAATCCGCCCCCTCAATCGGATTGCCAATAATCGATTGCACCGGCACAGCTACATCAATGAAAATGGCACTGACAGATACTACCGAGATTAGAGCACAGTAGTTAACATGAAATTATTGTGGAACACACCAAAATATACGGGGGTTCATACTTACCTTTTACTTACCTATTCAATTTAATCTCGGGTCTGGGTTTTCAACTGGATCACTTAATAGTATGCCCTCACAATAACCTCCACCACGATATTTAAAATGAACCAAGTCGGAGACCAGAAAACTTAAACTGCACAATAAATTATTTCACATAAAGAAAAAAAATATTTTAACAAAATTTAACAACAAAATAGTTATGGCTGTCTGAAGCCATTGTCAATGCAACCATGTCCTCCTGTAGGGCTGTAGACTTCACAAACAAAAATTCAGCTTTCTCTAGCTCAAAAGAACGTAATAATAACAACAATGCACATTGGAATGGATAAGGGAGCTGGGACGAGACATATAGCATTTGTTTCCTTGTTCATGAACTTCATAATTTAGTTCATTGACACACATTTATTAATAACCGCAAGGCCGCTAAGTAGTTGACCTTGACCTCCACCATTCAGTTATCCGGCCACCTGCAATACACCCTAAGCAGTGTTGCATGCTTGCTTCGTCAAATGGACGCAGCTGCCTAACCAGTGTCGCCATATGCTGGCCAACGCAGAGTCTAGCTCTCATTCAAAACAATTTAAATTCTCACATCTCAACTCAAATATTATCACGCAAAATTTATACAAGTTCCGTTCACATTGCAATGGATTACTCTGTTAATCTCAAATCTTATTTAAATGTTTATTCCAATTATCGAACTAGCGTTGTTTAAATGTTAATAGCAAAACGCATAATGTTATATCATAGTGTTCAATAATTATTTATAACATTTAGATTGTTCATAACTTAGTCAAACGACAATTGAAAAATTTTTACACGCCTCTATTAATCCCGTTTGTTTCAAATTATTATTATAGATATTTACATAGTTATTTACATTATTTATATTTTATTTATATTTGAAATACATTAACCACACGTTTATCCGGTTGATATTTTCTTAAATCGTGGTAATATAATCGACCGATGAAGGTTACTTATATTTAAATTTTAGATTCAGGTTTAATAAGATTTAATAATTATTATTTGTGACGGTAACCTCCATTCAAAATCTATAATTCAATCAATTTATCACTCTTGTTAATTTTAACAGTAACTTCACATGAATAATTTTCAATGGACCTGAACAATACAACTCAGCGGAAACATACCTCGCACAAACGCACAAAATTGGCCCATAATTCATCATATATCTCATTATACATGGCATCAAAATCTTCCACAATACACACAAAAAACCTCCACTTATAAATTCATCATCATCATCAATATTATTGTGGGAACCTCCTTCACTTATTAAAGGGCATTATTCATCAGCGACTTTTACACGTCCACTGAACTAACGATTATACATCCATAGTTCCTCTTTAAAAATTCTTATATTCATCAATTGTATCGAAAACTGTTATTATATTTAACCTTCGTGGGTTTCATTCATGAAGCGATATGAAGTAAAAATTTGCCAGTCACAAATAAATTTAATAGCAAATACGATTAGACACGCCTCCCTGGTCTATCAAAATGAATTAATCTCATCATAATAATCGCAGTATAAAAATACTATATTCAAGCAAAATTCATTTAACTGCAGAAATAGTCGAATAGAATGCAAATAGACTAGAAAATGCAAACATTATTGTTTCAATCTAGAATTGAGAAAAACTCCTATCAAATGTTCATTACTGAATAAATCGTATTCAAAGTTCATATTTCATAAAATTGTCTATAATGCAATGGTATTTCAGAATTGACTAAAAATGTCTGTGTTTCAATCATGTTCATAAAAACGACTAGTATTTCCAAGATCGTCGATAAAGTAGTAGATTTTAACGCTCTAAAATCTTTTAATCATTCTTCTTTCTTGAGGATGACAGAAAATTGGTCAAAGTAATTTACTGGAAAGAATTACTTTAATAAAACGACACGCTGTCTGAATTCAAACTTGCCGTAGAAAATCGTTAACTTTACAGTCAAATCGTGACTACAAGAAAAATTCAAATTCTCGAAAGAATATTTAACTTCAGTATAAACTGATCCAAAATGTTTAAATATGCAAATGACATAATAATGTCTCAATAAATCGAAGAAAATGGCATAAAGCTGCAAAGTGTACAGAGTACAGAAACATCTAGCAAAGGAATATGGGGCAATCAAATATATGACAGAAAATATGGGAAAGATAGTTGCTCAGATCTCACTAAAATGGCTCAAATAAATCAAGAAACGCTCACGGCTACCTTATCTGTTGGATTGAAGTTCTAGAAGAAAATTTCAAAGAAGACTGCTGCTGGTTCCATTTCACCACAGGATAGATGTGCATCGACCTCGAACCTGGAACCTGCGCCCTCGGAGAATAGAACAGCTTCCTCCTCCGGAAATCGCACTGCTCCGTGTAGACGATAGACATCCTTCTGGCAAAACTCTTCTTTGTGTGCTGGGAAAAACCCTTGCCCCTCTTGAAAGTTCCCTGAAGTTCTTGTAGAAATCAGCCATGAAGTTCATTGCAAATATTTCCGCAGAAGTGTTCATAATTGTGGAGTATGGATTTATTTCCACTGCCATTTGATGTAATTCAGCGATGGATTACGATGCATGAGTGTAGCTGAATGTTCACTACATGCTCGTCTTTGTAGAACGACGATTATCGAAGCTCCATGTTGCTACTTCACACTACTGATGTATGTCCCAATTGCATTAAAGTTTTAGTCTTCCATCTCCACTTCCATTATAATGTTAGTTGAAAGTACTGCCAGATTGTATAGTTCCATTGTAGAATGTAGCGTTGTATCACCAAATGTAATCTTCAGTATCACGGTTGCAATACACGTGTCTGCCGTAGCGTAGAATGTGGTAGTAAAAGTGCTTCTCAGGATTCGAGAAAAACACTTTTCTCTGCAGTCTTTAAATGCGAATATCTTCTGAAGTATTATAATGAAAATGTTCAACTTTCGCACACGCCTCAATATTGTAATGCACTATTGAATTAGTATAAATGCAGTAGCTAATTCTTGATAGATAAACTTGTAGAATCGTTTATGTGTGCGCTCCAACTTCGCCTAGTTTTAGTAACAGTAAAATTGCACTGCTGGATACCCAATACTGTTCGATGCGGTGGGCTCTGCCACGCTTGCTTATGACGATATGCTTGTTCTATCAGAACACGAAGTCAGACTATCAAGTCAGAATAAAATCACGAAGTGAGAAGCTCCTCTCTGCTGTGCAAGGCCTTTTATCAACTTTGAAGGGGCGTATCCATCCCTACCATAGCTTCTTCTTCCATCATTACTCGAAGTTCCAACTTTGGCTATTCTTGACGGATTTTCAGATTTCAAAAACATATAATTAATTTCTTCAAAAGTCCAAATCAATGCCATAACTGAAAATAGTTTTCCACAATTCTGCATGCCAAAAGTTATTAAATATGGTAGTTTCAGTAATCTCCGTCTCCCTTCAAGCTATCATTCATTGGTTCGAGCCTCTCCTCCAATAGCGTAACTTCTTCCTCAGGACGTTTACTTGCTTCCCTGCGACTGCGTCGTAAATCTAAGATCCTTCTCGAACAAAATCGTGACGTCAGCAAGAATCTAAGCTCAGCCAGCCTACTTGCTCGAGCGTTGCGTCATCCACGCCTACGTCATGAATATACACGTCACTACTATGACGGCCATAACTTTATTCACATATGCCAATACAGCCACCGTGGTCTCAGTATAATTCAATTTACGGGGGCAGTACCATCCCGGCAATTGCCCGAAGACGAAGTGGGAAACCACGGAAAACCACTTCGAGGATGGCTGAGGTGGGAATCGAACCCCCTCTATCCATTTGGAACACCCGAGGCTGAGTAGACCCCGTTCCAGTCCTCATACCACTGTATAAATTTCGTGGCAGAGCCGGGAATCGAACCCAGGACCTCCGGGGCGGCAGTTAACCATGCTGACCACTACGCTACGGAGGCGACATGACGAACAGAATTAAAAATATAATTGGTTAAAAAATCAGACTCGTTACAAAGTTAAATTAAAAACTTCTGTAGCTTTATAATTGCAAATACTGTTGTACATAAGTGTTATATACATATCCACTAAACCTAAATTAAACCATAGTGAGCAGGATTTTATGATGTTCGCTTGACGAACGAAACTACCCAAGTCATCCAATTTAGTCCCCTATTTGTGTGAGAAGTGTTTTATTAAGTGTATGAATAATTCAATTAATTTATTTCAGGCACTAGCAATCGTTGTAATTCCCAGCTCAATCTAATAAGGTACTCTCTTGTTGTGTGACTGAAAAGCTTCTAATCTGTACTAATATATAACAAGATGTTCAGTAAAGAGCATACAGCCTACATTCTCCTAAATGCATGGGTATTGTTAGGTCTATAACTCTTTGTCCTTTTCAAGAGTATAGTTGAATGATGGTTGCAGTAGCTTGTTGAAATACAACGTGCTACATGGATATTAAACATGAATATGAGGTGCCCTTTGCTAGTGCTACCTCTGTAAAACATTTCATTCAATTAGGTTTCACTGTGCTTGAATTGATATGGGGAATCGATTTGCACACTTACATGGCCACTATCTGCATACTATTGGTCTGATGACCTTGTAGTTCAGTCAAAAGATGCTTCCCACAAAAAGGTATGTTGTTGCAAAAATTGGTAGAGATCAAATGATTAGGTTGGTCGTAATTTGATTTAACCTTTTAGCATTTGGGTGGCCGCCATTCCGTTTCCGTCAAGATGGCGGTGATATAAAACATGACACTGAGGTGCCCTTTGCTAGTGCTACCTCTGTACCAAATTTCGTTCAATTCGGTTTTACCGTGTTTGAATATATAGGGGGAATCAATTTGCACACATACATGGCCGCCATATGCAAACTATTCGACTGATGACCTTGTATCTTGGGCAAAGAACGCTTCTCACATAGAGGTATCTTGTTGCAAAATTGGGTAGAGATCAGGTTGGTCGTAATTTGATTTAAGCTTTTTACATTTGGGTGGCCACCATTACGTTCCCGTCAAGATGGTGGCAATATAAAACAAGGCATTGAGGTGCCATTTGCTAGTGCTACCTCTGTACCAAATTTTGTTCAATTCGGTTTCACCGTGTTTGAAAAGATAGGGCGAATCCATTTGCACACATACATGGCCGCCATCTGCAAACTATTTGACCGATGACTTTGTAGTTTAGTAAAAAGACGTTCGCCATATCAATATATGTTGTTGCAAAATTTGGTTAGAGATCGGATGATTAGGTTAGTCGTAATTTGATTCTAGCTTTGAACATTAGGGTGGCCACCATTACGTTCTCCTCAAGATGGCGGCGATATAAAACATGACACTGAGGTGCTCTTTGCTAGTGCTACCTCTGTACCAAATTTCGTTCAATTTGGTTTCACCGTGTTTGAATTGATAGGGGGAATCGATTTTCACACATACATGGCCGCCATCTGCAAACCATTGAGCTGATGATCTTGTAGTTTGGTCAAAATATGCCACCCACAAAAAGGTGTGTTGTTGCACAATATGGTAGAGATCAGATTATTTGGTTGGTCGTAATTGGATTTAAGCCTTTAACATTTGGGTGGCCGCCATTACGTTTTCGTCAAGATGGCGGCTATATAAAACATGACACTGAGATGCCCATTGCTAGTGCTACCTCTGTACCAAAGTTTGTTACATTCGGTTTAACCGTGTTTGAAAAGATAGGGGAATCAATTTTCACACATACATGGCCGCCATCCGCAAAGTATTAGGCTGATGACCTTGTAGTTGGGTCAAAAGATTTTTCATACATAAAGGTTTAACGTTGCAAAATTTGGTAGATCTCAGATGATTAGATTGGTCGTAATTTGATTTAAGCTTTTAACATTTGGGTGGCCACCATTACGTTTTCGTCAAGATGGCGGCTATATAAAACATGACACTGAGATGCCCATTGCTAGTGCTACCTCTGTACCAAATTTTGTTACATTCGGTTTAACCGTGTTTGAAAAGATAGGGGAATCGATTTGCACACATACATGGCCGCCATCCGCAAAGTATTAGGCTGATGACCTTGTAGTTGGGTCAAAAGATTTTTCATACATAAAGGTTTAACGTTGCAAAATTTGGTAGATCTCAGATGATTAGATTGATCGTAATTTGATTTAAGCTTTTAGCATTTGGGTGGCCTCCATTACGTTTTCGTAAAGATGGCGGCGATATAAAACATGACACTGAGGAGTCCTTTGCTAGTGCTACCTCTGTACCAAATTTCGTTCAATTCGGTTCCACCATGTTTGAAATGATAGGGGGAATTGATTTTCACACACACATGGTCGCCATCTGCAAACTATTGGGCTGATGACCTTTTAGTTTAGTCAAACGGCGCCTGCCATATAATTATATGTTGTTGCAAAATTTTGTAGAGATCGGATGATTAGGTTAGTCGTAATTTGATTCAAGGTTTGAACATTTGGGTGGCCGCCATTACGTTTCCGTCAAGATGGCGGCGATATAAAACATGACACTGAAGTGCTCTTTGCTAGTTCTACCTCTGCACCAATTTTTGTTCAATTCGTTTTCACCATGTTCAAATTGATAGGGGAACAGACATTCCGAGTACACACATTCACACACACACACACACAGACACACATTTTTTGGCCCTGTGTAGATCCCATAAGTCTACTTTCATTTTTTTTTTTTTTTGCAAAAATCGAAAGTAGGCTAAAAATGAGATGGTGTGTGTCTGTGTATTACTCAATCACGCAAGAACCACTGGTCCGATTTACATGAAATTTTACATGGGAGTAGCTGATTTACCAGGTTAACATATAGGTCACTTTTGATTTCGATACTTAGCACTATTTCAAGATGGCGTCAACGCGGAGCGGTGTAGTTGGACAAAATGTTCCATCGTTAATCTCCCTCCGCGCAGAACCTCACCTATCCCCTCTTTTAGCTGTCACCTTCACATTTTAATTTATTTATGACCCGCAGTGAAGCACGGAAGCCTCCGTGGCTTAGGTGGCAGCACGCCGGCCTCTCACCGCTGGGTCCGTGGTTCAAATCCCGGTCACTCCATGTGAGATCTGTGCTGGACAAAACGGAGGCAGACAGGTTTTTCTCCGGGTACTCCGGTTTTCCCTGTCAAATTTCATTCCAGCAACACTCTCCACTATCATTTCATTTCATCTGTCATTCATTTAATCATTGCCCCAGAGGAGTGCGTCAGGCCTCGGCAGCCGGCACAGTTCATATCCTCGCCGCTAGATGGGGGCTTCATTCATTCCATTCCTGATCCGGTCGGAGACTGGAAGCAGGCTGTGGATTTTCATTTTCAGTGAAGCACGGGTACTTCGGCTAGTAATAGATAACTTAGACAACACTGAAACCCGGCTTCAATACTAACAAAATATGTGTATATTTCTATCCATTGCGAAATCTGGTATTGTGCTCCTTATTACTGAAAAGGAATATTTTAGACATGACTTAAAGCTCATCCATCGGCTTGAACAACTTGTCGGAGCCGACGCGACGCGTCGCGACGTCGCGTTGACACGACAAGCTTCCTAAAGTGTTCCTCGACGAAGGCCATCTCTTTCCATTAGTGGCGTATTGATTTGGTGTAGCCCTGGTTCAACATTTGCTTGTCTGGCTGGGTCGTATCGGCGATGAGTTTCCAATCCATCCGTAAATTTTCTTCAAACTCGCAGGGCACGCTTCTATTGTTTTCTGTTTCTCCCTTCTTTGAGTTAGCATAGCGCGCGTGACCGTTCTTTGTGAACCAGTTGCTGTGATGGAATCAGTCAGAATTACTATGTCGACTGGACAGCCTGGACCAAGGCTGTGGTTCGCGTTACCTAAAGATTTCGGCATACATGTTGCTATGGTTTGCACTGCAGCAGTGGCCGATTCAGGCCTTGCGGGGCCTTGGGCGATACGATAAGGTGGGGCCCACAACAATAGGAAATAATAAAAATCAAATCAAATGAAAAATAGTTTTGTAATAATAATAATAAAAAGAATAGTTACAATATTTTGAATACACTACAGTACATTTTTTTAATAATATGAAAGAAACCTTTAAGTCCTCTTGAAGAAGATTATGTAAACTATGAAATATTAAAATATTACTTTGGGACTTTTTTCCCGGCTGAAGTCTTCTATGTTTCACTGAAATCTAAACTTGTTAAACGGTCACGGGAGGTCATAGCTGCACTGAAAAAATAATATGAATTATAAATTAGTTTGAAAAAGTCGAAAAGTATTAATTAATTAATTAATTAATCAATTAAATTTAAAATAATCCATGACGCGGGGCCCCCAGGACCGCGGGGCCCTCCTCGCCCTCCCCTGCACTGAAGGGATTATTGGTGGTTCATAAGGTCTGTTTAATCAGCCCAGATGAGTTCCATTTTCTTTTCCTGATTTGATGATGATGATGATGATGATGATAACATCTAGGTTATCGACCCCCAATGGTTTGGGTGATAGTGAAAGATGAGATGAGAATGAAAACTATAACTAATACGAACTAAAAACTTACTTACTAGAAGAAGAAAAGGTAAACAAATAAAGAATAAGGCAAATATAAGACAGGATGAAAGGAAATGCCTTAAACCCTCGAAGAATGAGGACTGAGGGACATGGAAGAAAGGAGAGCCATGAAAGGCAGATAGGAAAGGGAAAGAGAAGAGGTACCGCCCCAAGGTCAGAGGAAAAAGGGGACAAAACGGACCCAGCTCAGGAATCCCCCGGGGTCGCCAACTCCCAAACTCACCAGCCGTTAGTCCCTGAGGGTGTAGAACTATCCATGGTGCACCAGAAGTGGTGGGGCTACATAGGCTACACCCTGCCTCCTTGAGGGTCTTGTGCAGAGGGCAAGAGATAACATGAAAAGCGAAAGTAGGCTGACCCCTCGAAGAATGAGGGTATCAGGAAAGATGGGACAAGGGCCAATGAAGGCGGGAAGGAGAACGACTCCCTAGGCCTGGGGTACCCTAATACCGTCGGGATCGGAAAGGAACGAGAGTTGACCAAGTGTGGTCGATAGGAAAGATGACAGAGAGGAGCCGGGCACAAGTAAGTGGAAGTAATGTCGAACTCAGCTGGGTTCCCGTGGTCGCCAACCCACGTCCCACTGACCGTGGGCCCCTGGGGAATCCTGATTTGAGATTGGCCTTTAGTTCGGAAGCTTCCTGATAGCCGAGCCGGTAATCGGCTCTGTATTTTCTACGTGCAGAAGGCTTTGAACTCTGGTTCCAACTGGGGATTCTCATGAATCTTCTGTAAATGCTTTATTTTTTATCATTTTAAATGATCTTGTCGACTTCGTCGTTACGCTGGGGTCTGGCGTTACGTTACGGCGAGGGACGAAATGTACGGAGAATGCACTGAGGTGTGTGACGTCATAGTACCGCTTGAGCTTCCTCCTTTCCCCACGCGCTCCGGTGAGCGTGACGTCATCCAGCCAGCTACCTCCTTTGACCTTGGTTTGCACTTGCTAATGGACTTTGAATTTACGCAGTTCGCTGCATGATCATGAGGCTTTCACCCAGCATTTTTCAGCATTTGTAGCATTTAAAATGGTATAAAGTCTAGTCTTTCAGACTGACTATCACTCATTTTTTTTATAGAACTGTACTTTCTATTCTTTAGGATCTCTAAGAGCCGCAGTAGTTAAAGGAACGTAAAACTCAAAACATTATTATTATCATCATCTATTCTTCATTCTCGTGTCTCTGTACGTTTTACTGCTTCGCGACCTAGAATCTTCCTGGAATAGAGCGATCATCATTGTGTGGAAACCCGTGACGATGACAGTGCTCTTGTCACATGTTTGTTCCCCGTAGTTGACTGTTTCGAAGTGTCATCCATTTTAATCCGGTGGGCCACAGCAAAGCTTTGTTATTAGTTAATCTCTATTTTCTTTTATTTCCATAATATTCCATTAGCTCGGGGATTCATTTCTATTGAATTCAGCCTGTGCCATTGTATTTTGATCTCATGTTTTGTGCAAACATGTTGACGGTCACTAGTGTGTGACTTAAGACTGAGGATTAATTCTGGAGGAGAGCAAATCCTGGCTTTCACACTTCCACCTGGCTAATTATTGATAATATATCATTTTCATACCTTTCTGAGACTCATTGGCAATTGAATCGACTGTCAATTACCACTACTGCACTGGAAATTATGTACTAAATTACGTAAATATATTTTTATTTCTTGTTCATTCAACGACGGCAGCCATGCCCTTTAGGCGCATGAGGTCTCTTCAACTGTTACTCAGGCACACACATTGACATCACATCTTTATTACCAACATGTGGGATACAAAATACACCACACGACACACGTAATATTGTATAATAATAATAATAATAATAATAATAATAATAATAATAATAATAATAATAATAATAATAATAATAATAAATCATTATAATAATATTAATAAATTATTTGTTTTACGTCCCTCTTAACTACTGCGACTTTAAAAGACGCCCGGGTGCCGGAATTCGATCCTGCAACCTTGCGCACATCAGACGAGAACGTTACCGCTGAGCCACGCAACCAGTTCGTATTATTGTAGACACACGTAATATTGTGATTATGTGAAAATCCATTAATTGGCAAATTACTGGCGTGAGTACCCCCACTGTGCCTGACAAAACCCAGGAGTGTATATAATATATTGCCAATTATTGGTCAAGGCAAAAAACATCGGTCTGGACAATACAGTAGTAGCCTACCGTATGCGTGGGGTTGGTAATACTGTATTTTTGCATAATTCACGCGTATAATGGCGTACTCAGCTAGAATTATCTATATAAGTCGTGATCTAAAAACCGGGGTGGTAGGTGGGTTATAGACAACGGAGGAGAAAACATTTATCACTACATCATGTCCAGACTTTTTCATCGTTACTAATGGTATTTTGACTAATTTCACTAGTTTAGGATTCCCCCCCACCCCCCACCAGGATTTTGTCTCCTCCAGTACTAGCATCGATCTTAAGATGCGGACCCACATGTTTCGAACGTCAAGCGTTCATCTTCAGATCCTACGTCATCCGATTAAGTACCCTTTTGTACATATAAGGTGCGTTCAAAAAGTAACGAGCCGGAGGCTGTAATGCGCAAACTGGTGACGACATTGGCTAATCGTGGCGTGTGTCACTAGGTGTGGTTCCGACCAGAGCGTGGAAGGTCACAGCCCGTCGCTAGAGGGCACGCGTGCACGTCACGTGACGATACAAAGCGAGCAGCAGCATGCATCAATCGTCCAACGCTGCCAGTCGCATTGCACACAGTGACATGGAGGCGTCAACCGAAGAGCAAAGAGGTGTAGTTCGGTGTCTGACAGCGGAAGGAGTAGGGGGAACGGACATTCATCGACGAATACCACAAGTGTACGGCGAACACTGCATGTACCTTGCAAGGGTCAAGGCGTGGCACAAGCGCTTCAGGGAAGGACGGGTGTCGTTAGCCGATGATGCCCGGTCTGGGGCACACCCCTGCATTACCGATGACAACGTCCAGCTGGTTGACGCACTCATTACCCAGGACCGCCCAGTGACAGTGAACGCCATAGCCGCCGTGGTCGGATTGAGCGTCGGAAGTGTGCACATCACCATGAAGAAAAGACTGCACTTGTGGAAAGTGTGTGCCCTTGGTGCCCCCCAGTCTTCAACCACACCAGGAAGCATGTCGAATGGCCCACTCTCTTGGTCTTGGTTGGACGATTGATGCATGCTGCTGCTCGCTTTGTATCGTCACGTGACGTGCACGCGTGCCCTCTAGCGACGGGCTGTGACCTTCCACGCTCTGGTCGGAACCACACCTCGTTACACACGCCACGATTAGCCGATGAAGTTACCGGTTTGTGCATTCCAGCCTCGGGCTCGTTACTTTTTGAACGCACCTTATAAAAGCGTGTTTGTAATAATATCTCTTTTCTTTCAGGTTAGGGTATGTAAATACTTGTTTCCCGCCTAGTGTTATGTGTGTTGACCGACTGTAAAGCTATCTTTAATAAGTAAGTAATGTCACTTTCCGTAGCAGTGAACTTGGTGGGGTAAGTTATGACTCATGTGGAATGGTAACCATCGATTGTTGGTGACTGATGTGGGCTGGGAGCACCTGTTTTGGAGGAACACATGTGCCCAACATAAATGATCCACAAAGCATCATGCGAACGCGGCGGAATGCCGTTTCCATCTAGCCCCCATACGGGGATCAAGTCTGGAGCGTGAGGTACCCAATCGAGTAGTTCAATGGATAAAACCAACCTGTAAAATTACCGCTCACGTGGATTGGGGTGTTGTCTTAAACGAACTGTATTACCTCATTTGGATAGCGCTTTCTCACACCCGGAACCATACTATTTTGCAGAATGTGCGAATATTACGCCACTGTGATATGGACATCATTCCAATACGGTACTCCTTGTCCATATAACGATATCTAACCTAATTCGACACATATATGCGGCCCCAGTGAGAACTTAGGCTATATATATATTGTAGCTTAATAATTGTAAGAACGGTTGTACATAAGTGTTATATACTGTGCATACATACAGTTAGAGCAGGGCCATCCAGACAGCGCTCCGGCCGCGCTCTAAGCCAGTGCTCCGAGCGCTTTGTTGGAAGGTAGTTTCAGAAGTGGTGGGAGGAGCTTGGCTGGATGTGCGCGCTGAAGTGTGCAGCCCATCCATCAGTCGCTTGTCTAGTCCAATGCGCTTTGTTGACAGCGTGTAAGTAAATCAGTTTCGCAGTGATCATGACTGAACAGCATACGAAAAAAAAAGGAGTGGTGAAGCAGCAGTCTTTAAAGCAGAATGGGAAATTTCATTTGTCTGTACAGCTTATAAAGGACATGCCAAATGTTTAGTGTGCAACAGAGATGTAATGTGTTAAAAAGAACACAATTTGTTGTTGAATTTTCCTGTCTAAGATGTTCACATTTCAGTGAGAAATAAATCACAATATTCTTTACTTAACACTTGTGTTCGTTTCCTGCACATTCCATTCATCGGAGTACCATTCGATGTGTAGCCTATATGCGGTATATTTGTTATGGCAAAACAGCCCTATTAATATGTCAACAATCCCACAAGAGCCGTCAGCCGCACGACTGTACGTACGTATCCAGTCAGTGTGGTTCGAACATCGTCCGTCTCCTCGCTGCCACAGTGTACTGGTGGTAGGGGAAGGAGCGCTAGTCTGACTGCCCAGTGCTCCCCGAGTGCGGCCACGCTCCCGGAGCGCAATAACTGGATGACCCTGAGTTAGAGTCTTCTCTACAGAACGGAATCTGGCAGGCGCCGTGTGGCGGCCGGGGCACTGTGGCTAGCCGCCTGTAGAGCAAGACACTGCCACTAGCAGCAGCGTAGCGCCCAACTAGTACAAAACATTTAGCCTACACTTTTTAACGTATTTAATAATCATGATTACTTACATGGATTTCAGAGTAGTTGCTGGAAATGCTGTCCTTCATTTTCTAAACACACATTGCACCAACGTAGGAAGTTTTGGTACATTCGCTGTAATTCATCCTCATTGATATTTCGTATGGGTGTAGTCATTTCGTTCTAGAGAGCCTCCAGAGTACGCCGATTGTTTCAGTATACCTTTTGTTTGAGGTTCCCTTACAAGTAAAAGCCGCACGGCAATGAAACCTACGAACACATTTACTGAAAGACTTCTTCTTGAGAAGATAAGTTTTCACTAGGAGAATTCGATGTTTTGTTCAATACCTAACCATGTTCATACTTCACAAGTATTAACTCTCTTAACTAAGGTATCTTGCCAGCTGGGAATGTAATTAAGCTATGACCGCATGCGGGGCTTCCCGACGCGCGCTTGTGTAACGGAAGAAGCTAGTCGACTGGTGCTGATTCAACGCGCTTTGCCCATCACGCGGCGCAGGCGAAGCTCCGTTCTATAGGAAAGGCTCTCACTGTAACCGCTGAACCTAAATTTAGCCAAAGTGAACAAGAACTGATGATGTTCACTTGATAAACGAAACCATTCATCCAATTTTGCCCGCCATTTGTTTGAAGTGTTTTATGAAGTGTATAAATAATTTATGTAATTTATTTCAGGTAGTAAGCAATTAATTGTAACTTTCCGCTCAATCACCTTGGGCACACTCGTGTTCACCGACTGAAAAGCTTCTACTAATAGATTAGATAGGGCTCGGATTTTTAGGTGCTAAAAATCGGGAAAATATTTATTTTTTATGTATTAAAAATACCTGAAATATGTGACAAAAAAGTAAAAATATGTAATTATCATTTAGTTTATTAATGTGAATAAAAGCAATTTGCAGTACCCACGAATGCAATTCATTCTATGTCTCACCGACTGCTGAAGCATTACAATACACAAGGAGATACATCTTCAGATTGTCCATCACAAATGACCGACGATTATTTCGAAACACTTAATCTGAAGGCGCGAAACTGCGACAATACGTTTTTTGCCCTTGAGGTGTTGTGTAACTTGAGATCGCTGTTCAGCCTTGAATGCTTTCCCACATGGTTGGCAGAACAGAACGACCCCATCAGAAGTAACATTATCTTTAAATTCAGCAACAGACGATAACTAGTAGTTGTTTCTTTCTTTAGGCATCGTAGAACTGCCTTACACTTCACAGTGCCAGAAATGAACAGGATGTGAGTGACACTGGTTCCAGATAGCTGGGGTAGTGGGAGGTCTAGCACGAGGTAAAATCTATGGACAAGGAAATACCCGGCTTCCACAGTGAGTGTTACGGGGCGACAAGTTAAGAATAACACAGTTGCAAGCTGACACACGCTCTGCATGAAGTTTAGATAGCTCTCACGGGTTCTTCCCCGTCGAAGTAACACAGAACAAAAATGCAATAAACTGAAAGATCTTGCATACTGATTTTTAAAAATGTAAGTATTATGTCTTTTTATGTGCTAATAAGTGAAAAGCAGGGATTTATGTATTTATAGAACAAATGCTTAAAATATGTATTTACATTAAAAAAAAATACCTAAAAATCCGAGCCCTATAGATGACTTAGGCAATATACAGGGTGTAACTAAATATGTGGGAACGCTCCGGGGATTCGATAGAGGACCTAACAACAAGCAAAACATGTCCTTTCAACATATGGTGTAATTGCTTTACTTTCCGTGTTACAAGCGTTGTTTGTGGTGTTCATAACACAGACCACTTCACTATGCAGGTTGGTCATTTGTGTTGATAATTTGTACGTTACCACTTACAGTTCTCAACAGAAGGTGCTCAAAATGGCTACCACGAGTTGTAATGCCGGCGTCTATGTGCCGCATCATTGACTGTCTCACACGCTCCCATATTCCCGGCGTCTGTCGTATCTGCTGACATCCTTGCTATATTCGCTGACGCAGCATGTCCACGTTATGAATAGGTGTGACATACACAATCGCATTCAAATGACCCCATACGTAGAAGTCTAATGGGTTGAGATCGGGAGAACGAGCAGGCCACAGTGTCGGTCCCTGACGCCCTATCCATTTGTTTGGGAATCGATGATGTAAAATTGCTCTAGCAGGAAGAGCAAAATGAGGCGGTGCTCCTTTATGCATGAACCACATGGGCTGAATTAAATCCAGTGGAACGTCTTGCAACAAACCAGTGAAATCATTCGTTAAAAAGGCACAGTATGGCGCTCCTGTCAATGATATAGGTAAAATGAAAGGACCAATGTGTCACCGATTATTCCAGCCCACACATTAACACTGAACTGTTGTTGATTTCTGGTTTGCACAACTTCTCTGGGATTTGAATCAGCCCAGACATGCCAATTGTGAAAATTCTGCACTCCAACTCGGGTAAACTTCGCTTCATCGGTAAGCAGAATAGCAGCGAGGAACTGTTACTCGTTAACACAAGTCTGTCGTAACCAGGTACAAAATGCTGCTCAGGGTGGAAAGTCACCTGCACTAAGACCTTGGATTCTTTGAAGGTGATATGGATAAAGGATCTGTCCTCGTGGAATTCTCCACACTGTTATACAGGGTGCGGCAGAAATATCTGACGAATTTCAAACGTAAATAACACAGCAACGCAACGCGATATTCACAAATTTATTGCACAGTTTAAAAGAGCAGTATTTGCCATTTGCATCATATACACATACACACTAGGTTATGAAAATAATGTCATCCAAATGCCGACCACCCTTTTTGATGCACTTCTGAAGCCTCTCCCTGAAGTTCCGCATGACCCTCCTAGTCATGTCTAGTGGTATTGTCCCGATTTCCTCACGGATAGCAGCTTTCAGGTCGTGTAGTGTTCGTGGCTTACGTTGGAAGACTCGAGCCTTCAGGCATCCTCAGAGAAAGAAATCGCAAGGGGCGAGATCAGGGGAACGGGCTGGCCATGGAACGTCACCCCGTAAGGAAACATCTCTCTGAGGACGCTCATCGATGCCCTGGCTGTGTGTGCAGTGGCACCATCTTGTTGAAACCACACAGGAGGATTCCTTAAGTCGTTGAGTGTTGGCTGCAGGCAGTTGCGTAACAGTTGTACGCAACGAGCAGATGTTACTGTCACCGTTTTATCCTCCTCTTCAAAAAAGTAAGGGCCTACAATTCCGAGTACAGGTGTTAGATCTGCCGCTCCAATCTATGTGACAACAATGGCAAACACTGCTCTGTTAAACTGCGAAATAAATTTGTAAATATCGTGTTGGGTTGGTGTGTTATTTACGTTTGCTGCCGCACCCTGTATGACTCACATCTACAATTGCAGCTAATTCCCTGGTGCTGCTCCTGTTAGTTTCCTCAATATGGTTGAGAACTTGTTCCTATGTGTCAGGTGTTCTTGTGCTCCTAGGTCGTCCTTATCAGCAACGCGTCTGCTAAAGAAGTCTGTTTCGCAAAGATGCGCATGTATTCTTTGGAACGTCTTGGTGTTGGGTAAACGTCTATTAGGAAAGTGTTACGCATACAAATACTGTGCTTCATTTGCGTTACACTGCGTCCGTCCATACAGAATATGCATGTCTGCCATTTCCGGATTCGAGCACCCCATTGTACGAGGGGTGTTCAAATGAAAAGGTACGAAACGATACTGTGAATACAATTTATTCGTTATTCAAAAGTAATCACCACAGGCCTGTGCATAGGTGTCCTATTGCTTCACTGACTGCAGGATTCCCTGTTGCCAAAAGTCTTGTGGTTGTGACAGGAGCCAATCCTGTACGGTGTTCTTTAGTTCGTCGTCCGGTTGGAAACGTTTTCCATTGAGATGTTTTTTTAACGGACCAAACAAATGGAAGTCGCAGGGTGACAAGTCCGAGTTGTAGGACGGATGCTCTAGTTGCTCCTACTTGAACGTGGCCAATACACCTTGTGTGACGTTAGAGACGCGTGGGCGAGCTTTATCATGGAGCAGAATCACTCTCTTCATGAGCAGTCCAGGCCGTTTGTTCTTGATGGACTTGCGTAGGCTACGGAGTGTTGCACAATACATGTCACTGTTAATGGTTCGTCTCAAGGAAAACTTTTCCATTCAGACGACGAACTAAAGGACAGCGTACAGGATTGGCTCCTGCTACAACCACAAGTCTTCTGGGAACAGGGAATCCTGCGGCTAGTGAAGCAATGATCCACCTATGCACAGGCTTGTTGTGATTACTTTTGAATAACGAATAAATTGTACCCACATTATCGTTTCGTACCTTTCCCTTTGAACACCTCTCATATCATGACGTGTACTGTCCGTCCACTCAATAAGAAGTGACAACACGTATCACTCCACTCCAATCTACTCTAGCTTATGACCTGTGTGGACGTGTTAACGTGTCTGCTAAGCACTTGACATCACTGGCTTTGAATGCAAAACAAATGCTCACAGGCTTGAATAGCAACGACACGTACAAGTGGCCTGTGTGCCCTCCACAAATGACCAACTAGCATCATGCCGCCGTCTGTGTTATGCACACCACAACAATACTTGTAACACGGCAACGAACGCAAATACACCATAATGCTTACAGGACATGTTTTGCTTGTTGTCAGGTCCTCGATCGAATCTCCGCAGCTTTCCCACATATTTAGTTACACCCTATATTCATCAGGTTCCCCGTTGCCTGTAAACATGAACCGGCGTAACCTCCGCCGAACTTGAAGTTTCGTAAGAGAATATCACATGATCCCAATTACGATTTAACTCCAGCTTGGAAAAAGCGCACTGATGACCATCTGTTCATCGGAGAGAGGCTGTTTGGTGGCAGCTTTTCTGCAAACGAGTCTGGGTTCTCGTAATCGTTTACGGACCGTGCATCGTCACTAGCCAAAATTGGTTGCATGCATGAGCTCTACAGAGTTTGAGATCGGGTTCTCCGGTGAAGATTCAACTGAATGGTTGTCTTCTACCCTAGTAGAAACCCTCATTGAACAAGTGACCGGTATCCATACTGTGTCCATCTCTGAGCAGCCCCAGGCGAAACGGCACACTGAATCGTTTCCTTACGAATCTTCAAATTGCGGTGTTGAACGAGAGCCAGCACTTGCTCCTTCAACGCGCATGAATAATGTATCATACCAGAATGGACTGGAACATTTAGCATCGAAGTTAGCTCGGCTAAACTCTGATACACGTCATAAACTGTGTACCTATTCTGGAACAAAAACTAAAATGTTCACGCCGGTGTTCGAACTTTAGCTGTTATTGTGGGGATAAATTTTGCAACCAACAGCTGACCCACGTGAACTTATGATTTCATAGTGCTGTATCCGAGTGCTGTCATGAGGAGAAGAGAGATAATAATACTATAAATTATAATACTTATAAAAAAATTACGAGCCTTACAGTAGTCGCTTATGATGTGTAACATCTGACATAGAAGAAACCTCACGTGAAATTGTTGATACACCGGTATTTTATACTATTATTGGCACAAATATTAATCTATTGAAAAAGGGAGTGTTTTACAGATATTGTAGTTTATAATACGGGACTCATTTTATTAAATGATTTGTAGCTTCCACCAGCACTAGCCTAAATAAAGAATACGATATGGATCAACTAGATTAATAGACGCGACACCGATCATAACCTTAAATTCCTTATAAACAGGTCCTCTTCATTCACAGACCAACACGTAATTTCATATGGATTCTGTTAAAAGGAGTCATATTGATATGATAAATATCGTTTAAAATGATAATCTGGTAGCAAAAATATCTACCCCGTCCGGGATTCGACCCCGAGATCTCTAGATTTACAGTCATAAGCACTAACCCCACGGCTATTTCGACTACGCAAATTTTGTGCACAATATGGTGACTTATTTCCACGTTCCAATAATACTGCATTACGGAATTAAGTTTCATTTATATTTTGCTTGTATCGATAATGTTCCTGCGTGAAATTGAGTTTAAAATGCCTTATGAATAGGCCTTCATGTGAGTAAAGAGAATGTATTCAGAAATAGTTCATGAAGGCTTGCTCAATTCTCGTATAACCACAACGATTATATTATATTGATGACTGCATTACCGTTATGTGGATTAATATTTGAATAGCCATTGTGCAGAAACATAATACCGGCAATGCCGACTACTTACAATGTTTGATATCACGGCATTTTACCATTTAAATACTGATACGAAGACTTCGAACATGTACCATGTCATTTGTTTCAATCACTTGACACCCGAGTTCGCATGAGCGTTTTCCGTTCAGTATATCATATACTATTCCACATGGCCGAGAGTACGTCATGGTATCAATTTCCGACACCGTGCGCTCATTGTTTCTCGTACCACTGCCAGATGGGTCTTACCACTGCTCGCTGGATCGATCGATCGAGTTGGCAGTGCATCTTATACTTCCGTTCGTTCCACCACTGCCAGTTAGTACACTTCCGTTCGATCGATCGAGCGGGCAGTGCATACTTCCGTTTTCCACCACTGCCAGTTAGTACACTTCCGTTTGATTGATCGAGCGGGCAGTGCGTACTTCCGTTTTCCACCACTGCCTGCTAGTACACTTCCGTTCGATCGATCGAGTGGGCTGTGCATACTTCCGTTCGATCCACCACTGCCAGCTCGATCGTTCCGATCCGCTTCCGTCCCCAATTTTCAAAATCACTCCCACAAAACTATCCAGCAACCGAGCGGAAAGATATCACACATCAATAATAGGCCTAATAATAATAATGTTACCGATTTTACGTCCCTTTAACCTACTGCGTGTTTTAGAGCCGCCGGGGTACCGGAATTTAGCCCGAAGGGGATCAGTAACGTACCAGTAATATTGACACGGCTCCCTCGCACCCTCAAATGATTGCGCCGGGATTCAATCCTGCAACCATGGGCACAGCAGCCACATTGTAGAAACATCAAGGTGGTAGACGTATCAATGTTCTGACTTTGATATGAGGCGAGGTGGGCAAGAGGGATGTTTCCATCTTCATCTCCGGTGTTGCATAATGCACCATGTTTACATGTTTTCATCTCTTGTTATGATACGCAGAAACGGATTTCACTACACACTTCCACGATTCACCTTGTTTCGCGCGTAGCCTTCTTTCAACTGATATTGCGAGGGTTTGACGAAACACATGCACCAGCTAACAAATGCATGATGAAGCTGAGGTCTCCTGCTCTGGCTCTTGCGGAATAATTGAACACGATAGGGAATTTGTCACCCATGAGAGTTCTATTTGCCTTACCTTTTGAGGCTACATTGAATAGTAACGCTATGGGCACTACATGTGCTCAAATAAACACTGATTACAGCTGCACTTTCTGTTTCCTTATCCTGACCCATAAACATGATCTCTACTTAGTATAAAACAAGTCCCCGATTCGTAGATGTAGCGGGTAATCACGAGAACCACTGGATGGATTTTGATGCGGTATTCACCATTCTGTAAATGATTTCTCGAGATAGGTTTCTGTAGGAAAGCATTCATTTATAACCAAAGGAAGCCGAGCAGTAACGATTTCAGTGAATCAAGTCGAAGAAAAACCAGCCGTTCGTGCGCCTTTTAAGCTTACACTGGGTAAACCGTTACAAATATCTACAGTAAATACAGTGCGTCCGGGAATGTTCTCCGCAGTGCCTACAAGCCGCTGCGAGAGATTACGTCACCAGTTACGTTGGCAGCACGCCTGTTGCTTGTATCAAAACAAACAAACAAACAGTAAACTTTATACTCACCACAGCCATTCATAACTGATGCTAGAAGTGCTGATGACACACATGCTCGCTTATTACAATACACGCTGACAAATTCGACAGCCCACAGCCCACACATGTGGCCTTCTTCCTATGAAGGACACTGTGCTGCCAACTAAACTCATGACGTAACCACTCGCAGATGCACGTAGCCACTGCGGAGAACATTCCCGGGCGCCCTGTACTATGAGTGTATGAATTGTTCAGCATGAAACGTTCTATAAAAAAGTCCGCGACAGCATATCTCTATCTTTAATACATCGCCCACTATAAGAGTATTTATGTTTTCATTTCTTGCACCAATTTCCATTCAGTGGAAATTTAAATGATTAGCTTTGAAGCGAGTTTACGAGCTAGCGAGCTAGACTATCACCCCAGCTTCGGCCAACATCAAACTGTCGAGTTGTGTCGAGTTAAGACTTCAGAGAAGAGTATATGTGTTTGCAGTTTCGCTGTTCACCTCGGCTTTTCTGAGTTGCTTCCGGGACCTGCCGTACGCGCGCCTTTTAAACTTACGTTGGGTACACCATTATAGATACCGGGCGAAGCCGAGGCGGGTTGCTAGTACAGTATAATGTAGCCTATAATCTCTATAAAGAAAGTAAGCATTCTGTCTGAACATTTATAATCTTTTGGCTAAATCTTTGTAGGCTATTTATCACGGATGATGTGTAGGCCTAGTGATCAAATAATCCCTCAGTTTAATGTTTGTTATTGGTTACTTCAAAACTACTGGAGTGAAATGTATGAAAATTCTTATATAAATATGTTGTTGTTGTTGTACCATTTGAGGGGCTTGGACATAGTTGCCATTCAGCCCCGTGTACTTGGGCGTGGATAATTTGTCTGATAACCTCTATTACTGTGGTGTCTATAGTAGTGTGTGCATGTGTAATGCAGCTGAGAATTGGGAAGGAGGCGGCCGTGGTCTTAAATTACGGACAACCCCGGCATTTGCCTCCAGTAGAAGTGGGAAAGCACGGAAAACACACTCCCAGGTAAGTCGAACCCTCCTCTTCTTAGTTATTCCCCACAAGACTGAGTCTACCTCGTTCCAGTCCTAAGATCAGAATTTAGTTTATTGGTAGGCCTATAGCTAGGAATCGAACCCGGAATTTCAGGGCGACAGTAAACGTAGACGACAACTTTACAAGGAGGATCAGTATGAGCGTCTAGGAGTCTGCTGTGCTCCATAGCTAATTAACTACTAGTTTCATAAATAAAAATATAAACTATGGGAGCAACTTCCCGCAAGTTTTCCGAAGTCCTTCTGAGCTCCCTCCCTAACGATATATGGAGGGGAAAGCTCCATGCCCTCCAAATAAACAAGCGCGCTGGGAAATTAAGGAAGTGGTTGCGGAAATTGGTCAGGGTGGGAGGAAATATAATTGGGTTAATGGCAGCGTTAACATCCCACCGTGCGTGAACATCGACAAGGAAACGACTCCGAACGGGAGAAATAAAATCACTGATGGGGAAACAATTGGAAGAACCTTCGAAATTCAATGGGGGTAATTATTTCATCCCCAATGTGCTCAACAATTTTAATCCTTGAATAAGTGTAACTCAAATGATAGAAAAACTAAGGTGGGAATCTCTGGAAGATAGAAGGACGAAATCTAGACTATACGCTATGTTTAACACATACACTATTCGGCCAGCATGGGGAGAACTAGGCAAACGTCTGGGAAATCCCACCTACCTGAGCAGGGCAGAGCATCCACATAAAGTCAAGGTCCGACCACAGCGTTCAAATTAAGGGAAATATTCTTTCATTAACCATGGTATTGATAATTGGAACTGATTACCTGCGACAGTCTTAGAACCTTTCCTCAAACATATTGATTTGTTTAAGCGAAGACTCAAATGTTTTGTAAATACTACGATGTAACTACTGTAGATCCCAAATCACGGCTTCTGTATATTGTGATTGATATAATTGTTGGTAATTTTCTGAAATTGTACAATTTGCCACTGGCGAAGTCCCTCAATTGCAAATGAAGTAAAAGAATGAAAGAAAAAATCATGTACGTAAAGAAATTCGGTAAGGGATAAAGTAAGGGCATAAAATGATGGCATATTGGCTTTCACGGCCAGCAATTCTTCTAGGTTTGTGCCGTGTCTTGTGTGGGGTTTCGCCCAGAACACCAAGCTGGCTCATCAGTGGGCTCTTGGTGTCCCCGCCTGGAGCCTCACAGAAGTAGCGAACTGTGCGCTACCTCCCTTTATATAAAGTGCAACTGCACCTGTTTACTGCGAGAACTGCGAGAACAAACATAGAAGAATTGCTGAGATTTAATTCACTGGCTGTGAAAGCCAGTATACCATATTTTTGGACGCCTTCATAGGGAGATTAAGGCTGCTTGAGCCTTTAGTTCTCGCAGTAAACAGGTGCAGTTGCACTTTACATAAAGGGAGGTAGCGCGCAGTTCGCTACTCCTGTGGGGATCCGGGCGGGGACAGCATGAGCCCGCTGATGAGCCAGCTTGGTGTCCTAGGCGAAACTCCATACATGACACGGCACAAACCTAGAAGAATTACCGAGTTTTAAGGACACAAAGCTATGATATAAAAAATGTGCTACTCTTGCTGCCATGTTTGGGAAACAATAGGAGATTTTTGCAACTAGGTATTAAATATCGGGGTCTTCAAATGAGCAGGAACAGAATTTAGTTGTTGCTTAGTTAAGTGGCTGCTACACCACAGTCGTATAGCCACGTGTATTTATGTGTGAAATTTGTGTGATTACCTGTGTTATTGTGATGGCTATAGGCCTACTAGTGTGTGTGTTTGTAAATTGGGGATAGGATTAGGAAGGAGGTGACCGTGGGCTTAAGTTAGGAACCATTCCAGCATTTGCCTGGAGTACAAGTTGGAGAAACCACGTAAATCCACTTCCAGGATGGCTGAGGTGTGAATCAAACCCTCAATTTCTCAGTTTTGCCTCACGGGGCTGAGTGTACCCCGTTCCAGCCCTTACACCAGAATTAATATTTCTTATCAGAGCAGGGAATCGAAACCGGACCTCCGTGGCGACAGCCAAGAACGCTACCCGCTGCCACCACCGAGGACCATGTTTGATTCCCGGTTCTGCCAACAAATGAAATTCTACTCTGAGTTGTGAACGAGTTAAAGTCATCCTTGTGGGATAGAACTGAGGAGGAGGGTTTCCCAACCCCAGCCATCCTAGGAGTAGTTTCCCGTGGTTTCTTCACTTCTGTTCCAGGCAAATGCCAGGATAGTAGCACGCACGGCCATCTGTTACCCATTTTCATTCCCAATGAAAATCACACACAGACACAGCCATCACAATGATGCAGGTTATCAGACAGATTCTACAAACACAAAAGGACATGGGCCTACATCACCACGTTCCTCTAAATGAATCAACAAAAACAACAAAGAACCAGTGGGGGCGTGATTGCGCAGCGGGTGAATATGTGAGATATTCCAGGTGAAAGGTCAAATCCTGTGGTTTGGATTCCATATAGAACAACCAAGCTTCCTTTTTTTCTTTCCTTTCGCTGACAAGACCAACTTATGGAATGTTTGTTTTTAACATGTTCCCAGGAAGCAAGGAATCTGGGCGGATTGTGAGTCCTGGGCCATGGAGCAGACTGTATCGTCTGGAGTATAAATAGCTCAGATATTCGCAGGAAGGAAGGGCTCTGGGCTGAGTCCTGGGCCTTGGAGCAGACTGTATCGTCTGGTGTATAAATAGCTCACATATTCGCAGGAAGGAAGGGCTCTGGGCTGAGTCCTGGGCCTTGGAGCAGACTGTATCGTCTGGTGTATAAATAGCTCAGATATTCGCAGGAAGGAAGGGCTCTGGGCTGAGTCCTGGGCCTTGGAGCAGACTGTATCGTCTGGTGTATAAATAGCTCAGATATTAGCAGGAAGGAAGGGCTCTGGGCTGAGTCCAGGGCCTTGGAGCAGACTGTATCGTCTGGTGTATAAATAGCTCAGATGTTCGCAGGAAGGAAGGGCTCTGGGCTGAGTCCTGGGCCTTGGAGCCGACTGTATCGTCTGGTGTATAAATAGCTAAGATGTTCGCAGGAAGGAAGGGCTCTGGGCTGAGTCCTGGGCCTTGGAGCAGACTGTATCGTCTGGTGTATAAATAGCTAAGATGTTCGCAGGAAGGAAGGGCTCTGGGCTGAGTCCTGGGCCTTGGAGCAGACTGTATCGTCTGGTGTATAAATAGCTAAGGTGTTCGCAGGAAGGAAGGGCTCTGGGCTGAGTCCTGGGCCTTGGAGCAGACTGTATCGTCTGGTGTATAAATAGCTAAGATGTTCGAAGGAAGGAAGGGCTCTGGGCTGAGTCCTGGGCCTTGGAGCCGACTGTATCGTCTGGTGTATAAATAGCTAAGATGTTCCCAGGATGGAGGGGGTCTGGGCTGAGTCCTGGCAGTGGAACAGACTGTATCGGCAGGTTTATAAATAGCTAAGATGTTCCCAGGAAGGAAGGGATCTGGGCTGAGTCCTGGCAGTGGAACAGACTGTATCGGCAGGTGTATAAATAGCTAAGATGTTCTCAGGAAGGAAGGGCTCTGGGCTGAGTCCTGGCTGTGGAACAGACTGTATCGACAGGTTTATAAATAGCTAAGATGTTCCCAGGAAGGAAGGGATCTGGGCTGAGTACTGGCAGTGGAACAGACTGTATCGGCAGGTGTATAAATAGCTAAGATGTTCTCAGGAAGCTCTGGGCTGACTCCTGGGCAGTGGAACAGACTGTATCGGCAGGTTTATAAATAGCTAAGATGTTCCCAGGAAGGAAGGGATCTGGGCTGAGTCCTGGCAGTGGAACAGACTGTATCGGCAGGTTTATAAATAGCTAAGATGTTCCCAGGAAGGAAGGGATCTGGGCTGAGTCCTGACAGTGGAACACACTGTATCGGCAGGTTTATAAATAGCTAAGATGTTCCCAGGATGGAGGGGTTCTGGGCTGAGTCCTGGTAGTGGAACAGACTGTATCGGCAGGTGTATAAATAGCTAAGATGTTCGCAGGAAGGAAGGGCTCTGGGCTGAGTCCTTGGCCTTGGAGCAGACTGTATCGTCTGGTGTATAAATAGCTAAGATGTTCGCAGGAAGGAAGGGCTCTGGGCTGAGTCCTGGGCCTTGGAGCAGACTGTATCGTCTGGTGTATAAATAGCTAAGGTGTTCGCAGGAAGGAAGGGCTCTGGGCTGAGTCCTGGGCCTTGGAGCAGACTGTATCGTCTGGTGTATACATAGCTAAGATGTTCGAAGGAAGGGAGGGCTCTGGGCTGAGTCCTGGGCCTTGGAGCCGACTGTATCGTCTGGTGTATAAATAGCTAAGATGTTCGCAGGAAGGAAGGGCTCTGGGCTGAGTCCTGGCAGTGGAACAGACTGTATCGACAGGTTTATAAATAGCTAAGATGTTCCCAGGAAGGAAGGGATCTGGGCTGAGTACTGGCAGTGGAACAGACTGTATCGGCAGGTTTATAAATAGCTAAGATGTTCCCAGGAAGGAGGGGATCTGGGCTGAGTCCTGACAGTGGAACACACTGTATCGGCAGGTTTATAAATAGCTAAGATGTTCCCAGGAAGGAGGGGATCTGGGCTGAGTCCTGGCAGTGGAACAGACTGTATCGGCAGGTGTATAAATAGCTAAGATGTTCTCAGGAAGCTCTGGGCTGAGTCCTGGGCAGTGGAACAGACTGTATCGGCAGGTTTATAAATAGCTAAGATGTTCCCAGGAAGGAAGGGATCTGGGCGGAGTCCTGGCAGTGGAACAGACTGTATCGGCAGGTTTATAAATAGCTAAGATGTTCCCAGGAAGGAAGGGATCTGGGCTGAGTCCTGACAGTGGAACACACTGTATCGGCAGGTTTATAAATAGCTAAGATGTTCCCAGGAAGGAGGGGATCTGGGCTGAGTCCTGGCAGTGGAACAGACAGTATCGGCAGGTGTATAATTAGCTAAGATGTTCCCAGGAAGGAGGGGATCTGGGCTGAGTCCTGGGCAGTGGAACAGACTGTATCGGCAGGTTTATAAATAGCTAAGATGTTCCCAGGAAGGAAGGGATCTGGGCTGAGTACTGGCAGTGGAACAGACTGTATCGGCAGGTTTATAAATAGCTAAGATGTTCCCAGGAAGGAAGGGCTCTGGGCTGAGTCCTGGCAGTGGAACAGACTGTATCGGCAGGTTTATAAATAGCTAAGATGTTCCCAGCAAGGAAGGGATCTGGGCTGAGTACTGGCAGTGGAACAGACTGTATCGGCAGGTGTATAAATAGCTAAGATGTTCTCAGGAAGGAAGGGCTCTGGGCTGAGTCCTGGGCAGTGGAACAGACAGTATCGGCAGGTTTATAAATAGCTAAGATGTTCCCAGGAAGGAAGGGATCTGGGCTGAGTACTGGCAGTGGAACAGACTGTATCGGCAGGTTTATAAATAGCTAAGATGTTCCCAGGAAGGAGGGGATCTGGGCTGAGTCCTGGCAGTGGAACAGACTGTATCGGCAGGTGTATAAATAGCTAAGATGTTCTCAGGAAGGAAGGGCTCTGGGCTGAGTCCTGGGCAGTGGAACAGACTGTATCGGCAGGTTTATAAATAGCTAAGATGTTCCCAGGAAGGAAGGGCTCTGGGCTGAGTCCTGGCAGTGGAACAGACTGTATCGACAGGTTTATAAATAGCTAAGATGTTCCCAGGAGGGTGCGCAAATGCGAGGGAGCCGTGTCAGTAGATTTACTGGCACGTTAAAGATCCCCTTCGGGGCAAAATTCCGGCACCCCGGCGTCTCTAAAAGCCAGTGTAGTTAAAAGGGACGTAAAACCAATAACATTATTATTATTGTTCCCAGGAAGGAAGGGATCTGGGCTGAGTACTGGCAGTGGAACAGACTGTATCGGCAGGTGTATAAATAGCTAAGATGTTCCCAGGAAGGAAGGGATCTGGGCTGAGTCCTGACAGTGGAACACACTGTATCGGCAGGTTTATAAATAGCTAAGATGTTCCCAGGAAGGAAGGGATCTGGGCTGAGTCCTGGCAGTGGAACAGACTGTATCGGCAGGTTTATAAATAGCTAAGATGTTCCCAGGAAGGAAGGGATCTGGGCTGAGTCCTGACAGTGGAACACACTTTATCGGCAGGTTTATAAATAGCTAAGATGTTCCCAGGAAGGAGAGGATCTGGGCTGAGTCCTGGCAGTGGAACAGACTGTATCGGCAGGTGTATAAATAGCTAAGATGTTCTCAGGAAGGAAGGGCTCCGGGCTGAGTCCTGGGCAGTGGAGCAGACTGTATCGACAGGTTTATAAATAGCTAAGATGTTCCCAGGAAGGAAGGGATCTGGGCTGAGTACTGGCAGTGGAACAGACTGTATCGGTAGGTTTATAAATAGCTAAGAAGTTGCCAGGAAGGAGGGGATCTGGGCTGAGTCCTGGCAGTGGAACAGACTGTATCGACAGGTTTATAAACAGCTAAGATGTTCCCAGGAAGGAAGGGATCTGGGCTGAGTACTGGCAGTGGAACAGACTGTATCGGCAGGTGTATAAATAGCTAAGATGTTCTCAGGAAGCTCTGGGCTGAGTCCTGGGCAGTGGAACAGACTGTATCGGCAGGTTTATAAATAGCTAAGATGTTCCCAGGAAGGAAGGGATCTGGGCTGAGTACTGGCAGTGGAACAGACTGTATCGGCAGGTTTATAAATAGCTAAGACGTTCCCAGGAAGGAGGGGATCTGGGCTGAGTCCTGGCAGTGGAACAGACTGTATCGGCAGGTGTATAAATAGCTAAGATGTTCTCAGGAAGGAAGGGCTCTGGGCTGAGTCCTGGGCAGTGTAACAGACTGTATCGGCAGGTTTATAAATAGCTAAGATGTTCCCAGGAAGGAAGGGCTCTGGGCTGAGTCCTGGCAGTGGAACAGACTGTATCGGCAGGTGTATAAATAGCTAAGATGTTCCCAGGAAGGAAGGGCTCTGGGCTGAGTCCTGGCAGTGGAACAGACTGTATCGGCAGGTGTATAAATAGCTAAGATGTTCCCAGGAAGGAAGGGATCTGGGCTGAGTACTGGCAGTGGAACAGACTGTATCGGCAGGTTTATAAATAGCTAAGATGGAACTAATTGAAATGCGTTGTGGTTGTGTGCCAGGCTCCATGCAACTAGCGGGATTACATCATGTAATGTAATGAGTATGACACAAAGTTCCGGTGGGATGAAGTCATGCCTGCGGGTCATGCCACACCTGCAGTTATACCCCTACCCTGCTCTTCTAGGTCACATGATAAGCTTCACTGTTCTTTTTTAATTCTGTTGAGGCGAGGTGTAGGATGAACGAATTCTGCGGGTGGGGGCCCTTCCTGATGCCAACTAATTATGAGGTATTTTCAACCCACATGGCTACCGTGGCTTAGGCGGCAGCACGCCGGCCTCTCACCGCTGGGTCCGTGGTTCAAATCCCGGTCACTCCATGTGAGATCTGTGCTGGACAAAACAGAGGCAGACAGGTTTTTCTCCGGGTACTCCGGTTTTCCCTGTCAAAATTTCATTCCAGCAACACTCTCCACTATCATTTCATTTCATCTGACATTCATTTAATCATTGCCCCAGAGGAGTGCGTCAGGCCTCGGCAGCCGGCACAGTTCATATCCTCGCCGCTAGATGGGGGCTTCATCCATTCCATTCCTGACCCGGTCGGTGACTGGAAGCAGGCTGTGGATTTTCATTTTCATGGCTAAGCTGTTGTTGTTAATTCATTTGAGGTAGACTACTTGAGAGATCTTGGTCGTCACCAGTGCCGGATTAAGGTAAAATGAGACCCAAGTCCCTCAGATTTTTGGGGCCCCTTTATTCTTTTCTAATAATTTTTATTTTTCAGCACCTGTACATTTAATAAAGTATATACAAGAGTTTTTTTTCTCAAGATGAATAATACACTTTTTGTTAAATCATAATTTATATATATATACATACATTTCAATTGAAACGATCATCGTTATTTGAAAACATTTCAGATGATTTGATGAACAATTTAACAAATCATACTATTTTTAACCTCTGTAAAATGTAATCAAAATTTGTTTTTCTGTTTTTTCGGTCAATGAAATCTTCTGCAATGTCATCAAAATCAATTTCCCGCAGAACATCTGACTCGATATACATTAAACTTAGCATGTCTAATCGTTCTTGTGACATGATACTTCTTTGCGCACTTTTGATCCGTTTCAATTTTGAAAACGAACGCTCCGCAGAACAATTCGATATCATGAGGGTCAGGAAAATGCGAAATGCAATTTCAACGTTTGGAAAAACAGACTCAAGCTTCTCTCGAATAAGAATTTCGTAAAGTTCAGAATGAGTGAACTCGGGACATTGTAATTTAATATAATGCTGAAACTGTCTCAGTTCTGGATTAAAAAAATCTAAATCTTCGGAATAAAATTTTGGGGGCCCCAGATAATTAGGGGCCCTAGGCCTGGGCCTAGTCGGGCCTAATGGGTAATCCAGCACTGGTCGTCAAGCCCTTGTAATTGGGTGTGTGTAAATGCTTGTCTGATTGTATGTATGTGATGAATGATGACTGTAATAGTGTGTGTAACTGTATTAGGGACAGGTTTGGTGTAGGCGCCCCGGGACTTGAAGAGGGCAGTTACAGTTTATCCGGAGGTCACAGGTATGAATACCGGCGCTGACAGCGGCTATCCTCATTGTGGTCTTTCATCGGATTTTGCCACACTCCTCCAGGCAAATGACGGGCTTGTACCTTACTTCAAGTCCCGGGGTGCCTACCCCATCCCTTTCCCAAATAGTTACACACAGCACTACAGTCGTCACAGGAATACTGGTTATCAGACAATTTCCACACACACCCAACTACCCGGGGCTAATGACCAAGATGCCCCAAATGAATTAACAACAACAAACATAAATCTTAAATATATTCCCCGTGGCACCACAGTCCGAGAAGGGCCCTGGCCTACCAAGTGACTGCTGTTCAGCCTTTTGGCCTACAGTTTGCAGGTTGACGCGTGGTCAGCACGTTAATTTACCTCGGCCGTTAATCTTTGTTTCTGTGACCTCACTGTCACTGTCAAGATAGCTACTCAATTATCCTCACGAGGCTGAGTCACCCCATCCAGACGATGCCGGGATTCGAACCCAGGGCCTCCTGGTGAGAGATAGGCGCGCTGTCCCAACACCACGGGACGGGCAACAACTATCCATCAATAGCCTTAATTTAAAATGAAGACATGTAGCCTACTATGATATGCTGCTTCAATATAAGCATGCATTTGCACATAATTTCAACCTCGAGTAATTGTTTAGTGCCAAGCACTGGGGTAGGTGTACGGGGATTTGAAACAATGTACCAGATTGGCATTTTTGTTGAGTGAGTGTGGAAACCCTGGGGAAAACTACGTTTACTGTCGCCAGTGTCAGCACCGGGATTCAAACCTCGAATCTCCAAGCTGCAGCTCTCGGTCTCGGTGACTTAGCGTACTGGTGAATTATAGAGGAAAAAGTTCCACCACTGCAATGCTCGGGAACAATGGGCATAAATCTGTTACTCTCTGTAAAGATATTTCATTTTCAGCTGCATTGTTAACAGCTGTTTCTAAAGAGGCAATTAGTAGTTTTCTTTCGGGGTATTTCCACTTAGAGCTCAGTGTGTACTGTATTTTACCAAAGGCTGACATTAATTAGCGTTATTAGGATTGACGTCATTTACAGGTCTGACGGATCAACAACGCTCTCTAACTGAACACAGTGAACTAAATAGAACCTCCAGAGGAAAACAGGCGTGCCTCAAAGTGAGGTTAGGAAGTGCAACACAATGTAGTGGTAGCAATTTGCCAACTCCAGCAATCTGATATGCCATCTAGCGGTGAAAATAAGGATCTTACCAAGTAGGATACATCTACCACGTGGTGACAGTTTGTATTGTTTCATGTATGAGTGAAAAGAGCGAGTAAGTTTATTTGTATTTTTATACACAATTAATGAGTTTTACTCATTGTTAGAGTACAAAATGAGTAAAAGCGAAGTATAAGTTGCGTTCAAAAAGTAACGAGCCGGAGGCATAATTACAGAAACCATTACCTGTATGTTAGAAGTATTGGCCCTGGCTGTTGAGGCACTTGTCCCTCTGTGACACGAGGCGGTGAATGGCTGTCTCATAACATTCCCTGGGCTGCGATGTGAACCAGTTCCGCACATACAGCTGGACGTCGGCGTCCGAGGTGAATCGTTGGCCCCGCAGAGCCCTTTTCAGGGGACCAAACATGGCGTAATCACAGGGAGAGAGGTCTGGACTGTATGGAGGGTAGCCGAGAACCTCCCATTTGAATTTCTGAAGCAGTGCCGCGACTGTGTTGGCCGTATGAGGTCGTGCATTGTCGTGGAGCAACCACGGCGGCTATGGCGTTCACTGTGACTTGGCGGTCCTGGGTAATGAGTGCATCAACCAGCTGGACGTTGTCATCGGTAATGCAGGGGGTGCCCCAGACTGGGCATCATCGGCTAACGACACCCGTCCTTCCCTGAAGCGCTTGTGCCATGCCTTGACCCTTGCAAGGAACATGCAGTGTTCGCCGTACACTTGTGACATTCGGCGATGAATGTCCGTTCCCCCTACTCCTTCCGCTGTCAGAAACCGAGCAACACCTCTTTGCTCTTCGGTTGACGCCTCCATGTCACTGTTCGCAATGCGACTGGTAGCGTTGGACGATTGATGCATGCTGCTGCTCGCTTTGTATCGTCACGTGACGTGCACGCGTGCCCTCTAGCGACGGGCTGTGACCTTCCACGCTCTGGTCGGAACCACACCTCGTTACACACGCCACGATTAGCCGATGTCGTCACCGGTTTGCGCATTCCAGCCTCCGGCTCGTAACTTTTTGAACGCACCCTATATATTGCTCAGTTTGCGGCTGCAAGCCGATGTAGAAGAGGGCTATGGATATGATTTTGCATTATATTCCAAAAGATGCAAATAGCAATGGCCGAAAGGTGGCGAAGAAGAATAAATATGGAGAACACCCGCACGTTATTGGTTTTACGTTCGGGCCGATAACCTCGATGTTAGGCCCCTTAAAACAACAATTATCATCATCATCATCGGTTTTACGTCCCTTTTAACTACTGTAGCTTTTAGAGACGCCGGTGCGCCGGAATTTTGCCCAGAAGGGGATCTTTAACGTGCCAGTAAATCTACTGACACAGCTCCCTCGCATTTGCGCATCCTCAAATGCCAGGTTATTTTTTTCGTGTAGCCTCCTGAGAGGCCGAGTGCAGGTCTTTCGAGTTGACGCCCGTGGGCGACCTGCGCGTCGGGATGAGAGATGAGATGAATGGATGAAAGTGGGCAAGGATGTGGAAGGAAGCGGCCGTGGCCTATCAGAATGTACTGTCCCAGCATTTGCCTGGTGTTGAAAATAGGAAACCACGGAAAACCATTTCAAGGACAGCCGATGGTGGGGCTCGAATCCACGCGACTACCGAGTCAGCAGAGAGCTTGGCCGCATGACTTAACGCCGCGCTTTAGCCAGCGTAGCCACTACTGTCGGTAAATGCCAGGTGACTGCGCCAGGATACGAACCTGCAACCTTGGGACCAGCAAGCGAGAACATTATCGCTGAGCCACAAAGCCAGTAAAATATGGAGAACAGGAACGAGTTGGAATACAGTTGGGGTGGACGTTTGGGGACAGTCCTGCCACGTACGATAATAATAATAATACTAATAATAATAATAATAGGCTAATAATAATGGTGTAATAGGCCCTAATTACCTGTGACAGAAAAGAAACAGCGATTAAACATGTTTGCAACATTCTGATGCACCTGCCTTACAAGAACATTGAAACTGCGTAATTTTTAGCTTTCTCCTTTCAATTTCTTTTGTAACCATGTGGGACGGAACAGCAACGTATGGAGTTCAAGTACGTAAATTGACCAAAAATGGCATCAATGTGTACCGGTACTCGTTCACGACATGTTTGCAAATAACACTTCTACCCCTTCTGTAAAGTTTCTGGGGTCTATGGTGCAGTTAGCAAACTCGAATATAGGTTTGAAACTTATATAGCGTCATGATTCGAAATGCACAAAAACAAATGCGAGTAGACAAGCAATGCTTGATAATACGCAATTCACACATAAAATCCAGTGGAACACACAAATTAGATCGCGTGTATCACGCAGCTGTACATAATATAACACTGCCAGTATTTTAGTGATCACATATAATGATTATAGCAGGATAATACAAAAGTGTTCCATATAGCAATCCTGTGTTATTGAGTGTTTTATCCTACGTATCCCGGCCATGTTGGAACGACCGCAGTGCCCCAAGTGATAGCTTGAGTTGCCAATAGCAAACCCTGTTGATAATGCTGGGACAGTTTCGAAAGATCTTATCCAATGTCCACCCCTTATTATTCCTGGTCCTACAGGGCAGGAGATGAGGTGAGATGAATTTTTATGTGGCAGATGGCTTTTACCACCGGATGCCCTTCTTGATGCCAACGTCAACAGATGAGTTAAAGAGAGATGAAAGTGAATGAACATGACGAGGTGTTGGAAGGAAGCAGCGATGTTGCGATGTTCTTGTAGAAGGAAACGGTATTTACAGATCCCGGCGACTAGCTGCGCACTTAACCTTGAGAGCACAGTGGTATGAGAAGCGCATAGAGTGGTGTGGGGATCGTGCCGAATACTTCCCTGGCTGAGAACATTGACGCACGACAGTAGCAAGTTTCCTAGTCTAAGCCAGTACCGCTTAGCGTGGCAAATGTGTTACGCTGCAGTAGTATGCAGGAGGCAAGTGCAGAGCTAGCTGCCGGTAGCTGTTACCGGAGTTGAAAATGGCAAACCATGGGACTCATATTATGGACGACTGGCATAGGTTTCAAACCCACGCGTTTACCAAGTGCGGAGATAGCCCCTACCCACAGCCTCGCTGTGAGCACGTCCCACGTTCGGCCAAGTTTATATTTTATCCAATAAAAATACAGTAAATCCTTTTAGCAACGGAACTTTAATTATTGTATCATTTAGATAATAATAATGATGGTAATTCTTGCTTTAAGGGGCCTAACATCGAGGTTATCGGCCCCTGCATCATTTAGAGTACGGCTATGCAGCATTATAAGAGTGAACACGAGCACTGTTGCTTACTCACGAGCAAGCAGTCCACATTCCCCTCCACGCTTCCACTCTCCCCGTTGCACCTCCTAGTCCGCATCTCCCAACACAAGCCTTCCATATGCGAGAAGCGTGGAGTTTTGGTGGTCCTTGGACCTCCCTTTACGTCCAGTTCATTACAGTTGGGTAAAAGAGCTCTACTTCCGCCCGGTATCGCAAGCGGTTGTGCGAAAATCGCGCCCAGGGAAAATAGCACCCCACTCAGAAATCTGCGTAAATCGCGCCCATTCTAGAAAATGTCCTTGTGACAACACTGTTCTACATACAAAACAAACCTAACCTAGGCCTTACGCTCCAGACCCCCTTGCTTGTAGCGCAATCAGTAATTTTCGTCCAGACAGTCATCTAACCAAGTAACAAGCAATGATTTCGTCCAGGTAGATACCGTGCTGGGCGCGTTTTGTACTGGGCGCGATTTAGAGGACACCATAGCAAGCTTCCCTATGACCAGTACAGTCTCCCACCAAGGGCACTCAACTGAGTGAGAACTTGAAGTCTCAATAATACCCTAATTCCTCATTCTGAGTGTTGTCGGCAGTGTCGATTGACAGGAAACTCCCACACTCACTCAAGCCACTGCACGTGTAAAGTGACAGCCAATAATATTAGCCACTACACCAGGAAGTGCACTTACAAATAAAACTAATCCGACCTGAAAATTCGTCTCCCATGTTCTCGTTCTATCACTAACTTTGTGTTCTAATAATTCAGATTTCAATCTGCTGGTTTCTTCTTTAGTAAGATAAGTCATGTTAAAAATGTGACATTACCCGCAACGTAATCATTCTTCAATCGTACGTTTCACAAATATAGAACAACTAGGAGACTTGTGCAAGAAATCTCGCATATCCATAAACCACTCCCCCGGCTTTACTGTTATGTGGGCTTCTTGTTTCTTTGTCTAAATGCACTTCTTAAACAAATTATCGATATATATGAAATCAGAGTGCAATTGGTCACTGTTGCGGGTAATTCTGTTTAATTTGAATGCACAATCGGTTACTTGCAGGCACCCCATGTGCATACACCACCCACCCGGCTCTAGTGTTATGCGGGCTGGATGCGATATAGTTCTGCCAAGGGCTATCCACTTGTTTATGTGTTTGAACGCACTTTTTAAACAAATACATATATTTCCGTTGACTTTTCAAGAAATGCAAGATTTTTCCTGTACTATTGAGTAGATTTGGAAGATTTTGGTACAAACTTCCTCTGGTTTCAGAGCTTGAGTTTTGTGAAACATACGCCTTAGTGTTTTATATACTGTATATGATGATATTATTTCATCCATTTATGAGGAATACCGTTTTGATATTGTTAACAAGACTTAAAGAAGGGACTAGCAGTTGAAGTCTGAATTATTAGAACACAAAGTTAGTAATAGAACGAGAGTATGGGAGATGAATTTTCAGGTAGGATTAATTTTATTTATAAGTCCACTTCCTGGCGTAGTGGCTAGTATTCTTGGCTGTCACCCCGAGGGCTCGGGTTCGATTCCCTGCTCTGTCAAGAAATTAAATTCTAGTATGAGGGAAGCCTCATGAGGCAAAACTAGGGAGAGATGGAATCGATTCTCATCGCAGCAGATCTAGTAGAAGTAGTTTTTCCGTGGTTTCCCACTTCTACTCCAGGTAAATGCCGGGATGGTTCCTAACACAAGACCAGAGACCACAGCCGCCTCCTTCCCAATATTAACCAGAATTAAAAATGCATACACTAATGCAGAGACCACAATAAAACAGAATATCAGACAAATTATAAACACACACACACCCAAGTACACAGGTCTAAATGACGCACGATATCCAAGCTCGTCAAATGAAACATTACAACGATAGGGGCTCGCCTCTGTAGCTGTTTGTACATGTCCTTGAATTCAGTACGGTTTGGTTTGAACCCCACATGCGCTTTTTCAGCATTCTTAATGGTCGGTCTCTCTTGTTATTCTTTCTTATTAGAGAAATAAGAACACCGAAGAAGCTTTGTTCTGGCAATGTGATTGGTCGGAATATTTGAAATTCTCGTCAGTGTTCAATACACTTCAGACCTATACAATTATTGTGGTGTATACTGACGGGTCTGGGCATCTTCCAGAACTACTTTGGGAAGTTTCATCCCGCCACAACAAAGGTAATGGCCCTTTGAAATTCCACCCAGCATCTTCAGATTGTGATAGCTCTTAGCCTTAAATAACTTCTGTTGGGCGCCACTCAATACTATAATGAGAAAATGTAGAATACACAAGACAGTATTCCCGGGTAGCAGGACAATAAGCTTGTTTTTACAGCAATTCACTTTACCCTCCCCTTTTCTATAATCAGATGACTTAAAAATAACGGTAAAAAATAATCTCAGCACAATGTGATTGCAAGATAACTTTATAATGCTTTATAAATTGAACTACTCTTACTTATCGGAAAGCGCCGTACATTACTGTCTATCATAGTGAACTTTGTCTTACTTGTACTTTGGGTATTATATTCCTATACAGCATGTGCTCTTTATTTCCATCCACATACGTATTTTTGCGGGTGCTTTTATATATAACTGCAAGTTTACGAAAACTTTTCCGTAATGTAACAGATTGTGAATCCTTCCTGGGGTTTAATTCTATTCATGACTATATAGAGCAGCTGGTTTTATTTTTTATCAAAATGCATCAATTCAATGCCGAACAATCAACTAATAAACTTTTCTCAGAGCATCAATCTCCCATCTCACTGCCTCCTAGATCCGTATTGGTTTCAAACCCATTACAAGTTCTGTATTCTGCCGTGTCGCTTCTAGTCCATTTTATAACATATGACACAAGGCCACTAGACAACCGCCTAAGTACTGCATCCACACTATATATCTGGCACTTTCCGATTATAAAAACATAAACTATAACTATATACATATACAATAATAAACAGTGATCAGGAGTGTCTGTGCATATCTATGATCTCTCACAAGATCAAAATCTTGGACTTCTAATGTGCTGTCTGAATAAGGTTTGCTGAAGTAATCTGCTGCATTTCACGTCCTTACCAAACAAGCATTGTTTTCCTTTTAAGGAGATTGTGTATGTAGAGATTTGAAGCCATTCTTTTTCAGTGTTGCCTATAAAAATAGTCATTTGTAGATTTTCAGTCGGTCAACACGATTGTACCCAATGAATGGGCGGGGTCCAATATATAAATATGTCAATACACTCCTGGAAAAAATAAATATATTAGTTATTTATCACAACTAAATTGCCCCATTTAATTGTAAATTGTCGGTGAAATATTTCGCACAGGCGCCATGTTGGATTGGTGAGATGTAATAAAATGTAAAGGACACGGTCGGGGTTGGACAAAATAGTACTATGATCTTACCGAGTTTCATTGAAATCGCTCCAGCCGTTTAGATTTTATTAGGGGACGGGCCTGGGGAACGACATACACACACAGACACACCCACACGGACAAAAGGTGATATCATAAGGTCATTTTTTCATAAATGAAAATAGGCTAAAAAGTAAGTACACTGTTATTTCAATAGTACTCGCCATAACTGTTAATACGTTTATCCCACTGTGGGACAAGTTTGTGTTTGTGGTTGGCTCCGGGAGCATGATTATACTCAGGCGTGGACCTCTGCATCGGAAGCAAATCGATGGCCACGAATGTCTTTCCTCAGGGCTCCAATGATATGGGAATAGAATGGACAGAGATCGGGACTGTATGGAGGATGTATACGGGGTTCCCAATAGAAGGCACTTCTATACACACACCTGCATGCGTTACCACCGTCCGCGCCATGCTCGTTATATCGTCTGTCTCGTTTTCATTTGACTGCCCCTTAGAGCATGCTTCCTATCAGCGCACCACCAGGGATATCTTTGAAAGTGCTACCCGCATTTGCTAGAGAAATATTACATTTCGAGAAGCAAACGACACGGCGTAACAATCCTAAAAGATGTTCTGAAATTTTTGTTACAATTTATTCATTGAAGAGTGCACCATGGATGGACGTCTTTTTGTCGTTGTGTGTGTAGACTATGTGTCTGTGTGTGTGTCCCTAATAAAATATAAACGGCTCGAGCGATCTCAATGAAACTCCGTAAGGTGATAGTACTATTTTGTACGACCCCACTCACGTCCTTCAAATTGCATTAAGTCTCACCAATCCAAATGGCAGCTGTGCGAAATATTTCACCGGTATTCTAATCTCCGAAGCAATTACTGATATCATCTTGAAAACGATTTAACGATCTGAGCGCAGCGAAACACGATACAGCAAATGTTTATGCACATTGCAATGCACTGCCATCTAATTTAGTTCAATTGTTTTCATAACCTCAAGATGGCGGCTGTGCGAAATTTTAAAATTATTTTTTTATTTCTTGTGTCCTAATCATGCGATTGAAGTCAACGTTTGAATAATGAACCTACGCAATAATCGCCATCTAATAGTACATAACTCTATGGCCTACCTATATAAAAATCGAACATGGTGACCATCCGAAATATTTAGACAGTTCTCGATGTCTACTTACCTATGACAGCAATCAAACTGAAATTTTGTATGTTGATAAAGGATATGAACATAAGTTCACCTGTGGGACTTTCAATAACCTGATGAGCACAAATTCAACATGGCGGTGACACGAAAATTAAATATTTAAATGGACGTTTCTCGCGATGTAACTATCCGAGCGCAGAGAAACATGGTACGGTAAATGCTTATACAAATTTGAATCCAGTGACATCTAATTTATTTCAATTGTTTTCATAACCTTAAGATGGAGGCTGTGCGAAATGTTAAAATCTCGTTTTAATTCTTGTGTCCTAATCATGCGCGATTGAAGGATGAATAATAAACCTACGCAATAATCTTCATCCAATAATACATAACTCTATGGCCTACATATATAAAATTCCAACATGGCAACCATCCGAAATATAGAGACCGTTCTCAGGGTCTACGAAACTATCACAGCAATCAAACTGAAATGTTATATGTTGATAGAGGCAATTGCCATAAGTAGGATATATGAAAATAGTTCTTCTCGGAACTACTTGTTTTTAATACGACTTCGTTCGTATGTGTCTTTATGGGATGCATCATATACTGTATTAGCCCGGTGATAGTTCTTAGCTTACCAGTGTCGCGATAGAAAGATATTAGCAAGGAACACAACCCCACCTGGGGATTGTCTGTGAATTGGAATCCAGTCTTTTCAACAAACGAAGTATGTATAATTCTAAAAATCTTTTGTATAATTGATGACTTAAAAATATACAATTACCGAGTCATTACTGAATCAACCATTCCATGGATGGAACACTTCTGAAGCTTGAGATGGTCCTCTTTAAGGGAGGCACGCCTGGCTTTTGTCTTGTTCAACGTAAGAGCGTTCAGCACGAGCAGTCGTCTGGAAAATTGATACGCCATAGCCTTCAGCGACAGATAGACGAAAACTGTCGCAGTTGAGTGGTGAACTGCATACGAAGTCAGCCCTCTACTTTTATTTCTTTTCAATGTGTTCCAGGTATTGGTTCGACTACATCAGATGCTAGCGATATACAGCATCGAGAACGATCATATCTCATGGACGAGGACAGTACAACCGCAATATGGCCCAGATTACCAAGAACAATGGAAGTCTGCACTGAACGAACTCATTTAGCTATAGCCTAACTCGAGTCTGCCCAATGACCGGAAGATATTCATACGGGGCTCAAAAAGACTCGATAAATGTAACATAGAATTCTTATTTTATTACAATTATTATTGAACATTGTCATAGTGACGGGAGTACTGAATGTGGTTTCAAGTATTACACATTTACATTAGAGCTCTCAGCTGATGGATGTGCCAGGACTGACAGCCATGTTTACCAATAAAAGATTACGCTTCCCTAAAATGGCATAAAAGACACACCAATAAAGATATAGATTATGGATTCTGAACATCGGAATCTTCACATTCTGATTCGTGTAAATAAATGTTATCATAAATCGAATGATGACCTGGATAATCCGTAATATCATCTTAGCCATGCCATACCAGATAAATAAACAACTAACCTGGCCTTAACACCTCAGTAACAATCTGCACTTGTTGTACCTACGAATGATTTTACATAACAAACAAACAAGTAAACTTAATATTTTGGTAATGGTAAGTTTTAAACTCACTGTAGAAATCGACAGTGAAACAAAGAAATACTGGCACTTGTCACCAACACAACGATGTAAACAAGTCAATGACCTCTTGTTTCAAAGTCTAAGGTTGTAATCAGTAAAGGTTGTCAGCGACTCCTGGATCGTTACCTTGAGAGTATAAGGGTAAAAACTATCCTGTATCCCCGGATCCTACTCTACTGGGGTCAGTAAACGTAATTCATCCTGTGCGTAGGGAGCCCATAATACACCCCTTAAATGTCCATCGATTTGACGAAGAGTCCAAACGTTCAGATTAATATATAGTATTGGAAATAAGTACGAGTAAGCATACAGTATACACTGCAAAACTAAGTGTAAATTAATGTAGAATCCTCAGCCAAGCTGATCAGTGTCATGACAAAGCGTACTGTACAGTAAATAAGTCATTGTTACTGCAACTCTCAGTAAGCCAGGGATATACTGCATGAAAACATAAGTAGTTATAATTCCATACGCTGTTCAACAAAAATAAAATCATTCACTACACCAGCTATAATAAGAAAATAGCCCATTCAACCCAGTAATTGAAGGACTACCCATGCAGCTATACGTCGTACCAAGGAGACATCAGCTCACAAGACGTGGGCACTGAAGAATAACACAATGATCAGAAAGGAAGATAACCGTGAAGGAAAGAGACATTATTGTTCCGTATCTTCCACGCAAGTCGTAAATTAGTAGTAGTCTATAATCGGAAGAAACCCAGTGGCTTTGCAAACTATCACTGATTGGTAGACTATAGAGACAGAGAAATATCATCAATGGTGAATGAAGGGATCGTCCACAGGAACTTGCGACAAGTAAGGATAATCAAGATAATTCCTAAATTTTCCACATCTGACAAACTTGGTTTGAGCATGATCGGCCCGCAAAGGACATCACTCCAAACTCGTGTCAATTTATCACTCCAAAGGTAATTCATACCTCTCTCAGCCTTCAGGAACCACAGAGATAGGACAACCAGACAACAGTAAAGAGAACAAGAACATGAGATTGACATTTCCGGAACAGTATGCATCGAATGCGCATGAGAGTTGGGGAATCCCACGAGAATACGCGCTCAGAGTTCTAATAACCTCTTCAACCAATCGCACTGCCACAAGCACTTACCCATGAGAGACCAAAACGGGAATGATACTCATGAACTTGCCGATTGTGCTTAATACTACCATTCGTGGAAAACGTGTTTTACTCACTCACATGATACATACAATGTAGGCTATTATATTATAATAACTGCCTACTAGTATTACAAGTACAATATACTAAAATGAAATCTTGGTTGTGAGGTGGTAAACACTGCAACATTTCACGTCACTTTTCCACAGGTTTTGTTTTAGTTAAACGGAGCTCAAATGTAGCAGATATCAATTAACTTCAACTCAGCCATCGGGGGAGCAATCCAGCTCAACTCGATGCAAGTCCCAAGCCCGGAAAATGGGGAGGGTAAATGGAAGGTTAATGAGTGTTAGTGGAAACACTAATGCTGAGTAGGTGCCTCTATTAAGTACTGAGAAATGCTCTAGTTGGTAGGCTAGCCTACTTATGAAACCATCAAATCCTACCCCACTGGGGATGGATTAGGGCGAGTGTCTGGCGCCTTAAAACGAGACTATCTCAGCTAAGGTATGGTAACCCTGACAGAAGGTTCCCTGGTCCTCCAGCAAGGCTTCATAATTTAACATAACGAAAATGGTTGTTTGGGTAGATTATGTATCAAAATGGGTCTTGGTCACATTGTGGTAGTTACGTTTCATATCCGGACGTCATTTGTATCGCATGGTAACGTTATTCGGCCTTATAACGTTATTCTGATAATGGTTATCGTAGAAACGAAATAGTATTGTCTGACAGAAATAACGTTATTTGAATAAGTCTCTCGAAAAATATCCCCTAATACCGTTATTCGGACTAATAGCGTTCTTCAGATATCGGTTATCGTAGAAACGAAATACTAGTGCCCACCTGAAATAACGTTATCCGGATACATATCTCGAAAAAAATCTCCTAATATTGTTATTTGGACTGATAACGTTATTCGAATATCAGTTAACGCAGGAACGAAATGGTAGTGTCTGCCTGAAATAACGTTATCGGAATACGTATCTCAAACAATATTCCCCCAATACCGTTATTAGGACTAATAACGTTATTCGGATATTGGTTATCTCAGGAACGAAATGGTAGTGCTCACTAGAAATAACGTTATTTGAATAGATCTCTCCAAAAATATTCCCCCAATACCGTTATTCGGCCTTATAACGTTATTCGGATATCGGTTATCGCAGGAACGAAATGGTAGTGCTCACTAGAAATAACGTTATTTGAATAGATCTCTCCAAAAATATTCCCCCAATACCGTTATTCGGACTAATAACGTTATTCGGATATCGTTTATATATTACAAACAGCATCATAGAATGAGAATGGCACCATTTTGATACATTTTGCGTTGGAGAACTCCATAGAGTAGAAAGAGTGGAAGTGTCACTTAGCGACCTACGTCGTGTTAGGTTCTGAGTTTAGCCGCGAGGTTAATACATACTCGGAAGTACTTACCGTGATAGGGTATTGTAGTCTTAGCCTACTTTTCACATTTTGCAAAAATGAGAAAAAAGTATACTTATGAGATCGATCTGGGCAAATGTCTGTCTGTCCTTCTGTCTGTCTGTCTGTCTATCTGTCTCTATCAACTCCTAAACGGCTGAAGCAATCAAAACCAAATTTGGTATGAGTAAAGATCTATACCTGATCATCTCAAGGCCATATATATGAAAATGATGTCAGTGCTACCAACTGCTGAAAAACCGCAATTGAAATTTGAGCTCAATGTTGGATATCTTGGAAGGTATACATGGGAGCTATTCCAAAATTGGCACATATATAGACAATAATATTTTAGTTTAAATTCCAGGAGGCCATACATGACAGTGTTGCTAAAATGATTCTAAGCCTGCTGATAAGTCAAATTTTTAAATTCATATAACTTCTACACTATCAATTGGATTTCAAGCACATTTCGTATGTACTATGTGTACATAAACAGATATGACTGAACTTATTCTTAAGTGCCACCAGAGCTGCCAACTGTTAATAAATGCTCTCTCTATGTTTCTATCCAAATACTAATATATCAGAAAGTATGCAAGCCGACACATTTAAACTATGCACACGTATATTACCTAACATTCTAGATCAATTTGGAGTAACTAATATACGTCAGTGCTACCAACATGATTCTAAGCTTGCTGATAGGACCAATTTTTAAATACATGTAACCTCTATACTATCAATTGGATTCCAACCAAATTACGTATATGTTTTTTTTTATTTTTAGCGTATGGCTTTTTGTGCCGGGAGTGTCCGAGGACATGTTTGGCTCGCCAGTTTTGTAGCTGCTTCGAGGCAGACACCCAATGGGTGAGCTACAAGTACCGTTGGGGAGGAATGTAAGGGCGAGGAGTTGGAAGGTAGCGGCTGTGGCCTATAGTTAGGGATCAACCCCAGCATTTGCCTGGAAGGAAGAATGGAAACCACAGAAGACCATCTTCAAGGTTGCCGGCGGGGGCATTCGAACCTCCTCGCCTCCCGGATGTGAGCGACTGCCAGCAGTCATGCCGTAACGACCACGGCTAACTCACCCGGTATTTCGTATGTACTATGTGTACATAAACAGATATCACTATACGTATTCTTAAGAGCAACCAGGGCTGCCAACTGTTGATACTTGCTGTCTCTATTTTCTTACCCTAATATCAATATATCAGAAAGTATGCAAGCCAACAACTCTAAACTTTGCACACGTATAGCACCATACATTCTTGATTAATTTGGAGTAACTAATATTATGCCAATGCTGCTAACATGATTCGAAGCCTGATGATAGGTTCAATTCTAAAATGCATGTAACTTCTATAAAAACAAATGGATTTCATCCAAAATTGGCACAACAATAGATCATAATATTTCAGATTATTTCTGACCAACACATGCATGGCTTTGCTGCCAACATTATTTTACGCGCGCTGATAGATCCAATATCTAACTGCATGTAACGTCCATGTTATCCATTGAACTTCAACCACATTTTGTATTCTGTACCTTAAGAGATGGAACTAAGAATATATTAAATCACCGGGGCTGCCAACTGTAGTGCTCTATTAGGCTATATTATGCCTGGTATATTTCGAACTAATTAGAAATTTTGATATTACCAACTTAATTTCGTCATTAACTTAGATAGTTCCATATAGATTAATCATTGGCATGAATCTTAAAGTTTAAGGAAAGTCGGCTCTTTAGATCGTCACGGAACTTCTTGTTGAAGTTGTGAAAATGTCGTATGTCCGGAAAAACACTATTAAATGCGCTTTTGAAGAAAGGAACAACAGACCGACACCACTTGAAATAGGCCTACATAGGCCTAGGTGGATAGCAAACGACCTGAAGCTTAATAGAGATCAAGTACTAGCGAATCAACTAGACAACGGGGAAAATTCAGTGTACATTAAATTAGTGTCCCTTACTTTATGGAAACATATTATCTCGACATGAAGGTGTGAAATCCATCTGGCTAGCTAGCGGTAACACCACAAAGATAACTATCACTGCTGCAGACTCTTTGACAAAACGTGTGCGTGTCTGTTTAATCTACCTCCCGAAGTCAACAACGAAAGGCTCTCCCGCGTGCTTTCTACGTATGGAGTTGTCAAGGACATACGGAGCGAGTGCTGGAATGAAGTAAACGAATTTTCTGCTGTAAGTAATGGCATACGTATTGTTACAATTGAACTTAAATACCCCATTCCATCATATTTGACGGTCAATGATTATAAAGTTCTGTTTACATATGAAGGACAAGCTAAGTATTGCTTTTATTGTAAAGAAACCTCCCACTTACAAATAGACTGTCCGAACAGAAGGAATCGCCCGGTACTTCATGTCAGACAACAAACCTACAGCACGGTGCTGGGTGAGCCTGATGGGAGTAGTAAGCTAAGCAACACTACGGACATGGAAACTGCAGTACTTTCGCCTGAATATCCAGCCATATCAGAGGCCCTTCATAACAGGCCCCATTCTACAAACACATATAACATTGCGGAAGTAACTCAACCATCAGATAACGTAGCTGAAACATCCCTGACTACTTTACATAGCAATGAAGAGGGAACTGTGACGTCACGATCGGACAGTACGGGGAGAGGACACACCAGCAAGCAACACAGCAGTCTGTGCAGCAGCCAGATACTAAATGTCTCGATTTTTAGTTTGTAATTCTGACACCACGTAGCAGCACCAAAGTGAGACAATTTCTCTTGAATGGAAGCTCGTATTTGCGATGTCAAAACCACAATGTAAACTAGAGTGCAATAGATTGATATTAATTCAATGCATTTTCCAAAATGTGATAAACAAAGACGTTACAAGCAGTTTTTTATATTTCTGCTTAAAATGTGAGAAAAGGCTGGTAATACGAAAACGGAGATTTATTTCCTGATTCCAATGCATTTTCATAAATAAAATCGTGTGTATGGAATCGTCGGCATTAGTTTGGGAATTGTTTTGAAAAGGGTGGTAGGAGTAGCGGTGCGGCTTCACAAGATCTCTTGCGCAAGGAAAATGAAGAACACGCTGAGTTGACGAATAGCCTATTGTAGTTCGGCAAGTTGAGCCTCCGTGGCTTAGGCGGCAGCACGCCGGCCTCTCACCGCTGGGTCCGTGGTTCAAATCCCGGTCACTCCATGTGAGATTTGTGCTGGACAATGCGGAGGCAGACAGGTTTTTCTCCGGGTACTCTGGTTTCCCCTGTCACACCTTCATTCCAGCAACACTCTCCACTATCATTTCATTTCATCTGTCATTCATTTAATCATTGCCTCAGGGGAGTGCGACAGGCTTCGGCAGCCGGCACAGTTCATATCCTCGCCGCTAGATGGGGGCTTCATTCATTCCATTCCCTGACCCGGTCGGTCGACTAGAAGCAGGCTGTGGATTTTCATTTCAGTTCGGCGAGTCACATGTACAAGTGCCTAGGCGGGGAACAATATCTGAGCAATAAAATTATAGTTATGTCACGCTTATGTAACGTTGACGCAATGTGTTTGTACAGATACCTTTCTTACTTCCTCAACAGTCTTGTTGTTGTTCTTGTTGATAATAATACATTGTAGGGGCTTGGGACATCTTGGCCATCCGTCCCGTTTAGTTGACTATGTGTGTTACTGTATTAGAGTCAGGGATGGGGCAGGTGCCCTGAGTCTTCAAGTAAGGTACTATCTCGGCATTTACCTGGAGGGAATGTGGAAAACCCTGGGAAACACAAGACACAACTGAACTACAGGTGCAACCACAATGGTAGGTTGATTGACAGGTGTTGAACTAGTCAATGAGAGATGATTGACTGATGACAGTTTCCTAGGAAAAAATCATAAAATAAGAAGGAATTTCTGAATGGCAATAAACATCTGCTGTAAGATACATTGTTTCAGTTCCTTACCTTTTCTTTCGTTCAATACGCCAATACACAAGCTCTGCTGGGACTTCTCTTCGTTTTCTGTGAGCGTACAAAGGAAATGGATATTTATGCAGGACGCTTGCACCTAGAGAACATGGTGCTTGACTGTCGTCAGTATTTACGGAGACCAATTTTCCATTTTCACAATTGCTATGTCTTACTTTTCCACACAACGCATTGTTTCCATTTGAATTCTAACTTGCTTCTCTGAAAAACGTTGTCACTGAATAGTTCGTGATCGTGTACACTTACACTTATACGGTATATTAGAAGTTTAAAAAAAGACTGAACTCGTGGCGCGACAGCCGTTGAAGGGCCTAGGCCTACCAAGCAACCACTGTTCAGCCATGTAGCTTGCAGATTGTGGAGTGACGTTCAGTCATCCAACTTCTACAGATAAAATATAAGTGAAATCAAAACTGTTCAGTACTTTACACATCCTCTAATGCAAGCGTAAAGAAATATATAATTTCAAATATAAACTAGGTGGAAAAATCATATGTGTGTAGAGGTTTTTTTTAGGGCCTGGCTTCCTTTTCTTGGTACAGTACTTAGTCGCAATCCCCCCTGGGATTTAGTGGTATGCCCTTGAATCAGGGCTGGCATGCGAAACGAAATGCATGGCTGTGGGGGCGAATATATTTGAATTTCACCGTGAGCGCGATACTCGGGAGTGAAATGATAATGATTGTCGGCAAGAAATTAAATCGAAGCGAAATTTAATTCGAAGCGAAATGACGTAGCGAAATCAACGCGAAACTTAATAGCAACACGAAATTACATTGTGCAATTGAATAAAATTTCACTCGCGGCACAAAATAAAATTCGTTACAGACTTTTAATTTTGTTTCCGGTGCGAAATAAAATTCTTTGCAGTCTTTTAATTTCACTCCCGGCACGAAATACAATTCATTACAGACTTTTAATTTTGCTTGCGGCGCAAAATAAAATTCAATACAGACTTTTCATTTCGCTTCCGGTGCGAAATAAAATTTGTTACAGACTTTTAATTTCGCACCCGACGTGAAATAAAATTCCCAAACGGTATTTAGTTTCGCCCTCCGACGTGAATTTAAAATGCATAGAACATTTAATTTCGTTTAGAGAGTGAAATTGGATGTTAGGCCCCTTAAAACAACAAATATCATCATAATCATCATATACTGCTCAAGAAAATTAAAGCACCACTTTTTTCAAAGGCCACCAAATTTGGAAAGTTGACTGCACAAGGTCGAAATCTCAGTATGACGTTTGCCCCGACGCCTACCAAGCACATGCTTCAGCACAACTCCCCAACTTGTGTAGTTTCGGGATAGCGCCCCCAAAACCAGCCCATTTTTGAAAACCGTAAATTGAAGTTAGCGAAAAACGCTGTAGGACTTGTCGCAGGTTGCCAAAGCAGTCGAAAATGAATGAGTCTTGCTCTTAAGGTTCCACGGACACGTTGAAATCGTTACATTTGACGTTTGGGCATTTTCAACCCCCTTCATCATCCCCTAAACATGGACTACCATTGGGGGCGCCTGAGAAGGTACCGGATGTGTTTAACCACCTGAAAACCTGCACACCGTCCTCAGTTGCTGATTGCAATAAGTTCTTAAGGCCTCCGGCAATGTTCACCCCTCCTAACACCCTCAACTGGCAAGGGACCAAACCACCCCGTCTTGATTCACCCCTAAGGAAGGTTTAAATCGAGATTTTTATCAGTGCTGCTAATGGGGGGGTCTTCCCCTAACGTTTCAAAAGAGGACCTGCGCCTGTGTCGCCACCCCTTTCCTTGCTACCCCCTTTTGTATGATTTTTCCAATCAGGCCCTTTTTAAGGGCTGAAATGAGGTCTTAATCGCTGAAAGGGCTGTAAAGGTCCTTAGAAGTAGTGGTGACACGAAATCAACCCCTTCCGATGTTTGATTGACATTCCATCCCCCAAAGTTGACATTTTTGCACCCTCAACCCTCCCTGTCTGGACGCGTAACGCGTCATGGCAGAGTTTTCAGAGTTGGATCAAAATGAAGCTTATGGCCTGAAATGGAGCCCAAAACAGCAGGTTGGATGGAAATTCATCGGTAGGGTGGGAAACGGGACCAAAAAGTTTTCAAAAAAGTTAACAGCCTCTAGTAAGTACACCAATGCATAGGCAACCCACATCACGTCATTTTTCTCCCATTGCCAAACTTTGCAACCTATTGCCGATCATAGGCAACCCACACGCACGGACGTGATGTGGGTTGCCTATGCATGGGCGTACTTACTGTAGGCTGTACACTTTTTTGAAAAATTTCGGTCCCGTTTCCCAACCTACCGATGAATTTCTATCCAGCCTGCTGTTTTGGGCTCCATTGCAGGCCATAAGCTTCATTTTCATCCAACTCTGAAAACTCTGCCATGACGCATTACGCGTCCAGAGAGGGAGGGTTGGGGGTGCAAAAATTTCGAATTTGGGGGACGGAATGTCAATCATCGATCGGAAGGGGTTGATTTCGTGTCACCACTACTTCTAAGGACCTTTACAGCCCTTTCAGTGATTAAGACGTCGGTTCAGCCCTTAAAAAGGGCCTGATTCGAAGAATCATACAAACGGGGGTTGCAGGGGAAGGGGTGGTGACAAAGGCACAGTTCCTTTTTTGAAACGTTAGGGGAAGACCCCCCCCATTAGCAGCACTGATAAACATCTCGATTAAAACCTTCCTTAGGGGTGAATCGAGAAGGGGTGGTTTGGTCCCATGCCAGTTGAGGGTGTTAGGGGGTGTGGACATTGCCGGAGGCCTTAAGAACTTACTTCAAACAGCAACTGAGGACGGTGTACAGGTTTTCAGGTGGTTAAACACACCCGGTACCTTCTCAGACGCCCCCAATGGTAGTCCATGTTTAAGGGATGATGAAGGGGGTTGAAAATGCCCAAACGTCAAATGTAACGATTTCAACGTGTTTGTGGAACCTTTTAGAGCAAGACTCATTCATTTTCGACTGCTTTGGCAACCTGCGACAAGTCCTGCAGCGTTTTTCGCAAACTTCAATTTGCGGTTTTCGAAAATGGGCTGGTTTTCGGGGTGCTACCCCGAAACTACTCATGTTGGGGAGTTGTGCTGAAGCATATGCTTGGTAGGCGTCAGGACAAACGTCATACTGAGATTTCGAGCTTGTAGGTCAACTTTTCAAAATTTGGTTGCCTTTGAAAAAAGTGGTGCTTTAATTTTTTTGAGCAGTATATATTCGGTGCGATGTACAAAGTCCAGACGTTGGCAGCAGGAGCAGTCTTACCGTACACCGCCTGCACAATCTGCTGGGCTGCAACAGCAACGTGAGTCATACAATGGTCATCACTACAGTGTAGGAGAAAGTCAGTGCATTGGCATCAACATCACCATCGTCGTTGACTGTACCTCGGACTCGTGGCTGGCTCTTCCTGACGTTCATAACGCAATGTGTACACTGGGGCAACAAGTACCTTTACTTGTTCCATAGCGAACAAGAAGACGAATGTGCTGTGCGGACAGACATTCAAGATAAGTGAAGACCTCCCATTACAATACAAATTGTCAGTTGTAGTTCTTCAGTCAGTCAACACTAATTTGCCCAATAAATGGGCGGGGTACAATGTATATACAGTAATATGTAAATAACACTCATGGAAAACATTACACGTATTAGTTTATGCTCACTATTATAATGCAGCAATTTTAGTGATCTTAAATCTTATACATGTTTTTTTTTTCCAGGAGTGTTACTTACATCTTATATACGTTGTATCCCACCCAGTTATCGGGCAAATTAGTGTTGATTGACTGAAGAGTTACAAATAACAGTAAATCGTCTGTGGTAGTACCAGCGGCGTATATGGAGTTCTGTTTCGGAGGGGGGTTACTCGAACAACAGGGGTGAGCGGTCATTCCACTCATTTCTACATTCTTTATTTTTACACTTCCGTAAATTTCTGGGGGGGGGCTTGGCATTCCTTACTACTTCCTTCTTACCCTCAGCACATTTATACTGACCATGGCACGAAAACAAACCCCTGTGCCAAGTACAGTATTTCGTTTCGCACGGCAATTAGTTTTGCGTCGCCTTTCACTATGTTGTTGTGCTTTGTATTAAATTTTGCTTCCATTTTAATTTTCGCAGTGACAATCAATTTCATTTCGCACCCGAATATCGCACTCACGGTGAAATTAAAATATTAACGCGACCACAGCCATTTTGTTTCGCGTGCCAGACCAGATTTAATTTCAGACATGAAATGAAATGTTCCATACATTTTAAATTCACGCCGAGGGCGAAACTAAATGCTGTTTGGGATTTTTTGTTATTAAAATAAACCGTGGCACTACAACCCATGAAGTGCCTAGGCCTACCAAGCGACCGCTGCCCAGCCGTCTGCAGATATTGGTCAGCGCATCGGGTTCCCTCGGCCGTTAATCTTGGTTTTGGTGACATTCAGGCAGCTACTCTTGAGGCGGAGTGCACCCCGTTCCAACCCACACGTCCGTTTCTAAAATCACTAACGGAGTCAGGAATCGAACCCGAGGCCTCCAGGTGAGAGGCTGGCACGATACCCACAACACCATACCAGGAGCAATATTAACAGTCGTTAACAAATGTTATTTCGCGCCGGGAGCAACATTAAGAGACTGTAACGGTTTTCATTTCGTGCCAGGAGCGAAATGAAAAGTCTTATAACGAATTTTATTTCACGCCAGGAGCAAAATTAAAAGTCTGTAAAGAATTTTATTTCGAGCCGGGAGTGAAATTAAAAGTCTATAATGAATTTTATTTCGAGCCGGAAGCGAAATTAAAAGTCTGTAATGAATTTTATTTCGAGCCGGGAGCGAAATTGAAAGTCTGTAACGAATTTTATGTCGTGCCCGGAGTGAAATTAAAAGTCTGTAATTAATTTTATTTCGAGCCGAGAGCGAAATTGAAAGTCTGTAACGAATTTCATTTCGTGCCCGGAGTGAAATTGAAAGTCTGTAATGTTTTTCTTTCATTTCGCGCCGGAAGCGAATTTAAAAGACTAACGGTTTTTATTTCACGCCAGGAGCGAAATGAAAAGTCTTTAATGAATTTTATTTCACGCCAGGAGCAAAATTAACAGTCTGTTACGAATCCTGTTTGTAGCCAGGAGCGAAATTAAAAGCCTGTAACGGATTTTATTTCACGCTGAGAGCGAAATTTAAAGTCTGGTACGAATTTTATTTCGCACCGGGAGCGAAATTAAAAGTCAGCAAGGCATTTTATTTCGCGCTGGAAGTGAAATTAAAGGACTAATGAATTTTATTTCGCCCCTGCAGCGAAATTAAAATTCTGGTACTAATCTTATTTCGCGCCAGGAGTGAAATTTTATTCCTTTGTACAATTTAATTTCGCGACGCTAATTTAAATTGATAATACATATGGTTTTGCATGCCAGTCCTGCCTTGAATCGGTTTTGGTGGTCGCTCCATTTTTCACCAAAAATGTTAAACTAACTGTACTTGATGGTGCATCGTACATGTATCTGTTCTACCAGAGATACTGTCCCAAAAATAAATTGCCGAAAATAGAACATCTAACGAACCCTAAAAATAATACTGTTGCAGGTAAAATAAATTAAGTAAAAAGTAATTAAAGGGATCGATGAACTAAAAACAGGAAAACAACATAGAAAACTAGAAGTCGTAAGTACAAACTGGTAAGATATCAAAGGATCACTCAGAAATATCCAGAACTGGACAATAATTCAGAACTAGCCATCATAGTCACAGTCGATCACAACATCGGACTACATGCTCAGGAATCCCATACCGTCAGGTAAGGTCATCGCTCTCTCACTTGACTTTCGCTCCCCCACCCCGCTCTCTCCGACATTGTTCTACTATAGGCTACCACGCCTTTTGTTCCAAGTACAGTTACACTCTTATTCACAAAGTTCCCCAAGGGATCCCGACGATTCTATTCAACCGATTTAGGTTTTCGATACGGCTTTGGAATCAGTGAATAAAACTCAACTTTCTTATTACACGCTTTTTTAAAATTGTAATCGGATATTTAAAATAAAACATCAACTTTTCTGTTTTTGAAATTAGAAATTTAGTGATGAATTAATCTCAATTCTGCTACTAGACAGGGCACATAGCTGTTTTCAGATCGCAGATCGGAGCTCCCCTTCAAGAACAAAATAATAAATAAATTCAGCTTCGTTTGTGCTGCCATCTATTGGAATATTTTCTTACCAAAATGTCGGGACATTTAGCCCTAACGAACCTGTCACTACTGACGTACCCAAAACCCAATTTACGTGGTCGGTAGACATGGAATTTCAGGATGCCATACAAGAAGAACGAGATCACTCACAAGTAATAGGCTTCCCAACAGTCTCAGTACATTCGAAGCACCCTCCAGCTAACGATACCGTTCGCTCCTAATTACTTCACGCGCAAAGCACATACATAGTTCTGGAAACCCTATCTACTACATTGGGGGCAGAGTTTACATCCACCTCTGATGCTGCAATCAGTGTCAGTAAAAAAAAAATCACGGGCGTCAGTGGAAGTGCCCTACCTCCACAAACAGGAGCTAAACCCAAGGTCACAGATAAAGCCAACATTAAGGGCACCCATGCTCTTCACATAAGAACTGTAAACAAAAACACTGCGCGGGAAGAAGTTCAATCATATTACATTCAATCACGAAGCGCATCACGTAGTCGCCGTAAATCACTGGAAGTGCACACCAGTAAAACACCACTCCAATGATCCCCTCAAATAATTGGTCATCGTCGTTTAAATGCACTCAAACATACTCATGCATGTCATGTTCATTCTTTTGTTCTTGCATATGAGTGTCTTGCGATGTTTTGCCACATTAAATATCAATGGCATCATAAGTTTGACGACACGTTTCCTACTTCAGGATTTTTTTCAGGACTTATGATATTGTTATTGCTTCAGGGAGTAAATGATCAAAACTTGGACTGGTTGAGTAGGTACGAATACATAGCAAATGTTGGCCCATCTCTCTGAGGCACAGCTGTCGTTTACAGATCAGGGTTAATTGTCTCGGAAGTGGAGTTACACCCGAGTGGCAGAATAATTTCTCTGCAATGTGAGGACATATTTATTGTTAATGTCTACACCCCTTCTGGATTACAAGGTCGTCTGGCAAGAGAACATTTATTTGAAGATGGCATCAGATACTTTCTCCAGGGCCCTATCAATATTATCATATTAGCAGGCGATTTTAACTGTGTTTTAAACCCTCGAGATCAAATCGACGCTCTAAACAACTGCCGCAGCCTCAAAAGTCTCGTAGACGGATTTAACCTCCATGATGTGTGGGAACTACATGGAACCGACGTCCAATTTACTTTCTATCGTGCCGGATCAGCATCTAGAATAGACAGGGCATATATAGCACGAGGAATGTAGCCTGCATAGTTCCACAGTAGTGCCAGTGTCTTTCCGTGACCATAACGCACTGTATTTTCGATATTTAACTACGTCACGACCACCTATAATGGACACTGGTATTGGAAACTTAACGCAACCCTCCTTCACGACCAAGATGTGCGAAACAAATTTGAAACCCTTTGGAAGAAGCTGCGCAGTAAAAGGTCGCAATATCCATATGATATCACTTGGTGGATCGAGGTTGTAAAACCTGATACAAAAAAGTTTTTCCAGCAAATTTCCAAACAGCGTGCCTGGGAGAGGAGAAGTACTTGAAACTTCTATTATGAGGTAGACTATTATTTGAACTTCAGCAAAAGCAAGCAAATGGCTACGATGTCCTTGGCGAAATGAAAGAGGTTAAGCATTCAATTTTAAATATTCAGGTAAATTATTTAAACGGTGAATGTATTCGAGCAAAGATTCCCTCAGTCATAGAAGAAGAATGTTCATCACTGTTCCATATCTTAACAGAAAGGCGTAAAGGGCAGCGAAAGACCATTACTAAACGTCGGGACGAGCTTGGCTGTACTCAGTCGAACATGGATGATATCCTTCAAATTGGTGCAAAGTATTTCACAACATTTTTCTCCGACGTCCAACAAAATATTGAGCAAACAGATGGGAGCATAAATCAAAATCTACCCAGACTGACCGCAGAGGATGGATCTATGCTGGCAAGTGGTATTACCTCGGCGGAGATTTTCACAGCACTACGCCAAACTCGACATAACCGCTCTCCTGGTCCTAATGGAATACCATATGCATTTTATCAAATAATGTGGAATATACTAGGAGAAGTCCTCCTTATAATTTACCAGGAGATTATGGGAAACCCACAAATCATGAATGAGGAATTTACTGCTGGAATTATTATTTTAATTCCGAAGATCAGAAGACCACTTGGAATGGAGGATTTCTCAATACAGATTGCAAAATCCTTACAAAAATTATAGCATCCCAAATCAAACCGCAACTGCTACAAATTATAGGGCAGTGGCAATCCTATGCAACTCCAGGAAAAAGTATCATCTCGAACTTGTTGGTGTTAAGCAATATTATTATTGTACATGAGAAAACTTCACCTAAACTTCCCCCTACGACACTCGTCAGCCTCGATTTTCAAAAGGCCTTTGATAAAAAAAACATTCATTTCTATGGTCTACAATGCGAACCTTCGGGTTTCATATCGGGTTGATTGAATGCATTACAGGACTGTACATAACAGCACAATCTAGAGTAATCATTAATGGACATCTCACATCGAAAATACCCGTCCGTAAATCTGTTCGTCAAGGATGCCCACTTTCAATGATCCTGTTCATCATAGCACAGGAACCCTTCCTCCGGAGGATAAACCAGAATGTAACAGGTCTGACGATCAATAAGAAGGAAGTGGCAGTACGAGCATATGCCGATGATGTATGTATTGTTCTCACAGACGAAAACGATGAAGACCGTATGCTGAATATCATAAACGAGCTTCAGGAAACATTTGGATCCCAAGTCAATCCAACAAAGTCTGGAATGATATTGCTAGGGCAACATCCGTTACCCACGCCTACTCGATCATTACCTATTGTGCAAAAGGTGAAGATTTTGGGAATTATTTTCCAGAACAAATTTCAAGATATGATTAGTGAAAACTGGGCGATGGTAATCAATAAAGTGAGGCATACCTTATTCCAGCAACATACCAGGTCCCTCAATCTCATACAGAAAGTATGGCACATTAATGTGTTTGCTTTATCCAAGATATGGTATCACGCACAATTCTTACCTGCAACGAAACAAATTAGCCAACTCTTAGAATTGTGTATCGGTCACTACCTTTGGAGTGGATCGCTGTACAGAGTCGCCCGTGATCAATTGTACTAACCAAATCTCCAAGAAGGCCACAATCTAAACTGTGTCGGTATGAAATGTAAAGCCCTCTAAGGACGCACCATCCCCCGATCAATGTCAGGAACGCGGAGTCAAAGAGAACTGACTTTCCTACACCCACCAGCATTTATCATGATACGTGGGCGACATACGACACATATACCAAGCTTTTCGTGCCGTTATCAATGTAATAGACAGTTTACCTCAGGAGAGGAAATCTCAGACGGATTTAATTCAAAGAAGAATCTATACACTTATTTGCTGAAGGGGCAACAGAAGCCGCTGTCAATAGAACATAAATTCACCCAAAGACATTGGAGAACGATTTGGTTGAATGCCTCAAATAAATGCATCCCAAAACAGTGGAGATCCACACTCTACTCTGTGATCAACATTGTGCATACGGCGACTAAACGCACACGTCACAATATGGCTGAGGATGCTCAATGTAGACGATGTGGAGATGTCGACACAATAGTGCATCGAGTGACATCCTGCCAAGAGGCTCGAACCGTTTGGACCTGGACGACTGCTATACAGCGGAGAATACATCCGGGGATAGACCACTTACCAGCGGAGTGCACAATGGTTTGCGATTTTGAACTTATTGGGAAACTAAAACAAAACACTGTAACCAGGGTTATAGCGGCAGCAGTGGATTGGAACATAACAGCGCACGAAAGAGGTGGGGACACCTTAAGGGTCTTTGTAAGTTCCATCAGAAGAATATGCTGGACAATGGTTCAAAGAAAAAGTGTACAGAAGTAGGTCAGCCCTTTATGATGGCCTGTAGGAAATTTGGGCTCGTAAGCCCTCAATAAAAATCCTTTTGTAGATCTCCAATAAACAACTAGTCGTCTAATAGAAATCTAATAGACGTCCATCCCTAGACGCCTGGTGGCCTATTACTGATCTACGTTAGACGTCTATTAGACGTCTAAATGGCCACTTTTAGACGTCTATATAGATCCATTTTAGATGTATATAATAATTCCCACATGGCAAATAGACGTCTATCAGACGCAAAGTACTCGTCTATTAATAGACGTTTGGAGCAATTAATGTTGGTCTACATTTGGTGTAATCTATGGTCTAATAGACGCCTTAATGTCGCCTATTTTTCGTATAGTAGACGGTCTAGCATAGACGGCGTGTAGAGAGTCCCTTTCAACTAATCATTTAAACAAACTACAAATCATATCCACATTTCTCGTGCCTTTAGAGTCTCTTCCATCCACACAAGCCCTGGGCACGGCTTCAGACAATTTGAAACCTCAGGATAAATTTCCATGTTGTACTCACCGGGATTTGAACCTAGGACCTCCGAATTCTAAGGACGGCGCGTTATCCACTAGACCACGGGCACTGGGTACACGGTAACCTGTCTGTAGTACTCTTGTATCGCTAACTATTCAGGGAATTTCTACGTGATATAAGAAATGCTATGGCCACAACACTTTTAAATTCCTATGTGGTCATATTGGATGAAAATCCTTAAAGCCTATCGATAGAAAGCATCCACCATTTAATAGAAGTATATTAGACGGCTGTCTGGCTGCTTGAAATGCTACTTGGTGAAGTTTTGTGACTGTCCTAAATTTATAGATTACTTCATCCAATAGACGTCTATTAATTGTCTACTTACCTGATTTCAATAAACTAACGCTTAAATTTAGTGTCTATCTTATGTCTATGGCTACACAGAAATATTCTCTATATTTCACCACTTAATAGACGTCTAATAGATTACCTGTCGGATTGGAAAATTAAGCTGCTAACACTTTGTGTCTACTTTGAGTCTAGGAATAGACTGTACAGTTTGTCATCTAATAGACGTCTAGACCTGTTCGAACTCCTAAGACACGCAAAAACTTTTAGGAAATACGAATTTTTATACGATTTCATGGACGCGTCGAATATATAGGAAAGACGACATTCCGAAAAATGTTGGACTAGTACCTGGTACTGGTAGTCTACCTGTTCGAAACCCTAAGACATACGCATACATCTTTTTGAAATACGCATATTTTTAAAGAGTGTTTTCTCTGATCTTACAGACGCGTCAAGTACGTCTATGGAAGACGATATTTCGACGATATTTATACGAATTTTAGACTGTATCAGGTACGACTGTTGTAAGCAATAATTGCAGCATTTCAAATGAAAACTGTTTAAAGTCGACCGTCAATGTAATTGAGAGCTATTCCATTGACATCTAGAGACAGATGTCTAGACGTCTATTAGACCTCAGTAGACGCGTCTATTTGATTATTGGGGCACCGAAGCACGTGGACGTTTGGCACGTGATGATAGTTGCGCACACACGGTATTTTTCAAGCTTTTGTTAAGTTTCACTGCGCGTGCTCTCTTAAAATGTTTCAGGGATTTTTTTTCTGATATCTTCAGTGAAATGCTTTTTAACTGATCTTCGGTGGAAATACACAGGAGTTCAGTGGTCTTGGGTCGGTCACTGAGACATCATTGCGTTAGTCGCTGATCCTAAAGTGAAACATTCCGTGAGACTATCAGTAAAATTTGATGGTGCACTGAACATCATGTGTTCTTAATGCCATATCCTTCACTGAGTTATCAACATTAGTTCAATGGAAACAATATGGTCTGCTTTCCAGTTCGATTCCATGAATCTACCCACAGATCAAAGTTCAAACCCTGCCTGGGGCAACGTGATATACTATTATTTTTTCCCAGTCTTATACTTAATCAAATTGATTATTAAGGCTTGTACATCTCGTTAAACATGGTTATTTATTACTATTATCGTTAGTTTACTGGAAAATCGGATAAATAATCCCGGGAAACGCGAGTAAACATTCACTGAAAACTTCAGTGGATTTTCACTGCTGGAAAAGTCAGTGGACATTCATTGTAATTTTAGTGAAGTTCCACTGAAGTCAGAACTGTGGACTTAAGTGATTTATATGGCCTTTAAGCCACTGATACAAACCGATATCTGAATAACGTTATTAGTACGCATTACACGATTAAGGTATCATTTTTACGAGTGAAGATTTTAATTAACGTCCTTACTGGTGGGCGCAACTTTGTTGTTCCTACCGAAACCGATATCCGAATATTAGTCCAAGTTACGGTTTTAAGGGATATTTTTGAGAGATTTATTCAAGTAACATTATTTCTGGCAACACTACATTTTGTTCCTGTGGTAACCGATTTTTATATGTGTAGGCCTTAGAGGTATGTACTATTACATGAAGATTATTGTGTAGGTGTATTATTCAAACTTCAATCGCATGATTAGGACACAAGAATTAGTAAAATCCGATTTTAAAATTTCGCACAGACACCATCTTGTGGTTCTGGAAACAATTGTAATAAATTAGATGCCAGTGGATTAAAATTTGTATAAGCATATACCGTACCAAGTTTCACTGTGCCCGGGTGATTAAATCGCGAGAAGCGTCCATTTAAATATTCAAACATTTCGCGTCACCGCCAGGTTGGATTTGTACTCCCCAGGTTATTGAAAGTTCCAAAGATGAACTTATGTTTATAGCCTCTATCAACATGCAAAATTTCAGTTTGACTGCTGTCATAGATTTTGTGAACCGTCTAAATATTTCGGATGCTCACCATGTTGGATTGTAATATATGTAGACCATAGTGTTATGTACTATTAGATGACTGTTATTGCATAGGTTCATTATTCAAACGTTGACATCTATCGCATAATTGGGACACAAGAAATAAAAAAATAAAAAATTTGCACAGCCGCCATCTTGAGTTTATGTAAACAATTTAACTAAATTAGATGTCATTGCATTACAATGTATATAAACAATTGCTGTACCAGGTTTCACTGCGTTCGGATGGTTAAATCGCCGGAAAAGTATATTTAAATGTTCAATTTCGCTTGGCCACCATGTTCGTTTTGTAGTTAACAGGTTTTTGAAAGTCACTTAAGTGAACTTCTAGTAGTGACTTTTATCACCGTACAAAATTTCAGGGTGATATCGGTAACAGTTTCGGAGATATAGAATGCCAGTGAGATATTTCGCACAGCCACCCTGTTGGATTGGTGAAAAATAATAAACTTTGAAGGGCACGATCGGGGTCGGCCAAAATAGTACTATGACCTTACCGAATTTCATTGAAATCGCTCCAGCCGCTTAGATTTTATTAGATTGTGGGAAGGGGGTGAGGAGGGTGGTGGGGAGGGGGGAGGGTGCACACCAAGGCCCTGCGTAGGTAGTGCCTGCAGTATGTTCTATGCTGTTACACCCTTACGGACAGTCTAAGAAGTAAGCCACCAGCGCGTGACGTCATGTCATGTCAGTAGGTAATCTGTGTCCTTGACTCTCCCCGCCTGCCGCTAGCTACGTGTGCAAGTGAGCTGTGTATAGTATAGCGTGGTACTCTGCAAGCCAGGCAAGTGCTTTTAGGGCCATATGACCCAGGCGCACACTGTCAGCACTGTCTCTACGCTGGAACTCGTCAGTTCAGTGGCGCGTGGCCAGCCTGTCGCGGCTGGATTTCTCAAAGCCGTTCTTCTCTTCTCTTCATATTATTATTATTATTATTATTATTAGCAATAAAATGTTATTGGATACCGATAGACTACGTCTCATACTGTTCCCGAGTACATTGTAGATCAATTCTCCATTATTGAATGGATTCATTTGATAGCAAAATTATGCCATTTATATTTAAGTTAGGCATACCCAAACACGATAAGTTATTAAAAAATGTTGATGTTGTTTCTTTCCCTTTTTCGAAACGTACCACAAGCTTTCAATTCTCTTTGAAGCCTATCGTTTGTTCTAAACGACCTGTCTTGTTATGCCGATGGTTACTTCACATCTGATGGTGGGGTCCTGCATAAATCTTGTATCCTTCTTACGGCCAATAACAATTATTATTTTATTGTACTTTTGCTTCTAACACGAAGAAACACGAAAACATGGATCGCGGAACATTTCTGAAATGTTACAGATGCATCTTAGATCTATGTCGGTGATTCCTAACGTTTGTAGTGAATCCCCTGCTTAATTATGGTGTTTGAACGTGAGCTAGGTTATCAGACACTCTGCAGTGTTTGCAGCATACAGTCTCACACAAGAGAAACCTTTGTTTCCACCTATTTGTGGTTGACTACTCCCTTTCATGTGTACTTCTGGATAAGTTGTTCTCCATAAAATATGGTGATTAGACACTTTCGCAATCAACCAGCAAGTTCATTTTGTTTTTTCCATACATCCACTTCAGCCTTAAGTCTCAAGTATTCCCTTGGTTCCTAACTAGTAAATCACCGTCTTCATCGTTACCACCATCTTCATCATCATCACCGTAATGACAACCTCATTCGTTGTACAAACACAAATTACGCACCATGTCACCATGCCTTCAAACAATTCTTGCACTCTCTGTATATATGTGGCACCGTCTCCTTACATGATGATTACTATACTTTGGATGTTCATTCACTGAAAATTGCGAAATTAGCTTCGAGGTTTTCCTATGCCCAGAACATAGAATGCTATGAATATCAAATGATCTTAAATACGATGTGTGGATAACATATAAATATGCAATTGGATTAACTCACGACGGCTACTTGTAACATTGGCCTTTGAGAATATTTTACGGAAGCTATTCTAACAACTCTACGAGGTGATTTTCTCTCAGAGTTCCCATATGAATGTTCGAATTGCAGAATAAGAATGTAGGAAAAAAGGAAACACGCTCCCACTGACCTGGTGCAAGTCCTCGAAATGAACACCCCTTTGATGACTTACGTATCGTCGATACCATTTCTGTAACTCAAACCGAAATTAAATTTCTTGGCAGGGCAGGGAATTAAACCCGGACTACCGGGGTGACAGCCAAGAATGTTAGCCGCTACACCACAAGGTGATCTATTTCATTGTCAGCGCAATTTATTGCACGATGCCATGTAATTTCTGCACGAACTATCATAGTACACATTTCTTCGTATTTTTGGCATTACATAGACCCTGGTAAGTTAGAGAGATGGTTCGCATACCATAACCCTCGAGCCGAATAGTTCCAAAAACCAACAAACAACCAAAAGTAATACCGACAAGCTGGTAGAAAGACAGACAACATATTTTGTAATTTTCAGAGAAAATTGTTTTACAATGAATACTCTTGGTCTCCATACTGTTGAAATAATGAAAATTGTCCTAAAACTTCAAAAGTTAGAAGGATTTCATGTCAAATTGCTTATTTTGCCGTATATCTTATGTGCAGGTAAATTCCATGAGTTATTGTTTCAGGCGTTGTTGAAAATACGAATAAAAGACATAAATTACCTCAGATTGCGACGGAATATTGTTCAGTTTAAAAACCTGATAAATTTACTAACGCACGTTTCTCGAATTCACATATCCCTGAACAGCATCAATCTAATCAGTTGGTGAAATCAGAATCTTGTTATTTAAATAGACTATAGCTTTATAGTCCTAATGTTTTTTTTGTTCTACCCGTAATTATTTCGGTTGCTATGAGGTAGGGGATGTGGTGAGACAGTTTCCTTGTGGGAATGATATTACGGATAGATGCTCTTCATGACGTCAATCTCATGAGGGGATTTAATGACTAATGAAATTAATGAGGTAAGGTATGAAATGACTGTGTGTGGTATTTCGAGTTCGGTGTAGTCTGACCATCACGTTAGCGTGTGTAGCTACCTCGGCTGGTTTGTGAAATTATGTCAACAAATTTAAAATAATATTTTAACTCTCCTGATTCCATACCGGCCCCTGTTACTGTCACATGCATGATACCAATATGCTTGATTCCATTTTTAGGATTATTATATCTCGCTGCACCTGCTGTATCACCCAAAAAGTAGGGGCAGATGACCCCTTAAAACAACAATAACTAACCCAAAAAGTATGCAACTTCCGGTATCCTTGTTGCAGATCTGGTTCATGTACGTCGAAATATCATGTTTTATACGTCTTCGGTGTGTTTCTTTAAGGAGTGACTTTCCCACTATGATATTTTTGTGCTCCCCATGCACAAAAGACGTTATGTGCACGGCAGACCACACGCATATGACAAAATGTTGGCTCTAGTGCGCCTAGTGTCCCGGCTCTGCGCTCAGTACTAAACGTACTGGGTACTGCAGTACCCGATCAAATGGACAGTGATTGTGCGACTAAGCGCTGCAGTGCTAATGTGATGTGCTGCACTGCTCAGAAATGGGCAAGATAGGGCTGCGCTTCGCCGGCACGAGTAAATTTCACGCTAGCACTGCTTCACCTTGCCCATTGCACGGCCCTGTGCACACACACACGGGTACACACACACACGGAAAAAAGGTGATCTCTTAAGCCTATTTATTCATAAATAAAAATAGGCTAAATACGAGATTTTAAAATTTCGCACAGCCACCAACTTGTGGTTATGAAAACAATTCAGTTTGATTGCTGTCATAGATTACTTGACATTGAGAATCGTCTAAATATTTCGGATGGTCGTCATGTTGGATTTTTATTTACTTTGTAGACCATAGAACTAGGCACTATTAGATGACGATTATTGCGTACGGTAAGTTCATTGTTCAAACGTTGGCTACGATCGCATGATTAGGACACAAGAAATTAAAACTTAATTTTTAAATTTCACACAGGCGCCATCTTGAGGTTATGTAAACAAGTGAGCAGAATAAGACGTCAGTGCATTACAAGGTGTATAACATTTGCTATACCATTTGACGGTGTTCGGATGGTTTAATCGCGAAAAAAAAAAACTATTTTAATGTATCAACTTCGCTTGGCCCCCATGTTCGTTTTTTACTTAACAGGAATTTTGAGAGTCCCATCTAGTAGTTCATTTTATCACCGTACAAAATGTCAGGGTGATATCTGTAACAGTTTCGGAGATATGGAATGCCAGTGAAATATTTCGCACAGTTGCCATGTTGGATTGGTGAGCTGTAATAAAATTTGAATATCACGGTCAGGGTCGGACAATATAGTACTATCACCTTACCGAGTTTCATTGAAATCGCTCCAGCCGTTTATATTTTATTAGGGGGGGGGGGGACACACACACATACGCACACACACGGACTAAATGTGATGTCATAAGCCTATTTTTTTTTCATAAATGAAAATAAAGAAGAAAGCTTTTCATTCGGTCATTCGTGTTGACCGACTGAATAGCTTTCTTCATTAGAAATAACCATCACTGAAAAATGGCTTCTATCAATACTAAATGAAAATAGGATAACAAGTAAACGAAAAGCAAGAACGGGAGGTTTCATTTAGGAGAGAAATACTCTTATTGGTCACAAAGGAGTGAAAGTTTGGTGTGTAGGTTACACTCTGCCTTATATGGCAACACTGCGAGAAGGTGAGTTCGATTCCCATCTTAGCCATCTTAGAGTGTTTTTCCGTGGTTTCCCACTTCCACTCCAGGAAAATACGTGGATAGTTCCTAAGCCAAGGCCATGGCCAACTCCAAAAATAACTAAGTTTATCAGACAAATTACATAAACACCTCAACTACATGGTACTGATGAACAATAGGCTATGTTCCAAACCGCTATATGAAGCAACAAGAAATATTTCGAATCAATGGGATCCATCGTATTGATTTTAGGAAACCTGTTTCTAACGTAGGCTACAGTATGACTGCGATCGAAACGAGCAAGGTGCCTTGCCCTGTCTGATGGAGCACGCGCTCAGATTGAAATCACTATGTTGATTATTATTGATATTTCAAGAAGTAATTATCCTATGTTTGAATAAATAATTGGCCTGGAATAACATATAGCCCAGCATCGTCACTTCACGGTCACCTTCCATGCGTGTTCGGGTAGCGGACAAATAGACACTTCCATAACGTTATTGACGACAATATTTTCTGAAATAACGGAATCAATTTCTCCGCTTAGAATAACGTTACTGATAGCGCATAGCTGGTAAAAATCGCCTGTATACCGTTACTAGACTTATAACGTTGTTGGTGGGTTCGCATTTCGAAATAACTGAATTAATTTTTCTGCCCTGAATAACGTTATTGATAGCGTATAGCTGGTAAAATTTCCTCGTATACCGTTACTAGACTTATAACGTTATTGGTGGGTTCGCATTTCTAAATAACGAAATTATTTTTTCTGCCCTGAATAACGTTATTGATAGCGTATAACTGGTAAAAATCTCTCGTATACCATTACTAGGCTTATAACGTTATTAGTAGGTTTGCATTTTGAAATAACCGAATCGATCACTCTGCCTGAATAACGTTATTGATGGCGCTCAGCGGGTCAAAATCGCTGTCATACCGTTACTAGATTTATAACGTTATTAACGGGAGCGCATTTTAAAATAACGGAATCTTTTCCTCTGCTGGTTATAACGTTAACAGCACAAACCAGGGACAATTATAACCCCTTATTTCGTTGCCGCACTAAAAACGTTATTCATATACCATTTGTTTTGGATACGGAAGCAGTAACGTAACAAAAATTAATTCGTTATTTTTGACAATTCTGTTACGTTATGAAGCCTTGTCCTCCAGGTTGGGGTGTTGGGGGGTTGGGCGTAGGGCTAACGACCCTATCCTGGAAGAAAAAGCATTGTTACGAAACCAACAAAATGCATGCCTCAGACAAGTGAACCTGAAGACGAACATGGCAGTGAATTACGGAATAATGATAAACGGGCTTCGATATTAAATTTAAGAAGAGGAACTTAAGAAGATGAAGATTAAAGGATGGTGGGAAAGATAAAGAAAAGAAAAGTTTGGACGTGTATTGTGAAGGAGACCAAGGCTCTCCCAGGGCTGTAGCACCGAGGAAGTAAGTATCAATTAACTTCACAATACTTCAAAATAAGTACGTATTAGATGAAAGTTACAGCTAATTTATGCTGTGTGATATCAATCTGTTCCAAAAGTAGCCAGCTTTTCAGAGTTTCTGATTTCGTATAGCACTTACTTGTTTATTATTAAGTCATAGTTGTTACTTTTCTTATAAGCACTGACAATCGATTTGATCGGAAACTGTATGAATGCATTAGACATAATACGTGTCTTCCTTGCAACACATGTGCAAAGTTTCTGCAGACCGGCTACGTGGATCAGCGGTAATGTTCTCGCCTGCTGTTTCCAAGGTTGGAGGTTCGAATCCTGGTGCAGTCAGCTGACATTTGAGGGTGCGCAAATGCAACGGAGCCATGTCAGTAGATTTACTGGCACGTTAAAGATCCCCTTCGGGGAAAAATTTTGGCATCCCGATGTCTCCAAAAGCCTCAGTAGCTTTTTTTTTTTTTTTTTTAGCGTATGGCTTTTAGTGCCGGGAGTGTCCGAGGACATGTTCGGCTCGCCAGTTTTATAGCTGCTTCGAGACGGACACCCAATGGGTGAGCTACAAGTACCGTTGGGGAGGGAAGGAGGGAAGTTGGAATGTAAGGACGAGGAGTTGGAAGGTAGCGGCTGTGGCCTATAGTTAGGGACCAACCCCAGCATTTGCCTGGAAGGAAGATGGGAAACCACAGAAGACCATCTTCAAGGTTGCCGGCGGGGGGATTCGAACCTCCTCGCCTCCCGGATGTGAGCGACTGCCATCAGTCATGCCGTAACCACCACGGCTAACTCACCCGGTGCCTCAGTAGCTAAAAGAGACGTAAAGCCAATATTATATATAATGAAAGTTTCTGCAGGATCAGGAGATTCTCTTGCAAGTCATGCACCATTGTGGTGTTTGAAGCCATATTTTCAGTGTTGCCTTAGTAAACAAGAGTTTAGTGCTTTTCAGTCGGTCAACACGAATGTTCGTGTTGACCGACTGAAAAGCACTAAACTCTTGTCATGCACCATTCACAGACCCGATGAGTGATTTTCTCCATACTCACGCCAGACAACTGCAGCGATCGTGCCATATTTCAAGTTCCTGAAGCATTTATTGAAATTTGATGGTGGTGGTAATGGTAGTGACTGTTGTTTTAATTGGCAGGACTTTGAGGTCATCTGCCCCTTTCAAAAGCCTCGACACTAATAATCCAATTATAGCCCAGCCGAGGCGACTGGAGTCCTGCATGGTGTAGCGCCACTCTAGTATCGAACACAACGCCATCGCAACACAGCCAGCTGAGGGGGGCAACTGAAGCACTAAGCATCTTTTAAGCGAGGCCACAATCATCGGCATTACTGAAAGTCGTACGGTAACATACTTTATACACAATTCGTATAATATTTATGGAATTTCTTGCTTGCAGAATTTTAATAGTTTTTGCAATATTGGAACATCTTTCATCAACTGAAAATATTGCTGAATTTTCCTGCAAATAATGCAATGTCCATGTCACCCAGTGTTTTCATATTTACTGGAGGTTTGCTACTTTTACGAAGTGACGTAATTTTGCACGTTCCTCTTCTTCAAGTTGGTTCTTCTTTTGTACCATAAATATTGATTTCCTACTGTAGCCAGTTCAAGTAATAGCCCGTCGAGAAGCATTTGTAACAGGCATGTTCATACTTCCTTTCCTCACTCAGCCACAAAACTTAATAACATTAGAAATAACACACAGAGTTTGTTCAAGTATAACTTTGCTTTATTTACGCTTCATCACTAGCACATTAGCTGATAGGTGACTCTATTGAAAACTGATATGAACCAGAATTTATCCTATAGTATTTCCGTGCAGTGTGTTAACATCATTTATCACGTTTCCTGATATCCACTCGCCTTGTTCGGGTAATACATACACTACTACAGGGCGCCCGAGAATGTTCTCCGCAGTGGGTACGTGCAGCTGTGAGTGGTTGAGTCATGAGTGTTAGTTGGCTGCACTGCACTGCACTGCACTGCACTGTGTCCTTCAAAGCGGGACTTCCCCGTGTGAGCTGTCGATGTGTATCGCGATAAGCGCGCCAGCCTGCAGGTCTTCAGCGTGTATTACAGTCAGCGAGCGTTCAGATAGATTATTATTGGAAGAGTGCAACAGTATATAGGCGGTAATGTTTACTACTGAAGAGAGAGTTTTTTTTTTGGTGGAATACGTTTTTCGCGAAGGCGATTGTTTACAGAAAATGTAAAATTAAGATTTCAGGCGCGGTTTCCTAATTCAAAGTGTCCAAACCGTGATACCGTTCGGGATTTGGCAAGTAAATTTCGTGTGACTGGCTCAGTTCACGATGTACCGGGAACAGGCAGGCCTACGCTTTTAACAGACGAAGAACTTGATGACATTTCCGATATAATGCTGCGTAGTCCAAGTAAATCAACACGAAAATTAGCTCAACAAACAGGAATCTCTAAGTCGACAGCACATAGAGCTGTAAGAGACAAGCTACAGTTGTTCCCTTATAGTGAGCGATGTATGGAAGATAGACATATCTCGCGGACTTTTTTGTAGAAATTTTCATGCTGAACAATTCTTACACTCATAGTATTTAGATATTTTTAACGGTTTGCCCAGCGTAAACTTACAAAGCGCTCGACGCCAGGTATTTTATCGACTTCTCCACTAAAATAGTTACTGCTCGGCTTCCTTTGATCATAAATAAATTATTTTCTACAGAAATCATACTCGATATATCCTTTACAGAATGGTGAAAACCGCATCAAAATCCATCCAGTGGTTCTCGAGTTTACCCGTAACATTCAAGAATCGGGGACTTTGTTTTATACTAAGTAGAGATGTTGCAAGCGGCAGCCATGCTACGAACGTAACTGCTGTAGCTAGCTCTCCCAGACGCATGTAGGCGCTGCGGAGAACATTCCCGGACTCACTGTATAAACATTACAATAACGCAAAGAATCAGACACTTCTCAGACTATCATCAATTTAGATTTTTCAGTCGTTCAAGAAGCTTTTGTCCAATTAGGTTAGGCGGGGATACAGGGTGGGTGGAGACAGATCAGTTATCCGATAACATACGATTCTCCAGATCAGGAAGCACCGAAAGACGTGAAATACGTATAGTAAAAGGGGCGTGGTTTAGGAGGAAACAGGAGCAATAGTACGCCACGCTTGGCAACACTGCTTGCTACCGTGTACAAGACCGGATTGAGGAAGTGCCACGGGACCGACAGAACAGCCGGTATTCACCGGGGTAGGTCTCGCAGACAACTGATAAGTTAAGGCCAGTTCCACGGAGGGGAGGTAACTTGCCCAACCAGTTCCCACAGACTAGGAACAACAGAGTTCCGAATATGCTTCCCTTCCCCTCTAAGATAAGACAGCTGACGCGAGTCCTTAACGTGACAAATAACCTTCCCGAAAATGATGTCGTAACATGGAATTGTTTGAGAACCACTCGCCGTCGGCAGATCCACCCCAGACATTATATCATTGTTTTTTTTTAATGCTGCACAGCATGGTGCAATCCCAAAGTCATAGGACCAACGATTCGCCTGCGAGACATGATTAAAAAATGTCGCTAAATAGTTTTTCCCCGCAAAATCTTGCACCTTTCACTATAAGTTTTTCACGTCTTTTGGCGCGTCCTGATAACATCCTTCCCTGAAACAAATTGCATATACTGTATTAACATCAAATACTGTACATAAAACGCTAAGGTGTATGTTTCACAAAACTCAAGCTCCTAAACCAGACGGAGTAAGAAGGTGCGGCTTGTGCCAAAATCTTCCAAGTCGTCTCAATAGTACAGGAAAATTCTTGAATTTCTTGAAACGTCAACACAAATATATTTATTTGTTTTAAACGTGCGTTTAAAGAAATAAACAAGACGATAACCCCTGCAAGACTGTATCACGTCGAGTCCGCACAACAGTAAAGCTGGGCGGCTGATTTATAGACATGCAAGAATTTCACGCACATGCCTTTTAATTATTGTTATCATCATTATTAATATTATTACTATTAATCCTCCGTGGCTTAGGCGGCAGCACGCCGGCCTCTCACCGCTGGGTCCGTGGTACAAATCCCGGTCGCTCCATGTGAGATTTGTACTGGACAATGCGGAGGCAGACAGGTTTTTCTCCGGGTACTCCAGTTTTCCCTGGCACAAATTTAATTCCAGCAACACTCTCCACTGTCATTTCATTTCATCTGTCATTCATTTAATCATTGCCCCAGGGGAGTGCGACAGGCTTCGGCAGCCGTCACAGTTCATATCCTCATCACTAGATGGGAGCTTCATTCATTCCATTCCCTGACCCGGTCGGTCGACAGGAAGCAGGCTTGTAACGTTAATTAATGCCCCATGTTGGTAGCGAATTGTAACAGTCTTCCTTAGGCTGGGATGACAAGTGAAACGGTTTCGCTACCCCTAACTGTTGGGAGATAAATGTAACTGTTTACCTTCGCCTAAGCTATGTTGTTTTAATGGGCGCCAAGACCTCAACGCAATGTTGAAATCTAAATTTGTATTTAACAACGTCTAGCTCTGACAGAACACATTCAAGACTCTATTCACTCAGATCGTGGTATGATTTGATCATTAACCCAACAAACAATTGTATCAGGAGAAGGAATTGGTCTATATCTAATGCTACCTACTGAAAGCAAAGATTGCATTGTAAAAGAAATGAATTTATTATATAAAACAAGAATAGCAAAATTAATAATAATAATAAGTTTAAAATTTAAATAGGAGCGTTGTGATTTTAATATTACCGATAGAAAATTACGTGAAAACGGAGTCTGATAAATTATTGATTTTACTCTTATTCCCAAGCTATGAAGTTACTGAAATATGAAATATAAAACCAAGAGAAATGAGAGATTGCGTATTTCTGCGTCATTCGCGCTTACCACTGGAAATTGCCGAAACATTTCCCTCGTACTGGATGATGCTGTGAGCTTCCCACAGTCTCCTGGACGTCGACATCTTCGTCGATATTTGATGAGATTCTGGTAGATTAGATAATTCTATGGTCCGTACCTCGGACCCAAACACTCGTACAACCGCACTGGTTAAGTTTTACAAAAGTTAGTCCTCCAATCCACGGAACATCGGAGCGATTCCCGCGTACAACCGTACTCGTTAAATTCTATACAGATAGTCGCTAACTCCACCGAACATCGGAGCCACTCGGACGCGCACCCATACTCGTCAAGTATTTCACAGATTGTCCTCGTTCCACGGCGCGTCGAACGATATATGCACCTGTCGCATTCCCCCTCTTCATCCGACTTGTAGCTTGCGTGGTCCTCACTGATTGGCTGACCCACCACGCGATCTACCCCTCCTCCGGGTCATTACACACGGCGCGGCGATGATGAAGTCGATTTCCGTTCCAACTATTCGCCTTTCCTGGACGCTGCGACCCAGGATTGCGTCATGCTTTCCGACAAGATTAAGCGTGTACTTGAATTCCCAGTGAGTCACGTCTCTCGATATACCCTAACTGACGAAAACTCCGTAAAATTCCGCAATCACATAATTTTCTATGATATTGTCGTTCGTAATAATTTGCTTGATAGCGTTTTCTAAGACATAGAAAACCTATCTGAATGCTAATATTTTTTATAAAATGCTCCGAAAATACCTTAATAATAATTATAATAAATTAATAATAATAATAAATTACCATGAAAAATTCTCTTGGCTGAACAATTTGCCGCGTAAATAAATATAGAATTGCTTCCTACTGACTTATGCCAGTTGCATAAAAACCCCTCGAAAAACACGTTACAGGCTGTGGATTTTCATTTTCATCATTACTAGGGCCCGGATGTTAATGACATGTCATCTTTTTACTGAACTGTCTAAAACAACGCTGAAGTACAAAGAAACTCCGGACGGGCCACCCCGTCTTCAAATTATGTTATTTTTATTTTGCATCTTTTTGCATTTTTTTGGTGCTATTTTTCCATTTTAAGAGCATTTTTTAAAGTTTGGTAGAATTTTTTGGTCATATTTTAGAGAAATAGGCCTTTTAAGGTCATTTTTCTCCAATTTAGTCATGTCACAGCTTTATATGAGGGATTTACGTCTCTCAGAGTAAAGAAGAAGCTAGTGGCTGATACAAGATACCGGTAATTTAAAATATTGAAATAAAATATTTCAGTATTGCTATTAGTAGAAAAATATATATCTTGGACGCAGAAGAACGGTACCGTTTTCGTCGCAAACCAGTTATTTGCGGAATGGAATGTTATCTGCTCTGTTGACCAAGGTTAGCTGTGGCGGGGTAGAAAGGGGAAGGGATGTGTATTCTTGTCTCAGTTCCGCATAGTTCACGGCGAGAGATATCGTTCATTACCGCTCTCTCCATTTTATAGTGCATTTTTCGAGTTTTTGAAATATTGGTGAGTTTTTTATTATTATAAGATCATTTTCTCCATTTTATAGTGCATTTTTTGAATTTTTAGGTCATTAATTAGTCATTTTTGAAAATTTTAAGTGCATATTTTAATCTTTTTACGGCATCAACTTCCGGGCTTTAATCATTACTATTATTATTATTAGTAGTAGTAGTAGTATTAGTAGTAGTAGTAGTAGTATAAACGGGGAAATCTAGGATTAAACGTTTCACCGCTACGTGGTTTACCTAAAATTCCTACTTTATCAGTGAATAATATAAATACATATATGTTTTCAGGAAAGTGTGTTTATATATATTGGGCCGATAACCTAGATGTTAGGCCCCTTAAAACAACAATTATCATCATTATCATCATCATGTTTATATATATACAGTAGTTACCCTGCCTAATCTAGCATGACAACAGCGTGTTGACCGACTGAAAAGTATAAGTTGATAGTTTGTACAGGCAATAATGATAAATGGCTTCAAATTTTCTCACAGATGCCAGACACACACGAGGCCAATGACGAAGTTATCCCAACCATCGCACCCCATAGGACTACGTATGCACCCTTAGCTTTAGAGTTATGGACATCGCTATAGTGAAAGAACTTAAAGGCGAATGCAAGAGCACATTAAAGCAGCACAAAGGAGCCGAGCTTTCAATTCGTCGCGTTGCCATGGCAGCCGACAGCAAGGCAGTCGAGTCAGTTTAATTACCTTGTGGTATAGCGGCTAGCATTCTTAGCTGTCACACCGGAGGACCGGGTATGATTCTCAGCCAAGAACTTTAATTCTAGTTCGGGCTGGAACGGGGTAAACTCAGCCTCGAGAGTCAAAACTGAGAAGAGGAAAGTTTGATTCCCACCTCAGCCATCCTGGAAGTGGTTCTCCGTGGTTTCCCCACTTCTACTCCAGGAAAATGCTTGGATGGTTCCAAACTTAAGGCCATGGCCGCTTCCTTCCCAATCATCACCTGAATTACAAGTACACACAGTATTACAGCTACCACAATAACACAGGTTATCCCACAAATTCTACACACACCCAATTATACGGGGCTAAATGACCACAATGTCAAAGCCCTCCAATTGAAACAACAACAACAGCATAATTTTGAATGTTGTAACAACACAGTATGACGCAATAAGATAAACACAGATGAATCTCTGCCATATGGGTTAAAGATCAAGGCCACATTATTCGTACTCTTTGCTTGTTCAGCATTCTTGGTTGTTACCACGGAGGTCCGGGTTCGTTTCCTCACTCTTTCAACAGCCATGCAAATACGCTGCACTTCTAATTACAGAAATCACTTCTGAATAATTAATTTCCGCCTAGACAGCCATACTCACACGTAGCACTTAGATTCGGAGTACTGAAATAAGTATTCTAATGAGTCCCTAAGTTAAGTACATGAACTTAAATACCCGAGGAACTGCCATCCCCCGCTGCCTGTGCAAATCATAGTTCCTGCGCCTCAGCCAACCAATCATGGCTTCGTTTATAAGTCTCAGATCCCCATTCCTCCGTCCACCAATCAAAAAGCCTCTCTCACTCCAGATTCAAAATGACGACCACCAATCACAGACACACGTTCGCTGAGCCATATCTGGTTAAGACAGCGTTGCCATCTCGCTAGACCGATGAGGCAAGAAACTCGCCCATGCGTCTTGGGTATAACTCTAGCACTCAAATTCCTATTCAGGAATAACACTCCTCCAAGTTACATCCTGACAGGCTTAAATAAATGTAACATTTGATAAAGATATGAACTTAAAATAAACAATTAGTTCCGTGAAGAACTAACTATCCTATTTTCATATATCCCAATCGTCTTACTTAGGACACGAGATGTGAAAACGAGATTTAAAAAAATCATAGCCGCCATTTTTAAGTTCTCGCCGCCATGTTGTTGAAAGTCCTATATGTTAAATTGTGTTAATAGCCTCTATCAACATCAACAAAAGTTCAGTTTGATTGCTGTAATTGATTCGTAGATATTAAGAACCGTCAAAATATTTCGGATGGTCACTATGTTGGATGGTTCTACATGTAGGCCATAAAAATATGTACCATTCGATGAAGATTATTGCGTAGGTTCATTATTCAAACGTTCACTTCGATCGCATAATTAGGACACAAGGAATAAAACTTAATTTTAAAATTCCGCACAGCCGCCATTTTGGGAGTATGAAAACAATTGAATTAAATTCGATACCGGTAGATTATACTTCGTACAAACATTTGAATGAAAGAATGAATAAAGCCTGTAGTGTCCCTAGAAGGGCAAAGGCCTCACTCGAAAGGGGGAGCTCGTTGATTATATCTCAAGTGGTGAACTAGTCACGTGAGATGATTAGTTTTGCCACTATGACAGTCATAATGTTTACTTGAACCACTGTCTTCCTAACTCCTTCCAATCCGTTCTTTGTCTTGCTGTCTTGGACCAAGTGAGTCCCGAGTAGCTGTCGGAAGTCGTCCGCCCATTTTCTTCTCGGTCTGCCGTGGCTTCGGTTGCCTTAGTATGGGTCCCACATGGTTGCTCTCTGCGCCCATCTGCTTTGGTTAAGTCTCGCGACGTGCGCTGCCCATTTCCACTTCATTCTGGCGGTCTTCTGCGCGACGTTCCCCAAGTCGTGATTTCTTGGAGTCTCTTGTTAGAAACACTATCACTCAGCGATATGCCTAGGATATTCCTCTCCATTCTCCTCTGGCACACGTCTAATGGCTCTCTTTTGCTTGGCCGTTAAGTACCAAGTCTGACAGGCGTAAGTCAAAACTGGAACGATGCATGTGTGGAGAGCCTCTAATCTGAGTTTCCTGTTTGATGCATTATCGAGCAGTATGAACGTCAATCCTTAGAAGACCTTCCAAACCAAATTTCACTGTGCTTGGATGATTAAATCGCGAGTCAACTCAATTTAGATATTTTAAATTCGCTTGGCCGCCATGTTAATTTTATTCTCATCAGGTTACTGAATGTCCCATAGGTGAACTGTTGGTATTAGCCTTTATTAACATACAATTCCTTCAGTTTGTTTGCTGTAATAGATCCGTAGATATTGAGAACCGTCTAAATGTTTGGGATGGTCATCATGTTGGATTGTTATATTTGTTGGCCATATTAATCTTATACCAATACTAGCAACCCACCCCGGTTTCGCCCAGGAACAATTATGAATGCATTACGTGTTAGGCGCTTTTTTTTCTTAGCTAGATCGTAAACTGTCGCCTCAGTAATTGAATGGAGATTATTGGAAGAAATGAAAACGTAAAAACACTTATAGTGGGCGATGTATTGATGATAGAGATATGCTCTCGCGGACTATTTTGTAGAACTCTTCATGCTGAACGATTCTTACACTCATAGTATATTGATATTATTGACGGTTTGCCCAGCGTAAGCTAAAGAAGCGCACGGACGCCAGGTACGTTTTCGACCTTTTCACTAAAATCGTTACTGCTTGGCTTCCTTTGATTATAAATAAATATTTTTCTACAGAATCCTTCCTCGAGATATCCTTTACAGAATGGTGAAAACCGCATCAAAATCCATCCAATGGATCTCGAGATTACCCGTGACATCCAAGAATCGGGGACTTGGTTTTATACCAAGTAGAGATTTTATTGTTTTGGCACTGTGTCAGATTGCATTGGTCTGTTCGCCGTAGACGTAGTGTCACTATTTCAACAAATTATTATTATTATTATTATTATTATTATTATTATTTAGGTCATGTATTAATCAGTGGTCTCTCTGATTGGTGGACATCATTTTGAATCTTGAGTGAGAGAGACAGTATGATTGGTGGACGGAGGAATGGGGATGACTGTTGATTTGGCTGTTGGATCGGATGCTAATTACTGTGCTTTGAGTGAGTGCGTCTTTGAAGATGGACTGTGTCGGTACTGATGAGTCTACGATCATCATCTGCGACCGAGTTCTGCTAAATTGCAGTGGCGGAAAGTAAATGGTGACTCTCTGCCAACAGCACGAGAGCGGTGGGAAGGACATCATTGTTGGATAATGTGGAACTCTGTACAAATTAGAAAATTGGTTAGTCAATGCCAGGCTCAATTTTAATTTATTTTTGTTGTAAATTAGAGTCCTTTGTGTCAAGTTTCAGAATATAAAATTAATTTGAACTTGGAAGAACAGTGCATTTTGGTTAGATGCCTGTATTTAGCCTTCCTACCTATTATACGTTTTTAGGTGTGGGTAAGGCCTATGCACGGGCCAGATCTTTTCAGTACCTCTGCACTCACCCGGGGATTAAGAAGAGTCTTTGTCTAGTTGATGGGTATTATCATTTATTTCCTTAATCTTTCTTGCAATTTACGTAAAATTGCAAATGAGGCCATTTATCAAGCAAGTATTGATTTTAATATTTTTTTCTTTGTAATTTCAAAGTGACACAAGTCAGAAAATCAGATATTAAGGGCTGCTTAAATTACCTAATATACCAACGTTCACTCATTAAATGAAGAGTAGAGATGTCCAACGTTCTAAGTACAATTTTAATAAATTTACAGTAGAGTTTGTATTTAATTTATTACACCAAAAATACTTCTGTAGGCACTTTCCTACTAAAAAATTATTTTGTATAGCAAATATAGAAAAAACAAAGTAATAAAAACAAGAACGTATATGATGAAAGAGTCAGTTACAAGTGCCATTCAACCTGTTGTTACGTTTTATCTATAGGTTTAGAAGGATATAATAATAAAAATAACAAAATGATTAGCAGGAACATATAAGCCTCCGTGGCTTAGGCGGCAGCACGCCGGCCTCTCACCGCTGGGTCCATGGTTCAAATCCCGGTCACTCCATGTGAGATCTGTGCTGGACAAAACGGAGGCAGACAGGTTTTTCTCCGGGTACTCCGGTTTTCCCTGTCAACATTTCATTCCAGCAACACTCTCCACTATCATTTCATTTCATCTGTCATTCATTTAATCATTGCCCCAGAGGAGTGCGTCAGGCCTCGGCAGCCGGCACAGTTCATATCCGTGCCGCTAGATGGAGGGCTTCATTCATTCCATTCCTGACCCGGTCGGAGACTGGAAGCAGGCTGTGGATTTTCATTTCATTAGCAGGAACATATATAATTGTATTAAACACAAAATACGGTATCATATTAAGGTGGAAAGTACAAAAATGTATTTTATGTTCGACCCTGGCAAAATGTAAATATTATATGTCAGAAAACTGCACTATAATGAGGCTCATTATAGTACAAGTTTTCATTATGATACAGTTTCTCCCACCAATCAGAGCTCAAGAAACAGTTGTGTGACCAATTAGGTGAGGATAGCATCGCACCTGCGCTCACGTCCAAGGGCCCCTAATTTAAATTTCACTGCGTGGCGAGTGTCATAGTGAGGTATTCCAGGAGGCCATGGTCAAATACAAGGTATTCTCTGCGACCCATGTGCTCCGTTCAGTACATAAAACTGATGAAATCTCGACAGATATTTATGAATATTTATGTTCGAACATAAAATAGTTATAATTATGGTCGAACATAAACAGTCGTATGCAACTCGCTTATAATGGTAATTAAGACACTTGTATGAAAATTAGAAAACTCGCTACGCTCGTTTTATAGACATACTCGAGCCTTAATTATTGCCATTATAGGCTCGTTGCATAATGTAGCCTACTATTATTTAAGAAAAAAATACTATGAATCTTCACAATCTCTCCTGACAACTGAGAGTTTTTCAATTCATACACAGGGGTTGTAGTTAATGTCTCATAACACTTTCTGTGCTCTTATGGAAGGATTGGCAACAAAGTCGAGAAGTCGTTCTTTTTTTTTTTCAACAGATAAACGGGGTTGATCTTTCTTCGTTTGTTCCCTTCTCCAGTTATGTTTTACCTTTCCAGATCTCAAATTTTCTCCTTCCATTATACAAAATGTTTTATTCAATTTATTAAGGTACTTTCTAACCACATAGGCTACAATTCCCCGCTTTCAACACACATAACAAAACACGCATAAATAGATGCATGCCACTTGAAACAATAGATGGCAGCATAGCATGGCGCTTGCAACACGACTAGTTATATGCTCCTGGGATCATAGAGCGTACTTGTGAAATAATACAAATTTTTAACAAAATGGCACTTACAGTAGAACGTTTGACATTTCCACTCAAATTTTTCATTTGTTACACCTATACGCATGTCTCAATTTTACAGATGGACAATTTTACAGTACTTGATGTACTGAACGGAGACCAAATATACTTTCGTTTGCTTGAAACGATATTTGCTTTGTCTAGTACTTGGATAGAGCCTTGCGTTTGCCTTTCGCAAAACGCATATGATGAAATTATCCTACCTGAAATAACGAACTGCAAGATTTGATGATAACTCGCCATCAATTGAAGAACGACGACCAGGTTAGGGAACGGAAGTCCAGTCCTGCACCAAAAGAAATTATATGAATAAGGTTACACAAAGAATACACTGCAGGTATGGTATAAATTCAAGAAAGTACGTCAGTTCACTTCTATATTCATGGAAATACAGTAATGGACCATATAAAGTGCATTAAAATCAAGTCCTTTGGCGGAAGAAAGTCATCTGACTTCAATGTGGAGAACGACTGTGAATAGGCTACTGCTTGGTCAGAAACTAGGGCTTCTTGCGTGAAATATAAAACTGTTATTTTAATCTACCAAGCCACTGAGAGAAGAACACAAGCATGGATGAAGTTCAGCAGTAACAGAACATCTGAAACGTGGAAGGAATTTCACGAAGTTCAAAAACAATCATCAAAGGAAATCAGAAGAGAAAAACGAGCGTACGACAACAACAGGCTAAAAGAAATTGAAGAAGATTTTAAGAGAAATAACACAAGAAATTTTTACAGAACATTCAAAGAAAATATTAAGGGTTATCAGCCTCCTAGCCTCTGCTTTCGAAGAACAGATGGGTCCCTGGAAACGAACACGAAAGAAAACTGTACAATTCTCAAACAATACTTTAATAATCTTCTCAATTGTACAGAACCCACGGTGAAATTGACCTTCCAAAATACCACATCCAATCCCGATTCTACTCCACCTACAAAAGAGGAGATAGAGGAGATCATACAACAAATGAAAAATAACAGAGCGGCAGGAGAAGATGGAATTATTGCTGAAGTATGGAAGCTCAAGATAAAAACATCACCAAAACAATTCGTAAGATCATCACAGACATTTGGATCACAGAGAAAATGCCAGAGGAATGGAAATGTGCATTGATCCACCCATTACATAAAAAGGGTGATAAGCCAGATCCAAATAATTACAGAGGGATTTCTCTAGTGCCAGACGCTTACAAAATATTCTCTAAAGTGTTATTGAACAGACTAGAACCACAAGCAGATCCACAAATAGGAGAATACCAGGCAGGCTTCAGAAAAGGGAGATCATGCATCGAACAGATCTGGAACTTGAGAACACTACTGAAAGTCAGACAGACAAAAAACACTGTAGTTACCTTTGTGGACTTTAAAAAAAGCATACGACAGCATTGATAAACAAACGCTCTTTGCAGTACTGGAAGAATATGGCATTGACAAAAAAAAACAGGGCACTTATACAACTAACGCTCACGGACACCACCTCTAAAGTTAAGTTCATGGGTGAAATTTCAGAACCCTTTCATATACGCCCAGGTGTCAAACAAGGAGACGGCCTCTCACCAATCTTGTTCAACATGGTCTTAGACAAAATTATTAAGCAGTGGGAGGAACAAGTTAAAGGAATACAGCTAGGAAGAACCCGCGAAACAAAAACAATCATAAAATGTCTGGCATTTGCAGATGACGTAGCCTTACTCAGCAATAACACACAGGAGGCAAAGGAAGCACTGGAACGATTACATGAAATAGCTGCTAAAACAGGTTTACAGATATCTTATGAGAAGACCCAATACATGGAACGACACACCAACAATGTACAAACCATGCATACCATATATGGATCCATACAAAGAGTTGAAAAATTTAAGTACTTAGGATAATATATACAAATAGGAGGATCAAACAAGGTGTCTAACATAGAACGAACGGAAAAACTCCAGAAAGCATACAAACTTACATGGTCACATTATAATAAGAAAAGCATATCAAGACAGGCCAAACTTAGACACTACAAAACAGTTGTATTACCAGAAGCATTGTGTGCGTCAGAAACGACCACAATTGGAGCATCTGGCATCATAGAAACAGAAAAAATTGAACGTAAAATTCTGAGAAAAATATTTGGAGCAGTACACAGAGATGGGATATGGATGAAAAGACCTACCAAAGAGCTATATGAACACACAGACAGACTCACAGATATCATTAGAAAACGCTGACTAACTTTCTACGGGCACATACAGAGCATGAACAATAAACGACTTACAAAGAAAATCTTTGATGTAGTAAACAGTTCAAAAAGGAAAACAAATTGGTATCATGAAATAGAAGACGACTTAAAGCAATTAGGGATCAACAAGCAAATGATAGAAGACAGAGAAAAAATCAGAAACAAAATTAAGAACGCCAAATTTTTAGTAAGTGAAAGGAAGAAGATAGGAACATTGTGGACGGAACAAAGGGAACAGGAACACAGTCAAAGGATGAAGAGATTTTGGGAAGAGAAGAAGGGAAAGAAGTGAAAATTGTGACATCATGAGATATTTAAGTTCATACACTGTCCATAAGGGCAAAAATGATGTAATAATAATAATATTAATCTACCAGTAAGTACTTCAGAATCGTATTCTAAAAATAACCCTTAGTTGACGACCAAAGGTATTGCATATTATAAAGTGGGGCGTGGTGGCGCAGCGGTCAAGCTGTTGGCCCCTCACCAATATGGACTGGGTTCGATTCCCGGTCAAAGCAAGTGAGATTTTTGAAGTTAAATGCCATGTCCTGTGGTTCGGATTTCACGTAAAAAGGAGGTTCCGTGCCTCACAATCACAAGATTCACGGTCACATAAAACTACAATCTTCCTTCATATTATAAAGTTCGTAAACTATAAGGTGCGTTCAAAAAGTAACGAGCCGGAGGCTGGAATGCGCAAACCAGTGACGACATCGGCTAATCGTGGCGTGTGTAACGAGGTGTGGCTCCGACCAGAGCGTGGAAGGTCACAGCCCGTCACTAGAGGGCACGTGTGCACGTCACGTGACGATACAGAGTGAGCAGCAGCATGCATCAATCGTCCAACGCTGCCAGTCGCATTGCAAACAGTGACATGGAGGCGTCAACCGAAGAGCAAAGAGGTGTTGTTCGGTTTCTGACAGCGGAAGGAGTAGGGGGAACGGACATTCATCGCCGAATGTCACAAGGGTACGGCGAACACTGCATGTCCCTTGCAAGGGTCAAGGCGTGGTACAAGCGCTTCAGGGAAGGACGGGTGTCGTTAGCCGATGATGCCCGGTCTGGGGCACCCCCCTGCAATACCGATGAGAATTTCCAGCTGGTTGATGCACTCATTACCCAGGACCGCCGAGTGACAGTGAACGCCATAGCCGCCGTGGTCGCTCCACGACAATGCACGACCTCATACGGCCAACACAGTCGCGGCACTCCTGCAGAAATTCAAATGGGAGGTTCTCGGCCACCCTCCATACAGTCCAGACCTCTCTCCCTGTGATTACGCCATGTTTGGTCCCCTGAAAAGGGCTCTGCGGAGCCAACGATTCACCTCGGACGCCGACGTCCAGCTGTATGTGCGGAACTGGTTCACATCGCAGCCCAGGGAATTTTATGAGACAGCCAATCACCGCCTCGTGTCACAGTGGGACAAGTGCCTCAACAGCCAGGGCCAATACTTCTAACATACAGGTACTGGCTTCTGTAATTATGCCTCCGGCTCGTTACTTTTTGAACGCACCTTATAATATGAAAAACAGAATCAATGTGAACTCCACGGGAATAATGAATTTGTGACAAGGAGAGTAATACTATTTGACGAATGAACAATCTCAACAATGTCACAGAGCATATTGCAATGGGGAGCTGAAAGTTTGAATCCAAGCACTGACAGTGACCATCCTGAGTGTGATTTCCCCCAGATACAGTATATCCACACTCACTCCAGGCAAATGCCGAGATTGTAACTTTTACAATTCTCTAGGACACCTAACCCAATACTATACCCTAATAATACACTTACACACGCTGCTGCAGTCATCACCAGGGCCCGAATTTTGATGACCTACATATGTTTAAAAGAAATGACCTATAAAATGATTGCAAATATCACATAAAATGACCCAAAAACTTGAAAAGAATGACCTAAACCGACATAATTTCATCTCACAAAAAATACAAACAGACTACGTCATTGTCTATTGAAATGATTTTAATATGTATCTAATATAATTTAATATTTGACAAATACGAATTATTTGCACACAAATACTGGTTATTATTTCAGTCTAGTGTGTCTCCTGGAATGTGGATATTCCAAGAACTAAGGGTTGAACAAAGTTGTGAAAATTCTCATGTCTTCGTATTCATCTTCACTTTCAGTACCGTTAATACCCAGTACCATACGCAAAAAATGAATCATAAACCATAAAAATGTGAGAAAATTACTCAAAACGTATAAAATATTCGATTAAATTCCATAAAATGACATAATAATGACGCGAAAAGCAAAGCAAAAAAAAAAAAAAAGACCTACAAATTAAATACTTAGAAAAATGATGAAAAAATTTACTTCATAAATATGCATTTCTGTAATGTGGGGGGGGGGGGATAAACAGGATTTGTATATAAGTTAGTTAACAATGTCTGTGGTGAACAATTTAAAACATGACATATCATCAGAATCTGGGCCCTGGTCATCACAATAATACAGTTTATAAAACAAAAATTCCATATACACAAAAATACACGGACCTAATGACTAAATTGTCCCAACGCCCTGAATGAAGCAAGAACAGCCAAACACGCAGTTCTGTGGTATGTAGTGAACTCCAACCAGTGTGCCCATATCGTGGCATAGTAACTACCATTCTTGGCTGTCGCCGTGAAGGTCCGGGTTAGATTCCCCACTCCACCAAAAGCAATATTCTGGTCTGAAGGCTGGGGCGGGTTTCACTTAGCCTCAGCTTGATTGCTACCTCAGCTTGATTACTACCTCAACCATTCTAGAAGTGGTTTTCGGTGGTTTCCCACTTCTACTATATTCCAGGTGATAGGTGGGATGGTACCTTAATTATGGCCACGGCGGCCTCCTACCCAGATCCTAGCCTCAATCGCAGATACACATGCTAGTACAGCCATCACAATGCAACAGGTTATTAGACAGTTTCCACACAAACACCCACCCAAGTACAGTGATTACCCTCACTATACAACGGAGCCACGGATAAGCCGCGTGACGGCCGGACCACTGTGAGTAGCAGCGTGTCGAGCAACGTACTGTAGCTAGCAGCAGCGTAGCGCCCAACTAGTTCAACACATTTACATTTTTTACGTATTTAATAATCATATTTACTTATATGAATTTCAGAGCAATTGCTGGAAATGCTGCCCTTAATTTTCTAAACACACATTGCACCAACGTAGGAAGTTTTGGTACACTCGCTGTAATTCATCCTCAATGATATTTCGTATCAATGCAGTTATTTCCTTCTCGAGAGCCTTCAGATTACGCGGATTGTTTCTGTATACCTGTATTTCGTTGAACATCCTTCCAGAATAATACCATTTCAGTCGGTTGTGGTGATCTCCAGGTCACTTGTCCGAGAAAGCTTTGTGTTCTAAAATAGCTGATTACAGTCTTCGTCTCAGACCGTCACGCACAGTTCAACGAAACACGGAGACGCCAGGAGAATGTATTATTAGAAGCTCTTCAGTCGGTCAACACGAGTGTGTTCAATTAGATTGGGAGGTAATTACAATTAATTTAGGCTTAGTTTAGGTTCAGTGGATATGTACGAGGCGAATGGAGAAGTCTTTGCCCCTATTTTTTAGCCAAACAAAAATGCACACAGGTAATTAAAAAATATTCATACTGTTCAACGTGAAAATGAAAATCCACAGCCTGCTTCCAGTCTCCGACCGGGTCAGGAATGGAATGAATGAAGCCCCCATCTAGCGGCGAGGATATGAACTGTGCCGGCTGCCGAGGACTGACGCACTCCTCTGGGGCAATGAATAAATGAATGACAGATGAAATGAAATTATAGTGGAGAGTGTTGGTGGAATGAAATTTTGACAGGGAAAACCGGAGTACCCGGAGAAAAACCTGTCTGCCTCCGTTTTGTCCAGCACAGATTTCACATGGAGTGACCGGGATTTGAACCACGGACCCAGCGGTGAGAGGCCGGCGTGCTGCCGCCTAAGCCACGGAGGCTACTCTCACACTCTGCTCTACGAATCTAACACTATTTTTCCACACTGTCTCCACATGTGTTCAGATATTTGTCCCAACGCAGCACCACATTTGAGATGCCCCTGTGGTAGAATTCAGCCGGCTGACTGTGGAACCATCGTCGGACTGCTGTCTTGGCGTCATCGTTGCACGTGAATCGCTGTCCAGTCAGGAACTTCTTCACCGGACCAAAAATGTAGAAATCACTAGGGGCGAGGTCCAGACTGTGGTAGGTGGTCCAGACTCTCCCAGTGAAATGACCGGAGCTTGTTGGCGGTTCTGGTTGCCACATGAGGTCTCGCATTGGCATTGTCCGCTGAAGAAGTTCCTGGCAGGACAGCGATTCACGTGCAACGATGACGCCAAGACAGCAGTCCGATGATGGTTCCACAGACAGACAGCTGAATTCTACCACAGGGGCATCTCAAATTTAATGCTGCGATGGGACAAATGTCTGAACAAATATGGAGACTATGTGGAACAATAGTGTAAGGTTCGTATATTATTGCCTGTTTACCATCTCTTGATGAATGCAGTACGTTTGCATTTGTCTGTTGGCACAGGCAAGAGTAAAATGTGGCTTTTCACCGATGTCTCAGTCTCATTCATGCAGGGGCGGATCTAGTGAAGGGATTGGTCTGCGGCAGTTCCCCGGTCTGTTCTATTTATAGCTTTCCTCTTCATCTCTTCATAGTTTCTGCATCCTACATCCGACATGATTTGCTCTACATATTGTAGGCGTGGTCTTCCTCGACATCTTTCGCCTTCAACCGATCCCTCCAATACCGTTTTCAGCAAGCTATCGTGTCTCAAAATATGTCCTATCAGTCTAGTCCTCCTCTTTATGCTTTTCCATAGGGTATGATTTTCCTCCACCTTTTTAAATACTTCAGCATTCGTTATTTTTTCTGTCCAGCTAATTCTTAGCATTCTTCTATAACACCGTTGTTCAAAAGAATGTAACCTCCTTTTTTCTTCTTTTCCAATTGTCCACGTTTCGCAACCATAAAGGGCAATACTCCAAACATACGCTTTTAATAATCTTTTTCTGGTTTTAAGATTAATGGAATTTGTAGTGAATAAATGTTTCTTTTTGTGAAATGCTAATTTTGGCTTGTAACATTCAAAATTTGACTTCTTTTTGCTTCGTCCATCGTTGGTAATTTTGCTTCCTCAAAGTAATATTTTCATATTTCATAGTTTACATAATCTTCTTCAAGGGGACTTAAAGGTTTCTTTCATATTATTCAAAATATTGTAACTATTCTTTATTTTATTATTATTAAAAAACTATTTTCCATTTGATTTGATTCTTTTTTTATTTCCTATTGTTGTGGGCCCCACCATATCATATCGCCCAGGGCCCCGCAAGGTCTGGATTCGCCACTGCGATTCAGGGCAGTGATTAGGCCTATATGGAAACTACTGAGGCATGGGTGGTGCTGAGTAATGGCCTCAGGGCACATTCAGTACCTGTGGATGTTGTGAAAGGTTCTGCTCGTAGGGTTGGTACAGCTGTATTGACTCAGCGAGGAAAGCAATCGCAAACTACCTCATTCCTCGCCTTGCCTAGTACGCCTCATTATAGTGCTGCCTTGGTTTTGAGGGATTCTACCACATAACTTATGGTGGTGCTTTTTGAGGATCCAACCAGCCTCCATGCTGACTACCTAACAGACAGATGTATATTAGGCATAAGTTACTTTGTAAATACCTGTACGCATTTTTTTGGCTGAAAAAATAGGGGCAAAGACATTTCGATCTGTCCTCGTACATGACACGTATGTACAACAGTATTTACAATTATTAAGCTACAGAAGTCTTTACTTAAACCTTGTAACGACGGATTTATTAACCGTTTATATTTTTTATTCCGTTCATCCATTACACTTCTAGAGTGTTGCGCTTTTTGTCAGTACATTTTATGTGTATAAATGTGAAACCATTTTGATAGTTAACTTCTATCCATGCGTGCTATTAATGTGATTGCGTTCTAGACTGTTTTGTTATTGAGCGCTACTTTTAAAATTGCTCATTTAATTGATGAGTTTTGTAGTTGGTTCGTTATGTTACACACTTAAACAAACGCTTTAGTGAGTGAGTTAGTGAGTTGACACTGCGGTTTGGTAGACTTTACGGCTGTTCCTGAACTGGTGTCCACTTCACTACACCTCCCACAGTGGGACAGTCTACTCGAGAAAGCAATCACTTTAATAGCTAGCCAATAGAAGTTGTTTAAAAAAGTGTTTCACACTTATACACGTAAAAAGTATTAACAGAATACCGTACGCAACACTATTGAAGTGTAATAGACTAGCGGAATTAAAAATATAATTAGTTAAAAATCCAACTCGTTACAAAGTTTAATTAAAATTTGTGTAGCTTACTGTATATAGCATTCTCCCATCATCATCATCATCTTCATTTCCCCTTTTCCAGTTGACACTGGGTGGGGGCAAATATGGTTCCTCTCCACTTTGTGTTGTCGTTCCACCATTCCTCCTCCGACACAGTGTTCCAATCCAGGTTCCGTTTTCTAATACTATTCTCCACCGAGTCCATCCAACGCATTCTTGGTCTTCCTCGTCCTCTCTTCCCAGTCATCCGTCGTTCCAGTGCTCGTCTTGGTAGCCTTACTTCATTCATCTGTTTGACATGTCCAAACCATCTCGATCTGTTTTGCTCCAGTTTGTCATTTAGTTTCTGTACTCCCAGTTCTTTCCGTATATCTTCATTCTCCCAATTAAATTAAAATTATTTAAAGGAAATCATGCAAACCTGAAGATGCATATTAAACATTTTCTCAGAGAAAACAAATTGAAAAATTGAAAATATAATCAGTTGAGCCTACAAGTTTATACACACGGAAATTTTATTTTTCTTCCTAATTCATTATTTTTAGTACATAGAACATATAAATAGAACGTGTTATTCAACCAAGCCATTACATAATTTTAAATAAATAGTAATCAATGATATGCATGCCATACAATACAATTATTACCTGTTGTAAAAAAACATCCTTGTGCAACACTGTAACATTATTACGGCCACCACTGCACCCATGTACACGGGGCTCATGACCAAGATGTCCCAATTCCCTCAAATGAATTAACAACAGATTTTAAACTTTCTGTTGGACAATAATTCTGATATAGACTACTGTAGTCAGTCGAAACGAGGTCCAAACTCTGCTCTTAATGTAAGATGTTCCGTTGCGCGTTCGGCCTTCTGGGAGGGCCCTACAATATATTTGGTGTAGTGTTTGTTGGTCCATCAGTGGGCTAGAGTCAATGCAGCATGACAGGTATTAAGAACACTGCTTTCGTTCATCACTGGAATATTATAGAGCCCTGCGCGGATAAACATAACTTTATCCGCATCCGCCCCACATTAGTACGACTGTTACCCGCATCCGTCCCGCATCCGCACGACTTATCGGCATACGCCCCGCATCCGCAGGACTGTTATCTGCATCCACACGTTTGTTATCCAAATCTACTGGCATTACAATAATAATAATAATAATAATAATAATAATAATAATAATAATAATAATAATAATAATAATAATAATAATAACCCCTGGCACTACAGCCTGTGAAGGGCCTAGGCCTACCAAGCGACTGCTGCCCAGCTATTTGGCCTGCTGATATTGGGGTGACGTGAGATCAGCGCAAGGGATCCCCTCGGCCGTTAATCTTGGTTTTCGTGATCGGGCGCTGCCTCACTGTCAGGCAGCTACTCAATTGTCCTCACGAGGCTGAGTGCTCCCCGTTCCAGCCCTCATGTCAGTTTCTAAAATCCCTGACGGAGCCGGGCATCGAACCCGGGGCCTCCGAGTGAGAGGCAGGCGCGCTACACCAACACCACGGGGCCGGCATTACAATAATATGTTTAATTAGATAAAGCATAATGCAACACATTTAGACATTCGAGGAGAAAGTCGTCCCTTTAGGCTATGTATGTCAAGTGCTATGTTTCAACCCTTTCCAGTTCGGAGTGTTATACTGTATATGCTTAATGACATAATTTGAATTATATTAGCTTAAATCATCTTACAATTGTCATGAAAAAGAAATAACGGGAAAATTTGTGTCATAATATCCGGGTCCTAGTTGCTTTTTTTATTTTTTATTTTTATTTTTTTAGCGTATGGCTTGTAGTGCCAGGAGTGTCCGAGGACATGTTCGGCTCGCCAGAGTTTGTAGCGGCTTCTATGCGGACACCCATGGGGTGAGCTATAAGTACCGTCGCGTGTCTGGGGAGGAAAGTGTGATTGTAAGGACAAGGAATTGGAAGGTAGCAACTGTGGCCTATAGTTAGGGACCAACCCCGGCATTTGCCTGGAAGGAAGATGGGAAACCATAGAAGACCATCTTCATGGTTGCCGGCGGGGGGATTCGAACCTCCTCGCCTCCCGTATGTGAGCGACTGCCTGCAGCCACGCCGTAACGACTACGGCTAACTCACCCGGTCGGGTCCTAGTAATGATATTCAACAAGTTCGGATTGTAATCCAGAAACTATCCGCAAATATTTTTCCAAACATTATCCGCTGTTTATCCGCTATCCGCACAGCCATGAAAACTAAATCCGCATGGCGAAATATTTTGCGGATAACCGCATCCGCGCAGGGCTTTACATATATAGCGACATTATGTGACAAACTGATAGGGTCACTGATTACTTGGCTCGCCCTGGAGGACTACGAGCCTGTAATGAACACTATACAACAGATTGAGCGCATAATATGCATCTCAGTCACCACTTCCCTCTGTGGCAGTATCCAATGAACATAGGAAATCAGCCTACATTCGCAGACTGATTATTTTAGGGGCTTTGCGACAACGTGGTGATGTAGCCCCGTATACTCGGGTATGTGTAAAACTTGTCTGATATCTTGTGTCACGGTGATGTCTGTACTGTACTAGTGTGTGTATTTGTAATTGAGGTAGAATTTGGGTAGCAAACGACCGTGGCCTTAAGCTTGGTACCATCCCGGCATTTGCCTGGAGTAGAAGTGAGAAACCACGGAAAACCACTTACAGGATGGCAGAAGTACGAATCGAACCCACCTCTACTCAGTTTTGCCTCACGAGGCTGAGTAGACCCGGTTCCAGCGCTCAGACCAGAATTGCATAATAATAATAATGTTATTGGTTTTACGTCCCTTTTAACTACTGTGGCTTTTACAAACACCAGGGTGGTGGAATTTTAACCCGAAGGGGGTCTTTAACGTGCCAGTAAATCTACTGACACTGCTCCCTCACATTTGCGCACCCTCAAATGCCAGCTGACTGCGCCAGGATGCGATCCTGGAACCTTGGGAACAGCAGGCGAGAACGTTACCGCTGAGCCACGTAGCCAGCCAGACCAGAATTAAATTTCTTGGAAGAGTCGGGTTTCGAACCCAAACCTCAGGGGTAAGAGTAATGAAAGCAAATGGTAGCCACTTCACCACGTGATGGACCTAGTATTTCGTACCAGCAATCACCTTGGATGGTAAAACGCACCTCTTTCCAAATAACCCATTCAGACAATCTCAGACATCTTCAATAGGATTTTAATTTTATCACCGACGATAGATACTGAATTGATATAGCAGCCTTCCCGTTTAGGAGGGAAGAGCAGTAAACGAGCATCGTAAAGTTGTACGACGAGAAACGTAAAGCATGGCAATCGATTGGAACGTGAGGATAGCGACTGAGTTCTTGCAGACCGATGGCAGGGGAAGCACATGTCCAAGAGTTTTAAAAAAATTACTGGAATGTAAGTGTCGATCACCTTGTGGTATAGGGGGTAACGTTCTTGGCCCGTAGGTCCGGGTTCAATTCCCGTCTCTGCCAAGAAGTTTTAATTCTGGTGTGAGGGCTGGAACGGGGTACACTCAGCCTCGTGAGGCAAAACTGAGAAAAGGAGGGTTTGATTCCCACCTCAGCTATCCTGGAAGTGGTTTTATCATGCTTGTTGTAGTCCCTAAAATACGCAACAACACATTTAAATGGCAATAAGAAGTGCATGGCTTTAAGCGTTTAGGAACAGGCACGTTATAATCTGGGTAGGCCTACATCAGAGTCGTCCTTGAGACGTTTGTAAGAAATGTGTGATAACGGTGACTTCACGGCCAGCCGAGGACGCACAGGGAAAGCAAGAAGCCATAGAACAGTTTTGCTTTGTGCTTTTGTTGGTGTTTCATTTAGGGGTTTGAAACATCATGGTCATTAGCTAAGAATACTTCAGTGTTTCTAATTTGATAAGCTTTGTATGAAGTCTCTCTGGTAACCTGTTTTACTGTACTTGCTGTTCACAACATTCTGGCTACTGCGCTGTTTTACGCGTCTCCTGTCCCATCGTCTTGAGTCTTGACTGTTCAGTCTGCGCGCTCCACAACATTTCATTTTGAGGAAGACGGAATCATATATGAAGTTGGGCCAGTATTGCTTTCACCTTTGGAATATACATTACCTCAGTTGCCTACAAGAAAAAGTGGAACGAATCAGGTGTGAAACACTCAAATACTTCCCTTGTTGGAAATGTGGCGAAAAAGGTGAAATGAAAATGTTTTTGGGAAAATAATTGCTCAGAAAAATACTTATAAAGGCACAGATTTTAATTTTGTGCTCCATCATATCTGAGAGAGCCTTTTGGGAGGAAAATTCACAAATTTGATTTTAAAAAATAACAAGACTTGGCGTTAAGTATTTGGAGATAGAGAACCCATGGTCGGAAATTTATATTTTTATCTTTTAAATTGATAAATATCACAACAACGAACACCTCATAGCCTCAACATTGAGTGCAGAGCAACAAGATAGCCACAACATACAACAATTGTTCAAAGCGTCATGTAATATCTGTAAAACGTTGACCCAATACAGTAGGTTCAAGGCAGTCTGTCCACCCTTGTCAATTCATTTTCATTCATTTGCGATTGGGGCAGTTTCCCTCAGTGGCAAATTGGGTGTACATAACAAGTAAACAATTATACATAATTAAACTGAGGAATCCTAGAAATGGAGGTAGACCTCCTAGGGATAAAAGTAAAGAAAATAAGTATTTACACAAAGTGGCAGTCTTTTCTTAAACACGCCTAGACTGTATGTTTGGGGAAAGGCCCTAGACTGTGGCTGGTAGAGAGTTCCAGTTATCAATGGCACGGTTCACGAAATAATATGTGCCATAATTTGTACGCTGTGTTCGCCCTTAACTTTAAAAGAATGATCACCCCTACTCAAGTAAATGGGCTTCCCGTACGTTCGCTAAGCTTACCCCATGCTGGTTGATTTATATACGTGTTGTGCATAAAGCAGCGTCAGAATTTCATCCTCCTAGCCTCCAGTGATTCGCACCCAAGTTTCTTTAACATACGGGTCACATTGATCCTGGGATTAAAGTCACTGAGCACACATCTAGCAGCTTATCTTTGTACCATTTCCAATCATTTATGAGCCCTACTTGATATGGGTCCCAAACCACTGAGGCGTGTTCTAGAATAGGTCGTACAAATGACAAACACCCTAATTCTTTAGCAGATGCACTAGTTCCTTTTAATACCCTCATTACAAAGTGCAGAGATTTGTAAACTTGAGGAACTACACATCCTACATGACTACACCATTTCAGATAATTCCTTACCTGAACACCCACATATTTGCACAAATATTCCTCTTAAAGTATTTCCGAGCCAATGTTATATTGAAAATCTTGCCTTCGCCCTATCCTTATTTTATTGAGACTATATTTTCTTGTACTTATTTTCATTTCTTTCCCATAGCACACTTATAGACCAGGTTCAGGTCATCTTGTAGCATGTGTTGTCTTGTGAGCCATGAATCTTTTGATATATTACACAATCATCCCCAAACAACCGACTGTCACTTTGAATCCCTTTTATTAGGTCATTCAAAACGCCAAAAAATAACAAGGGTCCGATCATACTACCCTGAGGGATACCCGACGTAACGGTAATTTCACCCGAGAATTTGCCTTCAACTTTCACTTTTTTGGAAACGACCCATCAAGATTTCATGTATCCATAAAATTACTCTTTTATCAATCTTCCTTGACGCTAATATATTATGGAGTAGCATGCCGTGTGGCATGACATTATACGCCTTCGTACAATCTATAACAATGGCGTCAAATAGTACTCCATTGTCTAATGATTCGCTAATATCTTGAAAAAAGTGATTGCATCCGACTCTCGCATGAAGGAAGGAAGGAAGGAAGGAAGGAAGATTGTAGTTTTACGTGACCGTGAATCTTGTGATTATGAGCCACGGGACCTCCTTTTTACGTGGAATCCGAACCACAGGACATGGCAGACTCTCGCATGAGTAACCTTGCAGAAATTCATGCTGCCTACCATTGAGCCATGATAAATTTTCCCCACTGTTCCCGCAAGTAGTCGCAAATGAGATGCCCCATCTGTTTACATACGATGGACGTAGTTAAGCAGGCCTGCAGTTGCGCAGTTCTATTCTTCCCTGGGACTACAGTTGCTATTTTCCAGTAATAGGGAAGCTTGCCACGGTGGGTGAGTGGATAGCGTGTCTGTCTACTAACCCCAAGATTGCAGGTTCGCTCCTGGCCGTGGTAAGTGATTTTTGAAAGGCGGCAAAAATACGACACGCATGTCATATGATGTCGGCATGTCGAAGAACCCATTTGAATTCAGTAGGCCGTGTTCATAATGGCAAAATTAATCTCGGAAGTTTCCACCAACACAAAGTTCCTCATTTCTCTACTAGAAAGCGCTATAGTGTTCAAGGAGCTTAGATATCTAACCTCCTTGACTTTCATAGTGATTCAAGGAACAACGAAATTCGACATGCAAGCTACCCTCTGGGTGTCAAGTTACAAAGCTTGCACCCGGCACTCGAGGCCATACGATATTATTATTATTAGTAATAGGGAATTTGCGTATCTCTTATGGACACATTAAACATCACCTCTACCTGTCGGGGAAAAAAGTATAGATACTCGAGTTTAGACGTCAATACAACCGTTACCCGTAGTCTTACATAAAACAATCTACACCAAACTTTTCCTAATTTTATTCTACGTTTAGCAATGTAGAGTAAAAATTTGTATTGTAACTCGTTAAAATGTTATAGCTGAGTGAACAAATAAGTGCCGTTTTTTACCAAGTCTAACGGAGCGCGCACTTAGAAAGATCATTACATTAAACGTATTAATCAGATCGTAATGAAACTTTAATACGTCTCGAAGGAACTTATTGTTAACGTGTATACGGAGTTTTAATGTGATCTGCCGGTTCTGAAAATAGTTGTTGTTAATTTTGTAAACCAACTCTTTCTCGGGCCTGGGTGGTCGTAGCAGTATGGAATATGGCTTGTTATGAGGCTCATAGCAATGCAAGGCTAAACGAAAAACTACGTTTAATCTACACGTGATTTGGGATTTAATATGGATTGATATTTAATCGGATCATTGTGTGCGGCGAGGGTACCATAGCGGGCGGGCAATGTTGCTAGAATAACTCGAACTCGCGGCGCACGCACAACTCTGACCCACTTTTATTCTCCATTGAGTCATTATTAGCAGCAAGCAGCAACTACTGCTTATGTCGGGGAAATAAGTATAGATACTCGAGTTTAGAGGTCAATAAAACCTTTACCCTTAGTCTTACATAAGAACAACCTACACCAAAAGTTTCCTTGTTTTATTTGTCGTTTAACGATATAGAGTAAATATTTGCATTGTATCTCGTTAAAATTTTATAGCAGATTGAACAAAAAAAGTACCGGTTTTTCTTACCAAGTTCACGGAGCGCTCACTTAGAAGGATCAGTACGTTAAAAGTATTGATCGGATCGTAACGAAACTCTAATACGTCTTAAAGGAACTTATTGTTAACGCGTATATGAAGTTTTAATCTGATCTGACGTTTCTTTAAGTAGTTGTTGTGAATTTTGTAAAACATCTTTTTCTCGGGCCTGGGTGGTCATAGCAGTATGAAATATGGCTTGTTATAAGGCTCATAGCAATGCAATGCTTAACGTAAAACTACATTTTATCTACTTTTGATAATTGCTTTTATATCGATTGATATTTAATCGGGTGGTTATGTGAGAAGAATGTATCGTAGCAAGCGACGGGAATAATGCGCTCGGTCGAGGAAACTCTTGCGACGTTGCCCTGTGAAACATAATACGCGCGCGTTCCAAGCCGTAAGGTCTGTGAATTTCTGTTGTTGTATTGTAATTTGTGTTAGGCCGGTATTACACTGCTAAAGAAATGTGTCAAATAAATTTTATCAAATATTTTATAAAACTGAACTTTTATCAAAGTTATACAAAGCAATTATCACACCATTACACTACATCACATATTTTATCATAATTCAGCAAAATGGATGAAGGACAGTTCCGTGTTCACTTAACTATATTATGGTAGTTGAAATTCTGTGGTGGCAATACCGGTATATAAAAGAAACGGAAAGATAAAGTGAATGTCAATGGGTTAAACCATGGGTCGCTCACGTGACAAGGAAGATATTATTTTATACGAGTAAAATCTTTGTGAAAGAGCTGCAGTACGAGGACTTGAAAAATGACATTAATTAAAATAAATTAAAAACCATACGTGAAATTGACGAATTATAATACAAAAATTATAACATATATTCGCCTCCGTGGTGTAGTGGTCAGAGTGCTTAGCTGCCACCCCGGAGGTCCGTGGTTCGATTCCCGGCTCTGCCACGAAATTTGAAAATTGGTATGAGGATTGGAACGGGGTCAACTCAGCCTCGGGTGCTCCAAATGAGTAGAGGGGGGTTCGATTCCCACCTCAGCCATCCTTGAAGTGGTTTACGTGGTTTCCCACTTCGTCTCCAGGCAAATGCCGGGATGATACCTAACGTAAGGCCACGGCCGCCTCATTCCCTCTTCCTTGCCTATCCCTCCCAATCTTCCCATCCCTCATAAGGCCCCTGTTCGCTTTGCAGGTGAGGCCGCCTAGGCGAAGTGCTGGTTACACACCCCAGTTGTATACCCGATCCCGAAGTTTCAAAATGGAGGCGGTAAATGTGGGATCCATCGCTGAATCCGAGGGAATAGCCAACCCTGGAGGGTAATACGATTGAGAAAAAAATAAAATACACTATCATTCACGTCTATTTAACTTAACTATTTTATTCTTCTTTATATCCTGAAATATGCGTCCCTTATATACACCGCTAATAGCCTCTGTGCTAATTTTGCCTACAAGTTAGAGAAACGTGTCTTATATTTCATTTCCGCAAGAAGTTAAACATTTCCCAGCACCTTTTTTAATGAGGGTTTTGGACCTCCATTGGCAGGTTTAAAAATGGTGTGTCAGCTGAAAAGCTATTATTATAAGATTAATTGTTTGAAGTAATTTACACTTTGAGATTATAAGATTATAAAACTGCTCCCTTATTAACTGTCTGAAAAATCACTGCCCGATGAATCAGATGAACTGTCATTTAAGTTTATAACAAGTGGCTCAACAACGGGGACGTCTTCTGTTAGCCAATCCTTTTCCCAGTAATGTTTCTCTATTTTTTTGGTGTGTTCGATGCATTTTTTCCGTAGCTCCGGTGTTACAGACCTCAAGGCTTCTTTACAGAGATCTCGCATCACCTCCATTGATCTTCCTCTCTCCGCCTGGTTACTCATATTCACTTTAGCATTTTATTTTTAACGTAGGACCAAACCAGCTCTATGGGGTTGAGCTCACAATGAGCAACGGCAACCAGACGAGTTCGACGTCAGGACGAACATTCTTGATTATCTGTTTCAGCTTCTTTTTAGGTGCCCTGAAGTGAGGTTTGGCGTGAACAATTAGCTCTGCTTTCGTCATACTTTCATACTTTTGGATTCTGGGAGGAAGAGGAATATCTTTAATTGCAGCGGCACATCTCTTCACCGTGGCTATCGACCTTCCAATACACTTGGATACTACAGTATTTGCTAAACCCTATTATCATTATTGCTTTCTCTCTCGCATCTAAAAAAACATATTGCACTTATAATCATGGCAAATTCTCCCTCCGTTAACTGCGGATTAGCTGGCATCTTGATCGATGTGCAAACAATAGATAATACAGACAGTGATAGTTGCTGCTTGTTGCTAATGACTCAACGAAGAACAAAGGTCAGAGTTTGGTGTGCGTAGGAACGAGCGCGCAGCAACTGGCAACATTGCCAGGCTGCTGCGGTACTATCGCCGCCCTCAATGGTCCGATTAAATATCAATCCATATAAAATCGATAATCACATGTAGATAAAATGTAGTTTTACGTTAAGCCTTGCATTGCTATGAGCCTTATAACAAGCCATATTTCATACTGCTATGACCACCCAGGCCCGAGAAAAAGATGTTTTACAAAATTCACAACAACTATTTTAAGAAACGTCAGATCAGATTAAAACTTCATATACGCGTTAACAATAAGGTCCTTTAAGAGGTATTAAAGTTTCGTTACGATCAGATCAATACTTTTAACGTAATGATCTTTCTAAGTGAGCGCTCCGTAAACTTGGTAAGAAAAACCGGTACTTTTTTTGTTCAATCTGCTATAAAATTTTAACGAGATACAATGCAAATATTTACTCTATATCGTTAAACGACAAATAAAACAAGGAATATTTTGGTTTAGGTTGTTCTTATGTAAGACTAAGGGTAAAGGTTTTATTGACCTCTAAACTCGAGTATCTATACTTATTTCCCCGACAGTAACTACCTTCACTGTCTGCGTTACCCATTGTTTGCACATCGTTCAAAATGCCAACCAAACCGCAATCAGAGAGAGACATTTTCATGATTATTAGTGCAATATGTTTGTTTCTTTTTAGAAGCAAGAGAGAAAGGGATAATGATAAGAGGTATCTGATTCACCAGAAAGTGTCCATGTATATTGGAAGGTCGATAGAGACGGTAGAGAGATGTGCCGCTTCTATGAAAGAAAATTAACAGAATGCGGGGTGTGGATCGAGCATGAAAAGGTGTATGAGGACGGGACGCCCAAAGATAAAGCTTCACGACTTAGGAGGAGTATACAAGACATCTATCCTAAAAAGATGTTCCCTACAATAAAAAGTCTCCATTAGAAACATATTGAGACAGTGACTGATTTTCAGGGAATGTCAAGAAGAACTATTTCAAAAATCGTAACAAGTCAGTAACATTGTGGTGTTTGAAGCCATATTTTCAGTGTTGCCTTAGTAAACAAGAGTTTAGTGCTTTTCAGTCGGTCAACACGAATGTACCCAAAAGAGATGGGTTATACCCTAATCCTGAAATAAATTACATGTGATTAATATCACCCGAGCTATTTAACAAAATGCATCGGACACACTAATAAAATAGAGACACATTGGGAAAATGATGGGGTAACTGATGACGGCCCCATTATTGACCCTCTTGTAACAAACTTAAATGTCAGTTCATCCTATTTATCGGACAGTGATTTTTCAGACGGTTGATAAACCAGCAGTCTTATAATCTACTTAAGTGTTCATTACTTCAAACATTTCATCTTGACCGTATTGTCTTATAATAACAGCTTTCCAGCAGGCACAAGTCTTTAAACCTGCCATCGGTAGTCCAAAGCTCCCATAAAAATAAAAAAATAAAAGATAATGGATGGAAAATGTTTCACCCCTATGAAAATGAAAGAAAACGTGTTTCTCAAATACAAATTATGAAACAACAGAAATTCACAGACCATACGGAATGACACGCGCACATCTTGTTTCACTGGGCAACGTCGCACGAGTTTCCTCGGCCGAGAGCATTGTTCCCGTCGCTAGTTACGACACCTTCCTCCACTTAACCACCCGATTAAATATCAATCCATACAAAATCACCAATCACGTGTAGTTAAATTGTAGTTTTTCGTTTAGCCTTGCATTGCTATGAGCCTCATAACAAGCTACTTTTCATACTGCTACGACCACCCAGGCCCGAGAAAAAGTTGGTTTACAAAATTCACAACTATTTTCATAACCGTCAGATCACATTAAAACTCCGTATACACGTTAACAATAACTTCATTCAAGACGTATTAAAGTATCATTATGATCTGATTAATACGTTTAATCTAATGATCTTTCTAAACTTGGTAAAAAAATGGCACGTTTTTATTCATGATGATGATAATTGTTGTTTTAAGGGGCCTAACATCTAGGTTATCGGCCCCTAATGGTTTGGGAGATCGTGAAGATGAAAATGAAATGTTGACTATAACTAAAACTAACTACTAACTAATAAACTAGAAGAAGAAGAAAAGGAAACAAAAGGAGAATAAGGCAAATAAAGGACAGGAGGAAAAGAAATGCCCTCAACCCTCGAAGAATGCGGATTGAGGGACTTGGAAGGAAGGAGAGCCATGAAAGGCAGATAGGAAAGTGAAAGAGGAGAGGGTCTGCCCCAAGGTAATGGATAAAAGGGCGAAAACCGGACCCAGCTCGGAAATCCCTCGGGGTCGCCAACTCCCGAACTCACCAGCCGTGAGCACCTGAGGGTGTAGCAATATCCAGGGTGCACCAGAAGTGGTGGGGCTACATACACCCTGCCTCCCTGAGGTCCTTGAGCAGAAGACTGGAGACGAAATGAAAAGGAAAAGATGGCTGACCCCTCGCAGAAGGAGGGTATCAGAAAAGATTAGACAAGGGCCAATTCAGGCGGGAAAGGAAGAGACTCCCTAGGCCTCGGATACCCTAATTCCGCCGGGGTCGAAAGAGAACAAGAGTTGACCAAGTGAGGTCGACAGGAAAGAAGACGGAGAGGAGCCCGGCACAAGTAAGTGGAAGCAATGCCGGACTCAGCTGGGGTCCCGTAGTCGCCAACCCACGTCCCACTACATGTGAGCCCCTGGGGGACGTTTTTATTCAAACAGCTATAAAATTGTAACGGGTTACAATACAAATGTTTACTCTACACAGCTAAACGCAGAATAAAATAAGGAAAAGTTTGGCGTAGATTGTTTTATGTAAGACTACGGGTATCGGTTTTATTGACGTCTAAACTCAGGCATCTATAGCCTACTTTTCTCCCCGACAGTAATAAGTATCGTGCCACGGCCCTACCTCTTAGTTTAAGCACTTCAGTAACAATATTATCTAGAACCTTCGATATATTGTAACATAACGTTTAGGCTATTTTCGATATTTTCAAAAACTGAAAATAGACTTAGGCCCTATGAGATCTACACGGGCCAAAAGTTCAAAGGTGCATGTGTGAATATCTGACCCCCACCCCCATCAACCCATCAACCCATCAATTCATACAACACGAAACAGAATTGAACCAAATTTGGTACAGAGGTAGCACTAGCAAAGGACACCTCAGTGTCATACTTTAATACACCGCCATCTTAACCAAAACCAAATGGTGGCCATCCAAATATTCACAGCTCAAATCAAATTGCGACTGAAATAATCATCGGATCTCTACCAAATTTTGTAAGCGCATGCCGTCATGCGGGAAGCGTTTGTTGCCTTAACTACGAGGTCATCAGCCAAATAATGTATATCGACCCCCCCCCCCAACTATCAATCCAAACACGACGATACAGAGTTGAAACGAAATGGCGGCCGCCCACATACTCAAAGCTTAAATCAAATTACGACTAAACTAATAATCCGATCTGAACCAAATTTTGCAAAAATATACCTTCGTATTGGAAGCAACTGTTGCTCAAATACAAGGTTACTAACCAAATAATTTGAAGATTACGGTACTTCCTAACTTTAATATCAACTTATCAAGTCAATGTGGTACTTTGGTCAAGTGGTCTAGATGCTTGGCTCTCACCCATGTAGCCGGGGTACGAATATGTAATATTTTTTTTAAATTTGTGTCTTTGAATATTTCTTGTTTTAAAATTACCCATTACATTACATATAGGGAGTATCTTCTAATGGGAAATAAATACGAATTACACAGTACGTTACATTGCAAGCTTCCATAACAAAGAGACTAGTTCATTGGCTAATGATTCTACACCCACCCCTTGGCCAAAAAATACATTATAGAGAATACTATTTGGTTTACGTGTCAGAATATATGTTGGCTGTAACAGACGCTACCGCGGATCAAGGACATGAAGATCTCTGTGGCAGCGTGTTGAAATGTGTGGTGCTACAAGTACTGAACCCTTTACCCTATGTTGGTTAAATGATTCTACTTTTTATTTCTCAATTAATAAATATTTCAACCAGCATCATGAAAGTAGCCAGACAGTGATGAGCAAATTTCAAGCATTGGTTGGAGACAGTAGGGACATACCTGCATCAGTTTAACAAAAGGCTAAATACTTTAGCTAAGAAAAGAAATAGCAGAGCGATGTATCATAAGGACAGGTGTGGCTACCTCAATTTTAGAAGCGACGCGCGGTGAGACATGGTTCTGGTATGTTCATTGTGATATTCGCGCCTAGAAGAAATATGATGCAGTAACGTGAATGGCTGATGAAGAAAATAGACACTCCCAAGACGCCAAGATCTACTAGAAACCGCCTAATTATTAGAAATGGAGAACCAATGAGAAGAGAATGCCTACTTGCGCGCCAACTCCGGCTGGGGTACGCGGCGGCTAGTATTCACGCGGGAAATCGCCTAGACAAAATCTCTACGATCGATTCTAGGATTAATGGGCATATTCTTGACCTGTGCAATATTACGAGTTCAGTGATATTTATTTCATTCCTGTACCACAATTATTTCGAGAAATTATTACATAAAATCCCCCTCCATCTAGACCCAAGGGCCAGTTCATTTATAAGTGTGTCGAAGAGCCAAGACATTGACTTTCATTCCGTGTGTCGAGGAGACATTATTATTATTCTGTGCGTCTACGGACGTAGATTATTATTCTGTTCGTCTGAGGGCGTAGACTTTTATTCTGAGTGTCGAGGACACAAGAGATTGACTTTTATTCCGTGTCACAAGGACACAAGATATTCATTGTAAAGTGTTAAATTCAGTGATAGATAGTCATAGTACTAAAGTTATAGGGGCAGTAGCGTCGATAATTCGCCAACGAACAGTGACAGGGAATTTAGTACCTGAACAAGCGAATTTAGTAGTCAGACATAAAGTGTATAATAACCTAATTTTTGTATCAGCGCAATGATGACGTCGATGAATGCAGAGGAAGTTTGGAATTCTCAACACTCCGTCCAGATGGCTGCTATGAGATAAAGAACCATCCAGTTGGGGAATGGCGTCTGATGTTCTTTGACGGGTGACTACAAAAAGAGATGAGTACAAAATAATATGTTATTATTTATTAAATTAACTTATGGTTTATGGGACATATTTTTGTAAATACTTTGCTTGTGTGATTAATGTAGTATATTTAGTTTTGATCTGACACACTTTTGTTTGGAAGCAGCTCGCACAATTGTAGTTTTTGGAAGGTTCTTTTCTTTGTGTTGTGTTAACTAACGTAGCTATGTGAACGGCCGTGTTCGCATATGTGACGAAGTGTGGTTAAAAACGTCTCTCGGAGATATGTCGTGTTTCAGAAGTAGGACTGAATTAATATAATTATATAGTAGATTGGAGGGTAATTAAAGTTTGTTGAGATTTATTATTGATCAGATTCAGTGTGATTATTGCCTTTGGAGCAATTTAATTTGTGACGAAGAGTATTCAGCTCTATCGTAAGTTTTAAATATTGTGTTAAATGTTTGCGAGCTCTAATTCAGCAGACCCGTGTGAAAGGCGTTATGTCAGTCCCAGATGTGTGTATTGTGAATATATTTTTGTGGTATTACAAGCGGGAACTTCAGCAGAGACTGATTTCTGTCAGCTTGGTACCAGATTCATATTGTATCCTTGCGAGGACAATTATGGATATGTGATTATTGTCTGACCATATGTTGAGTTGGAGGAGATGTTAGTTGCTGTTGATTCCTTGAGATAACAGTCCAGCTGGTCGGCTATTTATATACACTGGAAGGGGGACATGACTGGTATTATGGAAAGGGTGAGTTGTTGTCACAAGGGCTGGCTGAGTTTCGCAAGCAAGCAAGATCATTAGTGGAGTGCTCGTCTGGCTCCCAATTACTTGAAAATAAATATAAATGTGAGAAACTGATCAATGGTAAAATTGTTTAAATAAATGGGAGTTGCCTACGAAACACGATAAACTTCGAAGCGTTTCCTTTAACATGCAGTTTTGTTAATATAAAGTAATCTTAACCACTCAGGTTGTTTGTTGTTGTTGGTTTATTCTATGTTTATTTTCCATGTCAGTGACCCGTGAGTCACGTGCGGCGCTGTGTTTCCTTGTTGTTGAGCATCTGGCCATTGTGGCAGCTCATTTGGTTAAGTGTGTCACTACACTAATAAGGGTCTCAGAGAGATGCCTGTAAATAGTAGAGTTGTAATATGTGTGTCAGAGTTAGATTTAAGGATTTTTATTAATGTTATGCCCATATCCATAAACGTTGATTTACGAGATGATTGTTCGTGAGCACCGTGGCTGTTAACCCGTTGTGAACGAATGATCATCCAAGTACTCATTTCTCGTAGATAGTCACCACGCGAACATAAATTCATATGCAAGATATTGGAACTTGGATCCACATTTTATTAGAAAAGGGGAGATCCATCTGACTCCTCAAAGTGATAAATATTCCTGTCAGGGGAAAAAGTCAGGGAGGATTTTGTTTATTATTGTTTGTTTTATTCTTTTATGCACAAATTAGTTATTAAATCTTGTTATTATCTTACGTTTTGTCTCCTTACTTTCTTAATTATAGTTTTCATCCTATAACCCTTGCCTCAGAAAAGCACGTAGTTTGGCGGACGTAAACACCACACTATGAACTGAACGCGACCCCTTGATCTAAGATTCTTGCATAAAACACTGCTATTCTGAAGGGTTCATAGGTGAAAACTGGCGGCCAACGGTGGGGCTATTCACTGTGGTGTAACGGGGAGATTACACATGTCAATAGTGGCGTATTTGAGTAAAACTGGCATGCCGCAAGTGCAGGCAGATATGACAGTATTTAATCACCGGGAAGTGATATTTTATTAAAAGTAGTTGAGGCGAAGTGGATACCGCCAAATGTGTGAAAGATAAATTAAAATCAGGAGTTTGCAAAGTAAAATACGGTTCACGTTGTTGTCTTTTAAATTAAAGTAAAATTAAGATGTGATACCGGGCGCCCAATGATAAAGTTAAAACTAGATTTGTTTAGAAAGTCAAACTCATGGAAATATTAGGAGGCTGTAGCCTAAAATGACAATTAATACTTTGTTAATTAGTCAGTGTTAATATCAGATCAGGATAACTGTTTAATGACTAAATATGTGCTTGGGGTTAAAATTAAATTGAGTAAAACTAGAACTACTCAGAGATGCAATCAACTAATGGGATTAAAGATAAAAATAAATGAACTGAGTAGGATAAAGAAATTACATGTGCATTGGATTTATGTGCGTGTCAAAGGGCATTGGCGTATGCCATTTCCCATATGTCTCATATAAATTATAAAACATGGCAACGGTGGCGCAGATCCAGGAGATCATTGAAAGTGCAGCGAGGAGAACGCAGGAATTGTTGTATACTAAACTAGCAGAACAGAGTCAATCTATAAACACTAGTATGTTAGAGCAAAGTGAAGCGTTGAATACAAAATTATCTGAACAAATAAACACTAGTCTGTCAGAACAAAGTGAATCGCTAAATACTAAACTGTTAGAGCAAAGTGAATCGCTAAAAATTAAACTGTCAGACAAAGTAAATCGCTAAATACTAAACTGTTAGAACAAAGTGAATCATTGCGGACACAATTAAATAACAGTAGAATTGAGCAAAATGAATATCAGGCGGAACAAGCTAGGTTATTAAAGAGTGAAATTAATGACACTATAAATTCACAGTTAGAGGCGCAAAATAATAAAAACACGAACCAATTAGCTTCGTTAACCGTAGAGATGAAAGAGCACACAAACCAACAGATGATATTACTGGCCCTTGATGTAAGCAAAAATAATGAGAAACAGTTAGAGCAGATTGAAAAAATGGAGAGTATTTTTGATAAAAAACTTAGCATTCTCGATGAAACGGTGTTAGCTAAATTAGAGCAGATTGAAATAGCATGCACAATGAATACAAGCGAGGTCAAAATAGCTCAGGATAAGTTGGAAGGGCAGTTTAAGGAGATGGAGAAAAGTGGCAGGGTCATTCAACGACAAATATCAGCAGTAGATGAGAACATATCAGGCATAATTAAAGATATGGACCGTCTCGAGATAAAATCAGCGGAACAGTGGAAAAGCCTAGAAACGGAACAAGAACAATTTAAGAGTACATTAGACGAAAGGCTAAGCCAGATAGAAAATAATCAGGATGAAAATAAGAGCCAGATTGAAGAAAAAATAAGCACGATTAAAGAACAGATCAGGAAAGATTGGAAGAAAATGAATATTGATTCTAAAGAGGAAAGATCCACTATTATTAAAACAGTAGGCGAAAACCACACGCGTATTCAAGCTTTGGAGCAAGAGGTAAAAAATAAACTTAAAGAGCGGACAGACAGGATCATTAAAGCCGAACTCCGCTCATTAGAAAAATCATCTATATTTAAAACGGGAGCATTGAAAGACAAGCCGGATGACTCACATAGTCCCCAACCCAGCATAGCAGGAAGTCAGACTCAAGCAGAGAGCCCATTAACTACAAACACGGAAGGATTTCGCAAGAACGTAGATAGAAGCTCAACACCACAGGACGGTCATCAGCCCACACAACTTATTCAAGTAATTCGCTCAAATGACTACAAGCCGCAGAAATACACCGAAAATTCAGGGGTAACACCTAAGGCCTTTATCAAAGAGATTGAAGACCATTTCAATGGCACTGGGGTACCTGAAGCACGTAGATTGAGAATGATGGAGAGATTTTTATCAGGAAATGTTCTCACCTGGTTTTTAAGTTTCAAATACACATTTGGAACCATGTCAGACTTTAATTTAGCGTTTCTGCGCAAATACTGGTCTCCCGCCATACAACAGAGTTTAAGAATGGAGCTTTACTCTAGAAAATATCAAACTACCCAGCAGACGAAATACTCAGATTTCTTTAACATGCAAATGCTAAAATTTCGCGACCTAGATTACCCATTAAACGAAGCAGATTTGGTGATGACAATAGCAAGGCAAATGCCAGTTAATGTACAGCAAGTACTAGTCGCAGCAAACGTTAGTACGGCCCTACATGCAGAGCAGATATTACGGCAAATAGATGAGACCACATCTCATAGTCATTTTAGAGGAGGAAGACAACTGGAATTAGTCAACACCACAGAGGTCGTAAAAGCAAAACAGGGAAATACTAAAACGCAGGGTACTAATACAAGCACCTCCACACCTAGGCGAAACCAGGAAGAAGGGGAAAACAGACCATATCAGCGTAACGAAAATCACTACAACAATAGATACCAGGGTAACAATAGATACCAACAGAGAGGATATCAACAATGGCGTGATAATCGAAGGAATGACAGGCCTTATGGAAGATACGGTGATTACAATGCCAATCAAAGATGGAAAGGAAGGAGAGATCAAAATCAAGGAGATCAACGTAACTATCGAGATGACTGGGATGATAGGCACGCTCAATCACAAAATTACTTAGAGGAGTTACACGCTAGTCAAGGTGGAGAACTAGGAAGATGGGAAAAGGCCATTGGGAACAGAAAGAACCCAGATACACATACTGAGGAAGCTGGAAGTCTACTGAGACAAGAGGAATATCAAGGACATGAGCGACAGAAGGATGATGGGAGTCGAAATGGAGCTAAAAAAAATGTTAATTTTGGATCAAGGAGACAGTCTCCAAACACAACAGTCGGAAGTTGAAGATGGATGGATAGTAGCGAACATACAGGAATGGATTGCTTTACCAGAAGACTGCCTGGAGGAGACGGTGAAACCACGGAACGATGAAATTAGGCAATTACCCATTATTTACGCAAGGATTGGTGGAATTAATATAAGATGTTTATTGGATACGGGGTCACAGATCAGTCTAGTATCGGAGGCCTTGGTTCGAGAGTTGGGACGGACTCAGAATATTCCTGTAATTCCGGTACCACAGCTCAAAGTGAGGGGTGTTATTCCTGAACGCACCGTCACTTGTAAACGTCAGGCATACTTAGAGCTGAACATATTGGAACATACTTTTGGGCAAACATTCATTATCATGGCAAAGATGAATTTCAATATAATTCTTGGTGCAAATTTCATTTGTGACTATCAAGCAGTGATAGATTTACACAAGAATACAGTCAGTTTTAGAGAATATGACCAGCTGAAAAACGTGGGATTGCATATGGATGAAATCACTACCGGAAGAGATGTAAATTCTTGGGCATTGGAAGCAATATCAGAAGAGACGGAAGAGGAGGTACGAAAGGCGGAAGATAACATCGTAGAAGGGGCTGTTGTGGAACTAGATGAGGAGATAGAATCCCAGGAGATATGGTCTTTATTAACAGAAGGAGATGACAGTGATGCACAATTTGAAGAGTTACTACAGGAGCGGCTCAATGACATTCAACTTGGGGGTGAACACAGAAAACAGTTGGAAGAGATTTTAAGGAAGCACAAAACAGTATTTGATACAGTACCTGGGAAAATTTTAAATTTCAAGTACTCTATGCAAGTCGAGGACTGGTCACCTTTCAAAAGCAGATTGTACCCAATTCCTGAAAAGTATCGTGGTCAAGTTAAAATCATTATAGATGAGATGTTAGAAGCTGGAGTGATAAGGAAGACACCTACACCTTATCTAAATGCGATTTTGGCAGTCACAAAACCAATTGGATCTATTAGACTTTGTTTAGATGCCAGAAATCTCAACATGAGACTCATTTTTCCTGAGTATGACAGAGCGCCAATTATCAGAGACGTATTAAAAGGCTTTAAAAACAAGAGCATTTATTCATCAGTCGATCTGACGAGCTCGTTCCACCATCTTGAATTGGATGAGAAGTCACAGCTTCTAACTGGCTTCTTATTCGATAACCAGACATTTTGTTTCGTCAGAATGCCTTTTGGAGTCAAAACAGCGGGCTGTGCTTTAATCCGAGCACTGGACCGGAACCTAACCGAGGAAGTAAAGGAGATGACGGTGCGATACATTGACGACATTCTGTTGGCATCCGACAACATTGAAACTCACCTGGAAAATTTAGATAAAGTATTGGGCAACTTGAATGCTTCGAATTTCAAAGTAAATCTGAAGAAATCGCATTTCTTCAAGAGCGAGATCTTATATTTGGGTCACGTCATTGACAAAGAGGGAGTGAAGCCAAACCCAGCTAAGATTGAAGCGATAAAGAATTTCCCTACACCAACGAGAGTCAAGCACATTCGGGCTTTCTTAGGCGTAACGGGATTCTTTAAAGAAAACTGCCCAGGTTATACAGAGACTGTAGCTCCAATGCAAGAAATGCTAAAGAAAAATAACAAATGGTCATGGAACGCGGAATGTGAGAAGGCATTCCAAGCAACAAAACAGCTATTAGAAAACTGCATTAAATTAGGCTATCCAGATTTCAAGCTAAAATTTATAATCCAAGCGGATGCTTCACTAATTGGGATAGGTGCTATGCTCTACCAAGAGGATCCAGCTAACCTGCAGCACAAAACATATTTGGCATTTGTCAGCCGAAAATTGCGTAAACACGAGCGAAATTATACTGTAACCGAGCTAGAATTGTTGGCCATCCTTCATGCACTCCAACAATGGAAACGAATAATCTATGGTTACCCGATTGTTGTCAGAACTGACCACAAGGCATTAACATTCTTGTTTAAGACGTCAATGGCAAGCGAACGTGTGACACGTTGGTCTATATACATTCAGCAGTTCAGCATTGAAATTGAACATTGTCCAGGGAAGATGAACGTGATACCGGATGCACTCAGCAGGAACCCAGAGCCTAATAATGAAGAAACAGCGATGGTACAACACTTGGAGTTAACACCGAAGGACCGGAAATTCTTGGAGGAGTTACGTGAGATACAGCGCGAACAGGAAGCGGAACCATGGATGATGCTATTAATTAAATACTTCAAAAAGCAACTACCTACAGGAACACCTGCATTTCGAGAAGCGAAAGCCAAAGAAGGAAGATATGTTTATGTCAACAATTTGCTGCACAAATGGGTAGATAATGACCACACCAAGTTACGCATATTAGTACCTGCATCGTTACAACGAGGATTGACATGGCATACGCACGAAAGTTACGGTCACGTGGGCTTAGACAAGTGCGAAGCGACAATAGGAGAGACATTTACATGGCCACGTATGAGAACAACTATATGTGACGTCATTACAACTTGTGACCCGTGTCAGAGAACAAAGCCGAATAATTATTTACTGAGGCAATATCCTAGACCATTGCTACCTCAGAAACCATGTGAGCTACTGGCGATGGACTGTCTTGGTCCAATTCCGAAGGGAAGGAGAGGTTGCCGTCATTTGCTGGTGTGCATTGATGTATTTTCTAAGTTTGTAGTACTATGCCCTATTCAGAAAACCACATCGAAGCAGGTACTCAGTCGCATTCGTAATAGAGTTATTCCAACCCTTGGAAAACCAGAGTTTATATTATCAGATCACGGCAGTTATTTCACAAGCGCCGAATTCAAGAAAGGAATGGAAGACATGGGTATAAAACATGTTTTAAGCAGTATACGACATGCCCAAGCAAATCCAAGCGAGGGAGTAATTAAATGTGTAACTTCATATTTGAGAATCTTCATTCCGAACGAACACCACAAATGGGTCGATAAAATTAAGGATGTAGAGACATGCATGAATTCTACCAGGCACGAGTCAACAGGACAAATCCCTATGGTCCTACACAAGAACGAGTATCCAGTAAGAACGTGGAAAAGCATCATTAACTGTCCACAAGATCCCATGATAGCACCAGACTTGCGAATTGAAAGAACGAGAGCATACATGAGGAATCAAGCAGACCGCAGATTACGGCGAGTAAGAAATAAGAGGTTTCACGGTGATCTTGAAGTCAACCAGCTCGTTTTGGTAAAACGACCTGCTACATCGGACCCAGAAAAGAAAATCTTTAGTAAATTCTGCGAGAAATTCATAGGACCCTATTCTATCGTAAGAAACCTTGGAAATAATGCTTACAGAGTGAAAGAATTGAGCACAGGAACAATGTCAGTTTACAACGCTGCCAACCTAAAAAAATATCGTCGAAGTGAACCATGGTAGCGCCGAAATAATGACGCTGTTTGAATATACGGACGTCCTGCTATCAACAAAGTCAACGGGGAGCAGTTGAATACGGCACGTGGTGAAGGTGGAAGTAGACTTGTTGTTGACAAACATTAACGAGGCGAGTAAGGTGTTGCCGCAGGCATCAGAGCGTCACGCAAGATTGGAAGGGGGAAAGACAAGCAGGATATGAAAACGAGTAAATGCCATTGAAGACAGAAGCGGCTAGACCAAGTAAGAAAAAGGGGTGATTCTGGAAATAAAACAAATTGGCCTACCGAAGTATTGTAAAATTGTCGACTTTATTCCTAAGTTCGAAATTTTGTGAGTGGGAGAGTTGTGAACCCTTTACCCTATGTTGGTTAAATGATTCTACTTTTTATTTCTTCAATTAATAAATATTTCAACCAGCATCATGAAAGTAGCCAGACAGTGATGAGGAAATTTCAAGCATTGGTTGGAGACAGTAGGGACATACCTGCATCAGTTTAACAAAAGGCTAAATACTTTAGCTAAGAAAAGAAATAGCAGAGCGATGTATCATAAGGACAGGTGTGGCTACCTCAATTTTAGAAGCGACGCGCGGTGAGACATGGTTCTGGTATGTTCATTGTGATATTCGCGCCTAGAAGAAATATGATGCAGTAACGTGAATGGCTGATGAAGAAAATAGACACTCCCAAGACGCCAAGATCTACTAGAAACCGCCTAATTATTAGAAATGGAGAACCAATGAGAAGAGAATGCCTACTTGCGCGCCAACTCCGGCTGGGGTACGCGGTGGCTAGTATTCACGCGGGAAATCGCCTAGACAAAATCTCTACGATCGATTCTAGGATTAATGGGCATATTCTTGACCTGTGCAATATTACGAGTTCAGTGATATTTATTTCATTCCTGTACCACAATTATTTCGAGAAAATTTTACATAAAATCCCCCTCCATCTAGACCCAAGGGCCAGTTCATTTATAAGTGTGTCGAAGAGCCAAGACATTGACTTTCATTCCGTGTGTCGAGGAGACATTATTATTATTCTGTGCGTCTACGGACGTAGATTATTATTCTGTTCGTCTGAGGGCGTAGACTTTTATTCTGAGTGTCGAGGACACAAGAGATTGACTTTTATTCCGTGTCACAAGGACACAAGATATTCATTGTAAAGTGTTAAATTCAGTGATAGATAGTCATAGTACTATAGTTATAGGGGCAGTAGCGTCGATAATTCGCCAACGAACAGTGACAGGGAATTTAGTACCTGAACAAGCGAATTTAGTAGTCAGACATAAAGTGTATAATAACCTAATTTTTGTATCAGCGCAATGATGACGTCGATGAATGCAGAGGAAGTTTGGAATTCTCAACACTCCGTCCAGATGGCTGCTATGAGATAAAGAACCATCCAGTTGGGGAATGGCGTCTGATGTTCTTTGACGGGTGACTACAAAAAGAGATGAGTACAAAATAATATTTTATTATTTATTAAATTAACTTATGGTTTATGGGACATATTTTTGTAAATACTTTGCTTGTGTGATTAATGTAGTATATTTAGTTTTGATCTGACACACTTTTGTTTGGAAGCAGCTCGCACAATTGTAGTTTTTGGAAGGTTCTTTTCTTTGTGTTGTGTTAACTAACGTAGCTATGTGAACGGCCGTGTTCGCATATGTGACGAAGTGCGGTTAAAAACGTCTCTCGGAGATATGTCGTGTTTCAGAATTAGGACTGAATTAATATAATTATATAGTAGATTGGAGGGTAATTAAAGTTTGTTGAGATTTATTATTGATCAGATTCAGTGTGATTATTGCCTTTGGAGCAATGTAATTTGTGACGAAGAGTATTCAGCTCTATCGTAAGTTTTAAATATTGTGTTAAATGTTTGCGAGCTCTAATTCAGCAGACCCGTGTGAAAGGCGTTATGTCAGTCCCAGATGTGTGTATTGTGAATATATTTTTGTGGTATTACAAGCGGGAACTTCAGCAGAGACTGATTTCTGTCAGCTTGGTACCAGATTCATATTGTATCCTTGCGAGGACAATTATGGATATGTGATTATTGTCTGACCATATGTTGAGTTGGAGGAGATGTTAGTTGCTGTTGATTCCTTGAGATAACAGTCCAGCTGGTCGGCTATTTATATACACTGGAAGTGGGACATGACTGGTATTATGGAAAGGGTGAGTTGTTGTCACAAGGGCTGGCTGAGTTTCGCAAGCAAGCAAGATCATTAGTGGAGTGCTCGTCTGGCTCCCAATTACTTGAAAATAAATATAAATGTGAGAAACTGATCAATGGTAAAATTGTTTAAATAAATGGGAGTTGCCTACGAAACACGATAAACTTCGAAGCGTTTCCTTTTAACATGCAGTTTTGTTAATATAAAGTAATCTTAACCACTCAGGTTGTTTGTTGTTGTTGGTTTATTCTATGTTTATTTTCCATGTCAGTGACCCGTGAGTCACGTGCGGCGCTGTGTTTCCTTGTTGTTGAGCATCTGGCCATTGTGGCAGCTCATTTGGTTAAGTGTGTCACTACACTAATAAGGGTCTCAGAGAGATGCCTGTAAATAGTAGAGTTGTAATATGTGTGTCAGAGTTAGATTTAAGGATTTTTATTAATGTTATGCCCATATCCATAAACGTTGATTTACGAGATGATTGTTCGTGAGCACCGTGGCTGTTAACCCGTTGTGAACGAATGATCATCCAAGTACTCATTTCTCGTAGATAGTCACCACGCGAACATAAATTCATATGCAAGATATTGGAACTTGGATCCACATTTTATTAGAAAAGGGGAGATCCATCTGACTCCTCAAAGTGATAAATATTCCTGTCAGGGGAAAAAGTCAGGGAGGATTTTGTTTATTATTGTTTGTTTTATTCTTTTATGCACAAATTAGTTATTAAATCTTGTTATTATCTTACGTTTTGTCTCCTTACTTTCTTAATTATAGTTTTCATCCTATAACCCTTGCCTCAGAAAAGCACGTAGTTTGGCGGACGTAAACACCACACTATGAACTGAACGCGACCCCTTGATCTAAGATTCTTGCATAAAACACTGCTATTCTGAAGGGTTCAGTACATATAATATCTTCCATTTCAAAATACACAAATACATAAAAACCTCAAGTAAGAGCCAACCCTGCTTAAATTCAAACCCCAGTCCTACGGATGAGAGTCGTTCACGCTAACCCCTTGACTAAATGTGACCATTGCTACAGCAATGTTATCATCAGCCTTTGATATAACTGCGTACTGGTAACATAATGTCTTGGAATAAACGATTTCTTCAACGTATTATGCCCTTATTATAATCCATTTCATACTAAATGTATATTATTTCTTTCAGTACATTCCATGAAACAATTTCAAGCTACTGAAATATGCACCAGGCAGCAAACAATAGCTACCATTTTGACGTGTGAGCTTTAAGTGCTGTGTGCACGGCACGACACAGCCGTTAGACCTAAAGCGCTCTTGAGTCATTGCTACAGTATAATATTCTGATATAAAAAAATAATACCCAACGTGTCACGTCTTGGGAACAGTTTAAATCACCCTCTGTTCGATAAACGGAACTGGTGAAACCGGGCCTTGTTGGTTCAAAAGTTACGGATTAGCCAATATGCTTGCATGATTCAGCAGATGACCTCACTGTTTCGCACTTAAAACAACAATCAATCAATCATTGTGTAACAAACCACTTTATATATAAACAAGCTACTACAGCCAACATTCAATTATTATACTCCTTGATAAGATACACACACTAGTGCAGCCATCACAATAACACAGGTCATCACACAAATTCCACACACACAAATTCACGGGGATATATGACCGCAATGTCACAGCCACTAACGTAAGCAACAGCCACTCCTTGATAAGGACAAACAAAGAGTTATAACTATTTAGGAGACAGTAGGCTATATGTTATTTTCTGAATATCTTACTTTTCTTAGTCTTACAATATTGCTATCTGGTTTATTCGGAAAAAGGGAGCCTTGATTCATCTTTAAGGTCCAACACACAGCTATTGGATTTATTAAACACACTACCGTACCAGACATTTAATTCATGAGCAATGGCCTGTTTTTCACTGGACCGTCACTGGACATTATCATTGACAAATCACAGTAGCCTACGTCCTCGCACATAGTTTCACAAATAATCAGACCCCACTGAATCGAGCAAGCCGTACGCTTCAAAGTCACATAAGAGGTGTTAATTTCGAAGACTTTTAATAGATCAGTGGATCACACGAGTTTGATTTCATTTTTTTTTAAATTAAAGACTCGTATGTATTTCAGCTTCCACTCTATAAGTTCGTGAGAATAAACCAGGCACTTCCAAATTCCCCTATTCGTAGTTTACATTGCAATCAACTCTCAACTCAAAATCTCGTTAATAACGGAATACAGCTATAGCCTTCTTGCTCTAGCCCGACTTCTCTTACCCTCTACAGCTGATCCCATTAGCCTTGTAAATAATCTCACCCCATCCATTAACAACACATGACCTTACCAACTCAGTCGAGCTATGCCCACAGCTTCATCTATCCTGCTTGATCATAAAGCCTAGTTTACGTCTGCCGAGACACACTCAATATGCAAATTGGGTGATCAGCTATCCTGACCGAGGACAGGTGTGATATGGTTTACTTTTGGTAGACAGAGCCAGGTACAACTCGGGTCCAAGCTGCGTGAACCTTAGAGGAATGTGGATCGCGGACTATGAGAAGTGATGAGCTTTAGCTCGCAAGCTTCCAAATGGCCGGTACAGTCTCCTAGAGTTCGTTTCCTGTAACTTTGCATTTTGACAGTTCTCGCGGGAACAAATAGTTTTACTGGACAGATCAATCCACCGCTGCCACGTGCATTGCAGCCAATGAGCCATCACCCACATGGCAGCCAGCAATGGCCGCGTGTATTCCGTCAAAGGGTGAACAGCTGTTATGAGTTGCCTAAACCTACATTCATCTCGCAATATCAATTCATTCCCCATTTTTTAAGGAAACTTACATTTCTTTGTGGCATTTCTCAAATAATCGTTCTAACAGCACACCTGAAACCCACTGACGGCTCGCTGGCAGAATGTTACATCACTGGGCGCGCTATGACACGAGTGGAATTATTTTTAGGCTCATCATTTCACAGCGGGAAGCCTCCGTGGCTTAGGCGGCAGCATGCCGGCCTCTCACTGCTGGGCCCGTGGTTCAAATCCCGGTCACTCCATGTGAGATCTGTGCTGGACAAAACGGAGGCAGACAGGTTTTTCTCCGGGTACTCCGGTTTTCCCTGTCAAAATTTCATTCCAGCAACATTCTCCACTATCATTTCATTTCATCTGTCATTCATTTAATCATTGCCCCAGAGGAGTGCGTCAGGCCTCGGCAGCCGGCGCAGTTCATATCCTCGCCGCTAGATGCGGGCGAATACATTACGGTCGGAGACTGGAAACAGGCTGTAAATTTTCATTTTTCATTTCATTTCACAGCTCAAGGCAAATGCTTACTAAAGCATGGTGAAAGATGTCCCTAAGACGATAAGATCATTTACTTGAACTGTTTGCTTGATATTAAAATAAAACGTACGAAACATTTCACCATGTAGGTTAACATTTAGGCCTACACAACAACTTATGTTTTAGGCCTAATTTTTTGCCCAAATCATGCCATGTGAAAATAATTCTCCTTCCCACTGTCCTTGGGAAAATCATGAGTTCTGCTGCCTTTTCTTTTACCTTCAAAGAGAGAGAGAGAAAAAGAATAAATAACTTGAACAAGAAATTCCGTATCTGCTTCAGACTCGATAGTCAAACAAAAATGTCCGACCTTGAGACAGACACCTCTGCCTGGTCAGGCTACGTAAGTAGTGTGTTTTGGACGGTTCTAGCACCTCCTCCTCCTCCCCTCCTCCAAGATGGCGGCGGTGCGATATCTCTCGAACCCATGGTTGGATTTTAAAAAATGAGGTGTTGTTGAACTCGGGCTAACACTCCCTTTCCAATGGACAACATATTTCAACCCCAAAAATAAAACCTACCCCTACTAGGGGGTGAAATTGAATTTTTTAGAGAATCTCTCTTTCCAATTGACACATGTGAGAGTTTGAATGCCGATATGGATTTAAACGTTGTTCTACATAAAGTGCATGTGTTCGGTCGATAGCCACTATGAATTAACATGCTTGTTTTTGTTTTTTACGCATGCCCACTCATGGCTTTTGTAAGAGGGTGGGGGAGTGGATCCCTATGGATGGGTTATTGTTGACGGGTCATTGTTGGCGGGGTCATTGTTGTCGGGATTCTTGTGGACGAGTCCTTGTGGACAAGTCCTTGTTGACAGGTCCTTGTGGACAAGTCCTTGTGGACGAGTCCTTGTCCCTTTGGACTGATCCCTTTGGACGGGTCCCTTTGGCCTGGTTCCTACGGACTAGTCCATGAATTTATTTAAATTATGTCAAAGGGCCTAACTACATTTGTGTGTGTTGAATTGACGTTGTTCACCACTACTATAATGGGATAACGATATGAAAGGAAAGTGACGAAATACATGTGAACACGTGTGAAATGACCTTATTACCGTCCTCCTTGTGAAACAAGTCACATCCTGTTTTGCTTCATACGTGAGAAAATGTGAGTTCGAACCCGTGGTCGGATTTTGACGAATGAGGTGTCATTGAACTCGGACTGATACCCCCTTTCCAATGAACAACATATTTCCACCCCAAAATAAAACCTACCCCTACTAGGGGGTGAAATTGTAATTTTTTTTAGAGAATCTCTCTTTCCAATTGCAACATGTGAGAGTTTGAATGCCGATATGGAATAAAACGTTGTTCCACACAAGAGACATGTATTTGGTGGATAGCCACTATGAATTAACATGCTTGTTTTTGTTTTTTGTTTTTTACGCATGCCCACTCATAGCTTTTGTAAGAGGGCAGGCTTTTTAAAAGATGGCGGCTGTAGTGTAACCTAACCTAACCCAACCCACGAATGGTGATCAAAAAGTATTTTAAGTGACGCTTGTCGATTGGCAAACCAATAATCAAAGAGGGATATGTCAGGCCTTGAGGTGATAGCCCCTTTTGATTGATCCCTGTTGATTGATCTCTGTTGATTTGTCCCTTTGGACTGGTCTCTGTTGACTAGCCCCTTTTGGACGGGCCCTTTTTGACAGGGGGTCATTTTTGATGGATCCTTTTTGACAGGTGCTTTTCGACGGGTCCCTGTTGACGAGTCATTGCTGACGGGTCCTTGTTGATGAGTCCCTGTGGACGGGTCATTGTTGACGGGTCCCTATTGACAGGCCATTGTTGACAGGTCATTGTTGACGGGTCATTGTTGATGGGTCCTTGCTGACAAGTCCCTGTTGATGGGTCCCTGTGGAAGGGTCCCTTTAGACCGGCCCCTTTGGACTGGTCCCTATGGACCGGCCCATGAAATTTATCCAAATTATGTCAAAGGGCCTAACTACATTTGTGTGTAAAGCAGTGTGTTGAACTGACGTTGTTCACCAGTCCTTACTACTACAATTGGATAACGATATGAAAGGAATTGATTAACTAGACATGAGTTAACTACCAACGAAACACTTTGGCGACTCTGCTTGTTATTGACCAATGAGTAGGGTTTTAGAAAAACTGTTTGCTATTTTGGGTTATATACAAAAAATGCTTAGACCTTTTGAGTGACTATGTTTGCTAAACAAGACATTATACCAGACACGATTAGGATTCTTATGTAGCTCAGACAAGGAAAGAATTTCTACAGAATCTGTTGACATTGAATATAGATTTAGGTATTAGGAAGTCATTTTGAAGGCCTTTGTCTGGAGCGTGGCACTCTATGAAAGTAAAACTTAGACAATTGGTGTAGCAGAAAAGTGGAGAAATGAAGTGTTTGAAATGTGGTGTTACAGGAGAATGATGAAGATTAGATGGGTAAATAGGGTTACTAACAAAGAGGTATTAAGACGAGTGGGGGAGAAGAGATGTATCTGGCGACTGTTAATGAAGTAAAGAGATAGGTTGGTAGAACACGTACTAAGACACCCAAGAATAGCAAACTTAGTTAAGGAAGAAAGGTTCGAGGACGAGAACTGTAGGGGTAGACCAAGTTTAGAATATGTTAAACAGATAGCCTTGAATGTAGGGTGTGGTAGCTATATAGAGATGAAACGATTAGCTCGGGACAGATAGGCGCTGAGATCTGCATCAAACCAGTCAAAGGACTAAAGACTCAAACAACAACATGTAAGTTCACTAAAATAATGTTGTGTAACGGTATATGTTAGTCAACGAACAGTAATGCATTACTAAAACCCATGACACGATACCTAAGAGCTTTTCTAAAATGATTTTAAAATGCCTTTAACCCTATATTGAACACCCAGTTCACAAGACTCATAACTGCAATGTTGTGGTAAAACAAAACAAAATCTATATTTCAAAACAAGCAAGTGGTTTAGTCAATGTATACTGGAAAAAGTTTTGTAAACACTCAAGTCCTCAAGACTAATTAAATTAGTAACTGTCAGGTTGACCGAGTGGTTAAGGTGTTTGACTTAAGATCAAATTTTCTGTATAAGGAAGCAAGGGTTCGAATCCCTTACCTGACATAACTATTGCCTTGACATGGCTTGGCCACACTGCATTATTATGACACTTGGTACACAAACCATAGATATAGTGTATTGTTTAAGGCCACTCTCTTTCTGAACATAGTCAGAGACTGTTGATGGTTAACAATTGTATTAATAGTGGGACATGGGGATAGTAATTAAGAAAAACAGACAATACCCATACAATATTTTTATTAAATTCATTTTATAATAGTTACACACTGAATTCTACTCTATCTCTTTACCATTGTTCTATATAGATTTTTAAACACAACGCTTGTTGTAGATCCTTTTACAACTTTCTCCAGGTACTCTTGCTCTTAAAAACTGGGGAAGCCGCAATGGTTTTATAAACATAAAACCCTCATCCTCTTCTTTTTCATAATTATCATCATCATCATCATCATTATGAATATTATCATCAAAATTATTATAGTCATTGTCACCATCATTATCATCATCATCATCATTCTCAACATCACTAGAACTATCCAATTCCTCTTGTTTGTTTTCCACAGGGACCTCTTGTAGAGTCTGCGTTGCTTTTGATAGTGTTAAGGGTTTTTTGAACGATGGTATTTGCCCTAACATGTCTTTTTGAGGTGATGATGAATGCTTTTTAACAAACAATGCACTATCTTGAGCAGGAATATATTTTTCTTGGACTTGCTTTTTTACCTGGGTTAGAGTATTTTGCGTATTTAAATGTGTATTAATTTGAGATTCACAATGATGTTCTTTTGAAGTAAGTACGTTGGAGTCTTTTGTTTTAATCATTCCTCGACACGTTTTGGATCGTTGTTTTGAACATCGCCAAATAACAGTTCCATCTTTATTGGTTGTTTTTACAATATATGTATATCCTTTATAGAAGACACATGGCTTGCCATGACTGGTTGTTGAGACTTCCATATCAACTAATACATATGAATTAAATTTTAGTAAAGTCACATGAACAATCTTTAGATTACAAGTGATTTACACACACACACACACACACACACTTTCCTAAATGTCAAGATTTATGGATGTTGTTTTCCGCCAACAGCTGCTTACTGCGTATGACAAGGCTGGAGACTGGTAGGTGAGACGGTCTTTCACGATGTGAACACTGTAACAGGCAGTAGTCAAATGACAATATTCTTATACCCTAGTCAAGGTTAACAGGTACTTACTGCGTATGACAAGACCGTACACTCGTAGGTTAGACCGTATTTTTTGTTTGTTGCTAAGGATCCCATATATACCCTAGACATGTTAGTTCTGAACACTTAGTGGTTAATTGTATATATTGAATTTAAATACACAGCTCATACAAGCACGTTTTGCGGATGGGAGGGGTGAGAGGCTGGCAAAAAAGGAAATGTTTTAGTTTAATGAAACGTCATGTCCTAGTAGGCGTGATTTATAGTAGACGCAATTGATAGTAGGCGCGATTAATAGTAGACGCAATTGATAGTAGACGTGATTGATAGTAGGCGTGATTTGACATGAGCGCGATTTATAGTAGACGCGAAAGATAGTAGGCGCGATTGATAGTAGGCGTAATTAGACATGGGCGAGATTTATAGTAGACGCAATTGATAGTAGGCGCGATTGATAGTAGGTGTAATTGGTAGTAGGCGCGATTTGACATGAGCGCGATTTATAGTAGACGCAAATGATAGTAGGCGTGATTGATAGTAGACGCAATTGATACTAGGCGTGATTTGTAGTAAGCGCATTTCATAGTAGGCTCAATTGATAGTAGATGCAATTGATAGTAGACGTGATTGATAGTAGGCGCGATTGATAGTAGACGTGATTGATATGGACGCGACTTAGATCATTTTTGATATTACAAAGTTACAGTGTCAATGTTTATACAAAGTACAAGGCAGAGAGGGGGTATTTTAAGACTTAACCTCAGCTCACCTAACATAACCTAACTTTACCTAACCTAACTTTGTCACGTGACATGTTCTACAAGTTTAGACTTGCTTTAAGGCTGACTATGACTATGACGTCATAGATTGATGAGAGGGGTGGGAGGCTGACAAAAAAGGAAATGTTTTGGTTTTATGAAAAGTCATGTCCTAGCAGGCGCGATTGGTAGTAGACGCAATTGATAGTAGACGCGATTAATGGTAGGCGCAATTGATAGTAGGTGTGATCAGGTACTTACTGCATATCAAAAGGCTGTACACTCGTGTGTTAGACACTCTATCTTGTTAAGGACCCCTATATATTCCCTATACAAGGCTATACATGTTAGTTCTCAACACTTAGTGGTTATTTGTATTTTAAATTTTTATACACAGGTTATACAAGCACGTTTTTTCACACAGTAAAACTTTGTCAAATAGCCACATGCGACACGCAAAGTATGTTTCCGCTATCTAGCGGTGACTATGGAAACTACCTGAACATATCCTAATCTAATCCTAGCTAACTTCACCTGACGTGACCATACCGGTTTGTAAGCAACAACAACAACAACAACAACACACTAAGATTCCATGAATTCCAGAGTACTTTTAGATTAATTATCGACTCTCAACTCTTATAACTATGTCTATCCCACTCTGTCAAAAACACGATTTTTTTTTTAATTTTTGCTTGATGTCAATACTAAAGTGATAATGGGTTTTCCGATCCTATCACTATAAATACATTACCCCCACTCTTATCTCGGTCTCGACAACAACCATGCCTATTTTTATTATGTCAGATGATGTAATGTTCGAGTGCAAAGTGGGTGTAAAAGTGAGTGCAAAGTGAGTGCAAAAGTGAGTGCAAAGTAAGTGTAAAAGTAGTTGTAAAAGTGAGTGCAAAGTGAGTGCAAAAGTGAGTGCAAAAGTGGGGTGTAAAAGTGGTACCCTATTTGTAATGGCTTATTTGACAAGTTATTTTGTGGTACCCTATTCGTAATGGCTTATTTCACAAGTTGTTTTTGTCAATGTATTTAGAGGATATTTCTCTTGTTCATGGAAAGTATCTCAGCCCTTTTTATGATAGCATAATGCTTACCGTCATGTTCGTAAGCAACAACAACACACTAAAATTCCAAGAATCCAAACTACTCTAAGGTTAATGATGGTCTCTCAACTCCATTCCACGCCTAGTCAAAAACATTATACATTTCAAATTTTTCAAAAAAGGTAAATTGAGAAAGTAGGCTATATATTTAAACTAAAAAATCATATGCTAACTCCAACACCTACTTCTATCCCATTCTCAGTCAAAAAAAATATATATATTCTTTAAATTTTTCCAAAAAATACTTGGAAAGTAGGCTATAATTTGAAAACTAATCATCCTAAAAAGTCATATATAGACTCAAACCAATGGCTTTTATGTCCTTAATCGTTAGAATAAAACATGGAATTTGACGTTTTTCCAAATATTGATCATTTTTAAAAATGGGCTATATTTTGTAAACTATGAATTACACAAAAAATGTGTTTGACATAAAAAAGACAGGTATTTACCCCCTCTACCCACAAACCAAGTCCCAGGTCTCTGAGACAAAATCCAAAAAGGTTCAATTTTGAAAGTAGACGATATTTTGAAAACTAATCATTCTAAAAAGTCATATATAGACTCAAACAAATGTCCTTTAAGTCCCTTAACGTTAGAACAAAACTTAACATTTTTTTCATTTTTTCAAAAAAAAAGTCCAATTTTCAAAATTGCCTATATTTTGGAAACTAAGAATTAGTTCCAAAATGGCGGTCGTAGCTTAACTCAACCTAACCTAACCCTACGAGGTGTGATCAAAAAGTTCCAAAATGGCTGCCGTAGCTTAACTTAAGCTTTGATTGATCCATGTTGATTGACCCCTTTTGATTGATCTCTGTTGATGTATCCCTTTGGACTGGTCCCTGTTGACTAGCCCCTTTGGACGGGTCTTTTTTAAAGGGGGAGTCATTTTTTTTACGGGTCCCGGAGGACGGGTCCTTGTTGACGGGTCCCTGTGGGCGGTTCCTTTGGACTGATCCTTATGGACTGGCCCGTGCATTTTATCCAAATTATATCAAAGGGGCCCGCCCACAGGGACCCGTCAACAAGGACCCGTCCTCCGGGACCCGTAAAAAAATGACTCCCCCTTTAAAAAAGACCCGTCCAAAGGGGCTAGTCAACAGGGACCAGTCCAAAGGGATATATCAACAGAGATCAATCAAAAGGGGTCAATCAACAGGGATCAATCAAAGGTTAAGTTAAGCTACGGCAGCCATTTTGGAACTTTTTGATCACACCTCGTAGGGTTAGGTTAGGTTGAGTTAAGCTACGACCGCCATTTTGGAACTAATTCTTAGTTTCCAAAATATAGGCAATTTTGAAAATTGGACTTTTTTTTTGAAAAAATGAAAAAAATGTTAAGTTTTGTTCTAACGTTAAGGGACTTAAAGGACATTTGTTTGAGTCTATATGACTTTTTAGAATGATTAGTTTTCAAAATATCGTCTACTTTCAAAATTGAACCTTTTTGGATTTTGTCTCAGAGACCTGGGACTTGGTTTGTGGGTAGAGGGGGTAAATACCTGTCTTTTTTATGTCAAACACATTTTTTGTGTAATTCATAGTTTACAAAATATAGCCCATTTTTAAAAATGATCAATATTTGGAAAAACGTCAAATTCCATGTTTTATTCTAACGATTAAGGACATAAAAGCCATTGGTTTGAGTCTATATATGACTTTTTAGGATGTTTAGTTTTCAAATTATAGCCTACTTTCCAAATATTTTTTGGAAAAATTTAAAGAATATATATATTTTTTTTTGACTGAGAATGGGATAGACGTAGGTGTTGGAGTTAGCATATGATTTTTTAGTTTAATTATATAGCCTACTTTCTCAATTTACCTTTTTTGAAAAATTTGAAATGTATAATGTTTTTGACTAGGCGTGGAATGGAGTTGAGAGACCATCATTAACCTTAGAGTAGTTTGGATTCTTGGAATTTTAGTGTGTTGTTGTTGCTTACAAACATGACGGTAAGCATTATGCTATCATAAAAAGGGCTGAGATACTTTCCATGAACAAGAGAAATATCCTCTAAATACATTGACAAAAACAACTTGTGAAATAAGCCATTACGAATAGGGTACCACAAAATAACTTGTCAAATAAGCCATTACAAATAGGGTACCACTTTTACACCCCACTTTTGCACTCACTTTTGCACTCACTTTGCACTCACTTTTACAACTACTTTTACACTTACTTTGCACTCACTTTTGCACTCACTTTGCACTCACTTTTACACCCACTTTGCACTCGAACATTACATCATCTGACATAATAAAAATAGGCATGGTTGTTGTCGAGACCGAGATAAGAGTGGGGGTAATGTATTTATAGTGATAGGATCGGAAAACCCATTATCACTTTAGTATTGACATCAAGCAAAAATTTAAAAAAAAAATCGTGTTTTTGACAGAGTGGGATAGACATGGTTATAAGAGTTGAGAGTCGATAATTAATCTAAAAGTACTCTGGAATTCATGGAATCTTAGTGTGTTGTTGTTGTTGTTGTTGCTTACAAACCGGTATGGTCACGTCAGGTGAAGTTAGCTAGGATTAGATTAGGATATGTTCAGGTAGTTTCCATAGTCACCGCTAGATAGCGGAAACATACTTTGCGTGTCGCATGTGGCTATTTGACAAAGTTTTACTGTGTGAAAAAACGTGCTTGTATAACCTGTGTATAAAAATTTAAAATACAAATAACCACTAAGTGTTGAGAACTAACATGTATAGCCTTGTATAGGGAATATATAGGGGTCCTTAACAAGATAGAGTGTCTAACACACGAGTGTACAGCCTTTTGATATGCAGTAAGTACCTGATCACACCTACTATCAATTGCGCCTACCATTAATCGCGTCTACTATCAATTGCGTCTACTACCAATCGCGCCTGCTAGGACATGACTTTTCATTAAACCAAAACATTTCCTTTTTTGTCAGCCTCCCACCCCTCTCATCAATCTATGACGTCATAGTCATAGTCAGCCTTAAAGCAAGTCTAAACTTGTAGAACATGTCACGTGACAAAGTTAGGTCAGGTAAAGTTAGGTTATGTTAGGTGAGCTGAGGTTAAGTCTTAAAATACCCCCTCTCTGCCTTGTACTTTGTATAAACATTGACACTGTAACTTTGTAATATCAAAAATGATCTAAGTCGCGTCCATATCAATCACGTCTACTATCAATCGCGCCTACTATCAATCACGTCTACTATCAATTGCATCTACTATCAATTGAGCCTACTATGAAATGCGCTTACTACAAATCACGCCTACTATCAATCACGCCTAGTATCAATTGCGTCTACTATCAATCACGCCTACTATCATTTGCGTCTACTATAAATCGCGCTCATGTCAAATCGCGCCTACTACCAATTACACCTACTATCAATCGCGCCTACTATCAATTGCGTCTACTATAAATCTCGCCCATGTCTAATTACGACCACTATCAATCGCGCCTACTATCTTTCGCGTCTACTATAAATCGCGCTCATGTCTAATCACGCCTACTATCAATCACGTCTACTATCAATTGCGTCTACTATTAATCGCGCCTACTATCAATTGCGTCTACTATCAATCACGCCTACTAGGACATGACGTTTCATTAAACTAAAACATTTCCTTTTTTGCCAGCCTCTCACCCCTCCCATCCGCAAAACGTGCTTGTATGAGCTGTGTATTTAAATTCAATATATACAATTAACCACTAAGTGTTCAGAACTAACATGTCTAGGGTATATATGGGATCCTTAGCAACAAACAAAAAATACGGTCTAACCTACGAGTGTACGGTCTTGTCATACGCAGTAAGTACCTGTTAACCTTGACTAGGGTATACGAATATTGTCAGTTGACTACTGCCTGTTACAGTGTTCACATCGTGAAAGACCGTCTCACCTACCAGTCTCCAGCCTTGTCATACGCAGTAAGCAGCTGTTGGCGGAAAACAACATCCATAAATCTTGACATTTAGGAAAGTGTGTGTGTGTGTGTGTGTGTGTGTAAATCACTTGTAATCTAAAGATTGTTCATGTGACTTTACTAAAATTTAATTCATATGTATTAGTTGATATGGAAGTCTCAACAACCAGTCATGGCAAGCCATGTGTCTTCTATAAAGGATATACATATATTGTAAAAACAACCAATAAAGATGGAACTGTTATTTGGCGTTGTTCAAAACAACGATCCAAAAAGTGTCGAGGAATGATTAAAACAAAAGACTCCAACGTACTTACTTCAAAAGAACATCATTGTGAATCTCAAATTAATACACATTTAAATACGCAAAATACTCTAACCCAGGTAAAAAAGCAAGTCCAAGAAAAATATATTGCTACTCAAGATAGTGCATTGTTTGTTAAAAAGCATTCATCATCACCTCAAAAAGACATGTTAGGACAAATACCATCGTTCAAAAAACCCTTAACACTATCAAAAGCAACGCAGACTCTACAAGAGGTCCCTGTGGAAAACAAACAAGAGGAATTGGATAGTTCTAGTGATGTTGAGAATGATGATGATGATGATAATGATGGTGACAATGACTATAATAATTTTGATGATAATATTCATAATGATGATGATGATGATGATAATTATGAAAAAGAAGAGGATGAGGATTTTATGTTTATAAAACCATTGCGGCTTCCCCAGTTTTTAAGAGCAAGAGTACCTGGAGAAAGTTGTAAAAGGATCTACAACAAGCGTTGTGTTTAAAAATCTATATAGAACAATGGTAAAGAGATAGAGTTGAATTCAGTGTGTGTAACTATTATAAAATGAATTTAATAAAAATATTGTATGGGTATTGTCTGTTTTTCTTAATTACTATCCCCATGTCCCACTATTAATACAATTGTTAACCATCAACAGTCTCTGACTATGTTCAGAAAGAGAGTGGCCTTAAACAATACACTATATCTATGGTTTGTGTACCAAGTGTCATAATAATGCAGTGTGGCCAAGCCATGTCAAGGCAATAGTTATGTCAGGTAAGGGATTCGAACCCTTGCTTCCTTATACAGAAAATTTGATCTTAAGTCAAACACCTTAACCACTCGGTCAACCTGACAGTTACTAATTTAATTAGTCTTGAGGACTTGAGTGTTTACAAAACTTTTTCCAGTATACATTGACTAAACCACTTGCTTGTTTTGAAATATAGATTTTGTTTTGTTTTACCATAACATTGCAGTTATGAGTCTTGTGAACTGGGTGTTCAATATAGGGTTAAAGGCATTTTAAAATCATTTTAGAAAAGCTCTTAGGTATCGTGTCATGGGTTTTAGTAATGCATTACTGTTCGTTGACTAACATATACCGTTACACAACATTATTTTAGTGAACTTACATGTTGTTGTTTGAGTCTTTAGTCCTTTGACTGGTTTGATGCAGATCTCAGCGCCTATCTGTCCCGAGCTAATCGTTTCATCTCTATATAGCTACCACACCCTACATTCAAGGCTATCTGTTTAACATATTCTAAACTTGGTCTACCCCTACAGTTCTCGTCCTCGAACCTTTCTTCCTTAACTAAGTTTGCTATTCTTGGGTGTCTTAGTACGTGTTCTACCAACCTATCTCTTTACTTCATTAACAGTCGCCAGATACATCTCTTCTCCCCCACTCGTCTTAATACCTCTTTGTTAGTAACCCTATTTACCCATCTAATCTTCATCATTCTCCTGTAACACCACATTTCAAACACTTCAATTCTCCACTTTTCTGCTACACCAATTGTCTAAGTTTTACTTTCATAGAGTGCCACGCTCCAGACAAAGGCCTTCAAAATGACTTCCTAATACCTAAATCTATATTCAATGTCAACAGATTCTGTAGAAATTCTTTCCTTGTCTGAGCTACATAAGAATCCTAATCGTGTCTGGTGTAATGTCTTGTTTAGCAAACATAGTCACTCAAAAGGTCTAAGCATTTTTTGTATACAACCCAAAATAGCAAACAGTTTTTCTAAAAACCCTACTCATTGGTCAATAACAAGCAGAGTCGCCAAAGTGTTTCGTTGGTAGTTAACTCATGTCTAGTTAATCAATTCCTTTCATATCGTTATCCAATTGTAGTAGTAAGGACTGGTGAACAACGTCAGTTCAACACACTGCTTTACACACAAATGTAGTTAGGCCCTTTGACATAATTTGGATAAATTTCATGGGCCGGTCCATAGGGACCAGTCCAAAGGGGCCGGTCTAAAGGGACCCTTCCACAGGGACCCATCAACAGGGACTTGTCAGCAAGGACCCATCAACAATGACCCGTCAACAATGACCTGTCAACAATGGCCTGTCAATAGGGACCCGTCAACAATGACCCGTCCACAGGGACTCATCAACAAGGACCCGTCAGCAATGACTCGTCAACAGGGACCCGTCGAAAAGCGCCTGTCAAAAAGGATCCATCAAAAATGACCCCCTGTCAAAAAGGGCCCGTCCAAAAGGGGCTAGTCAACAGAGACCAGTCCAAAGGGACAAATCAACAGAGATCAATCAACAGGGATCAATCAAAAGGGGCTATCACCTCAAGGCCTGACATATCCCTCTTTGATTATTGGTTTGCCAATCGACAAGCGTCACTTAAAATACTTTTTGATCACCATTCGTGGGTTGGGTTAGGTTAGGTTACACTACAGCCGCCAACTTTTAAAAAGCCTGCCCTCTTACAAAAGCTATGAGTGGGCATGCGTAAAAAACAAAAAACAAAAACAAGCATGTTAATTCATAGTGGCTATCCACCAAACACATGTCTCTTGTGTGGAACAACGTTTTATTCCATATCGGCATTCAAACTCTCACATGTTGCAATTGGAAAGAGAGATTCTCTAAAAAAAATTACAATTTCACCCCCTAGTAGGGGTAGGTTTTATTTTGGGGTGGAAATATGTTGTTCATTGGAAAGGGGGTATCAGTCCGAGTTCAATGACACCTCATTCGTCAAAATCCGACCACGGGTTCGAACTCACATTTTCTCACGTATGAAGCAAAACAGGATGTGACTTGTTTCACAAGGAGGACGGTAATAAGGTCATTTCACACGTGTTCACATGTATTTCGTCACTTTCCTTTCATATCGTTATCCCATTATAGTAGTGGTGAACAACGTCAATTCAACACACACAAATGTAGTTAGGCCCTTTGACATAATTTAAATAAATTCATGGACTAGTCCGTAGGAACCAGGCCAAAGGGACCCGTCCAAAGGGATCAGTCCAAAGGGACAAGGACTCGTCCACAAGGACTTGTCCACAAGGACCTGTCAACAAGGACTTGTCCACAAGGACTCGTCCACAAGAATCCCGACAACAATGACCCCGCCAACAATGACCCGTCAACAATAACCCATCCATAGGGATCCACTCCCCCACCCTCTTACAAAAGCCATGAGTGGGCATGCGTAAAAAACAAAAACAAGCATGTTAATTCATAGTGGCTATCGACCGAACACATGCACTTTATGTAGAACAACGTTTAAATCCATATCGGCATTCGAACTCTCACATGTGTCAATTGGAAAGAGAGATTCTCTAAAAAATTCAATTTCACCCCCTAGTAGGGGTAGGTTTTATTTTTGGGGTTGAAATATGTTGTCCATTGGAAAGGGAGTGTTAGCCCGAGTTCAACAACACCTCATTTTTTAAAATCCAACCATGGGTTCGAGAGATATCGCACCGCCGCCATCTTGGAGGAGGGGAGGAGGAGGAGGTGCTAGAACCGGCCAAAACACACTACTTACATAATACTCAACATTTAAGATAACCACTACAGTATATATTTATCTGAATAGTGAACACGCGTTCAAATTGAAATGATACTTTCAGATGACTGCGCAATATTATTAATTATAATTTAATATAATAATCACGTTATTTGCACAGGCGGATGAACACGGTAATGCGCCCAACTGCACACCCATGCCATGAGCACGTGGTTCTTTAGTTTCATAAGGCAACTTTTCAGTCTGGCCAACAGAATATGTTCCCAATCTATACCCAATTACTAGGACAAGCGAATAAATAACCTGAAAAAAACTTTCATGTGATTAAAACATGTATATATTTGTTATGGACTACAAGTTATACATTTATGAATATCTATGACTTTAGTCATTATTCTAGGTTTTCCCGTATTGATTATGAATATGATATACACACATCAAAAAAAGTTTTGCATCACCTCGGTTCCCAGATCTCCGGCATATAGACGTTGACTGTGTATATTGTATCAAAGATACAGTCCCTTTGACTGTTCATAGATGTCACTAAAACTGCTCAAAGATGTAAACAACCATGCATGAGCAGGGCCTATTAGACGGAGGGGGTACGACAGCCGATCAGTTCCAGTCATTCCACCAGGACGAAGGTACGCTGCTCATGTTGTCTGTAGTTCTACCATGCCTAGAAGGTCAATACCGCAGTTCGATCGCGTCCGCATTGTTACTTTGTGTCAAGAAGGGCTCTCAACAAGGGAAGTTTCCAGGCGTCTCAGAGTGAACCAAAGCGATGTTGTTCGGACATGGAGGAGGTACAGAGATACAGGAACTGTCGATGACAAGCCTCGCTCAGGCCGCCCAAGGGCTACTTACGGATTGCCGCTCGGAGGAACCCTGACAGCAATGCCACCATGTTGAATAATGCGTTTCGTTCAGCCACAGGACGTCGTGTTTCAACTCAAACTGTGCGCAATAGGCTGCATGATGCGCAACTTCACTCCCGACGTCCATGGCGAGGTCCAGCTTTGCAACCCCGACACCATGCAGCGCGGTACAGATGGGCCCAACAACATGCTGAATGGACCCCACAGAATTGGCATCACGTTCTCTTCACCGATGAGTGTCGCATATGCCTTCAATCAGACAATCGTCGGAGACGTGTTTGGAGGCACCCTGGTCAGGCTGAACGTCTTAGACACACTGTCCAGCGAGTGCAGCAAGGTGGTGGTTCCCTGATGTTTTGGGGTGGCATTATGTGGGGCCGACGTACGCCACTGGTGGTCATGGAAGGCTCCGAAACGGCTTTACGATACCTGAATGACATCCTCCGACCCATAGTGCACCCATATCGGCAGAATATTGGAGAGGCATTTGTCTTCATGGACGACAATTCTCGACCTCATCGTGCACATCTTGTGAATGCGTTCCTTCAAGATAACGACATCGCTCGACTACAGTGGCCAGCATGTTCGCCAGACATGAACCCTATCGAACATGCCTGGGATATGTTGAAAAGGGCTGTTTATGGACGTCTTGACCCACCAACCACTCTGAGAGATTTACGCCGAATTGTCGTTGAGGAGTGGGACAATTTGGACCAACAGTGTCTTGATGAACTTGTGGATAGTATGCTACGACGAATACAGGCATGCATCAATGCAAGAGGACGTGCTACTGGGTATTAGAGGTAGTGGTGTGTACTGCAATCTGGACCACAAATGCTGAAAGTCTAGCTGTATGATGGTACAACATGCAATGTGTGGGTCTCATGAGCAATAAAACGAGCTGAAATGTTGTTTGTGTTGATCTCTATTCCCTTTGTATTTAAAGGTTCCGGAACTCTTGGAACCGAGGTGATGCAAAACTTTTTTTGATGTGTGTATTATACCAATATCCACTTTACAATACAACAATTTTTATACGATGTCCTTACACTCGTAGATACATGTTTCGGCTCTGTGAGCCTTCTTCAGTCAATACATATTGATGATTCTCATAAGACAGTCTGTGTGTTGATCTTGTTAAAGAAAACATTTAAAAATCTTTTTACAATCGTGAAGGTTATTTAAAAATAGAGACTGTCTTATGAGAATCATCTATGTTTTGACTGACGAAGGCTCACAGAGCCGAAACATGTATCTAAGAGTGTAAGGACATCGTATAAAAAATTGTTGTATTGTAAAGTGGATATTGGTATAATATAGGTTAGAAATTGAGTCATTCCTTAGGAAAGTTGGCAACCCTAGCTGTCAGAAAAGTGCAAAGTTACAGTAAATGAACTTTACCATACGGGCATTCAATGTCAAGTCTCTCTACTGAGTGAGAATCTAAAGCCTCGACAATACGGGAATTGATTATTCTCGGAGCTGTCAGCAGTGCCGCTTTATAGGAAAAATCCAGGCTCATTCAAACCGTTGTTCGTGGTAAGTGGGAACATATACAGCTTAAGTCAAAGCCCTCTATTACCGCCGAATGTGAGCCATTCTTCATTCTTACGTTCGACGAATACAAAACAATAGTTCATGTTCGACCCTGACTAATATATGTCAGAAAACTGTACTATAATGAGGCTCATTATAACACTATTATTCATTATGAAACAGTTTCTCCCACCAATCATAGCTCAAGAAACAATTGTTTGACCAATTAGATAATTAGATGCGCTGAGTTCTACGGCCTTCTAATTTAAATTTCACTGCCTGGCCTAGTATCATAGTAGGGTAATAGAGGATGCCATGGTCAAATACAAGGCATTCTCTGCGTCTCATGCGCTCTGCTCAGTACATAAAACTGGCGAAATCTCGACAGATATTTATGAATATTTATGTTCGAACATAAAATAGTTATAATAATTATCGTCGAACATAAACAGTCGTATGCAACTCGCCTATAATGGTAATTAAGACACTCGTATGGGAATTATAAAACTCGCATACGCTCGTTTTATAAGCATACTCGTGTCTTAATTATTGCCATTATAGGCTCGTTGTATAATGTACTATTATGTTCGACCCTGACTATTATATGTCAGAAAACGGAACTATAATGAGGCTCATTATAACACTATTTTTTATTATGAAACAGGTTCTCCCACCAATCAGAGCTCAAGAAACAGTTGTTTGACCAATTAGATAAGGATATCATCGCACCTGCGCTGAGTTCCAAGGCCTTCTAATTTAAATTTCACTGCCTGGCCTAGTGTCATAGTGGGGTATCGAGGAGGCCATGGTCAAATACAAGGTATTCTCTGCGTCACATGCGCTCTGTTCAGTACATAAAACTGGCGAAATCTCGACAGATATTTATGAATATTTATGTTCGAACATAAAATAGTTATAATAATTATCGTCGAACATAAACAGTCGTATGCAACTCGCCTATAATGGTAATTAAGACACTCGTATGGGAATTATAAAACTCGCATACGCTCGTTTTATAAGCATACTCGTGTCTTAATTATTGCCATTATAGGCTCGTTGTATAATGTACTATTATGTTCGACCCTGACTATTATATGTCAGAAAACGGAACTATAATGAGGCTCATTATAACACTATTTTTTATTATGAAACAGGTTCTCCCACCAATCAGAGCTCAAGAAACAGTTGTTTGACCAATTAGATAAGGATATCATCGCACCTGCGCTGAGTTCCAAGGCCTTCTAATTTAAATTTCACTGCCTGGCCTAGTGTCATAGTGCGGTATCGAGGAGGCCATGGTCAAATACAAGGTATTCTCTGCGTCACATGCGCTCTGTTCAGTACATAAAACTGGCGAAATCTCAACAGATATTTATGAATATTTATGTTCGAACATAAAATAGTTATAATAATTATCGTCGAACATAAACAGTCGTATGCAACTCGTCTATAATGGTAATTAAGACACTCGTATGGAAATTATAAAACTCGCATACGCTCGTTTTATAAACATACTCGTGTCTTAATTATTGGCATTATAGGCTCGTTGCATAATGTACTAATTTGATCCACTTACAAGGAATTCAGTATTTATAATGAGTACATGATACTGTTAACATAACTTCTCTTACTAAAGATATGGTAAGTGAGAAACTAGCGGATTCGGGTCGAAAATTATTATGAAAGAAAGTTAGTGATTGAACGACCGCATTATGGATGAATTTTCAGGTAGGTTTATTTTTATATAAACACGATAAAGTGTACTGTCGGGCCCGTGGTGTATGGGTAGCGCCACCCGGAGGCCCTGGGTTTGATTCCCGGCTTCTTCAAGTATTTTAGAAACTGATGTGCAAGCTGGAATAGGGTGCACTCAGCTTCGTGAGGACAATTGAGTAGTCGTTTGATCAGTGAGGCAACGGACTGGTTAAGAAAGCCAAGATTAACGGCCGAGGAGGCCTGTCGCACTGACCACGCATCACACCGCAATATGTAGACCAAATGGCTAAGTAGCGGTCGCTTGGTAGGTTAAGGTAGTGGTCTGTAGTGCCGGAGGGGGGGGGGGGGGGGTTCACAATGAAGTGTAGGCTACCAGTATGCTTGTGGGATTGATTTCTAATCGTTATCATCTACTTGAGACTTATATGAGCTGATTAACGCTAGCAGTACCAAGCCATTTTTTGAAACGCGAACTACCGACGGGGGGAAGGTATTTTGTGACCACCGAACTAATTTGTTCTATTTGACATTATAGCTTTTATTATGAGTTAATTTTGAGTTAAATTATCATATGGACCACAAACAACAACAAGAATAATCTAGATTAAATCATATTCACACTCAAATTTGTCTGCTTTGGTATGCATCATGGATTTATTTTACATTAAGCAATAATTTTCAGTTCATGGATTTCTTCACTCATCACTTCCTTCTGAATCATCATTGCACTTTGCACAAATGATTGTCTTGTTGCTATGCTTTCCACACGTGTATCTCTTGCAAGAAGCACAGATCATTGTTGTTTTGTTCACTTTGTTGTATTTCTGTCCTTTGGAGTGAACTACCAACGGGGGGGGGGGGGGGGGGGGAGGGGGTACTCTATGCCCACCAACAAAGATATGCTATTAGCTTTTACATATGATAAAACAATTAATAAATCAATTGAATGGTACAATGACAGAGTTAATTATGGACAATTACTTCTCTTTCAGGATGCATAGGAAACATATATTACACTGAAAGTTAAAAAATCGAAATGGTGGGTATAAAATACCCCCCCCCCCCCCTCCCGTTGGTACTGCTACGGTTAAGTGAAATGAATGGACGTTCTCCCTTTAACTTGTGCTGATGTATACTTTCACAACACACCACAGTAATGTATGACCAAGCCATGCTGGCCAAAATGAGATTATCGATGAGGATCGTTCTCGATATCAAGTTACAGGGAATATCAGTTCCGAAACCGCCTGCAAGACCGATCAGAACTATCGAGTTGTTTCCCCATATAAATTGATGACATCCTTCTTCCCTAACTTGCCTCGGATTGTAGACAGCCATCCTACGGCAACACAAGCAACTTGCCAACTTCTAGTTATGAGCTACGTTCGTAGTGGATGTGTATGGAATACAGCTGTTGTGAGTGGCGTAGTAGCCTTGCAACATTTTACTGGGCCCCGTGCGCTACAGCCTGCTACGAGATTGAGTTCTGTAGCAAATACCTTGGCACGCTCGGGGTAAAGCGTCTACATGCTAAATAAAACCTCCAGCGAGTCAATGCATTTATAATTTAAAAAAAAAACTTGGCGTAGGCCTACGTGGAACACACATCGAATCCTTCAATATTCTAGTCCACCTCGTAGCGTAGTGGCTAGCATTCTTAGCTGTTACTGCGGAGGCCTGGGTTCGATTCCTGGCTCTGCCAAGAAATTTAAAATGGTCCGGGCTGGAACTGGGTACACTTAGCCTCGCGAGGCAAAACTGAGAATAGGCGGGTTCGATTCCTACCTCAACCATCCTGGAAGTGCCTTTCCGTGGTTTCCCACTTCTACTCCAGGCAAATACAGTACTTGGGTGGTACCTAACTTACGGCCACGGTCACTTCCTACCGAAATCCTACACCCATTACAAACGTAGGCACACTAGCATAAACATCACAGTGACACAGGTTAACAGACAAATTCAACACACACCCAGGTACACGGGGCTACATGACCACGATGTCGCAAAACCCCTAAAAGAATAAACAGCAAATAAACCTTCAATATTCCTTGTCTTTAGAATTTCCTTGTATGAAACTCGCGCATATGTTGGTTTGTATAAAGCGGTGACTTGAAATTCTACAAACATTCACGTGGCTCCTGTAGGAATGCATATTGTAGTTGCACTGTCCCACTTGACTACCATATAACGCCGTACAAAGTAACCACGTTCACAAATGGAGTTCAAAGTTATTAATTAACCACACGGTGCGAAACCACAGTTGTAAATGAACACACCACGATACTACTGTCTAAAACCGCCGAGCTTACAGCTCTACATGGGGTAGGGATATCCACAAGGCACAGAATAGGAATGGTTTCTATATTGATAGTCACCTCAAGACTTGAGCGGACTTTTAGAGATTAACGTGCCATACAATAGTTCCCAGTTTCACTGTTCATTGTTGGAGTACAAGGTTTTCCAGCACATGTTGCTATACAGCATTTCAAAAAGTTGGCCAAATTACTTCATTCAATGGAAAGTCTGAAATGTTTTTTATCATTTTAAACGATCTTGTCGACTTCGTCGTTACGCTGGGGGTCTGGCGTTACGTTACGGTGACGGACGGACAGATGCACTGAGGTGTGTGACGTAATAGTACCGCTTGGTGCATGTGTACCCCGACAATCTCGACTTCGTTAGCATAAGACAAAAATCCCCGATTCTTGGATGTCACGGGTAATCTCGAGAACCACTGGATGGATTTTGATGCGGTTTTCACCATTCTGTAAAGGATATCTCGAGGAAAGATTCTGTAGAAAATAATTTATGTATGATCAAAGGAAGCCAAGCAGTAACGATTTCAGTGAAAAAAGTCGAAAACAAACTTGGCGTCCGTGAGCTTCTTAAGCTTACGCTGGGCAAACCGTTAAAAATATCAATATACTATGAGGGTAAGAATTGGTCAGCATGAAAAGTTCTACAAAAATGTCCCGGAGAGCATATCTCTATCTTCAATACATCGCCCACTATAAGTGTTTTTAGACTGGATGGAAGGGGCAAGTCCTCGCGCGCTCTGGTGAGCGTGCGGCATTCCCCGCGCTGGACCTTGCTTTGCCCTTGGTTTGCACTTGCCCTTCGCGAGTAATTTGAAACAAGATAAGCAAGATAAGTATTATGCAGATAATTTTTATAACATGTCAAAGAGTCTTTCTAGCATTTTTCACCATTTTTAGCATTTAAAATGATACAAAGTCTAGTCTTTGAGACTGACTGTCACTTTTTTTTAATGTTAATTAGGAGTGTTATTAATTTTGCTATCAACGTGATGATTTGTGTGCGTGGATATAGTTTTCAGTAGTATACGAAACAATTGGCATAGTAATTCAGTACGAATATTATATGACTAGGGTACCCGTGCGAGAAATCTCGCATGTTCATAAACCACATTTTCCCCAATAGGTTTATAATGAGAGACTTAAAGAGAAAGGTTATATTTTTATTTCAACCAAATGATTATAGAACACTATTTACATTTCAGGATAGAGGAAAGACCTCAGAATGTTAATATGACATGAAACAGGCGTCACAGCGGCCCGTGGACAGCAATTATGGAACGTATCTTCCTACAGCAATGGTGTTTGCAAATCGCACACTTCGTACATTTTTAAAGTCATATTTTAAAGAAATTATAGATATTTATGAAATTAAAGTGCAATAAGTCACAGCTAATGCCTATTCTCTTTCATTTGAATGCTCATTTGTCACGACCGGTCGCTTGTGAGCGCCGCAGGAGGGATCTATGCTACTGAAATAATATATATGATAAACTGTAGTGTATATGACAGATATGAGATATCATCATCATCATCATGATATGCACTCAGTGGCCAAAATTCGTGGGAAGGCACGGAATAATGTAAATAACGAGTTGATCCTCCGCGAGCCTCAAAACGGCAGCAATACAGCGAGGCATCGACTCGACAAGACCTGGGTTCCTGACTTCCACCATTTAACTGGGCAGTGATCTGACTCAAGATGCCCTTCGATCGCACCGTATGGTTCTGCTGAGGTGACGTGATGTCCGTTTGTTAAACACATGTGGTCGTCCCGTGCGGCGGTTTACGCGGATTGTAACATTATATCTGCGACATTGTAAATCCACCCTCCACACTGTTGACCTCGTAAAACGGAATTCATGTGTAAGCCCTAATCTCCGAAATGATATGACCCATGCGCCATGCGTCGATGATCATCCCACGTTCAAAGTCGGTTAACTCGCGACGTGTTGCCAATTTCACTACACTCGTGTCTGTGACAGACTGATCTGCTCCACCACAGCTAGTCGCAACGCGCAGGAGTTATACAAGGCTCATTTTCTCATGGGACTACTCTTCCCTTGGCTTTTGGCCACTCAGTGTTTATAAAACGCTAAGGTGTATGTTTCACAAGATTCAAGCTCTTAAACCAGAGGGAGTTAGAAGGTACGGTTTGTACAGGAAAAATCTTGCGTTTCTTGAAAAGTCAACGGAAATATATTTATTTGTTTCTAAGGTGCGTTTAAACAAATAAACAAGACGATAGCCCCTGTCAGAACTGTGTCGCGTCCAGCCCGCATAACAATGGGGTGCTCAATGGTAACCTATAAAAATGTTATTGGTTTTACGTCACTTTTAACTACTGAGGCTTTTAGAGACGTCGGGGTGCCGGAATTTTTCCCCGAAGGGGATCCTTAACGTGCCAGTAAATATACTGACACGGGTCCCTCGCATTTACGCACCTTCAAATGCCAACTGACGAAGCCATGATTTGATCCTGCAACCTTGGGACAGCAGGCGAGTGCGTTACCGCTGCAACACACAACCAGTGGCACAAGTAACCGATCGTAACAAATGAGCATTCAAAAGAAAGAAAATTACCTACAGCAGTGAGGAATTGCACTCTGATTTCATAAATACCGATAATTTGTTTAAAAAGTGTCGCGTCGAGCCAGCATACCAATAATGCCGGGAGGGTGGTTGTTACACATGTGAGAGTTCTTGCATGGATCCACTACTTATATTATTATATAATATGCCGTTCGGTATAAACCTTGCTTTTCATCCTATTGGTACAAAAGTGCAGCCGATTAATTCAATGTTTCGTGAAGCACACTCAAAAGTTATTAACACTGTTACGATGGCAGAAAATAGAAAATGGTTTCTACAAGGCGTAAACAACGTATTCATATTATAGCTGTCAAACGTGAATCAATAAAGTTCTTTAATGGTAGTAGAAGTGAAGAGAAGCTAAGAGGCGCAAACAAATTACACTCATGTTCATAATTATGTTAAGGGATCTTTGATATCCACGGAAATCCATGAGGCATGGCGGTAATTTGCAGACTAAACTGAGGCTGGACAACTCGTGGCAAACATGGTACCGCTTATTTTGGCTGAAACAACAGTAGGGGAGTGATGATGGTACTAACTCATAGCCTACTTTCCTGGTGACGTCACATACTAACCCGCAATACATTCAGGGGCAAAGCCGATATCTTCCGACCGCTTGGTCGGATTTTGACGAATGAGGTGTCGTTGGACTCGGGCTGACGCCCTCTTTCCAATGGACCATTCATTTCAACCCCTTAATAAAACCTACCCCTACTAGGGGGTGAAATTGTAATTTTTTAGTGAAAGTCTCTTTCCAAATGTGACATGTATAAGGTGCACTGCTAAAATGAACTTAAACGTTGTTGCCCATATAGCGCATGCGTTTTACAAGATGCCGCTATGGATGAACATTCTTGTTTTTGTTTTTTACGCATGCGCACTTGGGATTTTTGTAAGAGGGCGAGCTCTTTGAAAAAAATGATTGATAAGAAGGGGTTTTGGTGGTGAGGAGAGAACCAGATAGTCGCCTACTTTCCTACGAAGTTTGCCGATATCTCTCGAACGCAAGGTCGGATTTGGACGTGTGACGTGTCAAATCGCTTGTCTCGAAGCCCTTTATATGTTATTAATAGGTTAGAGTTTTGAGAATGAGGGAAACAGGCTTTTTTGGTGGTAAAACCATGATTTTAGACTTTTTCTGATATTTCACGAATGCCTGGTCGGATTTGGTCCTATGACGTGTCAAATGGCTTGTCTCGAAACCCTCTTTATTTTTGTAATAGGTTAAAGTTTTTGAGAATGAGGGAAACAGAATTTTTTGTTGTAAAACCGTGATTTTAGACTTTCTGTTATATATTACAAACCAATAACGCCAGAGACGTATACGAGGGGTCGTAGGACTCGGGGTGACGCCCCTTTCCTCCCCCCCCTTTCGAATATAGTATTTATGTTTTAAAAAATGCTAAAGGGCCTAACGACACTTATGTTGAAAACATTTCAGTTTTTAAAACTTTTCTTAAATCTGTCTAAAATGTTCATGACGAGTGGTTGTAGATAGAAAGAGACGATACCACTGGACACGTGTTTCAACGAAGCTATTACTGGCCACGGCGGTGATATACCAATACAGTATTCGCTATTTCGATGAGACGGCGGGTCGAGGGTTCGTTTTCTGATTTTTCCTATGATGGAATTCCTAATTCCTAAACCCCCTGAAGGGGGTCTTTAACGTGTAAACGATTATGAGTGACATGACAAATGATAATTCCTTGATCCGATGAAGTTGGCTTTAGATAGAACAAACAGAACTTGGTTATATGTTGCTTGAAGTGAGTATAGAAACCAAACTTGCTGGGGCAGACTGACAGGATGTGAATGTTATTTGAGCTTATTGGAATGCATTGACTTGACTTGACAATAGGGCAATGAAAAAAGCACAGAGATGCTGAGGACACTTGAAGGTCAAACGATATGGCAATCATGGTGGGAGGGGGAAGCGAGGATGATGACGCTGATCATGTTCAATGTTCAAAGGATGAATTTATATTTTGCGAAGCATTGTTCGGAGAGGGTCATGTGACGACTTGTTTTAAGGGTATTTATTTTTTCAATGTTTCCTATGGTGGACTCATTGATTGAAATAATCCAAAACTGCTAGGGCATGGCCTTGAGATTTTATAAACCGATAATGGGATTTTGACATACAAGATCCACTCAGAACTTGACATGATGTCATTCTTTTTATGGCTTATGAATTTCCCCAAAAAAGACCCAAAACCACAAGATCATGGACTTTTGCTTTTCTTAATATATTGCAAACCCATAATGTAAGATGTTTACTGTGAGTGACGAAATCTAGCTAGGTAAAGAAAGAATTATTGTAGGATATATGTATGGTGACTGACACGTCTTTGACCATTGGAACTTGTTTTCTGATTTGACTGTAGTACATAGGGAGTATAGGTTGTAGGCATGGATTGACAAACGGTGCACACAAATTTCAATTTATCGATTCAAGAATTAAGAGTAGACTATCATTAATTAATTGGTTAAAGAGTGTAGCTAAAAATAAAAAAATGGTGACTACATTAAACTAAACTGAACCAAGTCGAATCAAACCCAACTGAACCAAACCAAGCCTAAAGCAAACCAAACCTAATCAAGAACAAGCCAAGGGCTTAAGTGCAAAACTTGTGGGGGAATGCAGTCATTGGCAATGTCCAAAGAAAGGGATAACGCTCTACCTCTAGAGGGTAAGGTAAAGCTAGCGCATGGTGCTAATGCATATTCCCAAGTACATGAACCACACACACACACAACTATCCTATGCTGTTTTTATGAGTAAACTGTTAAAACTTACTCAGTGGTTACTGAGCAAGTTGGTCGCTACACACAACAAGCTTTAAATACTTGAGGCTAATAATCTATACACACACACACGCATGTTCTAAACTAAACTGTCTTGCTGGTAGTGCTCACACAGTAGGCAAATGACAGAAATGCTTGGCTAACAGAAATACAATCATTTTCGTTTGTCTAATGTTACCAGCTAACCATTACATGCTATAGTGGTGAGCACATGTGCCTCTTGCACTGGAGATCGTAACTTGATTTCTAGCTCTAAGGCCTAGAATGAATCAAACTAAGAAAGAAGGGTATGGTGACGCAGTGGTTAAACTGTTAGCCTTTCACTAAGGTAGACTAGGGTTTGATTTTAGGTTAATATACATGTCATAAACAAACAAACAAACAAGCAAACAAACAAAAAAGCAGAGATAATGTTTAAAACTGATTACACTTGTCTCTTTTCAAATTATTACTTAGATTGCAAATACAAAGGTGGACTGGGTTTGATATACAGTTAATGCCGCCTATCGCATACTAGCCTGTAAGAAAGCCAAACAAGCAAAAGGCGTAGGTAGAGCAGTGGTAAAATCGCTATGTGTAGAGAACTACCTAACGGTTTTATGAACTGGCAATGGTATGTCGCATAAACAGTGCAGGATACAATCCAGCAACCATAATTTTTATCTTGTGGAGCAGAGAAAACATATATATATAGAGAGAGATAGAAAGCTTGTGTATGTATGGGTAGCAATGATTGTTTGACCAGAGAAAATACGATGAGGTAGGGTGGGGAGAGGGAGAATTAACACTTATATATGAATGAATGGTAAATAGTATTTTTGTTTTTTTTCAATAGTTTTGTTTTTCAAATGCAGTGGTAGATAGCCGTTATTTTGTAAAACATTCTTACTTGCAGTAGTAATAAGACTCTATGGTTCCGCTAACACATAGACAGACTGTATTATTGCCATGGTCAAGCACTCACATTAAGATCATTTACAAAATCATAAAATGAAAAATAAAAAATCTTGTTTTGGAAATATCGTTTTTCAACATACACAAAATAAATATATAAAAAATTTGTAAACAGCAAAATGGAAAATCCATGGTCAAGCACTCACATTAAGATCATTTACAAAACCATAAAATGAAAAATAGAAATCTTGTTTTGGAAATATCGATTTTTTTCAAAATACACAAAATAAATATATAAAAAATTTGTAAACAGCAAAATGGAAAATCCATGTTTCCATATAGACAAAATTTAAAAACCTTAAACGGACATTTAAGAAAATATATGCAAATGGGAAATTGACAAATGTGTAAATATGAAAATGGAAAAATCCATGTTTCCATATCATGAAATTGAAAAACATCAAACTTGTCATTAAAAAAAATGCAAATGGAAAATTGACAAATTGCAATGTGTGAAATGTGAAATTGAACAAATGGCTATCATTATTTAAAAAAAAAAAAGAACATGGAGCTCTATGGTTGAGGTGTGAATCAAACCCTCTCTACTTATTTGGACCACCCGAGACTGAGTAGACTAGTTTTAGTTGTCATACCGCTTTTAAAAGTTTGTGTTAAATCTAGGAATTGAACCCAAGAGCTTGTAGGGGAGATCCAAGGTTATAATATGTTTAACAGATAGCCTTGAATGTAGGGTGTGGTAGCTATATAGAGATGAGACGTTTCGCTCGGGGGAGGGAGGCATGGAGATCTGCAACAAACCAGTCAAAAGACTGACGACTCAAACAACAACATGTAGAGCTCACCAAAATAATGTTGTGTAACGGTAAATGTTAGTCAACGAACAGTAATGCATTACTAAAACCCATGACACGATACCTAAGAGCTTTTCTAAAATTATTTTAAAATGTCTTTAACCCTATATTAAACACCCAGTTCACAAGACTCATAACTGCAATGTTATGGTCAAACAAAACAAAATCTATATTTCAAAACAAACAAGTGGTTTAGTCAATGTATACTGGAAAAAAATTTATAAACACTCAAGTTCACAAAAATAATTAAATTAGTAACTGTCAGGTTGACCGAGTGGTTATGGTGTTTGACTTAAGTTCAAATTTTCTGTACAAGAAAGCAAGGGTTCGAATCCCTTACCTGATATAACTATTGCCTCAACATGGCTTGACCACACTGTATTATTGTGTACTCGGTACACAAACCATAGATAGAGTGTATTGTTTAAGGTCACTCTCTTTGCGAACATAGTCAGAGACTGTTGATGGTTAACAATTGCATTAATAGTGGGACATAGGGATAGCAATTAAGAAAAACAGACAATACACATACACTATTTTTATTTATTTAATGTAAGTACTTGTACAATAGTTATATACAAACTACAACTCTCTTTTGTCTATAACTATCTAGTCCTTTTCGATCCACTTGCATATCAAGGGCAGATGACTTTGTAGTTCAACCCCTTAAAACAACAACAACACTACTTCTTGCATAGTCTGTGATGTTGATGACTCTTGAGGCGTGGAAGATGGATACAACGTAACTTTTACAACAGGGGTTAAACGTTGCTCAACAAACAATGCACTATTTTGAGTAGCAACATCTTTCTCTTGTACTAACTTTTTAGCATTCTGATGATTTTTTTGTCAACACCATCAGTGTTTTGTCTGGAGCACTACATTGATGATCACTCACACTTAAAACCACACCATTTCTACTTTTCATATTGCCTCGACATTTTGTTGACCTCTGTTTTGAGCATTGCCAGAATATTATTCCTTTTACATTTTGTCGTCTATAGTTATAAGAGTAGCCTTTATAGAGTACACATTGTTTACCTCGGTTAGTTGTAGTAAGTTCCAAAGTAGTAACTAACCAGTTAGTATGATTTGCACACTACAAAGGTTATCTCTGTTCTGGTAATAGAATTATTTAGCGTTGGCTTTTATATTTAATATGTACAGTTTAAAGTGATAGAAAAGTGGTAGAAACGTGGTAGCAAAGTGGTAGACAATTGGTAACATAGTGGTAGAAAAGTGGTAGCAAAGTGGTAGAAAAGTGGTAGAAAAGTGGCAGAAAAGTAGTAGAAAAGTGGTAGCAAAGTGGTAGAAAAGTGGTAGCAAAGTGGTAGAAAATATTACATGTATTGTTAAGAAATAGTTTAAGCGGTTACATGGATTCATTACACTATAATTTTAGCATTACGAAGCTCATTTTCTATATCCAAAAGTTCTTCCTCATATTTAGTATGACCAGCCTGTTTACAGGTATGCAAGTACTGAAGCCGCTGGATTAGCTTACTGGGATTGTTCCAGTAAACAAATTTAACAAATGATTTTTTTGGGTGTAAACCATTATCATCATCATCATTATCATCATAATCATCATCATCATCATGTTTATCATCATCAATATAATTATCATCAATATAATCATCATCACTATTACTATCTAATCCTTTTTGTTCATCTCGCAATGCAACAACCTTTGGCATAGTTTGTGTTGTCTTTGATAGTGTTAGAGGTTTCTTAGACGTTAACGACTGTCCTAACATGTCTTTTTCAGGAGATAATAAATGCTCTTTAACAAACAAAGCACTATCTTGAGCCACACTATTTTTTTCTTGGTCTTGCTTTTTTACCTTGGTTAGAGTATTTTGTCCATTTAAATGAGTATTATTTTGAGATTTACAATGATGATCGATTGAAATAAGTATGTTGGAGCCTTTTGTCTTAATCATTCCTCGACACTTTTTAGATCGTTGTTTCGAACAGCACCAAATAACAGTTCCATTTTTATTAGTTCTTTTTACAATATATGCATATCCTTTATAGTAAGCACATGGCTTACCATAGCTAGTCGTTGATACTTCCATGTCAACTGTTAAGCATAAACTAATCTCTAGTAAAGTTAACTCGATAATAAAAATGATTGTTTGTAGTATGTGCAGTTTAAAGTAAGAGCAAAAGTGAGAGTCAAATGGTAGAAAAGTGTTAGCAAAGTGGTGGAAGAGTAGTAGCAGTTTATAGTAGTCATGATCTTTTTTACCAGAATGTGATTTGAGTAAATGTAATTTCTAATCCTTAGCAGTGAGTAGTCAGTTAGTCTTGGTTCAGACAAGCGTAAACAGTTCTCCAATGAATCAGAGATCAAGATTTTCATTATGCAACAGTTGTGTAACCAATTAGGTATCGGTACTTGATAGCTTTACACATGAACAAAATTCCAACATATCTGACATGAATTACATGATTTGAAAGTTGACAAAGAATATCCAATCAACCATTGTAGTTACAATGTCAAACACACAAAGACAAACTCAGCATGAACTTTTAAGTTACAGGAAAATTCTATGAAATAGACTATGCAGGAAATTTGGAAATACACATCAGAAGTTTGCAACACCATCCTTCTAGCCTATATAAATTATCGACATGGAAAGTGTGCACTGCCCCTAACATTAAACCAATTTATCAATAACACAAGTCAACAATGAAAACATTTTGTGTTGAGTCTATCATTTAATGCATATATTCTGTCTACATTGAACAGTAACAAAAAAACGCCATTCATAATTAATTAAGTTTGCTTTAATTCTTTATGTAATGATATATAAATATTTAAAGTTTTGGCTGACTGTTCAGGGTGAATCGACTTTGAACACATAAGAGAGGGAATATTTTAAGACTTAACCTCAGCTCACCTAACATAACCTAAATTTATCTAACCTAACCTTGTCATATAGGGAAGAAACGGGTCAAGCTATGCTTTCGACTACCGAGTTTCAGTTACTTTTCAAGGTTACTCTCGCGAACATTGCCAGAGACTGCTGATAAACACCTATGTTCCCACGGCGGCGGCGCGCAACGACTTATATGACGCGCTTCCCCCTTTTCATTGATCCCTGTTGATTTGTCCCTTTGGACTGCTCCCTGTTGACTAGCCCCTTTTGGACGGGCCCTTTTTGAATGGAGACATTTTTGACGGGTCCCTGTGGACTGGTCCAAAGGAATCAGCCAAAAGGACCTGTCCACAGGGACCCGTCAAAAATGTCTCCATTCAAAAAGGGCCCGTCCAAAAGGGGCTAGTCAACAGGGAGCAGTCCAAAGGGACAAATCAACAGGGATCAATGAAAAGGGGGAAGCGCGTCATATAAGTCGTTGCGCGCCGCCGCCGTGGGAACATAGGTGTTTATCAGCAGTCTCCGGCAATGTTCGCGAGAGTAACCTTGAAAAGTAACTGAAACTCGGTAGTCGAAAGCATAGCTTGACCCGTTTCTTCCCTATATGACAAGGTTAGGTTAGATAAATTTAGGTTATGTTAGGTGAGCTGAGGTTAAGTCTTAAAATATTCCCTCTCTTATGTGTTCAAAGTCGATTCACCCTGAACAGTCAGCCAAAACTTTAAATATTTATATATCATTACATAAAGAATTAAAGCAAACTTAATTAATTATGAATGGCGTTTTTTTTGTTACTGTTCAATGTAGACAGAATATATGCATTAAATGATAGACTCAACACAAAATGTTTTCATTGTTGACTTGTGTTATTGATAAATTGGTTTAATGTTAGGGGCAGTGCACACTTTCCATGTCGATAATTTATATAGGCTAGAAGGATGGTGTTGCAAACTTCTGATGTGTATTTCCAAATTTCCTGCATAGTCTATTTCATAGAATTTTCCTGTAACTTAAAAGTTCATGCTGAGTTTGTCTTTGTGTGTTTGACATTGTAACTACAATGGTTGATTGGATATTCTTTGTCAACTTTCAAATCATGTAATTCATGTCAGATATGTTGGAATTTTGTTCATGTGTAAAGCTATCAAGTACCGATACCTAATTGGTTACACAACTGTTGCATAATGAAAATCTTGATCTCTGATTCATTGGAGAACTGTTTACGCTTGTCTGAACCAAGACTAACTGACTACTCACTGCTAAGGATTAGAAATTACATTTACTCAAATCACATTCTGGTAAAAAAGATCATGACTACTATAAACTGCTACTACTCTTCCACCACTTTGCTAACACTTTTCTACCATTTGACTCTCACTTTTGCTCTTACTTTAAACTGCACATACTACAAACAATCATTTTTATTATCGAGTTAACTTTACTAGAGATTAGTTTATGCTTAACAGTTGACATGGAAGTATCAACGACTAGCTATGGTAAGCCATGTGCTTACTATAAAGGATATGCATATATTGTAAAAAGAACTAATAAAAATGGAACTGTTATTTGGTGCTGTTCGAAACAACGATCTAAAAAGTGTCGAGGAATGATTAAGACAAAAGGCTCCAACATACTTATTTCAATCGATCATCATTGTAAATCTCAAAATAATACTCATTTAAATGGACAAAATACTCTAACCAAGGTAAAAAAGCAAGACCAAGAAAAAAATAGTGTGGCTCAAGATAGTGCTTTGTTTGTTAAAGAGCATTTATTATCTCCTGAAAAAGACATGTTAGGACAGTCGTTAACGTCTAAGAAACCTCTAACACTATCAAAGACAACACAAACTATGCCAAAGGTTGTTGCATTGCGAGATGAACAAAAAGGATTAGATAGTAATAGTGATGATGATTATATTGATGATAATTATATTGATGATGATAAACATGATGATGATGATGATTATGATGATAATGATGATGATGATAATGGTTTACACCCAAAAAAATCATTTGTTAAATTTGTTTACTGGAACAATCCCAGTAAGCTAATCCAGCGGCTTCAGTACTTGCATACCTGTAAACAGGCTGGTCATACTAAATATGAGGAAGAACTTTTGGATATAGAAAATGAGCTTCGTAATGCTAAAATTATAGTGTAATGAATCCATGTAACCGCTTAAACTATTTCTTAACAATACATGTAATATTTTCTACCACTTTGCTACCACTTTTCTACCACTTTGCTACCACTTTTCTACTACTTTTCTGCCACTTTTCTACCACTTTTCTACCACTTTGCTACCACTTTTCTACCACTATGTTACCAATTGTCTACCACTTTGCTACCACGTTTCTACCACTTTTCTATCACTTTAAACTGTACATATTAAATATAAAAGCCAACGCTAAATAATTCTATTACCAGAACAGAGATAACCTTTGTAGTGTGCAAATCATACTAACTGGTTAGTTACTACTTTGGAACTTACTACAACTAACCGAGGTAAACAATGTGTACTCTATAAAGGCTACTCTTATAACTATAGACGACAAAATGTAAAAGGAATAATATTCTGGCAATGCTCAAAACAGAGGTCAACAAAATGTCGAGGCAATATGAAAAGTAGAAATGGTGTGGTTTTAAGTGTGAGTGATCATCAATGTAGTGCTCCAGACAAAACACTGATGGTGTTGACAAAAAAATCATCAGAATGCTAAAAAGTTAGTACAAGAGAAAGATGTTGCTACTCAAAATAGTGCATTGTTTGTTGAGCAACGTTTAACCCCTGTTGTAAAAGTTACGTTGTATCCATCTTCCACGCCTCAAGAGTCATCAACATCACAGACTATGCAAGAAGTAGTGTTGTTGTTGTTTTAAGGGGTTGAACTACAAAGTCATCTGCCCTTGATATGCAAGTGGATCGAAAAGGACTAGATAGTTATAGACAAAAGAGAGTTGTAGTTTGTATATAACTATTGTACAAGTACTTACATTAAATAAATAAAAATAGTGTATGTGTATTGTCTGTTTTTCTTAATTGCTATCCCTATGTCCCACTATTAATGCAATTGTTAACCATCAACAGTCTCTGACTATGTTCGCAAAGAGAGTGACCTTAAACAATACACTCTATCTATGGTTTGTGTACCGAGTACACAATAATACAGTGTGGTCAAGCCATGTTGAGGCAATAGTTATATCAGGTAAGGGATTCGAACCCTTGCTTTCTTGTACAGAAAATTTGAACTTAAGTCAAACACCATAACCACTCGGTCAACCTGACAGTTACCAATTTAATTATTTTTGTGGACTTGAGTGTTTATAAATTTTTTTCCAGTATACATTGACTAAACCACTTGTTTGTTTTGAAATATAGATTTTGTTTTGTTTGACCATAACATTGCAGTTATGAGTCTTGTGAACTGGGTGTTTAATATAGGGTTAAAGACATTTTAAAATAATTTTAGAAAAGCTCTTAGGTATCGTGTCATGGGTTTTAGTAATGCATTACTGTTCGTTGACTAACATTTACCGTTACACAACATTATTTTGGTGAGCTCTACATGTTGTTGTTTGAATCGTCAGTCTTTTGACTGGTTTGTTGCAGATCTCCATGCCTCCCTCCCCCGAGCGAAACGTCTCATCTCTATATAGCTACCACACCCTACATTCAAGGCTATCTGTTAAACATATTATAACCTTGGATCTCCCCTACAAGCTCTTGGGTTCAATTCCTAGATTTAACACAAACTTTTAAAAGCGGTATGACAACTAAAACTAGTCTACTCAGTCTCGGGTGGTCCAAATAAGTAGAGAGGGTTTGATTCACACCTCAACCATAGAGCACCATGTTCTTTTTTTAAAAAATAATGATAGCCATTTGTTCAATTTCACATTTCACACATTGCAATTTGTCAATTTTCCATTTGCATTTTTTTTAATGACAGTTTGATGTTTTTCAATTTCATGATATGGAAACATGGATTTTTCCATTTTCATATTTACACATTTGTCAATTTCCCATTTGCATATATTTTCTTAAATGTCCGTTTAAGGGTTTTAAATTTTGTCTATATGGAAACATGGATTTTCCATTTTGCTGTTTACAAATTTTTTATATATTTATTTTGTGTATTTTGAAAAAAATCGATATTTCCAAAACAAGATTTCTATTTTTCATTTTATGGTTTTGTAAATGATCTTAATGTGAGTGCTTGACCATGGATTTTCCATTTTGCTGTTTACAATTTTTTTATATATTTATTTTGTGTATGTTGAAAAACGATATTTCCAAAACAAGATTTTTTATTTTTCATTTTATGATTTTGTAAATGATCTTAATGTGAGTGCTTGACCATGGCAATAATACAGTCTGTCTATGTGTTAGCGGAACCATAGTCTTATTACTACTGCAAGTAAGAATGTTTTACAAAATAACGGCTATCTACCACTGCATTTGAAAAACAAAACTATTGAAAAAAAAACAAAAATACTATTTACCATTCATTCATATATAAGTGTTAATTCTCCCTCTCCCCACCCTACCTCATCGTATTTTCTCTGGTCAAACAATCATTGCTACCCATACATACACAAGCTTTCTATCTCTCTCTCTATATATATGTTTTCTCTGCTCCACAAGATAAAAATTATGGTTGCTGGATTGTATCCTGCACTGTTTATGCGACATACCATTGCCAGTTCATAAAACCGTTAGGTAGTTCTCTACACATAGCGATTTTACCACTGCTCTACCTACGCCTTTTGCTTGTTTGGCTTTCTTACAGGCTAGTATGCGATAGGCGGCATTAACTGTATATCAAACCCAGTCCACCTTTGTATTTGCAATCTAAGTAATAATTTGAAAAGAGACAAGTGTAATCAGTTTTAAACATTATCTCTGCTTTTTTGTTTGTTTGTTTGTTTGTTTGTTTGTTTATGACATGTATATTAACCTAAAATCAAACCCTAGTCTACCTTAGTGAAAGGCTAACAGTTTAACCACTGCGTCACCATACCCTTCTTTCTTAGTTTGATTCATTCTAGGCCTTAGAGCTAGAAATCAAGTTACGATCTCCAGTGCAAGAGGCACATGTGCTCACCACTATAGCATGTAATGGTTAGCTGGTAACATTAGACAAACGAAAATGATTGTATTTCTGTTAGCCAAGCATTTCTGTCATTTGCCTACTGTGTGAGCACTACCAGCAAGACAGTTTAGTTTAGAACATGCGTGTGTGTGTGTATAGATTATTAGCCTCAAGTATTTAAAGCTTGTTGTGTGTAGCGACCAACTTGCTCAGTAACCACTGAGTAAGTTTTAACAGTTTACTCATAAAAACAGCATAGGATAGTTGTGTGTGTGTGTGGTTCATGTACTTGGGAATATGCATTAGCACCATGCGCTAGCTTTACCTTACCCTCTAGAGGTAGAGCGTTATCCCTTTCTTTGGACATTGCCAATGACTGCATTCCCCCACAAGTTTTGCACTTAAGCCCTTGGCTTGTTCTTGATTAGGTTTGGTTTGCTTTAGGCTTGGTTTGGTTCAGTTGGGTTTGATTCGACTTGGTTCAGTTTAGTTTAATGTAGTCACCATTTTTTTTATTTTTAGCTACACTCTTTAACCAATTAATTAATGATAGTCTACTCTTAATTCTTGAATCGATAAATTGAAATTTGTGTGCACCGTTTGTCAATCCATGCCTACAACCTATACTCCCTATGTACTACAGTCAAATCGGAAAACAAGTTCCAATGGTCAAAGACGTGTCAGTCACCATACATATATCCTACAATAATTCTTTCTTTACCTAGCTAGATTTCGTCACTCACAGTAAACATCTTACATTATGGGTTTGCAATATATTAAGAAAAGCAAAAGTCCATGATCTTGTGGTTTTGGGTCTTTTTTGGGGAAATTCATAAGCCATAAAAAGAATGACATCATGTCAAGTTCTGAGTGGATCTTGTATGTCAAAATCCCATTATCGGTTTATAAAATCTCAAGGCCATGCCCTAGCAGTTTTGGATTATTTCAATCAATGAGTCCACCATAGGAAACATTGAAAAAATAAATACCCTTAAAACAAGTCGTCACATGACCCTCTCCGAACAATGCTTCGCAAAATATAAATTCATCCTTTGAACATTGAACATGATCAGCGTCATCATCCTCGCTTCCCCCTCCCACCATGATTGCCATATCGTTTGACCTTCAAGTGTCCTCAGCATCTCTGTGCTTTTTTCATTGCCCTATTGTCAAGTCAAGTCAATGCATTCCAATAAGCTCAAATAACATTCACATCCTGTCAGTCTGCCCCAGCAAGTTTGGTTTCTATACTCACTTCAAGCAACATATAACCAAGTTCTGTTTGTTCTATCTAAAGCCAACTTCATCGGATCAAGGAATTATCATTTGTCATGTCACTCATAATCGTTTACACGTTAAAGACCCCCTTCAGGGGGTTTAGGAATTAGGAATTCCATCATAGGAAAAATCAGAAAACGAACCCTCGACCCGCCGTCTCATCGAAATAGCGAATACTGTATTGGTATATCACCGCCGTGGCCAGTAATAGCTTCGTTGAAACACGTGTCCAGTGGTATCGTCTCTTTCTATCTACAACCACTCGTCATGAACATTTTAGACAGATTTAAGAAAAGTTTTAAAAACTGAAATGTTTTCAACATAAGTGTCGTTAGGCCCTTTAGCATTTTTTAAAACATAAATACTATATTCGAAAGGGGGGGGGAGGAAAGGGGCGTCACCCCGAGTCCTACGACCCCTCGTATACGTCTCTGGCGTTATTGGTTTGTAATATATAACAGAAAGTCTAAAATCACGGTTTTACAACAAAAAATTCTGTTTCCCTCATTCTCAAAAACTTTAACCTATTACAAAAATAAAGAGGGTTTCGAGACAAGCCATTTGACACGTCATAGGACCAAATCCGACCAGGCATTCGTGAAATATCAGAAAAAGTCTAAAATCATGGTTTTACCACCAAAAAAGCCTGTTTCCCTCATTCTCAAAACTCTAACCTATTAATAACATATAAAGGGCTTCGAGACAAGCGATTTGACACGTCACACGTCCAAATCCGACCTTGCGTTCGAGAGATATCGGCAAACTTCGTAGGAAAGTAGGCGACTATCTGGTTCTCTCCTCACCACCAAAACCCCTTCTTATCAATCATTTTTTTCAAAGAGCTCGCCCTCTTACAAAAATCCCAAGTGCGCATGCGTAAAAAACAAAAACAAGAATGTTCATCCATAGCGGCATCTCGTAAAACGCATGCGCTATATGGGCAACAACGTTTAAGTTCATTTTAGCAGCGCACCTTATACATGTCACATTTGGAAAGAGACTTTCACTAAAAAATTACAATTTCACCCCCTAGTAGGGGTAGGTTTTATTAAGGGGTTGAAATGAATGGTCCATTGGAAAGAGGGCGTCAGCCCGAGTCCAACGACACCTCATTCGTCAAAATCCGACCAAGCGGTCGGAAGATATCGGCTTTGCCCCTGAATGTATTGCGGGTTAGTATGTGACGTCACCAGGAAAGTAGGCTATGAGTTAGAACCATCATCACTCCCCTACTAACAACCACTGTGAGCAGAGGTTCTGATGTTTGCGTTTGGCCACAGTATTGGAGGTGTAGAGAAGCAGGACATACGCAAGTTATATCCCTCGTCAGGAATAGAACCCTCGACCACCAATACTAATGGATTCAGCTTCTAAAGGATACATTATTATTATTATTATACTGCATGAGTGTCAGGCAAGTTTCAACAGGCAATAGGCCTATGTACTGTATATGTGTATAATTTTCAATAACAACTCAGAATCCAGGATGAGACATATCCTCGCGCTTGGCAGAATCCAGCCAAATCTTTCCTTGACGTATGTTCCCTCCTCTTGATGCCCTCAGAACTCCCTTCCTAACCTACCAATTCCGCCATGACATATATCCCCCTCTTCCCTGGTAACTAGCCAGTAAAATTGTAATGTATCCCACCAGAGGGATTGACATGTGACTTCCTTAATTCACATAAAATCCTGGACTCCAGAGGGCTCCAGTCTCTTGTAATTCAGGATCTTAAGAATAACCAACTAAGCTAGTTGGCAGTCAGACGTCATGCCTCAGAACTTGTAAATAACTTCAAATGTATTACTTATTAATCAACCAATAAATAAGATAATTGAGCTCTTCGCTTCATTTGAAATATATATCACTCAGACTCGTGGAGAACCTGAGAGGAACTAGCTTAACACGCTAGCCACGATATTGTTAAGCAAACAAACTTAACTCGCGTGGCCGGATCATCGGCAAATTAAAGGTCGGCGAGAAACAAAACTGACAAGTGATAGATTCGATTCCCTTCTCAGCCATCCTGGGAGTGATTATCCGTGGTTTCCCACTTCTACTCCAGACCAGTGCCGGGATTGTTCCTAACTTAAGGCTACGGCCGCCTCATTCCCAATCCTCACCTGAATTACAAATACACACACTAATACAGCCATCAGAATAACACAGGTTGCCAGACAAAAAATCCTCACACACCCAAGTACACGGGGATAAATGACCACGATGTCCAAGTCCCTCAAATGAAAAACAACAAAGTAGTATTAGTATCTTTGTTTTCATTATCATCCTTACCATAAGGAGCGGCTGGCTGCGTGGCTCAGCGGTAAGGTTCTCGCTTGCTGGGCCCTAGGTTGCAGGTTCGTATCCTGGCGCTGTCATCTGGCATTTGAGGGTGCGCAAACGCGAGGGAGCCGTGTCAGTAGATTTACTGGCACGTTAAAGATCCCCTTTGGGACAAAATTCCGGCACCCCGGCGTCTCTAAAAGCCAGAGTAGTGAAAAGGGACGTAAAACCAATAACATTATTATTATTATTATTACCATAAGGAGCAGATGACCTGGATGTTTCGTCCGTTAAAACAACAGTTATTGCCACGTAGGCCTACTGGTGAAAATTCTTGGTAACTTACCTTAATGTGTATTGCTTCCATCTTATGAAAGACTTAACTCGAGTCTATTTAGATCTCACTTTCATACAAGAGATCCTGAAGAGGTCCTGAACCAATAGTCTACTAATCAGTGGGGACAATGGCAGTTGGGTTTCTCCCAATTAATAACTAAAGACAGATCCTGTTTCACCACCGGCACCAGTCCTGCAGAATGCAGTGGATCGCAACAGAAAATTCACTGCATTGGCTATGCTACACTTTAACTCTACCTTTCACACTATTTTACCAAACTGGTAGATATAGAGCCTAAGTAGATTTCCCACAATATGAAGAATTCTTTGGCCAGAAGATCGATTCACTCACCTTCCGGGAGACATGGGAAATATGTCACTCATTCCCCTTGGGAGGGTTTCATAAGGCGAGACTCAGAGAAGTGCGCACGCCACCGCTTTATCAATATCCAATATATGCGGAAAATGGAGTGGCTCCTACAGTCGAACGAATATGTCAATATGATCTTTCCCATTGAAGGTGGCCGCCATCACGATTTCATGTCGCAATATAAGGGCTTCGGTTGCGTAGTCCGTAGCATGCTGAACTGCTATGCCCAAGATCGTGGGTTCAAACCCGGCCAAAGTCGTCAGATTTTTAAGAGCGTTAGAATCCTTCAGTAAGCCTTCCTTCGGAGGGGAAGTAAAGCCGGCGGGCCAATGTCATAGATGTATGGCATGTGAAAGATGATGATGATGATGATAATTGCTGTTTTAAGGGGCCTAACATCTAGGTTATCGGCCCCGCATGTGAAAGAACCTACCACAGCAATTGGTGGTGTGTAGCCAAAATGTGTAGGCTAGAAACGCTCCATAAGTTCCAACGTTCGCCGCTGGGTGTCAGTGACAGTGGCGTCTGGTAGTCAAAGTTGAAACTACCTGATATTGAACTTATTGAGGAATCTATGGGCGTTCAATTGAAATACCCTGCTATTGCCATTGGTTGCAATTCAAATCTCTACTTAGTATAAAACAAAGTCCCCGATTCATGGATGTTACGGGTAAATTCGAGAACCACTGGATGGATTTTGATGCGGTTTTCACCATTCTGTAAAGGATATCTCGAGGATGATTTCTGTAGAAAATAATTTATTTATGATCAAAGAAAGCCGGGCAGTAACGATTTCAGAGAAAAGGTCGAAAAAAAAACTGGCGTCCGTGCGCTTTTTAAGCTTACGCTGGGCAAACCGTTAAAAAAATCTATATACTATGAGTGTAAAAATTGTTCAGCATGAAAAGTGCTACAAAAAGCCCGGGACTGCATATCTCTATCTTCAATACATCGCCTACTATAAGTGTTTTTACGTTTTCATTTCTTCCAACAATCTCCATTCAGTTACTGAGGTGACAGTTGACGAGCTAGCTAGGGGGAGTCTATCACCCCAGTTACAGCTTAGCTAGCGGACGAGCTTATTGCCCCAGATAAGCCAGCAGCAAACTGTCGAGTCGTGTTGAGTTGGAAAACTTTAGAGAAGAGTGGTTGTGTTTGGAGCTTCCCTGGAAGTGCAACTCGGCTTTTCTTCATTTCGCCTATGAACTTTTCGTTCCACAAAATTCACAGTCAAGTTAAGATTGGACGGAAGGGGTATTTGTGTTTTATGCACCTCGCCATTCTTAAATTACATCTGACAAGAATTTGTTGCACATGCATCTCCATGGTAATATAATTACTAGTCCAGTCAGTGATTTTAACCCATCATACCGAGACGTAAAACGGATATTGGTCGTTGTTCATTGACATTGGAAAAAAGCACTTATTGCGCAATGCATTCAAAACTGTTCCCGGGCGATGCCGGGTCGGGTTGCTAGTATAATAATATTAGGTTTCTACAGTCGTCAGCAGCTACCCGCAGTGATAACTTTGCCTCAACCATTGAAGAAATGTGATAGTGCCGTTTTTGGTGACGAAGGTAAAGCCCGACTGTACTTATCGGATCACGTATTCGAGATTTGCCTACTGTTGTAATCCAGTGGATTTACGAAGCGGTAGACCGACCAAATGCTGCTGTGGCAACAGATCTAACCTGAAAAATCACTAACTCGGGGCTTAAATTACTCGCAATGCCGCAACTCATTAGAATTCTGGTATGCCTCATTGCGTGGTGGCTAGCGCTCTCGGCTGTCACCGCGGAGGCCCGGGTTCGATTTCCAGCTCTGTCAAGAAATGTAATTCTGGGCTGAGGGCTGGAACGGGGTACGCTCAGCCTCGTAAGACAAAACTGAGAAGAGGTGGGTTCGATTCCTAACTCAGCCATCCAGGAAGTGATTTTCCATGGTTTCCCACTTCTACTCCAGGTGAATGCCGGGATGGTTCCTAAATTAAGGCCACGGCCGCCTCCTTTCCAATTCTCAGATGAATTCCAACTACACACTCTAGTACAGCCATTACAATATCACAGGTTATCAGAAATATTTCCCACACACCCAAGTGCACGGGGCTACATAACCAAAATATGACGTAAATATTAGCTACACGTAATAGTCCACCATCCACAGGACATTTAATGACGCCTAGTCGACGGGTCCATAGAGTAAAGGGGGGCAGTTTATGTGGATAGCACCTATAAGAATGTAGAGCATTATGGCCTTATGGCGACAGTGCTGCTAACTCTAGGCAGATGTAGCGCTGACGTCATACGTTATGTTCACCCGCTTCGAGTACTGTCCTTTCATAAGTTAGCGAGACAACACAACCCCAGCAGCTACCTGAAGTAGAACACGCACATGAAGGAGCAGTTTTGCAGGTGTTAACGGATTGGACCAGTATTAACGATACCGTACGCGAAGAGAACCAATAACGACATTCATTTCGTTGTGATATGACGCAAAAATGATTGACAGATGTCGAGAGCACAACCCTTCCTTCCGTCTCGGGTGTACTGTATACTGACGATGTTAACAATTTTTACGCCAGCGATACTGTTGATCAACACTTTTGTTGTTGTTATTAGTTAGGCTATAATTTAGTTTCTTTCAATTCTATTCTCGTTGTTGTTTTGTTTAGATTAATATTTGCGGTTAGGGGCGCGCAGCTGTGAGCTTGCATTCGGGAGATAGTGGGTTCGAACCCAACTGTCGGTAGCCCTGTTCGAACAGAAAATAAAACAGACAAAGAACAATAACACCAATGGCGGATAGAGCTTCAGAATTTATGTTGCCGGCGGAACTGAGCACGTGCTCCACTCCGGGCGAGCATGCAGCACTGGACGAGGCTCTTCTTTCCAGCGCGCTAACCTCGAAAATGTTTAAGTCACTAAGACGTAATATAAACGATACTTGTATGCAATAACAAAGGTAATCAATTGGCAGCTAATTGTAGGAAGCCATTATAACGAAAAATTTATAATGTTCAGAGTTCCTTCGTGATAAAAGGTGAGGTAACAAACCCAGTGTAGGGAGGGTTTCCGTTAAAAGTAAAAGCCCATAAGACCCACAGTCTTTTCTAAACGCTGGATGCTCTACATTCTTGGATGTCACCCCGGAGGTCCTGGTTCGATTCCCGGCTCTGCTAACAAAATTCAATTCTGATCTGAGGACTGGAATGAGGTACACTCAGCCTCGTGAGGCAAAACTGAGAAGAGGACAGTTCCCACCTCAACCATCATAGAAGTGGTTTTCAGTGGTCTTCCACTTCTACTTCCAAAGAAATGCCGGTATGGTTTGTGACTTAAGTCCATGGCCACCTCCTTCCTAATCCTATCCCAAATGTACTAAATCTGTACGCACACTAGTACAGCCACCACAATAACACATGTTATTGCACAAATTCAACACACATACAAATACACGAGGTTATGTAACCACAATGTCACAGCCCCTGAAATAAGCAAGAACAACAACTGTATGATACTTCAAGCTATTTAAATATTCGTTTCGTTCTCCTCGTTACCGGGAGTTCAGTTTGCTCTTGCTAAACACAGCTGTGCACTTACACTCAAAAGAGGTCGCATGCTGATCAGAGAGGGTTCACAGGGACATGTGCTAGCCAGGTTATGTTATCCTCAGGGGCTCACCACTAGTGGTACGTAGGTTGGTGACCACGGGACCCCAGCCCAGTTCCGCACTCCTCTCTTCCATCTTTCCTCTCGTCCTCCCTTGGTCAACTCCTGTTCTCTTTCGACCCCAACGGTATTAGGGTGTACAAGGTAGGGTGTCTATTATTTTCCCCTTCCTTAATTGGCCCTTATCTTTTTTTCTTTCCTGAGATCCTCAGTTTTGGTTGATTAGTCCATTTTTTTTTCTTTTAGCGTATGACTTTTAGTGCCAGGAATGTCCGAGGACACGTTCGGCTCGCCAGGTTTTGTAACTGCTTCGAGACGGACACCCAATGGGTGAGCTACAAGTACCGTTGGGGAGGAAAGTTGGAATGGAAGGTCGAGGAGTTGGAAGGTAGCGGCTGTGGCCTATAGTTAGGGACCAACCCCGGCATTTGCCTGGAAGGACGATGGGAAACCACAGAAGACCATCTTCAAGGTTGCCGGCGGGGGGATTCGAACCTCCTCGCCTCCCGGATGTGAGCCTGCCAGCAGTCATGCCGTAACGACCACGGTTAATTCACCCGGTTTCTTCATGGTATCTCCTGCCTTCTGTAACAGACCCTAAGGTAGGCGGGGTGTGTGTAGTGATGCTACACCCTCATGGGTGCACTCGGGAGTTGGTGCGCTGGGCCCGTTCTCCCCTTTATTCTGTGACTTTGGGGCGGACCCTTTCCCCTTTCCCCTTTCCTGTCTACCTTTCATGACTCTACTTCCTCATTCTTCGAAGGATGAGGGCATTTCTCTTATCATATTCCTATTGTTATCAATTTCTACTTCTAGTATGTCAGTCAGTATTACTACTCTACCTACTGGCTTATAACTAACATACTAAAGTGAGAGCCTTCTCTACAGAACGGAATCTCGCAGGCGCCGTGAGGCGGACAGGGCACTGTGGCTTGCCACCTGTTGAGCAAGGCACTACCACTAGCAGCAGCATAGCGCCCAACTAGTTCAAAACTTTTACACTTTTTTACGTATTTAATAATACGTGGATTTCAGAGTAGTAACGTCGCACTCGCAAGAGCAATAGCCTACCAGAATAAACTCAAAATCCTGTAGTCGACCCTTATACTGTATTTCACCATTTGTAACCTTCTGGGTTTGACTTGAGGACTCAACGTCATGTTTACTGTTAAAATAATAGCCCCTAAATAGGTGGCCGTCACTTTGGCAGGTAAGGCCGTAGGGCGCTCTATAAATATATATGTCTCGGGAAGTATTTTCTTGTATGCCATTGTCTCCTTAGGCCACTGTTTGTTAACTGGTCCTAATGACATGATAATCACTTGACACGTCGCGTGATACAACTTGCACGCTGCTCACAAGCTGTCACAAGGAACACTCGTGAGGTGTCCGACAAGACGTCAGAGGTAAACAATGTTTATTTTCCATAATGTAGCTTCGTGGCTATCAGGTCGAGATTTAACCCGAGAACACTAACATTATTCAATTGATGCTTAACCTTTAATTAGGTATGTAGGAAAGAGTTACATAAGTGGGTAGGTGGGGTGCTCACAACACCCCAACTAAAACTTTCACTTTTCTTTTACAAATGTTAAATAAATCCAAATTCAATCTTTATTACTTCCTTAAAATATTATCATAAGATATTTGGCACCACAGTTATAAAAATAAATGCCTTACTGATTTCCAATCCCAATGTCTTAATATTTTGATTTCGTACTGCATGCAAGTTTGTAAGCTCAATTCTTCATTTCTTCCAGACAATTATTTACTTCATCTAGAAGCTTCCTGATCCGTTCCTGCACTTCATCTAAAGAGGTATTCATTTCACACACTCCCAACACCACACAGAAGCGACAGCTCAATTTGCGAAGTAGAAACCAACTAGACACGATGTGTAACGTAACTGGGTATACTGGGTGCTGACGACACCACAGCCTATACATGCTACTGTCGGCAATACTAGACACAACTTTAAACAATGCAAATGACGTTATATTAAACTCCAAGTTTATTCAAGAAGGTACTGAGTTCCTCAACAGTGTAACCAACTTCTGCCAGAAAAAAAAAACCAAGCGAATATTACACGTGGGTGTTCTCAGCACCCCACATACCGAGTTAAAGGTTAATACAGTACTTACAATACGTTAAATTTTCGTACATTACGAACTTTGTGCTAAGGCACCAATTAGTTAAATGGATGAAATTAATGTATATTTCGTATGTAACACTATTTATATACACTGAATCCTCTGTGGTCTTCGAAGTTTAATACGCCAAGTTCCATCTTAAATACAACAAATACAGACGTCGTTTACTTTGACGTAAATAGGAGTACGTAATCTCTCCAGCCTCTTATACTGACCCTGGTTAATAATCAAATTCACCAACACTTTGTTATTGCCATGGAGAAACCAATACGTTGTTAAATTCACGGATAGTTTCCTGGCAATTCTTTGCCCCATGCTTATTCCTCTAGAACTGATTGGCATTAATTACAAAAGCATTGACATCACCACCATAGACCAGTAGAAACACTGCTGGAAGATGGTAGCGTGGGGACAGATATCGAGGGAATTCTAAGCAGTTAAATTATTCATACACGTACATTTTACGTATGTGAGTATTGGAGGGGTAGAGAATCGAGGCGTTTGCAAGAGAATGAAGGAACGAGGCAACAATGGCGTATGGGAAGTGTCGGAACAAAAACCGATAAATTCACTCTTGCTGCTTTCGTGGTGTTGTGGTTCTGAGGGAGTATTGGGTGAATTATGGTTTCCAATATAATGGTACGAACATCTTCCACCTAATGACCATCAAATTCCTGTTGATGAAACATCTCCAGGCTTGCTGCAGCCTCCCCATCATGGTCATGGTGCACGATTGACGCATGGCTATGCCATGGGATGCAAGAAAATGAAGAAAATTGACAAGAAAGTAGTATCTATACAGGACTTTCTGCTGTAAAGGCATATTTCTTGTACGTAGCTAGATTACATGGTCAACACGAATCTCCGCGCAATTTAATGATTCTGGTTACTCTTGGGTATCAAAAAGTAGCCATTCGAATACAACTGACAAATTATTTTAGCAATCTTAAGAAATTCAGTCTGAGGGTGATGCATAAGAGACTTCAGCTGTCGAAGTCTCAAAAACGAGCTGAGAAATTTCAGGTGCCTACAGCCCAACATACTTTAAGAATTAAGTACCAGGCACTCCTGGGTTTCACTATATGAGTATGGGTTATGTGTCATAATCCGACTTCGTAGCCAAGTGGATAAAGCACTGGACTTTGGTCCAAACGGCCTGAATCCGACCTTCCGCCGCGCTATGGGATTTTTATCTCGTATTTTAAGTCCCCTTGTCACATCCTCTAAACGACGGGCTGGCTGCGTGGCACACTGGTAACGTTTTTGATTGCTGTGCCAAAGGTTGCAGGATCGAATCCTGGCGCAGTCAGTCAGCATTTGATGGTATGCAAATGCGAGAGAGCCGTGTCAGTTGGTTTATTGGCACGTTGAAGATCCCCTTCGGGAAAAAATTCAGGCTCCCCTGAGTCTAAAATCCACAGCAATTAAAAGGGACGTAAAAACAATAACATAATTATTATTATTATCTCATCACGACACGTAGGTCAACTTGAAAGATCTGTACCAGCCCTCGCCAGAGGATAACTTGAGGAACGTATTATGTTTTTCAACATATTGCCAGTAGGCTATTTGCTGCACAAATGCTACCGTATTTGCTAAATACAGTGTATCTGCTGTTAGGTTGTGTTGTATACATGAAGTACAAGCCATCAAGCTGTTAAACAGATAGTTAGAATGTCTGACGTGATCAGAACTCGAACGTGGGGAATTAGGATTTCCGGCCCGATGCTCTTTCCATCTGAGCTACCGCGTCTGGCTAAGGTACCGTACATCAAATGCTGTGACTACTGCTGACATCATTTGGAATCCAAATACGCTTTTACGTTTTTTTGTACCTTTGGCACTACAGCCCATGATAGGCCTAGGCTTACCAAGCAACCGCTGTCCAGCCTTTCGACCTCTAGATATTGGGGTTACGCGGGTCCCATCGGCCGTTTATTTTGGTTCCCGTGACCGAGGCGCTGCCCCACTGTCAGACAGCTACTAAATTGTCCCCACGAGGCCGAATGTACCCCGTTCCAGCCCTCACGTCAGTTTCTAAAATCCCTGATGGAGCCGAGAATCGAACCAGGGGCCTCTGGGTAAGAGGCAGACGTGCTACCCCAATACCAGCTATTAGTTGTTGTTATTGCATCATTGTGGTCATATCCTCTTGTATTTTGGTGTGGGTGTAATTTGTGTGATAACCTGTGTTGTTGTCATGGCTGTACTAGTGTGCATATTTATCAATTGGGGATAAGATTGGGAAGGAGGTGGCTGTAGTCGTAATTAAGAAGCCATCCTAGCATTTGCCTGGCGTAGAAGTGGGGAAACCACAGAAAACCACTTTGAGGATGGCTGAGGTGGGAATCGAACCCTCCTCTTCTCAGTTTTGCCTCACGAGGCTAAATGTACCCCATTGCTCCATCCCTTACACCTGAATTCAAATTTCTTGGCAGAGCTTGGAATTGAATCCGAATCTCCAGGGCAACAGCCAAGAAAGCGAGCCGCGGTCGATTCAGCTATTGGGTCATGTTTTGTACATGAAGTACAAGCCATCAAGGTCTTAAACAGAGAGTTTAAATGTCTGACGCGGCCAGGACTCAAAACTGATTTTAGCTGCCTAGCAATTTCAAAAGATTGCATTTCAAAAAGAAATAAAAGAGTTCTTCAGGGGATATCTTGATATCTTTTTTTCAAAATGTAAAAGAGTCACTGCTATTTGTCTCTTCGTCTGCACACGCTGCATGACATGTAACGATAGGCTACTGGGGTCACCTTCAGAAAGCAATCATGTTAAGAGCATCCCCTTGGGTTCCGCTCTATAGCACTCGGCAATCTGCACGCAACTCTCCTGAGCTTCAGCCATAACAGTCACTGCACACTACGCTATCATTTCCTTATTCCTTACCGTCGACGAGGGGGAAAACAAGCAGCGAAGCCGAGTGCATTAGGCCACGCACCATGCTGTTCGTAGATCCGAGGCTTGAATCTCAGCAATGAAACAGGCCATTCTGGGTGCGGTTCTTCCTTGTGTGTATTCATACTCTCTCTTCATTTCAAATTTCAGCCCTAAACCCAAATAAGTACCATTTCACACACGACCTCAGTCAACAAACCAATACAGGTTATCATAAAGATAGAATGTATCACTATACACCTGCACTCAATCAGAGCGTAGACGGATGTTTTACAAAGGTAGAGGGGGTAAATGTGCACCATCCGGACAAACCTTTTCACGAGTGCAATGGCTCTTTACGCAAGCAAATTTTCAGACACAAAGTTCACGAAGCTGATTATCAAAATGTCCCAAACCAATGAAGCAATAAAAAGAAACCACTCATGTTACACGATTGATAGGCTATCTATTTCAAATTCTGCTTGTTGCTTTTGTTGTTCATTCATTAAAAGGCTTGGGACACCGCAGTCATCCTGACCATGTAATTTTCTTCAAGTGAAATCTGCATTACGCTGGTGTGTTTAATTATCATTCTGGCTAGGAATGGGAACGAAGCAGCCATGGTCCTCAGCTGGGTATCATCACAGCATTTTCTCGGCGACTTCGTAATTCCTTAAACTCCTGTTGAGGAGCTTAGGGTCCAAACAAGGGTTTGCCACTGGTTCTATTGCGTGCTGTGCATTTTATCCTTCCCACGAGTACCCAAGCTGCTCACTCTCTTCCTCCACTGATCTCCTCCATGTCATTCCAGGTCTTCCTCTTCTTCTTTGGCCCGGAGGATTCCACTCCATGGCTTGTTTAGCAATGCTGTCATCAGATCTGCGCAGTGTATGGCCAATCCATTGCCACTTTCTTCTCTTGATCTGCTGTTCGACCGGCAGTTGATCTGTCCTCATCCACAATTCCTCATTTGACACCACATCTGGCCAATGTATTCCCAAGATCAGGCTGTTCCAAATCCATGAGTTTGAGTATGCGTACACGCGAGTACTCAGCAGTGATGCTCGGAGCACGGTTGGAGAGGGACTGGGGGTGATAGCCAATACGTCACTGAGCGAAGGCCATAGCACAAGTCCATGCGCTTCCTGGCAATCTTGATGTATCCACCGCGCAGTGACGGCAGCCCCCCACAGCAGAGCTGTATTGCATGTTGCAGGTTTACTCATGCAAGGCGGCGAGTACTCCATTGCTCACGGGCGAGCTGCTCGGCTGGAACAGCCTGCCCAAGATGTTCCTAAGACATTTATTTACAAATGTCTGGATCTTTCGTGTCAAGGACTTGGTCACTTTCCAAGTTTCACATACATATAGCAGCACCGACCTGATATTGCTTTTGAAAATCCGTAGTTTTGTTTTCTTTGGACATTTTCTTGGAGTAGTTGTGGAAAAAAAAAAGCTAGGATGACCGAGGCAGGCAGTTATCCCCACGAGGCTACAGTGTTCGAGCCCAGCCTCAGGCATGGGTTTTCGTGTTGTGTTAAAATAATCATGAATTCAACTCATTACACATTGCATCTACAGAGAGTACTACAACAAACTATCAGGTACCGGTACGAATTAACAAGTGCCCCTATCAATGAAACACGAAATATGAAACGGTAGCTGACTGTATGGTAGAATTTACTGAAAGAAACAAAAGAAAACTATGAAACTAGTACATGTTGTTAAGAAAGACAATTTAACATATTATTTACTCATTACATTTATAAGTTAATTCATATGTTGGCAACTATATACCAAAGTTATGTTGACAATGCAGACCTAATAAAACAAAAATCGATACACAGTTCAGTTGGTATCGTAGAGCTTTAAGGACGTTAACAAAGATCTGTGCTTGTTCATTTTTTTCACCACAAATAACCTGGAAACCTAAAGAAAATATTACTCATTTAACACATGTCATGAAACAGTCTCACACGCTAAGTTTTTTTTAGCGTATGGCTTTTAGTGCCGGGAGTGTCCGAGGACATGTTCGGCTCGCCAAGTTTGTAGCTGCTTCGAGACGGACACCCAATGGGTGAGCTACAAGTGCCGTTGGGGAGGAAAGTGGGAATGGAAGGTCGAGGAGTTGGAAGGTAGCGGCTGTGGTCTATAGTTAGGGACCAACCCCGGCATTTGCCTGGAAGGAAGATGGGAAACCACAGAAGACCATCTTCAAGGTTGCCGGCGGGGGGATTCGAACCTCCTCGCCTCCCGGATGTGAGCGACTGCCAGCAGTCATGCCGTAACGACCACGGCTAACTCACCCGGTACACGCTAAGATGAAATACATCAACAGCAACAGAATTAAGGGGTTCTTGTAAAGAAATAAGAACGTTGCGTGGTTTGGATTCCACGTGAAAAAGAGGCCCTGAGGCTTAAGATCTATGAGATAAGCTATCTTCGCCTCTATTTTCTTTAAAATGTTCTAATCACTACTGATCCAACGGCATAGCCGTGGGCGTTAAATAGTGTACCATGACCATGATGGAGGGCTGCAACAAGTCCGAAGATTGGAGGTTCTAATCTCGGCGCTGACAGCGGCTATATTTAGTGTGGTATCTCCACAGAGAATGCCGGGATAGTACCTTACTTCAAGTTCAGGGGCACCTACTGCTCGAGTCCAAGCTCTATGAACTTGCGGGGTGAGGAGAAAGAGCAGGGAAGGGTCGGGCGTGAAGGGAAGGATCTGTCAACAGCCCACCGTGATATATGGTATTCCTTTCTATTCCAATACTGCTTACATTCGGCCGTTGTCCAAACCACTGTAGTGTTAGGAATGACTGAGTGAGACACCGACCAATGTATTTGGTTCTGCACTATGCACGGACCGAGAAACCTTATCACTCGTCAGCACCATTACTCATAGTCCGCGATGCACATTCCTCTCAGGTTCACGCAGCTTAGACTCGAGCAGTACCTCATCACCGATCCTAAGAATTGCAGCTACACACACTACTACAGTCATCACAGAAACACAGCTTATCAGACTAATTTAACACACATCCAAGCACACGGGGCTGATGACCAAGATGTCCCAAGCTCCAAAAGTGATTTACCAACATCAACGAATAACTACTACAGTAACAACAATACCGTATCGATGTTAACGATACATTCAATTAACCTTGGTGTATTAACGTTATCACAATAGGAGCCTAGGAAGATACAGTTGCATTACTGGAATGATATCAACTTGAAATGATGTTCAGCCTTTGAAAGAGGCTTCTCTTTCATGGGTCAAAACGGAGATGTTGTACAGGTAATCACTGTTTTCGAAATTGAAACAGATCTTAAAAAGCGGAGACGACCAGAGCCCGGATTTGAATGCAAAATGCATATTGTTTCTGAATTGTCTAAATGTATGCGTTATCAACATTCGTTACCGTTCTCACCTCTCTGAGGTCACTGATGTATATTTAAAGTGCATATTAATGCATATTTAAGGAAAAATTGATTTTGCATGCATATTTTAGGGAATATTTTTTACGGAAATGTTATTAATATCATACAAGAAACGGCATATTTTCCTTCATATAAATTCCCACACATAACTAGTTAGTTTAGTTAGTTATTTTTGTTTTAAGGGGCGGAACTACGAGGACATCTGCCCCTAAGCCACACATAACTAAACAACATTGTATCACGTTAGTATAAAATATTTAAAAAATTCTTGTTGACTGGATCATGCATTTGTATTTTTTTTAACTTTCTTGAAATGGCGAATAAGCGACTGTAATTGTGTAATGTATTCATGTGAGCCTATTACTTAGTGATTTAGCCACGTTATAACAGAAGTTGGATTTTTTCCTTCTTCATAGTGTAATGCTGAAACGTCATTGGACCACTATGAAGTAACACCACGATAAGCTCTGCTGGATATGTAACTTCCAATCCCAGCAGATATGCAGGTCCAGTTATTCTGATAGGATGAACTATTTTCTCCGTGTGTTAGCGTTAGGCTTAGCCACTATCATATTGCTCATTATTTTGGTGTGAATAACAGTTTGCTTTGTAATGCCACCAGTGAAAGTGTCGCGATGGTTCGTGCTACGTAAATACTCTATGTGACGGAGTTCCGGAGTGATAATTTCAGTGTTATTTTGTTTATCATGCGAACGAAGGACCACTTCAGACAAAAAGGTCCAAGTAGTAAAGCATCGGAACACTGTGAAACACAAAGGAAATGCAACCAGAAGATCTGCTTTGCTTAACAATTTTTAAGTACTTCACTTAAGGAACAGGAGGTTATTGGAGGATCACGTGACTCAATATCCAAGGAATTATGTTCACCATTTATAAGTGTGCCTCCGTGTCTTAGGTGGCAGCACGCCGGCCTCTCACCGCTGGGTCCATGGTTCAAATCCCGGTCACTCCATGTGAGATCTCCGGTTTTCCCTGTCAAAATTTTATTCCAGCAACAATCTCCACTATCATTTCATTTCATCTGTCACTCATTTAATAATTGCCCCAGAGGAGTGCGTCAGGCCTCGGCAGCCGGCACAGTTCATATCCTCGCCGCTAGATGGGGGCTTCATTCATTCAATTCTTGACCCGGTCGGAGACTGGAAGCAGGCTGTGGATTTTCATTTATAAGTGTAAACATTCCTATGTGGAAAGAAACAAAGTTATGTAGATTTTAGATTGACGTGACCGTTAATCGCGAGATCATAAGCCACGGGACCTCCTTATTTACGTGGAATCCGAACCACAGGACATGGCATTTCACTTTGAAAATCTCACATGCATTGACCGGGAATCAAACCCGGTCTGCCGTGGTGAGAGGCCAACAGCTTGACCACTGCGCAACCACGCCCCAACTATGTGGAAAGTAAATGATGTTTATCCTAAGACTGTTTTAGAAAAACATACAAATAAAAGAGTGTCAGACGAATTTAGTCTACGTAGCTCTTGCGTGCTTGAATGTATCAACGATGTCATACGCGATATCGTGGTCGCTTATAGACATGAAAACCTTTGGATTTCAATTGTCGAGACCACAGATGTGCTGTAGGCCAGTGAATATGTACTGTAGCAGTCAGTGCGATGAAATCAGGAAGCCTTGAAATACTCAAAAGCGTAAATCGTTTTACAATTGCTAATTTATTTAACGACTAGCGACCTGACCCGGCTTCGCCCGGGAACTGTTATGAATGCATTACGTGATAAGCGCTTTTTTTTTCAATGTCAATGAACAACGACCAATATCCGTTTTACGTCTCGGCATGATGGGTTAAAATCACTGACTGGACTATTAATTATATTATCATGGAGATGCATGTGCAACAAATTCTTGTCAGACGTAGTTTAAGAATGGCGAGATGCATGAAACACAAATCCCCATTCCGTCCAATCTTAACTTGACTGTGAAATTTGGGGAACGAAAAGTTCACAGGCGAAATTAAGAAAAGCCGAGTTGCACTTCCAGGGAAACTCCAAACACAACCACTCTTCTCTAAAGTTTTTAACTCAACATGACTCGACAGTTTGTTGCTGGCTGTATCTGGGGCAATAGGTTTGGCCGCTATCTAGGCTGTAACAGGGATGATAGACTCGCCCTTAGCTAGCTCACAAACTGTCGCCTCAGTAGTTGAATGGACACGGTCGGAAGAAATTAAAACGTAAAAACACTTATAGTGGGTGATGTAAGTTATTAAAGATAGACATATGGTCACGGGGACTTTTTTGTAGAACTTTTCATGCTGAACAATTCTTACACTCATGGTATTTAGATATTTTAACGGTTTGCCCAGCGTAAGCGTACAATGCGCTCGGACGCCAGGTTTTTTTCGACATTTCCACTGAATTCGTTACTACTCGGCTTCCTTTGATCATAAATAAATAATTTTCTACAGAAATCATCCTCGAGATATCCTTTACAGAATGGTGAAACCGCATCTAAATCCATCCAGTAGTTCTCGAGTTTACCCGTAACATCCAAGAATCGGGGACTTTGTTTTATACTAAGTAGAGATTCCCTAGCTTTATTCTTAGTGGCCGGATGGTATCAAATACGACAATGTGCTCACAGATGCTGCTTCGTACATTGTAAAAGCAGCAAGTACGCTAAACATTCTTTACCCCAAAGTAATCAATTCTTAAAACTCAGCAATTATTTTAGGTTTATGTCGTGTCTAGTGTGGGGTTTCGCCCAGGAACACGAAGCTGGCTCATTAGCGGGCTCTTGATGTTCCGCGCCCGGACCCCCACAGCAGTAGCGAACTGTGCACTACCTCCCTTCTTATGAAGCGCACGTGCGCCTCTAACTGCGAGAGCTAAAAGCTCAAGCAGCCTTTCACCTCCCTCTAAAGCAGGGGTTCCCAACCTGGTGGGCGCCCCCCCCCCTAGGGGGGCGTGGGGCTTTATAAAGGGGGGCGTGAAGTGATTTCCGAATTAAGTTTTTTTAACTTGAATATTACAATTTTGTGAAATAAACATTTTTCGAATCTCTCCAAGTGATTGTCGCACCAAGTCAATCCTTCAAAAGCACTGGTAATTGCCAACTGTCGGCACAAACCTCTGCGGAGCCGCGAGGTTGGAGGTGAAAGAAGGAATTTCCTGTGTTGTGAGGAGCAAAATCATGCCAATTTTATTGTCTCGTTGGCATATCTTTGTGATTTCTTTGAAGCGTTGAACAGTTTGAACTTAGAGCTCCAAGGCAAAAACTCCAATATTATGCATTCCTAGAAAACATAGAGTTATGGAAACGCCGGCTTCAGTTGAACAATTTCTCATCCTTTCACCGCCTTAATGAAATTTTGCCAGAAAATGAACGTGATCGTAATAAACTTAGGTGCAAATTCAGAAACATTTGGATCCCTGGCACAGGAATTCAACTTCTACTTTCCTGATATCTCGTCGGAAGAATGGTCCTGGATGTTAACCAGACATTTGTTTGCCATTGACATTGAAGCACTGCCAGCACAGCTTCAAGAAGAAGCCATAGATTTGAAGTGTGAATCAAAGCTAAAAGATGATTCTATATTATTATTTTTGGGTGACTTTTGGGTGAACTGTCTTGCAGTGTATCCTGTAATAGCCAAATTTGCATTGCGTGTCATTGTCCCATTTTCAAACACATATTTATGCGAGTCAGGATTTTCAACGCTGAGTATCATAGAAACAAAGCAGCGCTGTCGGCTTGATGTTGCCAGTGATCTCCGCTGTGCTCTATCAAATATCAAACCAAACATACCGAATCTTACCAAGAGAAAACAGTGTCAACCCTCTCACTGACATTTGTTGACTAACTTAATTTAAGGAATTGCTGTAAAAGTGTGTTCTTTGTGTTGTGCTAAAATGAAGTTTATGTTCGACCCTGACTATTATCTGTCAGAAAACTATACTATAATGAGGCTCATTATAACACTATTTTTCATTATGAAACAGTTTCTCCCACCAATCAGAGCTCAAGAAACAGTTGTTTGACCAATTAGATAATTAGATACGTTGAGTTCCACGGCCTTCTAATGTAAATCACACTGCCTGGCCTAATGTCATAGTAGGGTAATCGAGGTGGCCATGGTCAAATACGAGGCATTCCCTGCGTCTCATGCGCTCTGTTCAGTACATAAAACTGGCGAAATCTCGACAGATATTTATGAATATTTTTGTTCGAACATAAAATAGTTATAATAATTATCGTCGAACATAAACAGTCGTATGCAACTCGCCTATAATGGTAATTAAGACACTCGTATGGAAATTATAAAACTCGCATACGCTCGTTTTATAAAGATACTCGTGTCTTAATTATTGCCATTATAGGCTCGTTGCATAATGTACTATAGTATGTAATAGATAGGCCTATTCCATTATGTAGTGTTATTAGGTTAGGTCTATATCCTCCGCGTCAATCGAAGAGGTTATAGAAGCGATGAGTCGTGGGTGGGGTGGAGGGATGAAATCCCGTATCTGAAAAGGGGGGCGTCAGCTGACAAAGGTTGGGAACCACTGCTCTAAAGGTTTCCGCTGATGAGGCAGCTTCTTGCTCCTGGGTGAAACCCTACACTAGAAACGGCATAAACCAAGAAAAAATTGCCGAGTTTTAATTCACTGGCCGTGAAAGCCAATATACCATGGGCTACACCGTGTAGCAGAAACTGAAGTTGACCGTCTAGTTTCTAGCATAAAGAACATTTTCATTAACGCATTTGCCAGAGCTTTAATTTCCCGAAATTTGGCTCCAAATCTAACATAGCCTCCTCAGCCCATTATAACACGGTGGGGTTCGTGGTTGGAGGCCGTGTGTTGCTATGCTGCACATTTCAGTGAGTGATGTGAAAAGATTAGTGGACAGTTTTGATCTGGAAGTCGCAGTTTCTATACAGATAGCTCAGAAGTGTTTCAACTCAAGTGATATTGAAAAGGAATTGCAGTATTTATGCAGTCACTCTTCAATGCTGCTAATTGAAAGATAGGAATATTTTTGCAACACTCTTTGTCCCTAATGAATCTCGGGTACTGTCCTTCGAAACGCACGGAGTTGCAAAAATTGCTTTCGATAAGTTGAATGCAGCGGCATGCATCCTTAGCTGTCACCCCTGAGACCCAAATTCGATTCCCGGCTCTGCCAAGAATTTCATTCTGGTCTGAGGGCTGAAACGGGGTACACTCAGCCTCGTGCGACATATTTGAGAAGAGGTGGGTTCGATTCCAACCTCAGCCATCATTCTAGAAGTGGTATCTCGCTTCTACTCGTTGTAAATGTTTGGATGGTTCCTAACTTCAAGAATAGCCGCTTTCTACACAACCCTAGGCCCCATTACACTAATACAGCCATCACGGTAACACAGGTTATCAGACAGTTTCCACACACACACACACACACACACACGCCCACGTACACGGAGCTACATGATCACGATGGCGCAAAGCATCTAAATGAATCACCAACAACAGATACCGAGAAGAGGCAATGGTATTTTTAAAATTCACGTGGTCACCATCTTGGTATTTTCAAATGAGCACCTGTGAACTTGCCTAACATACTACAAGAAACTAGGCTAATAGCTGTAATAGGTTCTGGGAAATCGCAATTAAATTTGTAATTTCTCACGATCACCAGGTTGGTTTATTGCCGGTCACGATTTTGAAAGTCATATCATTGAAGCTGTTTTATCGCTCTCTTGGGAGCAACCTTGGACCGTACGCTGTTCTTTATATTGCATCTTACATTAAGAACGTTGCAACCCAAATATGAAGCCACATTAGCATATTGCTCTGCCTCTCCGTGGCTGAATACTGCGCTCCTGTTTGACTCAACAGTTCTAACATGAAACTAAATATCAGCATGAGAATGATCATCGGCTCAATCAAATCCATTTTTGTTATCTGGTCTCTTGAGTAATATCATGCGCAGAACAGATGTATTACTACGGGAGTGCAGAAAAATCCTAGCTACAATGACAGCCTTCTCTATAGAATGGAACCTCCCAGAGGCTGTGTGACGGGCGCAAAGTGATTAGTCCCCGCCAGTTGACTAGCATCTACCGTTAAAGAACAGTGGGTCAAGAAGCACCGGAAACGGTCATAGCTTCGATTACATTCCCAACAAGCGCGGATCTAGAGTTTGGCTCTGGGGCGAGGAGGGGGAGGGGGGGGGGGGGAGGGTCACAGAATTGAAATTGTTAAGAAAAATGGTATCACTAACAACGCAATCACAAAATAACCAAACGTACGAAACCAGACCAATTTTTTTGCAAGCTACATGGATAGAAATTTGATGCGTTTAGCGCACCAAAAATATTCGTACAAATTGCAACGGCGTGTTTTGCGACTTTTACATCGAGCTTCGAGAAAAGCATCTAGGTACAGGCCGGACGTTTGTTTTAGACGAGTGAAAAATCTTAATGGAAGCCTGGAGGCGAGTTACTACAGTACCTGTACATCAGATCGGTGGTGACAAGTGTGAAGCGATAGGGTGAGAGAGTGAGTGTATGTAGGCTCACCTGCAGGCTTCAAGGTCAAGGGCAATCGTCTAAAACAATCGTCCGGCCTGTACGTTACAGTTTCGGCAAGTCGAGTTGGTACCGACAATGGGAGAAAGTCACAGCTTAAATTGCCAACCAAGCTTGCAGTTTGGACGTCGGGATTTTTTTTTGGTGCGATAAAAGCCCCAAATTCCTTTCCGTGCAATGCTGCACATTCATCGTGACATCACTGTAAACATCGATTCGGTAATCACAAGGTTTGCTAAACAAAATAGACGAGTTGATTTTGTTGTATAAATAATCGTTTTTATATAACAGGTATGAAGTTGTAAATTCGTCCAGTTGTAACAGAACATAACAATTGCAATAAAGATATTTTCAGTATTGAATAAAATGAAAAAAAAATGTTTTTCAGTTAAAATTCGTTAAGTTTTATTTGTCTGGTTATTGTGTTTTCGTTTTTTGAGTTTGCCAAAAAATTTGGTCTCCGTTTGGGGGGGGGGGGGGGGTCATGACCCCCCGAGACCCCCCCCCCCCCTTGAATCCGTGCCTGTCCCAGCTGGCAAGACATCTTAGCTGAGTGAGTTAAGGCTCGTGGTGAAATACTGTGGCCTATCTTGTATCCCATTAACATGGTTAGGTATAGAGCAAAACATCGCATTTTCCTTGTGAGAACTTATCTTTTCAAGAAGACATCTTCTAGTAAATGTGTTCGTACATTTCAGCGCCGTGCGATCTTTACTTGTGGGGGAACCTCAAACAAAAGGTATACAGAAACAATCCGCGCACTCTGAAGGCTCTCGAGAACGAAATAACTGCACTGATACGAAATATCAGTGAGGATGAATTACAGCGAGTGTACCAAAACTTCCTATGTTAGTGCAATGTGTGTTTAGAAAATGAAGGACAGCATTTCCAGCTACTACTCTGAAATTCATGTAAGTAATCATTAGGGCCCGGGTGTTGATGCCGTAAAAATGAAAAAAAAATGCACTTAACATTTTCAAAAATGACTGTAATAAATGACCTAAAATTCGAAAACTGCACTATAAAATGGAGAAAATGATCTTATAATAATAGACTAAACTCACCAATATTTCAAACATGCGAAAAATGCACTATAAAATGGAGAAAATGATCTTATAATAATAAACTCACCAATATTTCAAAAATGACATCTGAAGCTCAAACTGAAAAGTCAATCAAAATAGATTTCTAGCACTTAACAAAAGGTTTATGTTCAAAGCTACTAGCTTCTTCTTAACTCAGAGAGACGTAACTCCCTCATATAAAGCTGTGACATGACTAAATTGGAAGAAAATGACCTTAAAAGGCTGATTTCTCTAAATATGACCAAAAATCTACCAACCTGAAAAAATGCTCTTAAAATGGAAAAATAGCAAAAAATGCAAAAAGATGCAAAATAAAAATGATATATTTTAAGACAGGGTGGCCCGTCCGGAGTTTCTATGTACTCCAGCATTGTTTTAGACAGCTCAGTAAAAAGATGACATGTCATCAACATCCGGGCCCTATTAATCATGATTATTAAATACGCTAAAAAGTGTTGGGCGCTACGCTGCTGCAAGCTCCTGGCTCGACAGGCGGCTAGCCACAGTGCCCGGCCGTCACACAACACCTACGAGGTTCCGTTCTTTAGAGAGGGCTCTCACTATAGCACTGGCCTGCCTATCACGACGTATTCCTTATCTGCACACATACGAAGACACTCAGGAATAGCAAACTTAGTTAAGGAAGAGTCGAGGACAAGAACTGAAGGGGTAGACCAAGGTTGGAATATATTAGGGGCGTGGTGGCTCAGCGGTCTAGCTGAATGCCTCTCACCAAGGCGGTCCGGGTTCGATTCCCGGTCAATGCATGTGAGATTTTCGAAGTGAAATGCCATGTCCTGTGGTTCGGATTCCACGTAAAAAGGAGGTCCCGTGGCTCATGATCTCAAGATTAACGGTCACGTTAAACTACAAGCTTCCTTCCTTCCTTCCTTCCTTTGGAATATATTAAACAGATTGCCTCGGATGTAGGGTGTGGACAGAGAGGCATGGAGGGCTGCATCAAACCAGTCTAAAGACTGAAGACTCAAACAATAACAATTACAAAACCCACAACATTCCTGATCTGTAAAGAAATATGCTCAAACAAAATTATAGTTGTAGATTCTTTAGGGTCTTTGCAACATCGTAGTCATGTAGCCCCATGTACTTGGGTGTGTGATGAATTTGTCTGATAACCTGTGTCACTGTGATGTCTGCACTAGTGTGTGTATTTGTAATTGACGTTGGATTTCGGTAAAAAGTGGTCGTGGTCTTGAGTTAAGTACCATACCAGCATTTGCCTGGAGTAGAAATGGGAAATCACGTAAAAACTACTTCGAGGGTGGCTGAGGTAGGAATCGAATCCTCCCCTTCTCATTTTTGCTACACGAAGCTGAGTGTATCCCTTTCCAGCCCTCTTACGAGAATTAAATTACTTGGCAGAGCCGGGAATCGAACCGCTTTACGGGGTAGAAAACCGGGGTCACCTCCCCTATTAAATATTTTATCTTAAGATTTTTCCGAATACTAATCTGTTTTTATCTTATACATTTGTAATATTAATAGGGTGAAGTATTAACATAATTACCGTATGTATAATAAATAATTAACCCCTGGCACTACAGCCCATGAAGGGCCTAGGCCTACCAAGCGATCGCTGCCCAGCCATTTGGCCTGCAGATATTGGGATGACGCGTGGTCAGTGCATTGGGTCCCCTCGGCCGTTAATCTTGGTTTTCGTGATCGGGGCGCTGCCTCACTGTCAGACACCTACTCAATTGTCCTCACGAGGCTAAGTGCACCCCGTTCCAACCTTCACGTCAGTTTCTAAAATCCCTGACGGAGCCGGGAATCGAACCCGTACTGTACTGTACCATATGTATAGTACTCGTAAAGTTTTTTTTTTTTTTTGGTGTTGGTTGAGCAATATGTCAGGCATCCTTGATGCAATAAAATATGTCATTATGCTGTTTTTACTGACAGCTCCGTGGGAACATGAGCTTCACGTGGGAACAAATATCTAAATTCTCAACTCTGTAGAAAGAACACTCGTAAGCAACAAGATTGGTAACTGTGGAATAGAAGAAAATTGTCATATGAATGGTGCTATAAACTAAATATGAGTGAGTTGCTACTTTTCCTGAGATTAGTTCCAATGTTTATTTACTTAGGACTGTTAAGCAAAGCTTCCAAAAATGAAACAGATAAGATAATATTGTCATAGTTCATTTTGAACCATCTGTGTGGCTAAAAGCATCAATCGGTGACATAAGCGGAGAACGAGGATCGATCAACTGGCAGAGATTACAGAGCCCGTGGGTTCCATTGTAAGATTGTTTGTTGACTGTACATCTCAGCTGATGAGGTGGCCAGTAAAACTGAAATGAAGTTCCGCAATTAGGGATGAATTTACGTATAATACAAGAAGTTCCGTGACGAACTAAAGAGCCTACTTTTCTTAAAATTTAAGATTCATGCCAATGATTAACCTATATGGATCTATGTAGAATAATGACGAAATTCAGTTGGTAATATCGAAATGCCTGATTAGTTCGAAATAATGTATACCTGGCATAATGTAGACTAATAGAGAACTACAGTTGGCAGCCCTGGTGACTGAATATATTCTTAGTTCCATCTCTTAAGGTACAGAATACAAAATTTGGTTGAAGTCCAATGGATAGCATGGACGTTACATACAGTTAAACATTGGATCTAACAGCGCGCGTAAAATCATGTTGGCAACAATGATATACATGTATTGGTCAGAAATGATCTGAAATAATATGATCTATTGTTGTGTCAATTTTGAATGAAAACCATTAGTTAGTATAGAAGTTACATGCATTTTAAAATTGGACCTACCAGCAGGCATAGAATCATGTTGGTAGCACTGACGTATTTAAGTTACTCCAAATTAATATAGAATGTCAGGTACTATACGTGTGCATAGTTTAAAGCTATCGGCTTGCATACTTTCTGATAAATGGGTATTTGGATTTGAAAAAATTGAGAGCATTTATTAATAGTTGGCAGCCCTGGTGGCTCTTAAGAATACGCTCAGTCATATCTGTTTATTTACACATAGCACATACAAAATTTGGTTGAAATCCAATTGATAGTGTAGAAGTTATATGCATTTAACATTTGGACCTATCAACAGGCTTATAATCATTTTGGCAACACTGCCATGTAGGGCCTCCTGGAAATTAAACTATAATATTATTATCTATACGTGTGCCAATTTTGAAATAGCTCTCGTTCATACCTTCCAAATTATCCAACTTGGAGCTCAAATTTCAATTGCGATTTTTCAGCAGTTGGTAGGACTGATATCATTTTCAAATATGGCCGTGAGATATTCAGGTATAGATCTTTACTCCTACCAAATTTTGTTTCGATTGCTGCAGCCGTTTAGGAGTTGATAGGGGGACACACACACACAGCCAGCCAGACAGACAGACAGACAGACAGACAGACAGACAGAAGGACAGACAGACAGACACACACACACACATTTGCCCCATCTCATAAGTCTACTTTTTCCTCATTTTTGCAAAATGTGAAAAGTAGGCTAAAAATATATAGTGCCAGTGTGCTTAATAACGAATCTAGGCTATATTAATAAGAATAAAGTTTTGTTACTACTGAACCCATGTACCATTGGCTCAAAAGGGGTCGAATCCATGTATTTGGGGAAGGAATGAAAGAAACATACAGTTTCTAATGTAACATAGAGAAATTTCAAGCCAGAATTCTAGCATAACGTTACGCAAGCCGCAGGACCAGGTGTTCAGGAGATGAGATCATGCCTCTTGACTCCTTGAGAGGAGCGGGTCATGGATATTAATAGAACGAGTGGAAAATTTTTACTGTAAGACAAAGAAGCGTGACTCGGAAATCCAGCTTAGCTTGCAGGAAAACGGCAACACCGCCGATGTGCCAGAAGAAGATTAATTAAATTTAACCCATTTGCAGGAATGAAAATAAGTAAATAAATACTGTACTGTGAATCATTTCGGATTAGAAATTTTTGTGTGAAGAAAAACGTTGTAATAATTGCATAGGAAAAAACTGCAAACGCAGTATACGTCATCGGGGATTCACTGATACCAGAGGAGTGGGGCATTTAAAAATGAACAGCAACACCCACGCAGCTGAAGACTACAAATTAATTAATATCTCCGAAATGCACGATCGATTCTTATGCGCAATGAGATCATTTGACGTTTGGAAGACGAGCTTTCTGGAGATATGATTTTTATAATTGTACGACAATTAGTTCAAAAGTTGGTCACGAAAAGGACTAGAGTTTTATCTTTTTGTGACTAAAGAGTATAAAGCTCCTGGCAGAACCAGACCAAACATGCAGTATTTCGAGAGCCCGTGAGGGGGCGTCACTCTGTATCACACCGAATGCAGTTTCCGATAGCCCAGGGGGGCGTCACGCTGGATCAGTACATGCAGTTATTGTCAGCCTGCGGGCGTGACACTGTATCAGTACGTGCAGTATTCAAGAGCCGAGAGGGGGCGTCACTACGCATCATGCAGTTTTACAACGAGCACTCCGTGAGCGGAGGTGCTGCATCAAAATCTTCAAACGTATGAACCTCAGGGGAGGTCATACTGTGCAACAAGTATAAGCACCGAATGCAGTATTCCGACAGTCCGTGAGGGGGCGTCACGCTGAAACACACCGAAGACAGTATACCAGCTTTCCTTGAGGGGAAAAACGCTGTATCACATCGCATAGAAAATATCCGACAGCCACGGGCGTCGCGGTATCAATAACTCGCGTGCCTCCGTAAAGGAGTTGCAAAGAAGTAATATTACAGTATCGCCGTGTTGAAAATTTAGGAAAATCCTAGTTACAGGATTTAGGTCCGACAGTATAAAAATTACAGTGAAAAGTTCATAAAATACAGTCAAAGCAGGCTGCGAACTTAGGACTCAGGGCGATAGGTCTTTAAGTAAACGACCAAAAATATCATAACGTACGGAAGTACTGGAACAGCGAGATAAACAGTTTCTCTAATTTAAAGAACCCGAGCAGGGACAGAGAAAATAAGGTTCGTAAGTATTCTAGAAGATTAGAAGTGCGGGAACCGAATAAGCAAAGAAGAAGACAGGAAACTATAGACATCGTTTCATGAAAGCAGACGAACTATTCAAAAGCACTAAGACGCAAGAAGTATTAGTTGCTAAAAATCCATAGGTCACCGATAAATTATCGAGGGGACCGTGAACAGAACAGACTTTCGCTAAGATCAATAAATAGGGTCTAAAAGGGGAGCCGTTCGTGTCAGAGAAATAGCAGATCGTCAAGAACGGGATTCGAAGGAGTGCTATTGCAGGGAGGAAGTAGATGATTTGAGACTTTCATATTCAGAGAGGATAGGAAGCCGACATTACTAAATTTCACCCTTGGAGACGGGAGATCAAGAGGTCACGTGTGATAGGCTTAAATAGCGGCCTAGTGATCAAAATTTGTGAAGTGTAAATATATCAAGATTTGTGTTAAAAGTAATATATTTTCAGTGTTTTTATTGTGTGTTCTAAACGGATACACCAGTGTATTTAAAAGGTTATTAGTGTTAAATGTATACGTGTTAAATATGTGTCAAGATATGTCTGTACATGCAATGAATTTGTACACGATGGAGTAATTTAAAAAAAAAGTGGGCCAAAATGACGCATTGCACGAGGAGAAGGGTCAAGAAACGACCTTAAACATGTGAGTAAAGATTTTCATTATGTTTTGGTGTCGGGCAAATGATTGTGTACAAATCCACCGGAGTTTTTGAGTAAAAGGGATGTTTCTAAATAACTAAATACAGAATAAGAACGCGGTCTGAACAAAAATAGAATTTTGAGAAATTATAAATAATTATGTGAAAGAATAAATCCTGTAGAGGAAATGTATGAATAAAATGTCAGTGTATTTGACGAATGTTATAAAAGCAAGCGTATTAATAATAATAATAATAATACTAATATAAAGGAAATATAAATAAAGATTAAACTGAATAATATGAAAGTAAGAGCGTTGGAGCCTTAATAAAAGTATAAGACATGATATTAACGCATGTTATTAAAATAGAGCAATTATTGTCAAAGGAAAAGATTAATATAAAAATTGAGATGTGTATCAATTGTTAATATGGAATTTATCAGTTCTTTGGAAGACGCTAGGCTTAAAAATAATGTATAGCGCAATGGAGCGCAATTAAAATAAAATGTCACGCTAGGAATGCGTAAAAGTTAAAAGTACTTGGTAAATTAATTATGAAGGGTAGTTGATTGCAGTGAATTGAGATATGTTGTAAGTCCTCCAATAGTGACATAGATCACGAGGCCATGTGTGTGTTATTATATTGAAAAGGGAGCAAATGTATGGTATTATTGAGCGTAGGTCATGTAGGCTACGGCTGACCCTAAATCGCATTTTGTATAAGTCCTCCAATGTGGAAATGGTTCCCGAGGCATGTTAAGAGATTCGAACCTAGAATCCTCTTGTTGTTTAAGCCCCTAATTATTCGTCGTAGAATGTGCATTACTCTTCCCAATCAATGAGGACCTCTCATAATTAATAAATGCCAAGGTTACGAAAATGGTTTATGAACCTAAAATGTTGTTGAAAGGAAATAAGTGAAGTTAAATGCCAGGTCTCTCCATAGAACTGAAAGAAAGGAAGATTTGTTTTAAAAGCATTGAGGAGAGCTCCGACCGTAGACTAGACAGGGAGTCACTCTACCAGTCATAAATCTCGCTCAAGTATAACGGTCTGACCCTCATAGCAGGAGGGTTGGGTGAAGGCCGTCTGTAGGAAGGAATGAATACACCGTGAGTGTTTAAAGTTGTTAATGACCCGGGAATTGAACCGAGGTCCTTGTAGATGAAATTATCGCTTGCAAGTTCAGATCGTAGTTTTCTTATGTGATAATGGTCTTATAAGACAAATAAATAAATAACAATCCCTATTGTAACGTTGTATGGAAGTAGGATTCCACGAGTTAAATGAAGGTAACTAGGTTCCGGGAGTAATCATAGTTTTTGACTTTGTCAAGTAATCTTTATAACTCTGGAGTACACCAGTATTTTCCCGAGCACTATGGTGAATTTGTAAAAACTTGAGAGGGATGGTAAATGCTGAAAACATGTGAAGTGCCCAAATATTTAAGTAAAGAATTAACATGTACTTTAAATGTAATTATATATTTGTTTTGATGGTAAGAGAATATAAAAATAGTATTTGAGGTGTACAGGAAGAATGACACCATTATTATTGGAAAATATCGAGCCAAAGGAGCTCGTAGTTATATGGAACTTTAAGATAGATACTTTATGGAAGTAAAAATAATTATGAATTGTTGGTTTTAAAGGAAACCATGTGTTTTAATATAATATTTGTTTAATTCTTATATTATTCCTTGTTCACTTGGAACAAGTAGAAGATTTTGGTCAGTAGTTTAATTGTTTTATTGTTTGTAGCGCCATAATTTTGGTTAATTAAATGTTTTAAAATAGGAGTTGATTTTGTTGTTATTTTTGCAAGTGTATCCTCTATTTAGTCCAAAATGTGTAAGTCACAGAGTGGGAGAACATACTACAACCCCGAAAATCCCGAATTGAGCAATGCTGGCATACTGTGATTTGCATATTTCTTGCTGAAAGGGCACACTTCGAAGTTTAGAATCAAGGAATTGTGTTTTCCATGAGTTTCATGTGAAAGGACTGATACAATTCCTGTCAGTATGAGCGCTCATTACATGAGTTCGGCTGCGTAGATAATTTACCTCCAAAGGCATTAGCGTACCTATCTAGGCTAGAAATATTTTATCATTTTAAATGATCTTGTCGACTTCGTCGTTACGCTGAGGTCTGGCGTTACGTTACGGTGACGGGACGAAATGTACCGAGAATGCACACAAGTGTGTGACGTCATAGTACGATGTAGCAGCCGAGTACCAAGAAGGCAGTGCGAGGACAATCAAGTAGGCAGTGAAGAAACAAAATAGAATCTTGAAACTCTGTTCTCGCACTGCCTTCTTGGTACTCGGCTGCTAGCATTTAAAATGATATATAAAGTCCAGTCTTTCAGACTGACTATCAGTCTCGTTTTTAATATAATAGCGAAGGGAGGATTAGGGGGGGGGACTCATTTTGGTTAATGGACTTCATCTTTGTGACGATTCGTTTCGTGAAAGAATTATATAACAATAAATAGTTGGAAATAAAATGTTACGCATTTTATGTTTGGTCGGATACCACCCCAGCTTCAGACGGGAGCAGTTTACGGGATAAAAGGCTTTATTCTTTTACAATCCACGACCTGCTTCATTCTAGGAAAGGCTCGCTCGTTAGTTAACACGCAAATTTCTGTAACGTACACTGGATATTACGCTACGCTGTATAAACAGTTCAAGATATGTCAATTCTATATCGATACCAGTGTTCAGCATAAAATGTTCTACAAAACAGTCCATGACAGCATATATCTATTCCACGGTAAGGGATTTTATGTTGCAATTGGTAACACATTTTTAACATATTATAACTTAATACACTTATAGAGGGCTATGTATTTAAGACAGATATTATGGTGTCCAGGGCATTTTTGTAGAATGTTCTATGCTGGAGAATAGTCTTGATGAAATATTGATATAGCTTTAACGGCTAAGGCAGCGTAAGCTGAAATATTTTCCCCAGCAGATGCCACTAGATGACGGGAGAGGGTATAAGAAACGTTCTGACACTGAAACTCATTTTCGATAAATTTGTCACTTGCAACGTTATGGTGGGGACACATTCATTTATTGAAAGCAACGACAGGGCGCGGAGCTCGTTTGTCGGCACTACGTTGTTTGCGTGAAGCGAGGTGATTGACAGGTCGCGAGGAAGACTTAATTTTGTTGTGATATTTTTTTATGCAGAGACTCGAGCCAAAACAGAGGCCGTGTGAGCAAAAGAAATCAAGTAATGAAGAGTGCATCGCCGACAAACGGATGATTATTGAAATTAGTATCAGTGAGAGGATTTTAAAAGCGTGTCTTGCCATATAGACTAATGTTGGTCCCTTCACAGACACTTGCCAAGGGAATAATTATTTTTGCCGTTAATTAAATCACTCTGGATAATTACACCTAAAAGACAAGAAGCAAATCTTGAGGAGAAAAATATAGCAAAATTTTACATGTTTTATCTTAATTAAAGAAAGCCTAATTACGAAGTAATTAGTGAAAACAGTGAGAGCGAGAACTTTTCCGGCTAAATAATTGGAAATTACGCCAGAAGAACGCAAAGTAAATTTTGGAGCGAGAGGAGACGAAGGCTTCTATTCCGACTGCTAACGTAAGTGAGCGGGTTGGCGCTTCGATGTCCTAGGAAGAGTTCGGTAGTTCGGTATTTGTTTGATGGGAGATGACCGCACAAAGTCAGCGAGTGATTTTGAGAGCCCCGGCAAAATAATATTATAGGTATGTAAGTTTGAGTTCATAAATTTTCAACAATATAAGAGTGCGAGCATCAGATAATTGTGATTTGGCAACGGACTGTTTATTTTCCGCCCGTATTAGGCCTAACTTGAGACGCGGCGTTATGGACTTGGAAAAATATTATAAACGACAAATTGAACTTAGTTTCCACGCACTTCAATAACATTATTATTATTATTATTATTATTATTATTATTATTATTATTATTATTATTATCATCACATTAGCAACGTTTGGATTTGTGATGATTTTAAATGACACATTTAAAAAAGTGTTCTAGGAGAGTTTGAACTTGAAATTCTTCAACGAAATATTTTATCGACGTTATTTTATGATTGGACTTTGAAATTATTTGCACAATTATAGCAATTATCATCTACAAGAGTTTTTCAACGATTTATGTAGTCTACATTGAAATTCTTCGGAAAATTATAAACAATTCTATGAATAACGTTTAACTACGTGAAGTATTCAAGAACTGCAACCATGATTATGAAACATTTATAAATATAATTATATACACATACATTCATACATTGTACCCCCAACCAGTGATATTGGGCAAATTTGTGTTGATCGATTGAAGAGTTACAACTGATAGTTTCTACAGGCAATGCTGATAAAATGGCTTCAAATTTGCACGTGTAGGCTATAATATACCGCTCACGAGATGCCATGGAACTGCCGTGCGGCAAGTCAAGTCAGTGAGACAGAGTGGCTCCACACAACATATTAAGTTAATAATTTATAATTTTGTGTTGATCCTTGTTTGGGTTTTACTTAGAATAAAATATTATAGACACGGCTTCGTATTTCCACGCGGCTCTGCAATTATACCAATAACACTGCAATATCAAGGTGTGAATGCGACACGCACATCAGTACAACGCACGAGGGAGGATTTTTATTTGTACTTTCTACATAATTTATTTATCGGGTGGAACCAAGTGAATTTCACCCGGCCTGGAATTTTTGGGCACCCGACCCGGCTAGTGCCATGGGGGTTCCAATCTCGACCTCTCTGCGTTGAAATGCTATTCCAAAACTAAGGTCCGGTCAAAAAAAAAAAAAAAAAAACATCCAAAATAAAACTTGTTTCCAAAACAATTGTTTATTGATATTCCTTACGTCTTTCTCTATTTTTCTACAAAATTTCCATACTTATTTACACATTTGTCTCATCGTTCCACAAGCTTTTGAATGCCTAAGTCGTACAACTCGGCCTCCTGCGAAGCTAACCAGTCTTTAAAAGCTTCTTTCACTTCATCATCTATATCGAAGCACTTGCCACCAAGAAACTCATTTAGGTAGCGGAACAGGTGGAAATCACTTGGCGCCAAGTCTGGACTGTACGGTGGGTGGTCCATCTGTTTCCATCCAAATTTCTTGATTAGAGTTTGCGTGTCATTCGCAGTATGAGGTCTGGCATTGTCATGCAACAACAATACTCCAGACGACAATTTTCGAAAATGCAAATGTTCAGACACAATTCTGTACACTGCCCTTACTTCAAAATCGGCGGGCTGATTAATTGTCTTAAACATTGTGAACTGACACTATCAACAGCACATAGCAACAGTCACAACGCTACTGGCGGCTTTTGCCGCGCAAGGCATGCCAGGAGTCGGCGCGCATGCGTGTTTTGCCCCTGGCGCCGCTTTCAAATATTTATGGTGAATCGGATCTTACTTTTGGAGTAGCCCTCGTATTTGACATGTGTGCTAGGGAGTTTCCTTCTAAGCCTGGTGAGGAGAGAAATACGGTAGAATGAACCATATTTATCTCAGCTGGATATTTAGTTATCAGACCTGTGCCAATCATATCAGTCAAGGGTTCTGGACAAGTTGAGGTGGGGGAGGCAGACAGGTGATATAACAGCGGATACTTCATGAGGAGATTACGATATCGCAGTAGCCATATGGATCCTGGCCAGGTGTTAACCTTCCTCATACGTAATACTGTGCTAACAATAGAGGGTAGGGTTCTGAGGTGCGTGTTCTTTACTTACAGTATTTCACACCAACAAGCTCTGGCACCTTATCTAACGGGAAAGGGGAGTTTACACACACGTTGCATCAACGTAGGAAGTTTTCGTACACTCTCTGTGATTCATCCCCACTGATATTTCGTATCGGTACAGTTATTTCGTTCTCGAGGGCATCCAGAGAACGCGGATTGTTTCTGTTTACCTTTTGTTTGAGGTTTCCCCACAACCACAAGTAAAAATCGCAAGGCGCTGAACCTTACGAACTCATTTACTGGAAGACTCCCTAAGGTCCTCTGTCTCAATGATTTCCCATGCATAACAACGGCTCAACATTTTGTCTGCAGTAGCAAGTATTAAGCTACCTCGTGTCTTATTCTGGAGTAAAGGCATCAAAACAGTTCACTTCCCATGATTGTTAGTTTTATAGAAGAGTAAATGATTAACAGAGAAAGTCACGGCCTACTGCGGGAAATATAAAAGCCTAAACACCGAATTACTCTTGCCGTGGCAACGGAATATCAGTTGTATCCCAATATCATAATCTATGATCATTTTTATCCCCCCGTATCCCTGACATGTTAATATATTTCGGGAACAAATCATTCCCAGTTCTTGACGCAGTAGCCATCCCTTCCCTGAGAATTTCATTAAGAATGGTGCTCGGGTTAGTTTTTTTTTTAGCGTATCGCTTTTAGTGCCAGGAGTGTCCGAGGACATGTTTGGCTCGCCAGAGTATAGTAGCTGCTTCTATACGGACACCCATTGGGTGAGCTACAAGTACCGTCGCATGTGGAGTGCTGTCTGGGGAGGAAAGTGTTAATGTAAGGACGAGGAATTGGAAGGTAGGGGCTGTGGCCTATAGTTAGGGACCAACCCCGGCATTTGCCTGGAAGGAAGATGGGAAACCACCGAAAACCATCTTCAAGGTTGCCGGTGGGGGGATTTGAACCTCCTCGCCTCCCGGATGTGAGCGACTGCCTGCAGCCATGCCGTAACGATCACGGCTAACTCACCCGGTGCTCAGGTTAGTAATCTTAATAGATGATGATGATGATGATGATGATAATTGTTTAAGAGGGCCTAACATTGAGGTTATCGGCACCAATCTTAATAGAGGACCATGTTACTGAATATACTAATGCCAATGCAGCCTGAACATTCCGTTGAAAACGTATGGATACGTGCTACCCCTAGTAGCAAGTTCGTTAATTGGATCAAAGTAGGTAAAGCACAACACAAATGGTCAACACAAATGGTCCTTTAAATAAATATTGGCTTTATTGCAGGTCAGAAATATTTACCACACAATAGGCACATAAAAACCATTAGCTGTCTTACTCAAGTTTGCTCCCTTATGGAGAACACTCACCCTTTCACTTGCTCATGAAGTTAATCCCTCACTAATGAGACCGGTGTCCTCGCTAGAAATAACAACTCTTCCTCAAGTTCACAATCCACAGTCTGACACTCACTGTTCATGAATACTACACACTGTTTCGCAATTCACACGTCACCGCATAACCTCTGTCGCACAGGTACAAACAGACTCCCTGACACTGGGCAGGATCGCTCTTTATATATCGGGGCTGACGACTCACAGATGTTTCTAGAGTGGACCAGGGTTCACAGCTACTCTCAGACCTTCTCGAGATTTCCAACACCAGTTGGGCCACGAACATTCTGGTCCATGCCTTTTGTTCTCGCTGCGCAAGCGGCCGGCCGACACAGAGGCCGGGGGTAGCCTCGGGCGGCTGTGAGCCTCGGGCGGCTGTGAGTCACGGGCGAGGGAATGAAGCAACCGCGCAGCCGTAACAATATCTTGATGCATCCTGTACTTACCAATCACTCACATTATTGCGGACCAATGTAGACCCCTCATGCCTCTACCCATCGACAGTTCCCTGAAACTTGGTAACATATATTTTATAATTCCTGATAACAAAAAGACTTTTGAGACGATAATTATGTCATGTGCTTCTGCATTAAAAAACGTTAATTTGGACCCCCCCCCCCCTTCCATGGCTCCCCCAGTCCGCCGTTGATCTTATGGGCATAAAATAGAAGGCAGCTTGTACCCAGAAAGCATATTGAGTTAAAATAATAGAATTTCCCTCAATGTGACTACAGACTAATACGAGGGGAAAATAATAGGGATCATTATCGTTTGCGGGATATGCTTGCAGTGCATTAGTACCATACGGGATGCGAGCCGAGAAATATCGACATCCCTGACAACACGCGTTAGTTGGTCTGCATAAAACAATATTATTAGGGGTAGGTGATTCACCTGGTATAGTTACTCACACCACTACAGCCATCACAGGAATACAGGTTAACAGACAAGTTCAAAACACACCCAACTACATGAGGCTGATGGCCAAGATGTTCCAATCCCCTCAAATGAATTATCAACAATAATATGTAAATGAGGTAGTTGCAGTTTTTAGCTGGAGGGTTAGCATGTACCGATACTTTAAAAAAATACAAGATGAATAATTATTCTGTACATAGGAGAAATGATGGAAACGGCAAGGACAAATTTTGAAAGTTTGATAGAAAATAGTTTGAAGATTTACAGTAGGACATAGCCTAGTTTCTGGGTGCAAAATGTCTGGTTTCCTTGGAAATGTACGAGATTTATAACAGGCTTGTTACTCTTCTGGTTCCTTAACCCACAGGGATTGGCGCATGGGTATTTTTGACCCCATGCTTAAATAATGCTCTATATTTTCGTTTTGGTCAGCCCTCATTTCCTGTCGCTTACAGTACCTTCCTTCCTAGACTTGAACTTAACCCTGCAAAAGTAACATGTCCATTACTTCGTGAACATCCAAGTTATTCTATATTGTTTACGGTCGGGTCAGATTTACCCATGGCGCCAGTCCTCGCGTGACAATTTTCGACTTAGGTAAGTCGGGACAATCTGTAAAAAATAAGGCATAAAATCCACCTATTTCGGTGCAGCACTATCACATACCTCCCGTTCTTGTTGATCCATGTTTAGGGTTTAGAGAAACCTTGGTCATCAGCTCCTTTGTTGAAAACAATTGAGATGACTGCTTTACCGCCACTATCAAGGCCAATTGTACTGTTACGAAAATTAATTTAATTTGTCTGCATGTTAAATTTGAAATATATAAATAAACCTCATTCTATATGGGGAATAGTTGATAGGAAGACAGCAGGTGTAAAATTATTTCATTAAAATTTGTACGACTACGACAAATAGGGAGTGGCAAACTTAGGGTCAAAATACCCTGCGCCAGTCCTCGTGTTACATTTTTTCACGCCAGTTCTCAAGGGTTACGCTGCATCGTTCCGATAACTTGGGGATTAGCTGACAAGGGGAGGATACGATGCATGGGTCACCGAATCAAACCATCTTTAGTACACGTGTAGGGCATGACTAGGCGTATACCAGGTGCAAGTAGTAAGGTGCGCTTCTCAGCCGTTTCCGAGGAATTAATTAATTACAATTGCAGTGCGGTGTCTATGTGCGTTGTACGTTAGCAATAAGCCAACGAGCGCGTGGTGCAGCGATAAGAGCCCTGCTTCGTAAGCGTAGGATCGCTGGTTCGAATCCCGTGGGTGAACTTTCGCAGTGTGTTGTGTTTTGTTTGTTTGATTGTTTGTTGTAAACATTGGCAATTCGTACAAATGTAGGTGTCATGAACCATGTTTTTTTTTATTTAGTCAATTTACCCTCTAGGTTGGTGGTTCCCACGGACTCAGCGAGGGAACTCACCACTACCGCCTCTATGGGCAGTGTCCTGGAGCTTGGAACATCTGGTCGGGAGGGATACAACTGGGGAGGTCTGATCAGCACTTCGCCCAGGCGGCCTCACCTGCAAAGCGAACAGGGGCCTCATGAGGGATGGGAAGGGATGGAAGATTGGGATGGATAGGCCAGAAAGAGGGAAGGAGGCGGCCGTGGCCTTACAGTAGGTACCAGCCCGGCATTTACCTGAAGACGAAGTGGGAAACCACGGAAAACCACTTCCAGCATGGCTGAGGTGGGAATCGAACCCCCTCTACTCATTTGGACCACCCGAGGCTGAGTAGACCCCGTTCCAGTTCTCATACCACTTTTCAAATTTCGTGGCAGAGCCAGGAATCGAACCCAGGACCTCCGGGACGGCAGCTAATCATGCTGACCGCTACGCTACGGAGGCGACGCAACCATGTTTATTTTGTAGTAAATTGTAATAACGTGTTATGTGAGCGGGACAAGGGATTCTGAAATCATCGTATGGGGGTCAACGTTTGTGACATTACATAATGTAATGTATCGGCATTGCAAATACATTGGTATTGTACACGGTCAGGTGAATTCAATTATATGCACAGGTAGGCCTATACATTTATACATTTATACATAGAAGGACCAGTCTGTTCCGTTCATTGCACGTCTGTGAACCATCAGACCACCCCGTACCCCGCAAGTAGTGACTCATGCTATGCGTATTGGTTGGAAATTGCCAATGGTTACAACAAAAAAAAAAAAAAAGAAAAAAAACACAACATACAGCAACGGCTCACTGGTGAGATTCGATCCTGCGATCCCGAAGCAAGGCTCTTACCGCTGCACCACGCGTTCGTTGGTTTCTTTCTAGCGTACAACGCACATAGACACCGCACTGCAATTGTAATTAATTAATTCCTCGGAAACGGCTGAGAAGCGCACCTTACTACTTGCACCTGATATAAGCCTGGTCATGCCCTACAAGTGTACTAAAGATGGTTCGAATCGGTGACCCATGCATCGTATCCTCCCCTTGTGAGCTCAGCGCGATATACTAATGGGAAGGAGGAGGGACCGCAGTGGGGTGGAGCGTTAAGGTACCCTATTGTCTATTGCACTTGTTTCTATATCCTTGACCAAGGCCAAGCCTGTATAACCGGTCTTTTGGTATAAGACGACCACCGCACCGGCAGACACATGTTCGTTGAGTTCCATTCTTAGCACGAGCCATCAAGCATAGCCTGGGGCAATGCTATAGCACTCGTCCCGTGGGCTAGGTGTTTATTGTTGTCTATCCCGTGTTATTCCCGTTGGATGAGATGCCCTTCCTAACGTCAACCTCATGAGATGAGTTAATGTGAAATGAAACATTATGGTGTTTGAAGCCATTTTTCAGTGTTGCCTTAGTATACAAAAGTTTGATGCTTTTCAGTCGGTCAACACGATTGTACCCAAATGAGATGGGTTATTCGCTAATCCTGAAAAAAAAAAAAAAAAAAAAAAAAAAAACCATGAGATTCATAAATACACTCGGATGACCAGTTTCGATCGTCAAGCGATCATCATCAGATCCATTACACTTACTGTCGACCAAAGTATTATGTGCACTCGAGTTTGAAGGTGGTTTGTTAAGTAACCAATAGACCTACATAAAATCCAATAGGCTACCATCAACATTTTCGTCGTTCTATTTTACGTTAGTTCATGTAGGTTTGGATTTTTAAATTTATATTTTAATATTTTTTATCGCAGTTGGAACACAAAAAATGCACGTTTTTAAGCGTGTTTCAACCATGCGTCACATTTAAGAATTATTATCTCAAAAGTCCGTCATCAGATCGAATCCAAATTTTAACACAATATACATTGGAATGTTGTATAACTGGTTTATTAATTTCACAATTTTATGTGTCCAAGAAACAAAGTTGTTATCATTGTTGTAAGGTAACTTTTTCTCGGCTCGGGGTGGTTGGAAAATGTAGTTCTTGGTTGCGTTGTAATCGTTATACATCAAAAAGTTATGCTGTATGACTGTTAATACGTAAATTAATTCACTTATTTTATATCGGTTTGTATTTGTACGAGGAAATAACACACGGTTCACCAGCTAGCCTCTCCGGGAAAAGCTGTATAGCGTTGCTGAGATGGAGCCCATCACTTCCGAGCGAGACGCGCTATGATGCGTGTGGGCACCATTTCGGCAACGCTGTAGAGTTTTTCCCGGAGCGGCTAGCTGGTGAAAAATGTGTTATTTCCGCGTAAAAATACAAACCGATATAAAATAAGTGAATTAATTTACGTATTTCACAGTCATACAGCATAACTTTTCGATGTATAAGGATTACAATGCAACCAAGAACTACATTTTCCAACCACCCCGAGCCGAGAAAAAGTTACCTTACAAAAATGATAACAACTTTGTTTCTTGGACACACAAAATTTTGAAATTAATAAACCAGTTATACAGCATTCCAATGTATATTGTGTTAAAATTTGGATTCGATCTGATGACGGGTTTTTGAGATAATAATTCTTAAATGTGACGCATGGTTGAAACACGCTTAAAAACGTACACTTTTTGTGTTCCAACTGCGATAAAAATGTTAAAATATAAATTAAAAATTCCAAACCTATATGACCTAACGTAAAATAGAACGACGAAAATGATGATGTTATTGGATTTTATGTAGGTCTATTGATTTCTTCACAAACAACCTTCAAACTCGAGTGCACATAATACTTTGGTCGACAGTAGGCTATAAAACCTATGTCTGAAAATATGGGTGAAAATATTTACAATATATACACTTATTTAGTTGCAGTATTAGTTATGATAATGCAACTCGTCAATATTTGTTAGTTGTGGTCTATGTGATGTGCTGTTGAGATAATAGATCTGATGATGATGATCGCTTGACGATCGAATCTGGTAATCCAAGTGTATTTATGAATCTCATGTAAATTTTTTTCTCGATTAGGGAATAACCCATCTCATTTGAGTACAATCGTGTTGACCGACTGAAGTGGATCAAACTCTTGTTTTTTAGAAATGAAATTAAAAAAACTGGGCAAGGGGATGGAAGAAAGCGGCCGTGGCCGATTAGAAGGTACCATCCCGGCATTTGCCTGGAGTTGAAAATGGAAAACCACCGAAAAGCATTTCAAGGATGGCCGACGTGACGGTGGGGTTTGAATCCACGTCTACCATGTCCGCTGATAGCTTGGCCTCATGGCCTAGTTCTGCGCTTTAGCCAGCGTAGTTACCGCTGGCAGTTACTGTTGGCTATTATTCACGCAATAATTTAAATTACCCTTAGCTCTCAGGGTTATATGACTACGGTGTCGCAAATCAACACCAATCTACAGCTCCTATCCGAACTAATGAGGACAGCAATAGCCGTGGTTCCAGGCTACCTCCGAACTCTGAGAACGATTGCCGGAAATTCTTAAGATGGATTTCCATGGTTTCAGAAATATGCCTAAAGTCGATTTGCCGAGTCGAGACAGTGCCCCTGGCTACCCGGACAGGGAAACACGCCCAGTTCACGTCATCGGCTCTGCCGGACAGGGGTAGCCAAGAAGCTCCGAGATCATTAGTCATGCCGTAGCTCTACTGTCGACCAAAGTATTATGTGCACTCGAGTTTGAAGGTTGTTTGTGAAGTAACCAATAGACCTACGGTACATAAAATCCAGTACCATCATCATTTATTTCGTTCTATTTTACGTTAGTTCATGTAGGTTTGGATTTTTTAATTTATATTTTAATATTTTTTATCGCAGTTGGAACACAAAAAGTGCACGTTTTTAAGCGTGTTTCAACCATGCGTCACATTTAAGATTTATTATCTTCAAAACCTGTCATCAGATCGAATCCAAATTTTAACACAATATACATTAGAATGTTGTATAACTGGTTTATTAATTTCACAAGTTTGTGTATCCAAGAAACAAAGTTATCATTGTTGTTAGGTAACTTTTTCTGGGCTCGGGGTGATTGGAAAATGTAGTTCTTGGTTGCGTTGTAATCCTTATACATCAAAAAGTTATGCTGTATGACTGTGAAATGAAAAATGAAAATCCACAGCCTGCTTCCAGTCTCCGACCGGGTCAGGAATGGAATGATTGAAGCCCCTATCTAGCGGCGAGGATATGAACTGTGCCGGCTGCCGAGGTCTGACGCACTCCTCTGGGGCAATGATTAAATGAATGACAGATGAAATGAAATGATAGTGGAGAGTGTTGCTGGAATGAAATTTTGACAGGAAAAACCGGAGTACCCGGAGAAAAACCTGTCTGCCTCCATTTTGTCCAGCACAGATCTCACATGGAGTGACCGGGATTTGAACCACGGACCCAGCGGTGAGAGGCCGGCGTGCTGCCGCCTAAGCCACGGAGGCTTAGTGGTGTATGACTGTGAAACACGTAAATTAATTCACTTATTTTTATATCGGTTTGTATTTGTACGCGGAAATAACACATGGTTCACCAACTAGCCGCTCCGGGAAATGCTGTACAGCGTTGCTGAGATGGAGTCCATCACTTCCGAGCGAGGCGCGCCATGATGCGCGTGGGCACCATTTCGGCAACGCTGTAAAGCTTTCCCCGGAGCGGCTAGCTGGTGAACCATGTCTTCCCCCCCCCCCCCCCTACAAATACAAACTGATATAAAAAAGTGAATTAATTTACGTATTTCACAATCATACAGTATAACATTTCGATGTATAAGGATTACAACGCGACCAAGAACTACATTTTCCAACCACCCCGAGCCAAGAAAAAGTTACCTTACAAAAATGATAACAACTTTGTTTCTTGGACACACAACATTTTGAAATTAATAAACCAGTTATACACCATTCCAATGTATATTATCTTAAAATTTTGATTCGCTCTAATGACGGGTTTTTGAGATAATAATTCTTAAATGTGACGCCAGGTTGAAACACGCTTAAAAACGTGCACTTTTTGTGTTCCAACTGCGATAAAAAATATTAAAATATAAATTAAAAATTTCAAACCTACATGAACTAACGTAAAATAGAACGACGAAAAGGATGATGTCATTGGATTTTATGTAAGTCTATTGGTTACTTCACAAACAACCTTCAAACTCGAGTGCACATAATACTTTGGTCGACAGTAGAAAAGAAAGAGTCTTGCTGCACTGTTGCCTGTCATAAGCAGTTAGGAACTTCAAAAAAACTTTACGAGCCTTGCAGTAGTCGCATACGATGTGTAACATCTGACATAGAAGACACCTCACGTGAAATTGTTGATACACCGGTATTTTATAATATTATTGGCACAAACAATAATCTATTGTAAAAGGGAGTGTTTTACAGATATTGTAGTTTATAATACGGAACTCATTTTATTGGATGATTTCTAGCTTCCACCAGCACTAGCCTAAATAAAGAATACGATAAGGATCAACTAGATTAATAGACGCGACACCGCCCATAACCTTAAATTCCTTATAAATAGGCCAACTTGCGAGTAAATGCAATGTGCACAGCAGTAGATCATGAAAGGCTTGCCCAGTTCCCCGACCTCTTGATTCACAGACCGACACGTGATTTCATATGGATTCTGTTAAAATGAGTCATATTGATAGGATTAGCAGCAGAGTATCAAGAAGGCAGTGCGAGAACAATCAAGAAGGCAGTGCGAGAGTAGAAATATCAAGTAGGCAGTGAAGAAATAAAAAGAGAGTCTTGGAATTGTTATGTATTATTAGTGTGTAAATAAAAAAAGATTTTTGTGTGTTGATGAATGTCCAGGAGGGATACGATCCAGCTGGCAGTGCGTCTTACACACTTCCGTCCAATCCACTTCCGTTCCATTTTTCAAAATCACTCCCACAAAAATATCCAACAACCGAGTGGAAAGAAGTTACACATCAAAAAAAATAATACATAAACGAACAATAAATAAACCATGCTGTAGCATGTACCCGATAAGTCAGCCCGCTTCACATTGTAACGTGTTTTTCGAGGTTTTTTTATGCAACTGGCATAAGTCAGTAGGAAGCCATTCTATATTTATTTACGCGGCAAATTGTTCAGCCAAGATAATTTTTCATGTTAATTTATTATTATTATTAATTTATTATAATTATTATTAAGATATTTTCGGAGCATTTTATAAAAATTATAAGCATACAGATAGGTTTTCTATGTCTTAGAAAACGCTAACAAGCAAATTATTACGAACGACGATATCATAGAAAATTATCTGATTACGGAATTTTACGGAGTTTTGTCAGTTAGGGTATCTGAGAGACATGACTCACTGGGAATTCTAATACAAGCTGATTCCTGTCGAGAAGCATGACGCAATCCTGGGTCGCAAGGTCTAGAAGAGGCGAATTGTTGAAACGGAAAACGACTTCTCCCTCTCGCCCGCGGAGTGTAATGAACCGGAGGAGGGGAAGTGGCGGCGTGCTCAGCCAATCAGCGGAGACAGCGTAAGCTAGGAGACTGCTCCGGAGTGGGGGAGCCGACAGGTGAAGATATCGTTCGACGCGCCGTGAGACGAGGACTATCTGTGAAATACTTGACGAGTATGGATGCGCGTGCGAGTGGCTCCGATGTTCGGTGGAGTTAAGGACAATCTGTGAAATAATTGACGAGTATGGGTGCGCGTGCGAGTGGCTCCGATGTTCGGTGGAGTTATGGACAATCTGTGTAGGACTTGCAGTGTACGGTCGCAAGTGCGTGTCGCTCCGATGTTCAGTGGAGTTAGCGACGAACTTTTGTAAAACGTAACCAGTGCGGTTTTACGAGAGTTTGGGTCCGATGTACGGACCATAGAATTATCTAATCTACCAGAATATCATCAAATTTCGACGGAGATGACGACGTCCAGGAGACTGTGGGAAGCACACAGCATCATCAAGAACGAGGGAAATGCATTGGCAATTTCCAGGGGTAAGCGCTAATGACGCAGAAATACGCAATCTCTCATTTTTCTTTGTTTTATATTTCATAATTCAGTAACTTCATAGCTTGGAAATAAGAGTAAAATCAATTTATCAGACTCCGTTTTCACGTAATTTTCTATCGGTAATATTCAAATCACAACGCTCCAATTTAAATTTTAAACTTATTATTATTATTATTAATTTTGCTATACCTGTTTTATATAATAAATTCATTTCTTTTACAATGCAATCTTTGCTTTCAGTAGGTAGCATTAGATATAGACCAATTCCTTCTCCTGATACAATTGTTTGTTGGGTTAATGATCAAATCATACCACGATCTGAGTGAATAGAGTCTTGAATGTGTTCTGCCAGAGCTAGACGTTGTTAAATACAAATTTAGATTTCAACATTGCATTGAGGTCTTGGCGCCCATTAAAACAACATAGCTTAGGCAAAGGAAAACAGTTACATTTATCTCCCAACAGTGTGGGCTAGCGAAACTGTTACATTTGTCGCTACCAACATGGGGCACTAATAAACATTACATTTGTACGCTCAACGTGGAGCAAAGTAAATACCGTTTCACTTGTCATCCCAGCCTAAATCAATGCTACATTTGTCGCCGACAACTTGGGGCTGAAAACCTAATAACATTTGTGGAAGGAGAAGGGTATATATTTCTGTGCCTGTATTTTGGGGGTTATTTGTCTTTATCAGTGTATATCATTATGGGGGATGAGAAAGAAAGACAGATGAGGTTACGTAGTGGTCATCAACTGGAGAATGATGATACGAGCAGTATGTCAAGTGATGGTAGTACCGGGGTAGCGGAGGTAAATCCCGATACTGAAACAGGGAGTGTAGGCGGCCAACCAGAATTAAAAACTTTACTTCTCGAGTTCATGTATCAGAACAAAGTTAGTAGTGATGCTTTAAATGCAAAATTAGAACAGAATAATGCAAAATTAGAACAAAACAGTAGGGAAAATAAAGAAAGTACAGAAGCTTTAAATGCAAAATTAGAACAGAATAATGCAAAATTAGAACAGAATAATGCAAAATTAGAACAGAATAATGCAAAATTAGAACAAAACAGTAAGGAAAATAGAGAGAGTACTGAAACTTTAAATGCTAAATTAGAACAAAACAGTAGGGAAATGAGTGACAAATTCGAACTGATTAGAGGTGAGATCAGGGGGGTGATGGAAGAAAAGGCTAAAGAGATTATTGCAGATGTAGACAGAAAATTAGGAAAAGTACAGGAGGAGTTGGAAATTAGAATCAGTACACAGGCTGAAAATTTAAAAGAACTAGTGCAACTGGAAACACAGCAGGTCAAAAAGCAATTGGGGGGAGAAATTGACAAAATTCAGGTAGCTACTAAAGAGGTTAAGGAACAGCTGGGGGGTAGAATTGAGAAAGTCCACTCACAAATAGTTGCAGAAGTAAATGATTTAAGAGAGAGTAATAGGGAAAGCATTAGCAAGATTGAGGAGAAACAAGCAAAGCTATATGATAAAGTAGAAGAATCAGAAGGAAACATTAAATTAACAGTAAACAGTATTGAGAGGAAGGCTGAGGAGAAAATCGCAGAATTAGAATTAAAATTAAAAGCTAGGATCAGGCAAGAAAATAGTCAGAATAGGCCAGTTTTTGTGAATAGCACACACAGGGAGGTAGAACTGGGTAAGTTCAGCAATCGACAGGGGTGCCCAATGGAGTTCATGAACACTATAGAAAATAAATTCGGGGAGAGGTTGGAAAATGGTAGTATTGAGTGGTGCCAGGTAGTTGAAATTTTAGAACAAGTGTTTGTGGGGGAAACGAGGAATTGGTTTGCTGTCTACAGAGACAAGTTTACTGATATCAATGATTTTAAAATGAAATTCTGTGAAAAGTTCTGGAATGAGGTTATTCAGTCGCAGCATCGTGAGGGAGTAGTGTGTGGTAAATATAACCCTAAAGGAAGCTCCACCATGACCGAATACTTTTTAGGGCAGGTATTAGTGTGTAAATATCTGGATGGCTTGAAGGAGGAAAGTGATGTGGTAAGGTTGCTACTTAGGCACTTTCCCTATAGGATCAAGGAGGCTGCTTGTATCCAGAATGTAAAGACTATATCACAAGTAGAAAATTTGTTAAGCACATTTGATGCACTCGGGAGAGGGGGTTATGATGACAATTTCAATCGGAACCAGGGTAATAATAATAATAGACCTAATGAAGCCAGGCATCAAGAAGTTCAAGGGAACGGGGGCGAAGGGGCCAACGCTCAAAATAGAAATAATAATAATCAGCTAAATCAGAACAGAGGAAATGGCTATGGTAATCAGTATCAAGGGAGGAACAATGATTTCAGGGGAAATCAAGGGAGGAACAATGATTACAGGGGATATCAAGGGAGAAACAATGATTTCAGGGGAAATCAAGGGAGAAATTATAATGACAATAATTACAACCAGAATAGGGGTCAAGGAAGAGGACAGCCTAGTGGTAGTAATATACAGCCAAACAATGACAACACAGCCCAGAACAACCAGACTAGTTCAGTAGTTAGTAGTACTACGGCCAGCTGTAGCGGTTCTTTAAACGCGAACCAGGCTGCGAAGTAAGGTCAGAATCTCAGTCTGTAGCATGCCCTGTCCATACAATTATACAGGAACCCTATGACCTAAATGTAAGAAATGAATTATTACATGAACTAAATGATGAAGGTATTATTCAGGAAGTGGTTAGTAAGAGCCCCATAGTTAAATTTAACGTGTCCGAGGCGTACACAGATGTTTTAATTGATAGTGGTTGTATGAAGAGTTGCATAAGTAGTGCATTTTATGATAAAATGAAAGGAACTGGAGTAAATTTTGAGGAGATGCCAATTAAAAGCACTTTTGTTATCACAGCTGTTGGGAAGAGGTCTAAAGTAATTTCTAAGCAAGTTTTAGTAGACATTAAAATTAATAATCATGTAGAGAAGCAGATTTGCCTTGTAATTCCAAATTTAGTATTCAGTGTTATCTTGGGTTCAGAGTGGCTAAGTAGAGTGTCTGGTAACTTATGTTATGATGTAGGGAGTTTGAAATTTAAATGGGGAGATTCTGAAGTAGAAGTAGCGTTCAATGACCATATTCAGAGAAGTAGTATTGTAGGTGTGATTTGTACTTTAAATGAGATATCGCCAGCCGTAGAGCGGGGTTCTCCATGTTTTGTGGGCAGTGTGATTACGAACGGAAGTCTAGAGGACTCGTTACGTGAGGCTGCATTTCAGGGTAATATAGAGGTGGAACAATGTGTTCGGCTCTATGATGTGTTATTGTGTAATAGGAGAGTTTTTGAGGATCGCATTGGTATGGCCAATTGCTATACACATTCATTGAACGTTATTGATAGGTCAGTATTCACAGGACATAGATATCCTGTACCTTTCGCATATCAGAGTGCAGTTGAGGCACAAATTAACCAGATGCTTGAAGATGGGATTATTGAGCACTCTAACAGTCCGTATGTTAATTCTTTGATAACGGTACCCAAGACCGACGGCACTGTTCGTATTTGTTTAGACGCTCGTTTGGTTAACAATAGAATTAGTTCAGATCAGCTGAAATCTATGTCAATAGAAGAATTAATGCAAACATTTGAGGGGAAGAAGTATTTCACTTGTGTAGATTTGAGTTCCAGTTTTTGGCAAGTGCCACTTATGTACGAAGATAGACCATTTACAGCTTTTAGTCATAAATATAATCTTTATCAATTTTGTAGAACACCTTATGGGTTAAAGAGTAGTTCAGCAGCTTTAATTAGGGCTTTAAACATCGCATTAGGGGATGACACAGGAGAGTTTGTAACCATTTACATAGATGATATGGTAATTAGTTCACGCAGTTTTGAGGAGCATCTACATCATTTAAATATAGTTTTTCAGAAGTTAGATCAGGCAGGGTTCACTTTGAAGCTGTCTAAGTCGTCATTCTGTCAGTCAGAAGTGACATTTTTAGGTCATAGAGTGTCGAGTAGAGGTGTGACACCATAGGAAGGTAGGGTTAGCATGTGTGGACAGTAGCAACAGGGCATCGTTACAGACACTGAGAAATATGCTAGTGGAGCAACGTGATGACGTTAAGTTAAAGGGAGCCACTTGCAAGGTTGGAAGCAGGTGACGCAGAAACATTTATAGTTTCCAAACGTATTGGGAAAACAGCATATGTGCTGGAGAATAGTGAGGGAAATAGATTATACGGAACGTATAATATACATAGTCTACGAAAATATGTGTCATAAAGTGAGTGTGTTTAGCTGGCGAGCCAGCCTATCAAATGAGTAAGTGTGGTGTCTGGTGCGTGGAAGATCTGGTCTTCAAGGCAGGCGTATCAGAAGTCGCACAGGGGGGTAGTATATAAGTAAATGAGAGTTTTTAAGGTACAGGGAAATATGACGGGATTGTCGGATGCTGTTGAGCACTAAATTGTCTCGATGCACCAAGGCCATTTTTGGCAGCGCTGATGGGTTCCCATTTATCTCCAAGAGATGGGGGAGCGCTTGAATAGGGCTTGTTAGCTTAAGGCGTCCACGAGATAAAAGATGGGCCATCAGAATGCGAGACAGTCCTTCATGAAACTCATACATATCAGCACACGTGATTTCTGTTTACGGCCTCGCCATGTAAGATTTGTAAGTGTGTAATTTAAGATAATTTGTACAATGGTATTATTTGTGTGAGGAGAAATGGTCTGTGTTGAGAACTAGTATTAAGTAGAATATGGTGTACGGGAACTTAACAAGACAGGGCGATTACGGCACAGAAATATTTGGTGTTATATGTAATGCGCATTTACTGTTTTTTTTTTTCAGAAGTCAATATTAATTTAATCTACTTTAAAGAGAGATTAAGTATTATGGTCACGAGGCGCTGCCACAATAGTGTGATCGTGTGCTCAGTGATAAGTGAGATTAAATTTCACCATAAGGAAGGGACCTCCAGTGAAATTAGGAAGTTCTATGGTGATATAAATATATCAGAACACCTTCAATGCGTGTGATATGACATCAAAAATACATAGTGCTCACACATTTATAATGTCTATTTCTCCAACATAGAGAAATTTGAGAGGCGGAAATATCCGTGGAACACTATTCCATATGTAAAACATTGGACTGGTTGCAAAGTGCAATCCATAGTGACAACAAACTTTGACGCAAAGTGCGTGAAGAAAAAATATGAGTGTATATATCTGTAATTTAGGGTGATTTCATTTATGTAATATGTATTTTGGATGGGGTTTATTAACGTGTCTGGGATAATCAGATAATGGACCGTCGTCACGGTAAATCATCCGATGATCCGAGGCGAATATGTAACGTGTTTTTCGAGTTTTTTTTATGCAACTGGCATAAGTCAGTAGGAAGCCATTCTATATTTATTTACGCGGCAAATTGTTCAGCCAAGATAATTTTTCATGTTAATTTATTATTATTATTAATTTATTATAATTATTATTAAGATATTTTCGGAGCATTTTATAAAAATTATAAGCATACAGATAGGTTTTCTATGTCTTAGAAAACGCTAACAAGCAAATTATTACGAACGACGATATCATAGAAAATTATCTGATTACGGAATTTTACGGAGTTTTGTCAGTTAGGGTATCTGAGAGACATGACTCACTGGGAATTCTAATACAAGCTGATTCCTGTCGAGAAGCATGACGCAATCCTGGGTCGCAAGGTCTAGAAGAGGCGAATTGTTGAAACGGAAAACGACTTCTCCCTCTCGCCCGCGGAGTGTAATGAACCGGAGGAGGGGAAGTGGCGGCGTGCTCAGCCAATCAGCGGAGACAGCGTAAGCTAGGAGACTGCTCCGGAGTGGGGGAGCCGACAGGTGTAGATATCGTTCGACGCGCCGTGAGACGAGGACTATCTATGAAATACTTGATGAGTATGGATGCGCGTGCGAGTGGCTCCGATATTCGGTGGAGTTAAGGACAATCTGTGAAATAATTGACGAGTATGGGTGCGCGTGCGAGTGGCTCCGATGTTCGGTGGAGTTATGGACAATCTGTGTAGGACTTGCAGTGTACGGTCGCAAGTGCGTGTCGCTCCGATGTTCAGTGGAGTTAGCGACGAACTTTTGTAAAACGTAACCAGTGCGGTTTTACGAGAGTTTGGGTCCGATGTACGGACCATAGAATTATCTAATCTACCAGAATATCATCAAATTTCGACGGAGATGACGACGTCCAGGAGACTGTGGGAAGCACACAGCATCATCAAGAACGAGGGAAATGCATTGGCAATTTCCAGGGGTAAGCGCTAATGACGCAGAAATACGCAATCTCTCATTTTTCTTTGTTTTATATTTCATAATTCAGTAACTTCATAGCTTGGAAATAAGAGTAAAATCAATTTATCAGACTCCGTTTTCACGTAATTTTCTATCGGTAATATTCAAATCACAACGCTCCAATTTAAATTTTAAACTTATTATTATTATTAATTTTGCTATACCTGTTTTATATAATAAATTCATTTCTTTTACAATGCAATCTTTGCTTTCAGTAGGTAGCATTAGATATAGACCAATTCCTTCTCCTGATACAATTGTTTGTTGGGTTAATGATCAAATCATACCACGATCTGAGTGAATAGAGTCTTGAATGTGTTCTGCCAGAGCTAGACGTTGTTAAATACAAATTTAGATTTCAACATTGGATTGAGGTCTTGGCGCCCATTAAAACAACATAGCTTAGGCAAAGGAAAACAGTTACATTTATCTCCCAACAGTGTGGGCTAGCGAAACTGTTACATTTGTCGCTACCAACATGGGGCACTAATAACCATTACAACATGTAGGCTATACACAGCACTGAAGTTGGCGTACGTTCAACAGGCACAGCTCTATGCACCCCTTGCGGGCAGCCCTGCAATCACGTGTACAACTGTGTATACTTCCACTATCTCGACTCGGCGAACATACTTAGATTGTAGTGTACTATCTAATAGCGGCTTCGGTGGCATAGTGGGAAGAATGCTGAACTGCTGTTCCCAAGGTCGCAGGTTCAAACCCGACCAAAGTCGTCGGATTTTTAAGAGCGTTAAAATCATTCCGTATGTTCGTAACATAGGCGTCTGGTAGCCAAAGTTGGAATAATTTGAAATTGAACTTTCATTCATCTTCAAGCATTTCATCTCTCATTAACTCCTGTCGTGAGGTTGGCGTCAGGAAGGGCATCCGGCCGTAGAAACGATCAGCCACGTGGTCCATCGCATCTCATCCCCGACCTTGTTGGTAAACGGGACTAATACGGCGTAGACATAGAGTAGTGAAAATGAAAATCCACAGCCTGCTTCCAGTCTCCGACCGGGTCAGGAATGGAATGAATGAAGCCCCCATCTAGCGGTGAGGATATGAACTGTGCCGGTTGCCGAGGCCTGACGCACTCCTCTGGGGCAATGATGAAATGAATGACAGATGAAATGAAATGATAGTGGAGAGTGTTGCTGGAATGAAATTTTGACAGGGAAAACCGGAGTACCCGGAGAAAAACCTGTCTGCCACCGTTTTGTTCAGCACAGATCTCACATGGAGTGACTGGGATTTGAACCACGGACCCAGCGGTGAGAGGCCGGCGTGTTGCCGCCTAAGCCACGGAGGCTCGTAGACATAGAGTAGTAGGCTATGTTATCTAATGGGCAAGGGCGCCACCTTCCATCCCCTTGTCCTCTTGTTTAGTCTTCATATTTTCATCTCTCATTGCTTCTTCCATGACTCAATGGTCGAGTGCCCGTTCAATGATCCCAAGCTCGGCCAAGGAAGTTGGAAGTTTGGAGGTCGGCAATAATACTCTGAATTATACGATGAGGGCTCGTAAAAGATCTCTTCTGTCACATGTGGCGATTACAAGGCAAAGTTAATTTAATATCAGTCATAGGTCGTCCAATAGCCTCCATGGCATAGGCGGCAGCACGCCGGCCTCTCACCGATGGGTCTGTGGTTCAAATCCCGGTCACTCCATGTGGGATCTGTGCTGGACAGAACGGAGGCAGACAGGTTTTTCTCCGGGTACTCCGGTTTTCCCTGTCAACAATTTCATTCCAGCAACACTCTCCACTATCATTTCATTTCATCTGTCATTCATTTAATCATTGCCCCAGAGGAGCGCGTCAGGCCTCGGCAGCCGGCACAATTCATCTCCTCGCCGCTAGATGGGGGGGCTTCATTCATTCCATTCCTGACCCGGTCGGAGACTGGAAGCAGGCTGTGGATTTTCATTTTCATAGGTCGTCCAATAATACTCCAGTTCCACTACTAAGCGGAACACCGAAATTAGAGAGTAGTTCACCAAAATGGCTCCAACTCGAAACATCTACACCAGGTACCTCCAATGAGACTGGCGCCAGGAAGGGTATCCGGTCGTAGAATCGATTATCACACATAGCGACTCATGAAACCTTGGGCGCGACAGCGTGGAAACGTGACTACTCTTTTTCTTTCGTAATAAGAGGTAGAAATAATACCATACTGTAGCAGCGGATTGTTTTTAAAGGTAAGCCTACTGTTGTTGTTTCATTTTAGGGCTTTGGCATCGTGGTCATTTAGCCCTGTGTATATTGGTGTGTACAGTATGTACACACACACATATATAACTTGTATGTTAACCTGTGTTGTTGTGGTGTCTGAATTTCTGTGTGTATTTGTAATTGGGACGTGAATTGGGAAGAAGGTGAACGTGGTCTCAGGAACCATCCCGCCATTTGCCTGGAGTAAAAATGGGAAACCATGGAAAACCACTTCTTGGATGGTAGATATGGGAATCGAACCCGCCTCTTTTCAGATTTGCCTCATGAGGCTCAGTATACCGCGTTCCAGCTGTCATTTCAGAATTAAATTTCTTGCCAGAATCGGTAATCGAACCTGGACCTCCCGTGCAACAGCCAAGAATGCCAGCCATCACACCACGTGGTAGTCGCTCTCTCTGTGGATAGTTTCCATTGTAAACAATAAGCCTCTTTCGTGTCGTAACTTGTTCATGTGCATTGAGGGAAAGCAAAGCTTAATTCCAGTGGAAGTGGTCCGGAGCGCTTAAGTTAGTTACTTCTCGCATCAGAAAATTGGGGCTACTAATGACACTAACAAGGTTGGGGATAATCTGGTTAACCGCAGGGCCTAATCTCTATATTTAGGAGTGCCGGAGTTCTAAAGCACTGGAACGTTTCTCAGCCATCCTGCTGTAGTAGCTGGCATTCTTAGCTGTCACCCAGGAGTTCAGGGTTCGATTCCCGGCTATGCCAAGAAATTTAATTGTAGTCTGAGGGCTGGGAAGGGTCACATTAAACGTCGTGAGGCAGAACTGAGAATAGGTGGGTTCGATTCCCATCTCAGCCTTCCTTGAAGTGATAGTCCATGGTTTCCCTCTTCTACTTCAGGCGAATGCCGGGACGGTACCTAAATTAAAGCCACGGCCGCCTCCTGCCATACCTAGGCCCGCCCCAATTACAAATGCACATACTAGACAGTCATTACTTTGATACAGGTTAGGAGACAAAATGGGGCTGCGTGGCGCAGTCGGTAGAGTCGCTGAGCTTCTAACTGAAAGAGAGTGGGTTCGATCCCCACCCAGGTAGTGGATTTTAGAAACAAAACTACCACTTTCGGAAACGCAAATAGCCCTGGGGTTCACTCAGCCTACACCAGAAATGAGTACCAGGGTGAATCCTGGGAGCAAAGACGGCCGGGCTTGGAGCTGACCACTCCATCCCATCTAGTGCCGATGTCACAAAAAGTGGAAGCCTTTACCTTCCACTACTCCCAGGGCCTCCATGGCCTGTACGGAGTTGGCTTTGCTTTGCTTTTTAGGAGACAAAATCCTACGTAGAAGGGGTACATGCCAACGATGGCAAATGAATCAACTACCTTTTCTCAGCTTAATTAAGTTTCGATCATCCCACATTGGACTAGTATTAACAACGCACTGGACAAAAACTTTTTACTAACAATTTACGAGTATTACTTATAAAACTTTTCCAGGAAGGCCCAGGCCCACACCAATGAAACCCCTATCCTGGGCAACGTTCCATAACCCACACAGCCTCTGGTGCTTCACAACTCCGGTACTTCTAATTGAAGCTTGTAAGTGAATATCCTCAAATAATGTCACCAGAACCAATCTTTGCGGCTGCAGGATCGAATCCTGGCGCAGTCATCTGGCATTTGAGGGTGCGCAAATGCGAGGGAGCCGTGCCAGTAGATTTGCTGGCACGCTATAGATCCCCTTCGGGGAAAAATTTCGGTAACCCGGCGTCTCTAAAAGCCACAGTAGTTAAAAGGGACGTAAAACCAATAACATTATTATTATTATTACCCATCTTTGATAACATTTCTTGCACTAAATGAAAAATATTAGATGTAAGGGGAAATAGATGCGCTTATTTTCAAAATGTTAATTTTCGTTGAAATCACATAACTGATGATACTGAGACTTACTAATATTCTACTTTTTAGATGGTGATTATTAGGGCTCGGATTTTTAGGTAAATAAATATTTTTTATGTAAATTCATATTTTGAGCATTTTTTTTATAAATACATAAATTCCTGCTTTTCACTTATCAGCACATAAAAAGACATAATATTTACATTTTTAAAAATCAGTATGCTAGATCTTTCAGTTCATTGCATTTTTGTTCTGTGTTACTTCAACGGGGAATAACCTGTGAGCTATCTAGTGTTCATGCAGAGCGTACTGTATGTCAGCTTGCAACTCTGTTATTCTTAACTTCTCGCCCCGTGCCACTCACTGTGGAAGCCGGGGATTTCCTTGTCCATAGCCATATTGCACCACGCGCTAGACCTCCCCTAGCTACCTGGAACCAGTGTCACTCACATGCAGTTCATTTCTGGCACTGTGAAGCGTAAGGCAGTTCTACGATGCCTAAAATAAAAACATCTACAAGTTATAGTCTGTTTCAGAACTTAAAGACAATTTTACTTCTGATGGGGGCGTTCTGTTCTGCCAAACATGTGGGTAAGCAATCAAGGCTGAACAGCCATCTTAAGTTACACAACACCTCAAGAGCAAGAAACATATTGCCGCAGTTTCGCGCCTTCAGAATAAGTGCATCGCGATAATCGTCGGTCATTTGTGATGGACAACCTGAAGATGTATCTCGTTGTGTATTGTAATGCTTCAGCAGTCAGTGAGGCACAGAATAAATTGCATTCGTGAGTACTGCATATTGTTTATATTCACATTAATAAACTGAATTATAATTACATATTTTTAGTTTTTAGTCACATATTTCAGGTATTTTTAATACATAAAAAATAAATATTTTCCCGATTTTTAGCACCTAAAAATCCGAGCCCTAGTGATTATAAGGGAGATTTTTTAAATCTAGGATTTTCCCCCGCCATTTGTTGACATTTTATCACCTACAACACTTTTTATAAATCACATAACACCTTGTAATTGTTTCAGTATTTGTAAATCATCCAAATGAACTGCTTCTTGGCTCTAGGTTTAGTAGAAGATAAGGAAATATTCCCTGAACAAAAGATGAGTAAACATGCCTGGTCCATAATTCACCCCATCTCGGGAATATGAACAAAGTTAGAACTGTAATAGAGCAATAACAAATATGCAGGGAGGACCCCTATTGACGTCAGAAAAGTTGGATGGCGCCGCCACGCGGCAGAATGTTGAAGCTGTAACATTGTGACTGGTGAGATTTATTTAGATGGTGAAGCATTGACGTCGTGATGGAAACAGAAAGAAATTTGTCAAATTTGAGGAGGTACTGCTCTGTATACGGTTGCAAATCGTATAAAACGGCTACGAAATATCTTCACTACTATCGTGTACAAAAAGTTCAGAGAGAAAGATGGGCTTCGGCGCTGTCAATTGGAAAACGTGTTATATTACATGTTACATGCAGTGTGCAGTCTGCATTTTTGTGAAGACGACTTCCTTCCACCGGTACTGTTGATTATTGATAGTTATTGTCTCTAATTTGTATTCACATGGATTTAGCTACATCAGAAATACTGATAAACTTATAGCCTATTACTTCTGTGCCGTACAAAGAATGTAATCCGCTCTTCGTAAACTTATTTTAGGGGTTCTTCCGATTGACAATAGCCAAATGGTTAGAAAACTTAAGAAAAATGCTGTTCCTAGCCTTAATTTGCCAGAGAATTTATATTCTTGCCTTTGAACAGCAAGTATGTAGGTCATTGAAGTACGATTTGTCTTAAATTGTGTTTTTTGGCTATGATCTCCCCACTGTTGAATTTAGTTAATTAAAATGTAAAATCTTAGTTTTAAGTACCGGTTTGGTGACCCATCATCCCAGGCATGCCGGCAACACCTATACTACTCAGGCAGATAGGTCACTTAGCCGTAATTTTCAAGTTATAGTGATGTTAAGTATACATATGTGGTAATGTAGCAGGAGACCGGATCGGCCTAGGCTATTCTAACTTTAATTAGTTCCCATTTCAGGGTTTTATAGTTTTGAGTGCGAATAGTTGGTTTGAAAGTTGTACAACAGTAAGGAGAGTATGTTTTGTATAGGTTTTAATTGGTATTATGGTTTATGTCGAGCTGAGGAGTGAATTTGGTTTGGCTTAAAGTGTTGTTTTTGATCTGTTCCGTTTGCTTATGACAAGTTCAAATGGAGACTCCAGCTTTGTTAAATATCTGTATTTTAAATATTTAATTAAATATATTGATAAAGAGGATGTCTCCATTTTAACTTGCCTGTGGTAAGAGATTAATACATTAACATTCTTGCCTTTGAACAGCAAGTATGTAGGTCAATATTTGCAATATTGAAGTATGATTTGAGCATCCCAAGTAACGCTTTTTTAACCCAAAACATTCATGCAAATTCAGGGTTGCTTGATTCAATTTATTATCAGGGAGTCGTCCTTTGGGTTATGTGAGGTATATATATTGTGAAATTAATAAAAACATCGATACCGCTAGGCTCCCAAGTACAGGCTTCATATATGTAACAGCAGACAGTAAATTAACTATCTACATGTGGGTAATATTTTTAACTGGTAGTAATTAGGCACTGCATTTAAATTGATTATAAAAATATTTCTATCAATGAAAGGAAATATGTAGTATTTTGCCATCATAAATTTGAAGCCATAACAAACGCACACCCAATTACTTCACGTCACTATATCGCCGCCATATTGCAAACAGCTGACCGTAAGCTCCTCCCCCGTTTCGGACGTCAATAGAACGGAACCTCGCAGAGCTTGGTGGGCGGGCCACTGTGAGTCGCAGCGTGTCGAGCGAGACACTGGCGCTATAGGACCAGCGTAGTGCCCAACTAGTTTAACACATTTACACTCTTTAATGTATATAATGATCATCATTACTTGTATGAATTTCAGAGTAATTGCTGGAAATGCTGTCCTTCATTTTCTAATCACACATTGCACCAACGTAGGAAGTTTTTGTACATTCGCAGTAATTCATCCTCACTGATATTTCGTATCAGTGCATTTATTTCGTTCTCGAGAGCCTGAAAAGTACGCGGATTGTTTCTGTATAGGCTACATTTTGACATTCCCCACAAGGAAACATTGCACGGCGCTGAAACTTACAAAGACTGGAAGACTTCTTCTTGAGAAGGTAAGTTTCCACTAGGAAAATGCTATGTTTTGTTCCATACCTAACCATGTTCACGGGATAGGAGATAGCCTACAGTACTTCACCTCAAGTGGTAGTTATCTTAACTAAGGTATCTTGTCAGCTCCGTATGTAATAAATTCAATGAGAGCATTCCGGGCTTCCCGACCCGCTCTTGTGTAATCGTCAACTGGCGGTGACTAATCACTCTTCGTTCGTCACACGGCCCGGCGAGGCTCCGTCCTATAGGGAACGCTCTCAGGGTATAATAAAACATGGTAGGGTAACCGTTTTTAAAATAACGAGATTCACTGCGAATCATATATGCACTAGGGTAAAAGCACCAGTAGTTGACAGAGTATCAGTAGTTGACACTTGGCCACATATTATAGCATATTAAGGCATGCATTTTACATGACTGCTTTGTTTCCGAACGCGTGCAAACCCTCATTTGTTCTCTTTGGAAATAAGCGGCAACCTCGCACCACCTGGCGGAATTGGCGGCCTGACACCATTTTGATTGTTGCCATTCATAGTAAGACCTGAAATTGTGTTGGATGCTTATCGCTTTTGTTAAGGAACTTCAGGTGAATATTAAGTTTAATATATCTAAAAATATCGAACGCCTTTAAAACTTTGAATTTCCTCTTTTTAGAGTGATATTGTAGATACATATTATTTGCCTTTTATTGCTTATTTTACGATTCTGCTAAGGTTATGTAGGGTGTCAACTACTAGATCGGAATAAAATAGATTTTTCAGTGCTTGACAGGAATGTCAACCACTAGCTCATTTCATATGTCAAATTGATCTTCTTGTTAATTTTACCCGGGCTTCCTAAATATATGCCCTCTAAACTGGTGGAATTTCACACAGATAGCATAAGCGTATCCAGTAGTTGACAGGGGGTGTCAGCTACTGATGCCAAGGCTGTCAACTACTAGCACTTGATTATTTTTATTTATTTTCGTTTGTTTTATCCTTTCATTTAGGTATATTAAGATGGTACCCCCTAGGAGATTACTGAATTATGAGCACGAGCAAATGTAGAGGGCACTAGCTGATGTAAATAGAGGAATCCCAGTTGCTACTGCAGCTAGACAGCATGGTGTTCCTCGTGTAACCTTGCTTTACAAGGCAAGAGGCAAGACCCCTATAGGGCGTAAAATGGGTCCATCTACAGTTTTAACCACTGAAGATGAAGCAGATTTGGTAACGTGGATTAAGCATGTTGCTAAAGCTGGCTTCCCAGTCACCAGGAATCAAGTGGCTGACAGTGTTCAGCAACTATTAAAAAATATGAATCGCACAAGTCCATTGTTCACAGATGGACGCCCAGGTAGGACTTGGTTCAAATCGTTCCTAAAGCGTAACCCCTCAGTATCCATCAGAGTCGCAGAAAATCTGACTGTGTCAAGGGCCTGTGTCACACAAGAAGTCTTAAGTGAGTGGTACACACATGTGTACACCTATCTTCAGGAAAACAATCTGACAGATATTTTGATGGACCCGAACAGAGTTTTCAATGGAGATGAAAGTGCGTTTTTCTTGAACCCTAAAGGAAACAAGGTTCTTGCTACAAAGGGAGACAAGCAGGTGTACAGCCAAGTGAACCCTGACGAAAAAGAATGTTTAACTGTTTTGTTAACAGCTAATGCCGCTGGTGTGATGTCTCCCCCATCAGTTGTTTTTAAGTATGAAAGAGTTCCAGCTGACTTGTCGGCCAGTATTCCCCAAGGTTGGGGTGTTGGGAGGTCAGAAACGGGATGGATGAATGCTGGTCTATTCTACGAATATTTAGCAAATGTATTTCACCCATGGTTAGTGGAATGTAAGATCCCTCTACCTGTTATTCTTTTCATTGATGGGCATGCATCTCACTTGACACTGCATGCTAGCCGGTTCTGCGACGAAAATGGCATATTACTGGTAGCATTGTGCCCTAACGCTACACACTTGATACAGCCTATGGATGTATCAGTTTTCCGATCGCTGAAGGGTAGGTGGAAAGTTAAAGTTCATGACTGGAGGTTAAAAAATGTCGACAACCCTGTCTTGAAAAATAGACATTTTGCTCCACTACTGAAAGAAGCCCTAGATGAGCTACCATCCAGCATATTTATGAACGGATTTAGAAAATGTGGACTGGTACCATGGAACCCACTTGCGCCATTCGAGCATAATAAAAGCTCTTACGATGGTGGCTCTTCCAGAACACAACGTAACAAACATAATCTTCAACATATGAGAATTGCTCATTCTGTAATTGAAGACATCATAGGGCCAGAAAAGTTACAGCTATTTCGAACCACCTCAACAATGGCGGAAGGCAATGAAGACAAATCCTTGCATGAGATCTGGAAGAAACTGGGCCGTAACTTGAGTCCAGGTGATATATGTGAACAAAGTTTAGAAAATGAAGCCGATTCTAGTGCCATTTCCAACCTTGGCGGGGAAATCGATCTTGAAGATAGTTTTGCATTGAGCAGTGAGATGGTGAAACAAAATGCACCCGAAGAAAATACTACTCATCCTTCCTCCGATAAATCTGAGCCAGCTCTTCTTTCCTTGGGCAGTAATGGACCAGACACTACCCAACAGCCATGTGTTACAAAACCAGTTGGTCCCTCAATAGCCAACTCTTCAAATATTCCAAGTCCCTTTAAGAAGGTTTTATTCTGGCCAGAAGAACCTCAAAAGAAAACTAAAAGAAATGAGAAGGTACCACGCTTTGTATTATCTGAAACATGGAGGGAGTACCATGAGAACAAAGCAAGGAAAAAGCAAGAATTGGAGGAAATTAAGAAGACAAAAGCATTGGAGCGGCAGAGGAAAAGGTTGGAAAAAGAAGAGCTAAAAAAGAAAAAGCAGGTTAAGAAGCCACAAGCTAAGATCACAATAAAGAAGAAAAGGAAGTTGGTATCATCTTCTGACTCTGATGAAGAGTGGATTCCTTCAGGAGAAAGTCTTGATGATGTAAGCTTGGGCCATTCTGATTCTGATATTTCAGACTATGAAAATATTGTGAAAAAGCTGCCTAAAGCCTTGATGGGAGAAGTTCAAGAAATAGATAGTGAAGCATCAAGGAGTGGCAATTCCGTGAACTTTGAAATCCCTGGAACAATTGAGGTTGAAGCTGCTGAAGTAACCGGGGAATCTCGATGTGTAATGGAAACCTCTCAGGTCAGCGTCGAAGTTCAGAAAACTATTGGTGAAACGTCATTAAATTCTGAGTGTAGTGGTACTTCTGAAGTTTCAATGGCTGAGTTCTCAAATAAAAACAAAAATAATGAATGTGTGAGTTCCCAGCCAGCATGTCTTAAAAGTGATTCCATTAGTGAAGGCACATTTGTCTTAGCATTGATGAAAAAATCAAAACGGTATTGTAAGCATCTATTTGAGATAGTGAACATACTGGATGAAGATCATTTCAATGCAGCTGTCCTGAAACCTTTGAATAGGCTGCGAAATGTGTACGTAAGGGACGAGCAGCAAAGGACTGTAGTTCTTGGTCTGGATCGTATTGCTGAAAAGTTACCATCCCCATTGGTATATGGCTCAGACACTGACAAGAGATATCAATTTTCATATTCACTTGATGTACCCTTTTGAGTGTCCTGTTATCATGCTTGCGTAAAATGATCCTTTTTTGATGATTGATTTTTGTTTTGATGTTGATCCTAAACTCTAAGGATGTTTACTTGTCATTTTAGTTAATAAATGAACGGTAGCTGCAGTTGAACAGAGTTATTTTTTGCATGTCAACTACTGATACAACACCCTGTCAACCACTGAAAATTTCAGAAATCGGAGTGTCAACTATTGACTCAAATCAGAGAACTAAGAAATTTTATATTTCTCCTTTCTTAGCAGACAGAGTCTATTTTGTTATGGAGATTCTTTAGGAGAATGTATGAAATATACAGGACACCAAAAAAAGAGGTCCTGTTATAGAAATTAGAGCAAATGTGGTTGAAATTGTACAAAATGATTCTTATACTGTCAACTACTGGTGCTTTTACCCTAACACTAACAATACAAAAGTATACTTAAGAAGTTACAATTATAAATATTTGTTGGCTATGTAAATTTAAACTTCCACCTTAGTGATCAAAATCTGATGATAGCCGCGTGACAGTCTAAACGCGTAATCCTAAATTCCCCACTTATTTGAAAATTCACAGCCTGCTTCCAGTCAACCGACCGGGTCAGAAAATGGAACGAATGAAGCCCCCATCTAACGGTGAGGATATGAACTGTGCCGGCTGCCGATGCTCCCCTGGGGCAATGATTAAATGAATGACTGATGAAATGAAATGACAGTGGAGAGTGTTGCTGGAATGCATTTTGTGACAGGGAACACCGGAGTACCCGGAGAAAAACCTGTCTGCCTCCGCTTTGTCCAGCACAAATCTCACATGGAGTGACCGGGATTTGAACCACGGACCCAGCGGTGAGAGGCCGCCGGCGCGGCGTGCTGCCGCCTAAGCCACAGAGGCTCTTCCCCACTTATTTATCAATGCATTTTATTTATGTAATTTATTTCAGGTCCAGTGTTATACATAGTGCAACCCCGTCCAATCATATTGGGCAAAAATGCATGTTTATCCGCTAATGCCAGTAGTTGAAATCACACTTTCACGCAAGATCCATCTTCAGGAAACCCTTTATACATACCCACACCAAATACACTGGATTGCCGAGACTGGTAGTAAAGGACATCAGTTCGAACTAGCATCTCTCTGTAAGTCAGTTCTCACTCGCATAATTAAAACACGAAGCGTTTGTTTTCTAGGCTTGTAGAAACAGAAAACCTAACAGGTAGCGCAGCAACGTGTCCCATCAATCACTAGGTTTTTTAAAGTTCCGTAACGGGATCAAATGTCCACCTACCCTGAGGTACGGGTTCGATTCCCAGCTATGCCAAGAAATTTAATTCTGGAATGAGATGGGTTCGAACCCCTTCTGGGCCATCCTAAGAGTGATTTTCCGCGTTTCTCCGCTTCTACTCCGCGCAAATATCAGGAGGGTCCCTAACTTAAGGTCACGGCCATCTCCTTCCCAATCCTCAACTCAATTATCAGAACACCACAATAACACAAGTTATCAGACACACAGAAGCACACGGGGCTGATGACCCTGTTGTCCAAGTCCCTTTTTTTGTGCAGCAACAACAAGATCAAAATAGTTCTCTGTAATAAGGTAAATCATTTTTGTTCCCAGTACACTGCTGTACACGCAATCCATGAGCACATTTTCATCCTAGATCTGGCAACACGCAATTTGACAAATGACGTGCACAATATTAGTCAATAAGAGAAGCGAGTTACCTGTCCTTCCTTCAGCCAAACCGCCACGCCACACCGTGCCGCACTTGTCTTATTCTTAATGGCTAAATTGTGAACAATGTCCTAACTATCGATTAGCATGCACACAACTCTACCCGGATCCATTTCGAAGCGAAGCGTCCCCTACTGCACTCCCCCGCATCAGAACCAGTCTGACATGCGGGAGGGAGAGCGAGTGAGGGGGTGGGGAACCAATGGAGGGGGGAGGGGGAGTGGGAAAGTCTACCTGTAAACCTGACAAGAAACCAGTCACGCTACTTCAAGGCCCCCCATTGTTGATATTTTACCCTGTATTAAACACGACGTTCCACAAGAAGGCACGCTCCCTATAAGCCAAGCGATCTTCTAATTCTACACATTCGGTAATCGAATAAACCAAGTTCCTTGACCTGAGGTCACGTGCCACAGCCACTTCCCTTTAGCACTTCGTTTCTGCTTACTATCTCTTCTTCTTCCTGTAAGGTAAAGTTACCAGACGTCTCCGTTTTTTGTCTTCTGACAAAATCTATCCCTGATATATCTCAGGACTTCCCTCAATATTCATGGATTTATGATGATGATGATGATGATGATAATTATTGATGTGTAACATCTTTCCGCTCGGTTGCTGGATAGTTTTGTGGGAGTGATTTTGAAAATTGGGGACGGAAGTGGATCGGAACGATCTTGCTGGCAGTGGTGGATCGAACGGAAGTATGCACTACCCGCTCGATCGATAGATCGGAAGTGTACTAGCTGGCAGTGGTGGAAAACGGAAGTATGCGCTGCCCGATCGATCGATCGAACGGAAGTGTACTAGCTGGTAGTGGTGGAAAACGGAAGTATGCACTGCCCGCTCGATCGAATGAACGGAAGTGTGCCCTACCTGGCAGTGGTGGATCGAACGGAAGTATAAGACGCACTGCCAACTCGATCGATCGATCCAGCTGGCACTGGTAAGAGAAACAATCAGCGCGTGGTGTCAGAAATCGATACCATGACGCACTCTCGGCCATGTGGAATGTATATGACATTCTGAACGGAAAACGCTCATGCGAACTCTGGTGTCAAGTGATTGAAACAAATGACATGGTACATGTTCGAAGTCTTCGTATCAGTATTTAAATGGTAAAATGCCTTAATATCAAACATTGTAAGTAGTCGGCATTGCCGGTATTATGTTTCTGCACAATAGCTATTCAAATATTAACCCACATATCGGTAATGCAGTCATCAATATAATATAATCGTTGTGGTTATACGAGAATTGAGCAAGCCTTCATGAACTATTACTCAATACATTCTCTTTACTCACAAGAGGGCCTATTGATTTAAGGGGTCTAACATCTAGATTATCGGCCCCTAATGGTCTGGGTGATAAAGAAAATGACACTGAAGTGGAAACCAGAACGAAAATTTAGTGAGACGGAAAATAGTTACAAAAGGTAACTTAGATCAAACTGCTCACAAAATGGAGAAAAGGAAGCTTGTAGTTTAACGTGACCGTTAATCTTGAGATCATGAGCCACGGGAACTCCTTTTTACGTGGAATCCGAACCACAGTACATGACATTTCACTTCGAAAATCTCACATGCATTGACCGGGAATCGAACCCGGACCGCCTTGGTGAGAGGCATACAGGTAGACCGCTGAGCCACCACGCCCCTCACGAAAAATGGAGAGCAGCAATACTTACAAAAGGGAATTTAGAACGAAAATACTCACAAAAGGAAGAGATTGAAAAATACGCACAAAATGTAGTTGAATCAGTCACTTGAGAAACACCTCATATCCACAAAAGTAAACTTTTGGGAAACTTAAAAAAACCTCGCCGTGACAATATTTCACATTGTATCAATGTTAGATTTTGAATGCATATGTACAGGGTTTTGGTAAGCGAATTGTATGAAAAGAAAAATATGTTATATAAAATGTTGATGTATATAAAAATTCACAAAGTCGTTGGAGATGAGTTGTTACTCAAATGACTGACATAATGTGGAGTAATCAGGCATGAAATAACTGTTAAAAATATATACATTATGATAGAAAGCCACTTTTTTATTTTAAGATCAATCTACAATCTAGTACTGCGTATACATTTTGGAGGCATTGTTTTTTTTTTTGCATGCATTTTCTAGGCATTGTTTCTTTACATCAGGTCAGCTTCATCCCTATCAATAGTTGGCCAGTCATCAATTTTTGAATAAATGCATCAACAATGTATGTAGGAATATAGTCTTTGAGTTTCTTGAGATCATTAATTTTGTTAATGTTTATAGGAACACATTTTTGTGGGTAAGCACTAATTGTTGCAAGTTCTGGTGAACAGGCTCCCTGTTTTTTCAAGTCAAAAGTATGATCGGTGAGGCTATCAATGAAGGTTTATGCTTTAACTTGACCCAAAATATCTGTTAAAGTACTGAAACTCCATAAAGTTTGAAATGTTGAATTTCATTTTGTTTTCTCTAGGAATGTTCCTAGCTTGAGTTTCAGTTGATATTACATTCTTTTTATAAAATTGAGGCCACCATGAATTAAAATCCTTTACCTTTTCACTTTACACCAGTTCTACTGTGAACTTGTCATGAACCACCGTTAAATGTATTATTAGCTCTGCATATTGTTTCAATGTAAATTTCCTGTCAGTTTTTTTAATTTTTCTTTTGAGAACACTGAAGTCTCGGTCACATGGGAGGTACGAATGACCCCGCGTGAGAAAGTAGTGATTAATGCTGTCAAATCTGCCGGTTTCTATTAGGGTAAGAAACAGCCTCACAACCACATTGGTTTTGTTTTGTCCTGGTGCACCAACAGAAAATACATTAAGGTGCCTGACATCAGCATCAAGAACTTCATTGATATAATCAACTAAAATGTATAAATTTCATTGGGCCCTTTCTTGGCCAAACACTCATATAGACATCAAATTTGGCTTTATTGCTTTTAATATCATGAATGTTAAAAACATTCACCGTCAATAATTGTCACATATAGAATATTTCTTGGACTGGTATTTCTGGAAGCTGAAGGTTTTGCATGAAGTCAATGCAGATAGCGGCTATTTTGTTATCTTTTAAACAGTTGTCTCTGATATTTCTCACTGGAATTCGTTTTACTCAGAAACAAAGCATGACAACAACAAACAAAAAACTAAACACATTTACAGCTGTTTTAGGTTGGCACAGAATAAGGAGGAGCAGTGTTGTCACTAACTACAAATTTTAAGTCATTTGAGAAACAACCATTGTAACGATTCGATCCCCAAGCTTTTATATTTATAATAATTAATCTTTTTCGTTTTATTTATATATATATTAATTTTTTATTAAGTAGTATTCCATGCTACAAGATTTTATCTGTCTGTAAGCAGCTCAAATCATTCTGAACAGATTTTCATTTACGAATGGTTGTAAAGTTAGTTGTCAGAGAGACGTGGGAAGTGACAGGTTCGCTCGCATTTCTACAAAAGATGTTATTTCCTGAAGAAGGTCCTAGCGCGTGACAAAGGCGATGCGGTTTCCGGTCACTATTAGTGCCGGTAGTGGTAAATCTATTCTCAACCCCAAATGAATTTAAGAAACCCTGGCAGCTGTGTCGAAATAACTGAAGACATGGCATATTCTATAATGGAAATGTCAGTATTCCTGATGAGTATTGTTCGTGAAGGAGCAGTGACTTATAGACTGTGTCTAATTGAAAGGGTGGACTTTAAGAACCATATTATCGACAAAAACTTGAAGATGTTATAAATACGATAGCTCAAGTAAGAGGAAAAACACTTATTATTATTCATTCAGTCACTCCAGTAGTCCTACGTACTGGGAGTCAGTTTAACGTGAGTTGGGGGTCGCCATCAAGCCGTCGTTCCCTGAGCATCGACCATCCAACATTATACATTCAGAGGAAAATATTAGCGAGGCATCATGCAGGAAGTACTACAACATGTCAACTACGGGACGGATCAACGAGGACATCAGTCATATTATTTATATATATGACAATACTTCAAGAGGTGAGCGAAGATCATGATTTATCTCACGTCTCTCAGGCCATGTAAAATCAGGCTTGTGTTCATTTTTAGTTAAATCCATTCATTATCCTTTATCTGTTGAGCCGCAGTAAATTTTTTTAAATTCAAATTTGTAACTATTCTTATTGTGTTTTTCTTTTTATATTTGTTACCTAGATTCATTAAATTCATTTAAGTCAATGTCAGGACCCTCATTTATAGTAGTTAGTAATATTATATAAGGCTAACCCAACTATCCTTCATAATGCTGAATCAGTTTGAGTACTACGGTTTCACTTCGACCGGGGATAAGATATCTTGTTTTCTGCCAATGAGTAGCTGTGCAATCCCCTTCTTTTGACTATCTAAAGTCTGGCGCCCATATCATATCATATCATATCATTTTTAGTGTACTCCAAAGGTAAGTACAGAACAACAGTGCATATTTTAATTTTGTCTCATTTTCATTTCATTCATCATTTTATGTTAATGTATTCCCCATCTTGTTTACCGAACCGTTACATTATGACGACTCAACGTGTGGATTTGTTGTTGTTCTTTATAGAATACTAATATTTTCCCCCACATATCTCTCATTACGCCCCATTACATTATGGCACCTTAACGTGGCGCTCGAAAACTTGTTCAGTATTTATTAAGGGAAGGTATAAATGTCAGTGCAAGTGTGATTTTGAGGGAGTGAAGTGATTTTGGAAGGGCAATTTTTAAAACGGTGTACTTCGAGATGGCGAATGAGAAACAGAAATCTCCAGATATTCCGGAAGATAAATTCGAGGCAATCATGAGGGCGTTGCAGAATATAAAGAGTAATAATCAGGATCTGAGTAATAAGTTAGAAGCCACTAATGCTAAAATTGAACTTAATAATGAAGAATTAAATAGGAAATATTGTATATTGCAGAAGAGTATTGAGGGGATGAAACAGGAAATCAGAGGTGAAATTAATGAGATGATAGAAGTGAAGGCTAAATATATCATAGAGAAAATGGATAAACAATTAGAAGCAGTAGAAAGTAAGATTGAAAAGAAAATAGTTAAACAAATTGAGGAAAAAATAGCAACTCAAGGTGAGATTGTTAGCAAATTAGTAGAAGCAGAAACTAGGCAGGTGAGAATAGAGCTGGGGGACAAGATTGAGAGAGTCGAGTCTGAATTTCATAGGAAGGTAGAGGAAAATCACTTGAAAAATACCGAGAATTATCAAGAGATTCAAGAGAAACAGAAGGTATTGAGAAGGGAACTAATGAATAAAGAAAGTAATTTCCAAGAAAAGGTGGAAATGGTAGGAACGGTAGACGTAGATGAAAGTAGCTTAAAAGAGGAACGACAGTCAGCGGAGATAGTAGAAGAAATCATAGTAGAGTTGGTAGAAACGGTAGACGTAGATGAAGGTAGCTTAAAAGAGGAACGCCAGTTAGCAGAGATAGTAGAAGAAAGCATAGTAGAGTTGGTAGAAACGGTAGACTTAAATGAAAGTAGCGTAGGTGAGGAACAACAGTCAGCGGAGATAGCGGAGGTAATAGGTGAAAGCAGGATAGATGTAGAAGAGATTATAGAACGTAATGAGATAGGGGAGAAGTGTAAAGAAAATATAGCAAGGGAAGTAGGTAAAATAAAGAAAGTACTAAGCACTCAAGAAATAGAATTGCAGAAAAACATATATGAAGAGAAGAGGCAGACAAGGGAAGATTTCCAAATTGGTATAGAGGAAATTAATATAAAATTATTAGAGGCAGAGAGGCGTGCGTTAAGTAACAGTCATAAAGAAATGGTTATCGAACAAGGTCAGCAGGAGGCAGATTACAGTGAACGAGGAATGCAGATGATAGGAGTTAAAGTCTCTAGGAGTAGGTCAAAGCGGAAAATCCAGGTCACATTGTTAGATGAGATTAGAAAGATATTTAAAAATAAGAATGAAGATTACTATTTGGAATGGAGGCTAGAAGTAGAGATATTAGGCGAAAAGTTAGGAGGAGGGGTTAAGGGTAGCTTCACTGCAGCGATGTATTGTAATGAGGAGATAGAATCTATTGTGATAAAGAGAGAAGGATGTATAACTCCAACAAACCCAACATAAATGTAACGGAAAACACAGACCCACTCTTACCGCAGGATCGCCATCACCCAGCTCTGGATGTGGAAATATCTCTAACTATATGTCGAAACCAAGTAATTATCCAGCCTAATGATACCTATAACTTCCGGGAAGCCGATTTTGAGCAAATGTACACTCGGTTGAGGGATAGTGCCTGGGGTCAAATATACGAGTGCACTGATGTAAATACTGCAGTAGACCTGTTTTATCAGATTTTTAACACAGTACTTGGCGAAACCTTCCTATATGTAAACGACAAACGGGCAGAAAATATCCTGTCTGGTTCTCTAAGGAAATAAAGAGTAAATTGAAGGAGAAGGAACACCATAGGAAGAGAAAACATTACTCAGATCATCATAGACTACGTTTTGAAGAATTAAGGTCAGAAATTAAAAAGGACATTAAATTATCTTATAAGAAATATATCCATAATATTGAACAAAACATTAGCAGGGACTCAAAGAAATTTTGGACGTTTATTAAAAACAAGAAAAAAAATAGGAACTCATGCGACACTTTTAAATATAATAATGAAGAATTGGACAGGGGTGATTCCATTGTTGAAGGTTTCGCGTCATATTTCAAATCAGTGTATGACTCTCAGTCAGCCCAATACAAAGTCCCAGCCTGCAATTCGAATACTCCCAACACCCTTCACATAAAACTTGTCTCAAAGGAAGAGATAGAAATGGCATTTAAAAAATTAAAACCTAAGTCGTCGGCTGGTCCTGATAATATTCCACCGTATGTAGTTAAGGGATGTGCTGAAAGCCTCAGGGACCCGTTACACTTTATATTTAACTTAGCAATTCAAACTTGTACGTTCCCTGACGCCTGGAAAATCACTCGCGTCTGCCCTATACTAAAATCGGGAGACCCATCACTAATTAATAACTACCGTCCTATATCTATTTTATCCGCAGTAGCCAAGGTATTTGAATTCATATTGCACGGAAGAATATCAGTATTCCTCAGACCACTCGTAACAGATAACCAACATGGTTTCCTATCCAGGAAATCTACAGTGACGAATGCAATTAATTTTACTCAAATTATATCTAAAGAGTTAGATAAAGGAGGGCAGATGGATGTCATATTTACAGATTTCGAGAAAGCTTTCGACACTATAAATCACGATATCCTTCTTAAAAAATTATGTATTTTGGGATTTTCCCACCCATTACTAAAATTATTCATCTCCTATCTCAGAGACAGGAAACAATTTGTTTTGTTCCAGAAAATTGTCTCAAAGGAATACATAGTTCATTCCGGAATACCCCAAGGTTCGAACCTTGGACCTTTGATTTTTCTAGCAATGATAAATGATTTGCCACGATGTATACTGCACTCAAATAGTCTTTTATATGCAGATGACTTCAAAATTTTTAAATCAATTTCTTCCACTAATGACTGCACTCTACTACAAAATGACCTAAATAATATACACAAATGGAGTATAGAAAACAAATTATACTTAAACGTACCGAAGTGTGTTGTTATGACCTTTACACGTAAGAAGAACCCAATCACATTTGTTTATGGAATTGGACCTAAGTCATTGAAAACAGTAAGCGAGAAGAAAGATCTAGGGATTCTGTTTGACCGAGAGCTTGCTTTCACTTATCATGTGCAAAAGACGGTCGGGGATGCTTACCGCATGTTAGGGTTTATAATAAGAAACACTAAGCCATTCATTAGGACCAGTACCTGCATAAAACTTTATACTGCCATGGTGAGATCCAAGCTCGAGTACGCCAGCCAAGTATGGAGTCCCTGGCAGAAAACATGCATTAAGTACATTGAGCAAGTTCAAAAGAAATTCCTCAGATATTTACACCTCAAAATAACGGGCAATTACCCACACATGGTACCCTACGGTGAACTTTTGTTGAATTTCGGCATGACTAGTTTGGAGTCTCGAAGGCGAGTGAATGATATGAAATTCCTTTATAAAGTCATTAACGGTCAAATTGATAACTCATTTTTCCTATCACTCCTAAATTTCAACATCCCTCGCTTAACTACAAGATCAACCATAACATTCAAAACTGATATAACCAATACCACTTCACATAACAATTCACCTGTATGGAGGCTTTGCAGTATTTACAACGATGCGGTTCGTGTAAACTGGAAACTAGATTTCTGTCTCTCAATCAGACCGTTCTTGGAAATTATAACCCTGTCACTCTAATTCATACTTGAAATAAAATTATCACACATAACAGAATCAACAATGTATATATGTGGATAGGCCTGTTCCCTAGTTATTGATGTTACCCATTAGTTTATTATGTAATAATTCCAAAACCTGTTTTTATATTTGGCATTAGATCATATTTAGATTTAGTTTTTATATTATCTTTTTACTACTATGCATTTTGATCTGTGTGTACTTATTAGTTTTAAGAATTACATTAAGATATTAATACTTAATGCAGGAAATGTATCTTACTGTGTAGGTGCACTATTATTGGGGCGCACACTGAGCCCTGTTGTGTACCATCAACAAATAAATAAATAAATAAATAAAAGAAAGGTAGAATCGAAGAAGAAAGTGGTGAGAACGTTAAAATAACAGAGAGAGTAGTTATCTAAGTGTGTAGTACCATGTGTTAATTATCCGTAGGACCTTAATATTCGTGATGAATTACTATTTGATTTATGTGAAGTACCAGAGGAACCAATTAGTAATAAATTCAACTCAGCCGTAGAATTTAGAGTGCGAGGGGCGCACATACTTGTGCTTCTTGATAGTGGGATAGGTAAACATGGTGAACTGCTTAACGATAGGTAGCTTCTATTAAGATGTGCGTAATTGGAAGAAGTACTTAAGTGTATTAAAACAGAAATGAAAAGAATATCTTGAAAGCAATAACTATTATGCCAACCATAATAATAATAATAATAATAATAATAATAATAATAATAATAATAATAATAATAATAATAATAATAATAAAGTAGAGATGGTTAATTGATTTACGTTGAGGTGGTACAGTGAGAATAAAATTAATAAGTTGATTAAGTAAATATTGATATACAGTAATTAAGTTTCAGTTGAGGACATCGAGGTCATCAGGTACTATTGTAACGTGTTTTTCGAGGGGTTTTATGCAACTGGCATAAGTCAGTAGGAAGCCATTCTATATTTAATTACGCGGCAAATTGTTCAGCCAAGATAATTTTTCATGTTAATTTATTATTATTATTAATTTATTATAATTATTATTAAGATATTTTCGGAGCATTTTATAAAAATTATAAGCATACAGATAGGTTTTCTATGTCTTAGAAAACGCTAACAAGCAAATTATTACGAACGACGATATCATGGAAAGTTATCTGATTACGGAATTTTACGGAGTTTTGTCAGTTAGGGTATTTGAGAGACATGACTCACTGGGAATTCTAATACAAGCTGATTCCTGTCGAGAAGCATGACGCAATCCTGGGTCGCAGGGTCTAGAAGAGGCGAATTGTTGAAACGGAAAACGACTTCTCCCTCTCGCCCGCGGAGTGTAATGAACCGGAGGAGGGGAAGATGGCGGCGTGCTCAGCCAATCAGCGGAGACAGCGTAAGCTGGGAGACTGCTCCGGAGTGGGGGAGCCGACAGGTGAATATATCGTTCGACGCGCCGTGAGACGAGGACTATCTGTGAAATACTTGACGAGTATGGATGCGCGTGCGAGTGGCTCCGATGTTCGGTGGAGTTAAGGACAATCTGTGTAGAACTTGCAGTGTACGGTCGCAAGTGCGTGACGCTCCGATGTTCAGTGGAGTTAGCGACGAACTTTTGTAAAACGTAACCAGTGCGGTTTTACGAGAGTTTGGGTCCGATGTACGGACCATAGAATTATCTAATCTACCAGAATATCATCAAATTTCGACGGAGATGACGACGTCCAGGAGACTGTGGGAAGCACACAGCATCATCAAGAACGAGGGAAATGCTTTGGCAATTTCCAGGGGTAAGCGCTAATGACGCAGAAATACGCAATCTCTCATTTTTCTTTGTTTTATATTTCATAATTCAGTAACTTCATAGCTTGGAAATAAGAGTAAAATCAATTTATCAGACTCCGTTTTCACGTAATTTTCTGTCGGTAATATTCAAATCACAACGCTCCAATTTAAATTTTAAACTTATTATTATTATGAATTTTGCTATACTTGTTTTATATAATAAATTCATTTCTTTTACAATGCAATCTTTGCTTTCAGTAGGTAGCATTAGATATAGACCAATTCCTTCTCCTGATACAATTGTTTGTTGGGTTAATGATCAAATCATACCACGATCTGAGTGAATAGAGTCTTGAATGTGTTCTGCCAGAGCTAGACGTTGTTAAATACAAATTTAGATTTCAACATTGCATTGAGGTCTTGGCGCCCATTAAAACAACATAGCTTAGGCAAAGGTAAACAGTTACATTTCTCTCCCAACAGTGTGGGCTAGCGAAACCATTACATTTGTCGCTACCAACATGGGGCACTAACTAATAACCATTACATTTGTACGCTCAACGTGGAGCAAAGTAAATACCGTTTCACTTGTCATCCCAGCCTAAGCGAGACCGTTACATTTGTCGCCGACAACTTGGGGCTGAAAACCTAATAACATTTGTGGAAGGAGAAGGGTATATATTTCTGTGCCTGTATTTTGGGGGTTATTTGTCTTTATCAGTGTATATCATTATGGGGGATGAGAAAGAAAGACAGATGAGGTTACGTAGTGGTCATCAACTGGAGAATGATGATACGAGCAGTATGTCGAGTGATGGTAGTACCGGGGTAGCGGAGGTAAATCCCGATACTGAAACAGGGAGTGTAGGCGGCCAACCAGAATTAAAAACTTTACTTCTCGAGTTCATGTATCAGAACAAAGTTAGTAGTGATGCTTTAAATGCAAAATTAGAACAGAATAATGCAAAATTAGAACAGAATAATGCAAAATTAGAACAAAACAGTAAGGAAAATAGAGAGAGTACTGAAACTTTAAATGCTAAATTAGAACAAAACAGTAGGGAAATGAGTGACAAATTCGAACTGATTAGAGGTGAGATCAGGGGGGTGATGGAAGAAAAGGCTAAAGAGATTATTGCAGATGTAGACAGAAAATTAGGAAAAGTACAGGAGGAGTTGGAAATTAGAATCAGTACACAGGCTGAAAATTTAAAAGAACTAGTGCAACTGGAAACACAGCAGGTCAAAAAGCAATTGGGGGGAGAAATTGACAAAATTCAGGTAGCTACTAAAGAGGTTAAGGAACAGCTGGGGGGTAGAATGGAGAAAGTCCACTCACAAATAGTTGCAGAAGTAAATGATTTAAGAGAGAGTAATAGGGAAAGCATTAGCAAGATTGAGGAGAAACAAGCAAAGCTATATGATAAAGTAGAAGAATCAGAAGGAAACATTAAATTAACAGTAAACAGTATTGAGAGGAAGGCCGAGGAGAAAATCGCAGAATTAGAATTAAAATTAAAAGCTAGGATCAGGCAAGAAAATAGTCAGAATAGGCCAGTTTTTGTGAATAGCACACACAGGGAGGTAGAACTGGGTAAGTTCAGCAATCGACAGGGGTGCCCAATGGAGTTCATGAACACTATAGAAAATAAATTCGGGGAGAGGTTGGAAAATGGTAGTATTGAGTGGTGCCAGGTAGTTGAAATTTTAGAACAAGTGTTTGTGGGGGAAACGAGGAATTGGTTTGCTGTCTACAGAGACAAGTTTACTGATATTAATGATTTTAAAATGAAATTCTGTGAAAAGTTCTGGAATGAGGTTATTCAGTCGCAGCATCGTGAGGGAGTAGTGTGTGGTAAATATAACCCTAAAGGAAGCTCCACCATGACCGAATACTTTTTAGGGCAGGTATTAGTGTGTAAATATCTGGATGGCTTGAAGGAGGAAAGTGATGTGGTAAGGTTGCTACTTAGGCACTTTCCCTATAGGATCAAGGAGGCTGCTTGTATCCAGAATGTAAAGACTATATCACAAGTAGAAAATTTGTTAAGCACATTTGATGCACTAGGGAGAGGGGGTTATGATGACAATTTCAATCGGAACCAGGGTAATAATAATAATAGACCTAATGAAGCCAGGCATCAAGAAGTTCAAGGGAACGGTGGCGAAGGGGCCAACGCTCAAAATAGAAATAATAATAATCAGCTAAATCAGAACAGAGGAAATGGCTATGGTAATCAGTATCAAGGGAGGAACAATGATTTCAGGGGAAATCAAGGGAGAAACAATGATTTCAGGGGAAATCAAGGGAGAAATTATAATGACAATAATTACAACCAGAATAGGGGTCAAGGAAGAGGACAGCCTAGTGGTAGTAATATACAGCCAAACAATGACAACACAGCCCAGAACAACCAGACTAGTTCAGTAGTTAGTAGTACTACGGCCAGCTGTAGCGGTTCTTTAAACGCGAACCAGGCTGCGAAGTAAGGTCAGAATCTCAGTCTGTAGCATGCCCTGTCCATACAATTATACAGGAACCCTATGACCTAAATGTAAGAAATGAATTATTACATGAACTAAATGATGAAGGTATTATTCAGGAAGTGGTTAGTAAGAGCCCCATAGTTAAATTTAACGTGTCCGAGGCGTACACAGATGTTTTAATTGATAGTGGTTGTATGAAGAGTTGCATAAGTAGTGCATTTTATGATAAAATGAAAGGAACTGGAGTAAATTTTGAGGAGATGCCAATTAAAAGCACTTTTGTTATCACAGCTGTTGGGAAGAGGTCTAAAGTAATTTCTAAGCAAGTTTTAGTAGACATTAAAATTAATAATCATGTAGAGAAGCAGATTTGCCTTGTAATTCCAAATTTAGTATTCAGTGTTATCTTGGGTTCAGAGTGGCTAAGTAGAGTGTCTGGTAACTTATGTTATGATGTAGGGAGTTTGAAATTTAAATGGGGAGATTCTGAAGTAGAAGTAGCGTTCAATGACCATATTCAGAGAAGTAGTATTGTAGGTGTGATGTGTACTTTAAATGAGATATCGCCAGCCGTAGAGCGGGGTTCTCCATGTTTTGTGGGCAGTGTGATTACGAACGGAAGTCTAGAGGACTCGTTACGTGATGCTGCATTTCAGGGAGATATAGAGGTGGAACAATGTGTTCGGCTCTATGATGTGTTATGGTGTAATAGGAGAGTGTTTGAGGATCGCATTGGTATGGCCAATTGCTATACACATTCATTGAACGTTATTGATAGGTCAGTATTCACAGGACATAGATATCCTGTACCTTTCGCTTATCAGAGTGCAGTTGAGGCACAAATTAATCAGATGCTTGAAGATGGGATTATTGAGCACTCGAACAGTCCATATGTTAATTCTTTGATCACGGTACCCAAGACCGACGGCACTGTTCGTATTTGTTTAGACGCTCGTTTGGTTAACAGTAGAATTAGTTCAGATCAGCTGAAATCTATGTCAATAGAGGAATTAATGCAAACATTTGAGGGGAAGAAGTATTTCACTTGTGTAGATTTGAGTTCCAGTTTTTGGCAAGTGCCACTTATGTACGAAGATAGACCATTTACAGCTTTTAGTCATAAATATAACCTTTATCAATTTTGTAGAACACCTTATGGGTTAAAGAGTAGTTCAGCAGCTTTAATTAGGGCTTTAAACATCGCATTAGGGAATGACACAGGAGAGTTTGTAACCATTTACATTGATGATATGGTAATTAGTTCACGCAGTTTTGAGGAGCATCTACATCATTTAAATATAGTTTTTCAGAAGTTAGATCAGGCAGGGTTCACTTTGAAGCTGTCTAAGTCGTCATTCTGTCAGTCAGAAGTGACATTTTTAGGTCATAGAGTGTCGAGTAGAGGTGTAACACCAGAAGAAAGTAGGGTTAATAAGATACTTAACGCAGAGGTGCCACAGAATGTTAAACAGTTAAAAACTTACCTGGGAATTTGCAACTTTTTCAGGAGGTTCGTTCTTAAATACTCAGGGTTGGTAGAACCATTCAGGGAATTGCTTAAAAGTGGGACTCGGTGGAGATGGGAGTCCAAGCATGATCAGGCTTTTAGAGCGCTGAAGGAAGGTTTTGAGAAAGCTGTAGTGCTGAAATATCCGTTAAAAGATAAGGAATATGTGGTTATGACAGATGCTTCACATATAGGCATTGCTGGAGTATTATGTCAGAAGGATGATGAGGGTAATCTGTGCATTGTATCTTTAGCCTCGCGAGGACTGACTGCAGCAGAGAAAAGATACACGATTACTGAGTTAGAGCTTTTAGGTATTGTTTTCAGTTTAGGGAAATTTAGAATGTATTTAGTAGGGGGGAAATTTGAGATCCACACAGATCACCATGCATTACTGTATATGAGGACTTGTAAACTCAGTTCTAACAGAGTTAGTAGGTGGATTCTTGCTCTGCAGGAATACGAATTCACAGTAAAATATATTAAAGGTAAAGATAACATTCTTGCAGACATGCTATCGAGGGACACTAATTTATGTAGGGATTATCCTGTGGTTAAAGCAGAGGACGGTATTTTAATATGTGCATGTGTGGACAGTAGCAACAGGGCATCGTTACAGACACTGAGAAATAGGTAGGTAGAGCAACGTGATGACGTTCATTTAAAGGGAGCCACTTGCAAGGTTGGAAGCAGGTGACGCAGAAACTTTTATAGTTTCCAATCTTATTGGCAAAACAGCATATGTGCTGGAGAATAGTGAGGGAAACAGATTATACGGGACGTATAATATACATAGTCTCCGAAAGTATGTGTCATAAAGTGAGGATGTTTAGCTGGCGAGCCAGCCTATCAAATGAGTAAGTGTGGTATTTGGTGCGTGGGAGGAGATGGTCTTCCAGGCAGGCGTATCAGAAGTCACACAGGGGGGTAGTATGTAAGTAAATGAGAGTTTTTAAGGTACAGGGAAATATGACGGGATTGTCGGATGCTGTTGAGCACTAAATTGTCTCGATGCACCAAGGCCATTTTGGCAGCGCTGATGGGTTCCCATTTATCTCCAAGAGATGGGGGAGCGCTTGTATAGGGCTTGTTAGCTTAAGGCGTCCACGAGATAAAAGATGGGCCATCAGAATGCGAGACAGTCCTTCATGAAACTCATACATATCAGCACACGTGATTTCTGTTTACGGCCTCGCCATGTAAGATTTGTAAGTGTGTAATTTAAGATAATTTGTACAATGGTATTATTTGTGTGAGGAGAAATGGTCTGTGTTGAGAACTAGTATTAAGTAGAATATGGTTAACGGGAACTTAACAAGACAGGGCGATTACGGCACAGAAATATTTGGTGTTATATGTAATGCGCATTTACTGTTTTTTTTTCAGAAGTCAATATTAATTTAATCTACTTCAAAGAGAGATTAAGTATTATGGTCACGAGGCGCTGCCACAATAGTGTGATCGTGTGTCCAGTGATAAGTGGAATTAAATGTCACCATAAGGAGGGGACCTCCAGTGAAATTAGGAAGTTCTATGGTGATATAAATATATCAGAACACCTTCAATGCGTGTGATATGACATCATAAATACATAGTGCTCACACATTAATTATGTCTATTTCTCCAACATAGAGCAATTTGAGAGGCGGAAATATCCATGGAACACTATTCTATATGTAAAACATTGGACTGGTTGCAAAGTGCAATCCATAGTGACAACAAACTTTGACGCAAAGTGCGTGAAGAAAAATTATGAGTGTACATATCTGTAATTTAGGGTGATTTCATTTATGTAATATGTATTTTGGATGGGGTTTATTAACGTGTCTGGGATAATCGGATAATGGACCGTCGTCACGGTAAATCATCCGATGATCCGAGGCGAATATGTAACGTGTTTTTCGAGGGGTTTTATGCAACTGGCATAAGTCAGTAGGAAGCCATTCTATATTTATTTACGCGGCAAATTGTTCAGCCAAGATAATTTTTCATGTTAATTTATTATTATTATTATTAATTTATTATAATTATTATTAAGATATTTTCGGAGCATTTTATAAAAATTATAAGCATACAGATAGGTTTTCTATGTCTTAGAAAACGCTAACAAGCAAATTATTACGAACGACGATATCATGGAAAGTTATCTGATTACGGAATTTTACGGAGTTTTGTCAGTTAGGGTATTTGAGAGACATGACTCACTGGGAATTCTAATACAAGCTGATTCCTGTCGAGAAGCATGACGCAATCCTGGGTCGCAGGGTCTAGAAGAGGCGAATTGTTGAAACGGAAAACGACTTCTCCCTCTCGCCCGCGGAGTGTAATGAACCGGAGGAGGGGAAGATAGCGGCGTGCTCAGCCAATCAGCGGAGACAGCGTAAGCCTGGAGACTGCTCCGGAGTGGGGGAGCCGACAGGTGAATATATCGTTCGACGCGCCGTGAGACGAGGACTATCTGTGAAATACTTGACGAGTATGGATGCGCGTGCGAGTGGCTCCGATGTTCGGTGGAGTTAAGGACAATCTGTGTAGAACTTGCAGTGTACGGTCGCAAGTGCGTGACGCTCCGATGTTCAGTGGAGTTAGCGACGAACTTTTGTAAAACGTAACCAGTGCGGTTTTACGAGAGTTTGGGTCCGATGTACGGACCATAGAATTATCTAATCTACCAGAATATCATCAAGTTTCGACGGAGATGACGACGTCCAGGAGACTGTGGGAAGCACACAGCATCATCAAGAACGAGGGAAATGCTTTGGCAATTTCCAGGGGTAAGCGCTAATGACGCAGAAATACGCAATCTCTCATTTTTCTTTGTTTTATATTTCATAATTCAGTAACTTCATAGCTTGGAAATAAGAGTAAAATCAATTTATCAGACTCCGTTTTCACATAATTTTCTGTCGGTAATATTCAAATCACAACGCTCCAATTTAAATTTTAAACTTATTATTATTATTAATTTTGCTATACTTGTTTTATATAATAAATTCATTTCTTTTACAATGCAATCTTTGCTTTCAGTAGGTAGCATTAGATATAGACCAATTCCTTCTCCTGATACAATTGTTTGTTGGGTTAATGATCAAATCATACCACGATCTGAGTGAATAGAGTCTTGAATGTGTTCTGCCAGAGCTAGACGTTGTTAAATACAAATTTAGATTTCAACATTGCATTGAGGTCTTGGCGCCCATTAAAACAACATAGCTTAGGCAAAGGTAAACAGTTACATTTCTCTCCCAACAGTGTGGGCTAGCGAAACCATTACATTTGTCGCTACCAACATGGGGCACTAACTAATAACCATTACACTATAAGTGGAGAAATGTACAAGTGGTTTAAAGTTAACGAAGGTAACGCATAGTGAATTAACCAACATCTGGTGGAGAAAAGAGAGTATTGGACTAATAGGACGTCGGATACGTGGAGAAGAATATATGTGGATGTGTAATGTCACATAAATGGTGTAAGGAGGAAGTAGGCTAGCGATGTTTAGTGCCATTGAGCATTTGGGGTTTAAGATTTGGTAGTTGGCCAAATGAGTTTATTGAAGTGAGAGTTGAAGAAATAAGTGTGCCAGAGTAGATTGGTATCTCTGAGCAAGAGTTTTTTATGGTGTCTAAGGACCACGTGGAGGTGATGCTGGGAGTTTTTGGAATAGGAAGAAGCGCTGTTGTATGCAAGGGAATACAGATGAGAGTTGGTCCAAGTTTTTGATATAGATCGTTATACTGTACTTAATTTATGAACACATCCAAATAGATTACAAAGCTTAATACCTAGTTGAACCACTTCTAACATAAATTGCTGATGATGAGCGAGAAGGAATTAATGGTATATTGTGTTATTGTTCGACGCAAGTTTAAAAGTAAAAATAATAATAATAATAATTATTATAATTTGGTTGACATAATATTCAGAAGTTATTGAAAGGAATTTGTTATAATTCAAAGATAATTGCTTGAATGGTTGAAGTATTCGGAGAAGAAGTTAATGTATGCAAAGTGGGACTAATTCATCTGAAATTTAAAATGAAGTGGCGGTTTACCGGTAGTTTATTGGGTGAGAAAGCATTGAGACTTATTGTCAGAAGAGATTTCGGAGGAATCATTTATTAATAATTTTAAATCAGTTAAAGGGATAAGGGGTGCGCGGTGCTACATTTATTGATAGTGAGGTAATCACGGTACTCTGGATTTAAAGGTAAGTCATTTCTTTAGAGGAGAAATTAAAATCTCATGTTATCAGGCGGATTTCGCGGAAGGATAATAATTAAAGAGTATAAAGGCAGGTAACTACGGATAAAACAGGTAAAGGTAAGTGAGGGTTCTATGTATAATTGTACGAGAGAAAGAGTTATTAATAACCTGTGTTATTGTGGGTCCGGATAAGAGCAAGTAGAATACTTGGGTAAATATAATATCAATTGACGGAAATTACATGTGTATGTGGGGTAATTTCATGAGCAATACATGTGTACTGACATTTGGGTTGTTTTATGAGTATTGCTAATTGTTCCTTGTTTTTACATTTACATATTAAGCATCACCAGATTGATTCATTGCAACTTCGTAATTCTTATAAAGAGACGAAAGGTATATTATGTGATTCGTGTAAGCAATCGTGTGCAGTGATGTGTATCAAGTGATATTGTCAGTAGTACAACAACTATGTATTCCTACACTAGGCTGACAGAAAAATTCTACGCTCATTAGCTATAAAGCTAACACGTATGATATGCATACGATATCTCAGTTATTAAAGTGCAACGAAGACGAATTACGTCTAATGCGAAAGTGAAGGGTACATCAATGTCTCTTTCTTTCAGGAATTCCTTTAAATAAAACCAAAGACTATACGAACACTTGAGAAGTTGAGAAATGGGGAACGCAAATATAAAATGAAGGGTATATTTTGTCTATATGTATAATTTTGTGATAATGTAATTGTATATTGTCAGGGTGAAAATTTTTATGTTGTCATTCTGAAGTGTATTTGTGTATTTTCATTTTGAGTGTAACGTATTTAGATATTTTTTGGCAGAGTGCATTGAAAGAAATAATGTTGTCATTTCATGTAAAATCATTTGTTTCAAGGGGCGATTTGTAACGATTCGATCCCCAAGCTTTTATATTTATAATAATTAATCTTTTTCGTTTTATTTATATATATATATATATATATTAATTTTTTATTAAGTAGTATTCCATGCTACAAGATTTTATCTGTCTGTAAGCAGCTCAAATCATTCTGAACAGATTTTCATTTACGAATGTTTGTAAAGTTAGTTGTCAGAGAGACGTGGGAAGTGACAGGTTCGCTCGCATTTCTACAATAGATGTTATTTCCTGAAGAAGGTCCTAGCGCGTGACAAAGGCGATGCGGTTTCCGGTCACTATTAGTGCCGGTAGTGGTAAATCTATTCTCAACCCCAAATGAATTTAAGAAACCCTGGCAGCTGTGTCGAAATAACTGAAGACATGGCATATTCTATAATGGAAATGTCAGTATTCCTTATGAGTATTGTTCGTGAAGGAGCAGTGACTTATAGACTGTGTCTAATTGAAAGGGTGGACTTTAAGAACCATATTATCGACAAAAACTTGAAGATGTTATAAATACGATAGCCCAAGCAAGAGGAAAAACACTTATTATTATTCATTCAGTCGCTCCAGTAGTCCTACGTACTGGGAGTCAGTTTAACGTGAGTTGGGGGTCGCCATCAAGCCGTCGTTCCCTGAGCATCGACCATCCAACATTATACATTCAGAGGAAAATATTAGCGAGGCATCATGCAGGAAGTACTACAACATGTCAACTACGGGACGGATCAACGAGGACATCAGTCATATTATCTATATATATGACAATACTTCAAGAGGTGAGCGAAGATCATGATTTATCTCACGTCTCTCAGGCCATGTAAAATCAAGCTTGTGTTCATTTTTAGTTAAATCCATTCATTATCCTTTATCTGTTGAGCCGCAGTAATTTTTTTAAATTCAAATTTGTAACTATTCTTATTGTGTTTTTCTTTTTATATTTGTTACCTAGATTCATTAAATTCATTTAAGTCAATGTCAGGACCCTCATTTATAGTAGTTAGTAATATTATATAAGGCTAACCCAACTATCCTTCATAATGCTGAATCAGTTTGAGTACTACGGTTTCACTTCGACCGGGGATAAGATATCTTGTTTTCTGCCAATGAGTAGCTGTACAATCCCCTTCTTTTGACTATCTAAAGTCTGGCGCCCATATCATATCATATCATATCATTTTTAGTGTACTCCAAAGGTAAGTACAGAACAACAGTGCATATTTTAATTTTGTCTCATTTTCATTTCTTTCATCATTTTATGTTAATGTATTCCCCATCTTGTTTACCGAACCGTTACATTATGACGACTCAACGTGTGGATTTGTTGTTGTTCTTTATAGAATACTAATATTTTTCCCACATATCTCTCATTACGCCCCATTACACCATTTCCAGAAGATGTGGTGTTTCTCAAATGAACGAATATTAGAACGTTTCGTATCACTGTGCTTTCTTATCGGAGATGTGCTGTTTTATATGTATTGGGTGTGCCTTGCCTTCACCTACAATTTTGTATGTCTAACTCAATTTCGGTAAAAAAAAATGGAGATGAAGTGTTTCTCAAATGACTGATTCAGTTTAGGTTCAAAATACGTACAAAATGCAATGTAGATTCGAAATAATTACAAAATGCAAATGCGGTTGAAAATACGAACAAAATGCAATTGAGGTTCAAAATACTTACAAAATGCAATTGAAATTGAAAATACACAATGCAATTTAGATTGAAAACCGCCCATTTCAAATTCTAAATACTCACAAAGCGCAATTGAAAATCAAAATACTTACAAAATGCAATTGAAATTGAAAATGCTTACAGAATGTAAGGTAGATTCACACTACTCATTGGATTGACAATGCTTACAAAATGCATTTAGTTTGAAAATACTTACAAAATGTAATTTAGATTCAAAATATCCACAAAATGCAATTGAGAATCAAAATGCTTACAAAATGACCACCAGACAAAATGCAATTTAGATTGAAAATATGTGCAAAATGCGGTTTAGGTTGAACATACTTACAAAATGCAATTGAAATTCAAAATACTCACTAAAGTGCCCTGCTCCTACATTGAAAGACTTACTAAAAAGCTATCTAGATTGTCAATCCTACAAAATGCAATTGAGGTTGAAAATACTCGCAAAATACAATTTAGATCGAAAAGACTAACAAAATGCAACGCAGATTAAAAATACCTACACAATGGAGTGTAGATGCAAAAAATTCTCTAAAAAGAATTTAAAAAATGAAGGAAGATTGTAGTTTTACGTGACCGTGAATCTTGTGATTATGAGCCACGGGACCTCCTTTTTACGTGGAATCCGAACCACAGGACATGGCATTTCACTTCGAAAATTAAAAAGAATTTAGATACACGGGAAGCCAATTAACAAAATCAGTGCGGGAATCTTAAAGAGAAAAGGAAATATAATGAAAAGAAAAAGAAGGCTGATCCCTAGAAGAAGGAGGGATCAGGAAAGATGAGAGAAGGGCCAATTAAGGCGGGAAAGTGAAAGACTCCCTAGGCCTCGGATACCCTAATATCGCCGGGGTCGGAAGAGAACAAGAGTTGGCCAAGGGAGGCCGATAGAAAAGAAGACGGAGAGGAGCCCGACACAAGTAAGTGGAAGCAATGCCGGACTCAGCTGGAGTCCCGTGGTCGCCAACCCACGTCCCACTAGATGTGAGCCCCTGGGGGATTCATAGATTTACTACCGGGTTGTTGTTGTTGTTGTTGTTGTTGAATCGGTAAGAGGCTTGGCGACATAGTGGCCATGTAGCTCCGCGTGTGTCTGATAGCCTGTGTCACCGTGATGGTTATACCAACATGTGTTTTTGGAAATAGGGGTAGAGCATGGGTAGGGGTGGCCGTAGCCTGAATTAGGTACTTCGCCGGTAGAAGACGAATAAAAACCTCGGAAGACGGCTAAGGCACGTATCGAACCCACTTCTCTCACTTCTGCCCCAAAAGGCTGAGTGAACCCCGTTCCAGACTAGAATCCTACCAGGACCTCAGCGGTGACAGCCAAGATGGCTAGCCACTACGCCGCGGGGAGGACTGCCTTAAGGTATATATTGACGTCTGATATAATATTTCTTTGACCAAGAATTCCATTGCAGATTGAAGAATTATCTGTCTTTTCGTTTCCGTGTTGCTACAGCCCACGAAGGACCTAGGCATACAAAGCGACCGTTATTTAGCCATTTAGCCTGCAGATTATGGGGTGACACGTAGTTAGCGCGTAGGGTCCCCTCGGCCGTTAAACGTGATCTCGGTAACCGGGGCGCTGCCTCACTGTCAGACAGCTACTCAATTGTCCTCACGAGGCTTAGTGCACCCCGTTCCAGCCCTCACGCTAGTTTCTAAAAAGTGACAGTCAGTCTGAAAGACTAGACTTTGTATCATTTTAAATGCTGAAAAATGCTAGAAAGGCTGGAGGCTTCTCGCCTCGCTTCAAGCCAAAGGAAATTATCTGCATAATACTTATCTTGCTTATCTTGCTTCAAATTACTCGCGAACGGCAAGTGCAAACCAAGGGCAAAGCAAGGTCAAGCGCGCGGGATGCTGTCACGCTCACAAGAGCGCGCGGGGACGTGCCCCTTCCATCCAGTCTAAAAACACTTATAGTGGGCGATGTATTGAACACTTATAGTGGGCGATGTATTGAAGATAGAGATATGCTCTCCCTGACTTTTTTGTAGAACTTTTCATGCTGACCAATTCTTACGCTCATAGTATATTGATATTTTTAACGGTTTGCCCAGCGTAAGCTTAAGAAGCGCACGGGCACCAAGTTTGTTTTCGACTTTTTCACTGAAATCGTTACTGCTTGGCTTCCTTTGATCATACATAAATTATTTTCTACAGAATCTTTCCTCGAGATATCCTTTACAGAATGGTGAAAACCGCATCAAAATTCATCCAGTGGTTCTCGAGATTACCCGTGACATCCAAGAATCGGGGATATTTGTCTTATACTAACAAAGTAGAGATTGTCGGGGAACACATGCACCAAGCGGTACTATGACGTCACACACCTCAGTGCATCTGGATACATTTCGTCCCGTCACCGTAACGTAACGCCAGACCCCAGCGTAACGACAAAGTCGACAAGATAATTTAAAATGATAAAATCCCTGACGGAGCCGGGAATCGACACCTAGCTGTGAACATGGCTACTAGATGTCACCGCAACCGGCACTTGGTGGTGAACGTTGGAACTTAATACAGCGTTAATCAAATCAAACTACAAATTTAGCGTTTACACAATTGTAGTTAGTGGAAGGTTCTTTTACATGCCATAAATAAATAAATAAATAAATAAATAAATAAATAAATAAATAAATAAATAAATAAATAAATAAATATATATATAACATGGGCTCACCGGCATTACTTCCCCTCCGAAGGAAGGAATTAAGTAGAAGCAAGTGTTGTTATGAATCCCGAGTATTATTGCATATTGAGACATCCAAGTTGCGTCTCGTCCTTTGTACAGTAATAACATGTTTCCTTTTCCTATTTTGTCAGACTTATGGCTGACCACCAAGAACAGTAGGCGCACGATTAATTAGGTGTGGTTTAAAACGTGTAATTTATAGTTGATGTTGATTAATTTAAGGGCTTTGCGACATAGTGGTCATGTAGCCCCGTGTACTTGGGTGTGTGGAATTTGTCTTGTAACCTGTGTTACGGCAATGGCAGTATTAGTGCGTGTATTTGTAATTCAGATGAGGATAGGGAAGGAGGCGGCCGTGGCCTTAATTTTGAAATCAGCCTGGCAATCGTCTGGAGTAGAAGTGGTAAACCACTAAAAACCACTTCCAGGATGGCTGAGGTGAGTATCGAACCCGTCTCTTCTCAGATTTGAACTCACCAGGCCGAGTTGACCCCGTTCCAGCCCTCTAATCAGAACTAAATATCTTGGCAGGGCCGAGAATCGAACCCGGGCCTCCGCGGTGACAGCCAAGAGTGGTGTAATTTTTAAATTGACAATTCCAATAAAATGAAGGGCGGCTCTAGAAGAAAGCAGAAAATTAGCGCTACCCTTAAGAATTTTACGAGTAACGCGAGTAGCCTAATAGGCTATTCATTGAAGTAACACATAGAGACGAGAATTTGCCTATTTGCCTATTTTATTCCTGTGTTTAGAAACGTAGGCTTTCGAAATATAAATCCGTTTTAGGTTCTTTTGGGCTAGATTTCGTTGGTTTTATTGTGCCTATAAATGCCTATTTCAAGAGTTTGTGCCTATTTGGAGTATAATTGCCTATTTGATGCCTTTTGACTGTATTTTAAAGTGCATTATATTGCAGCTGGTATGCTCGACAGAATATTATTTTCTTATTTCTCAATATGTGTTTACCCCACGAACAAGAATGGGAATTCTCGGAAGTCACCAGAAATAGCACTTGGGAAATTTCCATCAGAAGAAACAAGGAACAATTTGACCTCGAAGCCTTCAACCCCTTCATCCTCGCAAGACACATGCGAGAACCAATCAACGTCGAATTATGTTGCACAACCCGTATCCCCTACCTCCCTCTCGATGCGAACTGTGTAAGCGTACGCTTTATCTTCACTTCAGATTCAGAACCTTGTGTGGTTTATTGCGAAGAAGAAGTGTGTCCGTGGCAATGAAAGAAAATCCACAGCCTGCTTCCAGTCTCCGACCGGGTCAGGAATGGAATGAATGAAGCCCCCATCTAGCGGCGAGGATATGAACTGTGCCGGCTGCCGAGGCATGACGCACTCCTCTGGGGAAATGATTAAATGAATGACAGATGAAATGAAATGATAGTGGAGAGAGTGTTGCTGGAATTAAATTTTGACAGGGAAAACCGGAGTACCCGGAGAAAAACCTGTCTGCCTCCCTTTTGTCCAGCACAGATCTCACATGGAGTGACCGGGATTTGAACCACGGACCCAGCGGTGAGAGGCCGGCGTGCTGCCGCCTAAGCCACGGAGGCTCTGTCCGTGGCAATGCCGAAAGATAAATTATCGAAGTCTTATTGGTTGAAGCAGTGGATCACAGGGGATACCAATCACTATCGATGGAAGAGTAGTCTTCTGCTAATTTCAACAAGCTGCCGGAAGCAATCACAGAGTTAGATAAGGATTGAATACCCCTGGTGGAGTCATGTAAGATTGTTGAAGTAGTCAGGAGATGTTTGGAAGGAACCTATGGGAAGATAGCCGCTGTCAGGGAAAAGTTTGATAGGGCCCTGCAGAGGAATCCAGGATTGGAAGCAGTGGTAAAGGTAGCCAGTGTGCTACGAGGTGAGGTAGATGAAGCAATTGACCTAAAACCAGATGCAGTGGCTTCGTTAAAGTTTTGCCCATCACTTCATGTGATGTTGAGAGATCTCTCTCAATATAAAACATTCTTCATGACAGGAGAACAAACTTATTACCAGAAAACATTGAAAAGTTGCTTGTTGTTAATTCTTTTTATAGTAAACAAGTATGTTATGAAATTATAAATTGCTTATTGTTAATTCTTTTTATAGTAATTAAATATGTTATTAAATTATAAGATTTTTTTCATGCCTATTTTGTTGCCTATTTTACACGTTAGTGCCTATTTACATGCCTATTTTCGCTATTTTAAGAGCTTATATGCCAGCCTATTTTAATTGTTTTTAGTGCCTATAATTCTCGTCTGTACACGATACTGCTAACTTAATCACTCTATTATCTGCTGAGGATGTGTGCGGCTATGTGTGCGAGCCATGCCATTGATGATACCGCATGATTCATACAGTAACTCATATTTTCTTCGCTCGTTAGCTATGGCAAGCAACTTCGCTACGGGACATTAGGTTGGTTTGTCGCAGATGAAGAGAGGGATTTTGCGTGGGAAGCTTTCCTAGCATCCAGCAGATTTGTTTGTAGACTATTTACACCACGCGTGAAGGTATTACTCCAAAAGGTTTTATTTTGAAACCACTGTTAGTTCTCGCCCTTAAATACAAGAGTCTGTTGCCATTCAGACCGTTTTTGAAAAGGGACCGCCAGTTTCAGAAATGCCTGACTTCGGGGCCTTATCCAGGGGGTCCCCTCCGAAATACTCGTGAAATTCCTATAACAACGAGACTTTGAATGTGTGGTAATGTTTGGCGAAAATTTGATAATAAATATTATTAGACTATGTTTATTAGTAAACCCACCAACATAGCTTCACGGCTGGGCTGGGTAGATGAGGGTACGGAGATACGAGGTTTGAATCCCAGTACTGATAGCACCGAGTTTTTCACATCCCAGGTAGGCCTACTGTATTTCAAGAAGTCTCCCTGCACCCAGACCAATCCTACACCCAAATGCATTTACACAAATACCTATCATAACACATGTTATCAGACAAATTCTTAAAATAATTTTTAATTTTATTCTCTGGCTTAATGTTCAGGTTAATGGAAATCCACGTTCAGCAAATTTTGCTCAGCATTAACTTTCCCCTTTAATTTTGATGCACTGAAACTTAGTTGATTTCATTAAAATATTACTTTTATTCACAATAACACAGGTTATCAGACAAATTCCACATACACACACACCCAAGTACATGGGGCTACATGACCAAGATGTCGCAAAGCCCCTAAATGAATCAACAGCATCGTTATGGCATAGTCTGGAGAAAGTTTAATCGCCTCTTCTACAACCTGGTTGCAGAAGAGCCGTTATTCGTTAAGACAGATGTTCTCAACCTGTGGTACGCGTACCCCTAAGGGGTACTTAAACATTTCAGGGGGTACACGGCAGGCCATCCTTCTACCCTAGGCTGTTCCAGCCGAGCAGCTCGCTCGTGAGCAGTGGAGTACTCACCGCCTTCCGTGAGTAAACCTGCAACATGCAATACAGCTCTGCTGTGGGGGGCTGCCGTCACTGCGCGGTGGATACATCAAGACTGGCTGGAAGCGCATTGACTTGTGTTATGACCTTCGCCCAGTGACGTATTGGCTATCACCCCCAGTCCCTCTCCAACCGTGCTCCGAGCATTACTGCTGAGTACTCGCGTGTACTCATACTCAAACTCATGGATTTGGAACAGCCTGTTCTACCCGATCCACATGCGCAGTGAGCTTCGTGCCGTGACTACTGTGTGAGTTATTTACGGCGCGTGTATTTGAACTCCACAAAGAATTGCATCTTTTTTACCGAGCACAATTCTAATTTATCATCAGTACTCAATGACCTTGGTTGGCTTTTAAAATTGGCCTATTTAAGTGATATTTTTTGAAAAACTGAACATTTGGAATAAGTGTATGCAAGGTAGTGTTTCTGATATGTTCTATGTTGAAATGAAAACTAACGCAATGATTGCAAAAATCACCCTTTGGGAAAAGGAACTGAAAAACCACAACTATATTTTGTTTTATTAAAATATATTTCCTAATAAAATTACAAAGATTAAACCATACTAACCTTTTACATTTTTAATAACCATTATTACTACCTAAGAAAGGTTAGTAGGGGGTACGCAGGATGTTTAATTTTTTAAAGGGGTACGATGGTTGAAAAAGGTTGAGAACCCCTGCGTTAAGATAATGCCATCACAATAGTATTAGCCGTTCAAGAGTTGATTGCCGGTGGTCGAGATGGGAACTATTCATTGTTTGCTTGTGTCACACTGTCAGCTTGCTTGGTTGACAAGTACAGCTGCGCGAGTAGGATATGCCTCAGCTCGAATAGACTCAGTCATCGCTGTCCATGGTGACATGAGCTCCTGTGACGCGCAATCCTGCCATCACCTTGTTATTGTCGGGGTTCTGAAGCCCTTTCGACTTTATTGGAACATATAATGACGTCGTTCGTTCAAATGCCGTTTGCATGATCGGTCATCCAACGTTATGAGACAGCGTAGAAGAATCTCCCTTTTCCGCTTATGCAATAGCGTTCCAAGTGGGTTTGCACAGCTTCGTATTGTTGTAATTTCTGTAATTCCGTCAATTTGTGCGGAATCCATCACGGTGCCTTTTTTTTTTCTCATGCTGAGGTGGTTTTTCAGGATATGACACGCAGTCTAAGGCCGGTATCACACGACACTCGTTAACATGGATCTTCTACCATTACGGGTAGACACGCCGGTATACACGCGTCTATTACCGTGTGATTTGTTCCTTTTATGCTAGGTTCTGCCTTCCATAATAGCTTCCATACAACTCACGAAATTGAACAGGTGCTATTTTTCCTGGCAGTTTGCATGGAAGTTTGAGTACAACAAACAAGCGGATTGCTTTTCACGTTCTGGTTGAGATCCTAGCGGCAACATAAACAAATAGATTTGTTATGTGGGTAGGTTCACAAATAAATACTTCAGAACGAAACTATATTTTCTTTAAACGGTGTCTGTGCGAAAAGCGCTTGCTATATACAGTAAATACAGAAGATCTTCAAAACAGCAAGCGAGCACTATAACACTCGCACACTTTTCCAACAGACTCCGGAACTTTTGGTTGCGCTTCTTATTAACGCATATGGTTAAATATCCAATTATTACAGTTTGATCTTAAATACTGATTGGAATGCACTCATTCAGTATCTGGCATGTTTTCGAATTTATTAAACGCCAAGTTTCACGACCGCTTTGCATTATAATGCGAATCAACTACAAATAATTCCCTCAAACGACAACCCATCGCCATGTTTTATTTCTTACAACTTGGCTCACGAAATGCTAGCGTGTCATACAAGCAGGTGTACTGACGAGGATGAACGTAATCATACAGGATACTGTACCAGCGATCACAACAGCTTCATTGCCAGCGAGTGTAGTGTGATACGGGTCATAAGCGCGATTCACAAACAATCTGAGTTGTGCCCATTCCCAAGAACACTCCTACAATTTGCCTGTCCTCATTACTAACAACAGATTGACGGTCACGCACACACTGTCATCCGTCATTGGAAGTTTTGATCTACTGTGCCACATTTCTGTAAGGCAACGCCGATTTTCTACATGCCTCACGAAGATCTTCATTGCACTGTCGTTTTTTTTTACGTACATGGTACATTCAGTTTTTATTCAGCTGCGTTGTTCCTGTTTCGTGAACATCATGGATACTAACCGTTCGACCCAACTTTCTTCTTCGCACAGCGCATGCGTGAAATTTAACTCTGTTTCCTGATGAACTTACAACAGTTTTGCCACTGAGAAAGAAACAGTCCTTTTATCGAAGAACTCAGTATACAATTGTGCTCTTACAGCGAAATTTTATGAAAGAACTGTATAATATAACAAACCTCATCAATTCAAGTTACAAGACTATCATGCTGATTATTACGCACAATCACCATCTTGAAAATATAAATGTTGAAATTCATTCGAGCTACAATAACGAAGTTTACCAAATATTATAATTGGTTTTCTCTGCACGGCGTACAAGGTCAATGACTTCATACATTTAAGTAGGTAGATGGGGGGGACGTTTACAACTCTAAAACCAATAATAGGATGTAATTGTCCATTACTAGATCCTATAAGCCTTATTATTCCGGTTCCTACAGCGTCGGGGGTGAGGTGTGGTTATTTTATATTTGACAAAGGTTTCAATGGCTGGATGCCCTTCCTGATGTCAACCTCGTGAGAGGAGTAATTAAAAATGAAAATGAATGAAAGAGAGCGAGGAGCTGGAATAAGTTGGCCGTGGTCTATTAGAAGGTACCGTTTGGGTATAAGTCTGGAGTAGAAAATGGGAGAACTATTTCAAGGATGGTCGACGGTGGTATTTGAACGCTGGCTCATGACTTCAACGTACGTAACTACCCCGGTCGGCTGTAATAATAATAATAATAATGAAAACAATAATAATAATAATAATAATAATAATAATTATCAGAAAAATATTTGGAGCAATACACAGAGATGGCATATGGATGAAAAGCCCTACGAAAGAGCTATACGAGTACACAGACTCACCGCAGACTAACTTTTTACGGGCATATACAGAAAATGAACAACAACAGAATTGCAAAGAAGATCTTTGATGTAGTAAACAGCTCAAGCAGGAAAACTAATTGGTATCATGAAATACAGGAAGACTTAAGGCAGGTGGGGATTGACAGGTAAATGATTGGAGACAGAGGAGAATTCAGAAATAAACTTAAGAATACAAAAATTTAAAGCAAACGAAAAGATGAAGACAATAACATTGTGGACAGAACAACGGAAACAGGAGCACAGTCAAAGGATGAAGAGACTTTGGGAAGTGAAGAGGAAGAAGGGAGAGGAGTGAAAATTGTGTCATCATGACATATTTAAGTTCAAACACTGTCCATAAGGGAAAAAATTATATAATAACAATTATAATAGTAATAATATGCAAAGTACGGCTGACAGTGCTTTTTGAACACTGGTTCATGACTTCAACGTACGACCCTACCCCGGTCAGCTGTAATAATAATAATAATAATAATAATAATAATAATAATAATAATCATAATAATAATAGTAGACTAGCAATAACAATACATAAAGGCTGGGCTTTCAATTTCCCCGACTCCACTATGAGGCAAATTTGAGAGCTAATGCCAAAGGAACACTAATAACTGCTTCAATAAAGCCTTGTGTTCACATGGGTTCCTATAGAGAGGCACTAATCACGAATTACAATTCAAAGATTCTATAGTTGCTGCTTGAAACAGTGAAGAGACGTGTGTGAATGTTAACAGCCGCCCCCTTCCCCACCCCACCTCATTTTCCATTCACGCAGTCTCGCTCTATTGGGAGAGAGGGGACTGAAAGCCTGACCTCATTCCACAGGCCGTAAACTCCAACCAATTCATTTACTTGGGGTTCATCATTATAATAGCGAAGCAAGCGGGATTTCAATTGGCAGATCATTTGCATTCAATGTATCATATCGCTGCCGGCTTCAATTTAACCCACCAAAGATTCAAGCGCATCTATCTCTATCTATGGTTCATCACCAGAGCCCATGCCTCTCCTCCTTCCTAGCCTATTTTCATCATTTCTATAATTATTGCCCTGAGCGAATGTGGATATCCGCCATGCGGATATACTTTGCATGGCTGTGCGGATAGCGGATAAGTTGCGGATAATGTTTGGAGTAAATTTGCGGATAGTTTTTGGAATACAATCCGAAGTTGTTGAATATCATTACTAAGGCCTGGATATTTATGACATATCATATTTTTCCGTTATGTTCGTTTCATGACAAATGTAAGATGATGATTTAGGCTAGTCTCGTTCAAATTATATCATTAAGCTTAATTAACACTCCGAACTGAAAAGGGTTGCAATTCTGGCTGTATAACATGCTGTTACGTGCCAGCCCCTAGCGGCACTTCCGTTAATTGGATTACGGTGGGTAGAAAACACAACACAAATTGTTCATTTAAAGAAACGTATTAGCTTTATTGCGGCCCAGAAAGATACACCACACAAATAGCAAATACAAGCAATTAGTATCTCACTCTAGTTTCCTCTTGTAGGGAACACTTACCTTTCACTTGTCAATAAGCCACAGAAGTTAATCCTTCCTAATGAGTCCGGTGACCTCGACAGAACTACCTGCAACACTTCCTTGAATACGCACGCTACAGTTATTTACGATAACCAGTCACTCACCACTACACTCTGCTTCGCTGTCCGCTGGCTAGGGAAACAGCCTCCGGTGCTTTTGCAATTCACCACACTAACCTCTGCTGCACTGGAAAACACACTCGCTCAGGACACAGTTTCTCCGCAGGTTTCACACTCCTTCACCCACAACTGTCGCTCAAGGTAAAAGCTCGCACTAGCTCGAAAAACACTGTCCACCCCGCTTGCCAGGTCGCTCTTATATAGCAGGCTGGTGACTCAATAAATGCTTCTAGACCCGTCCAGGTTTCACAGCTTCTCGAGATTTCCATCACTAGCTGGGTCACGAATATTCTGGACCATCCCTTTTGTCCTAGTAGCCCTGTTGCGTAAGGCGCACGTAATACACTGAGGCAGAGCGCAGCACAGGGGCAGCTGTGACTCATGCGGCGAGGCGACGAAACAAACTCACAGCCGTAACAATACAGTTTAAACATAGCACATGAAATACTGTGCCCAATCAGTCACGGCAGTCTGGCATCGAACTCAGGTCTCATCAGAGAAGACCAGGCACATGGTTATGCCTAGAGTCGAACCATTGATCTCTGCGGGGAAGCAATTACAGGGAACCCAAAGAGCAATGAGAGGTATACTGACATATAATAATGTAGCGTGATTTCACGATCTATAGGTGAATATCATAGCAATTTAAGATGAAGAACTGTAGCCAAATGCAAGGAAATATACATTTTCAGAGCATACGAGAATGAGAGGAGGCCAGTTTGAAGTTTTACAAATTACCCTTAGCAAGTGGGCGGAGAACTTAGGCGCCGACCGTACTATTTACGTCTGGAGCAGGAAGACAGCTCAAAATTAATGACCCGGGTATCCACCGCTTGACAACGGGGAAACTTAGAGTAGGGATGATGGCTCACGGAAATTAATTAATTACAGACAAGTGGAGCATTGAAATGCATTGAAATATACACCCAGGTGAATATATTCACGGAGAGGTAATTTAGGAGTGGTTTTTCACCTAAATTAAGGCCTATATCTCCAAATGAACGAATTACAACCTAGCCTACGCTCGAGAGCAGTGACTTTGTGACCAGTCAACGGGGAATTACCACGATGGCGTCCCCACGCGCTGAACTAAGGAAATTAATTGTAATTAATTGGCCGAAGCGATCGCCGGCACGCGAATGTTTTTGAAACCTCCACACCTAAATAAACAAGATGTAGATGTCATTTCGGCTGAAGAGGTATTATTTCAAGAAAGGAGTCGCTCTCATGTGTCCAGTGGACTATTTTGTACGAGAAACCTTTATATAGGGGGAGTAAGGCAAGCCAAGCCAGTTGTTCTCCAGTCTTCACCAGTTCGCCTAGAGTTATTCTACAGTATACACGTAACTAAGACGCTACTAGTAGCGCCAAATGTTAAATTATCAACGCTCCGTCGTTGAAGAACAATAGAAGCAAGTTATAAGCTTCATAAGTAATCATGAAGCGCGTCGAAAGTAAATTAATACAGATACTTATCTATTATCTGAAGCAAATATAAATTCGCCACAGCGAAAAAGGAACTTATAATGTTTTTGAACAGTTCTTATACCGGGAGGTATTGTCAGAATTATATATAACATCATCATCAGGATCACTACAATGATGGGAGCTCGGAAATCATTGCCACCTAATCTGGATAGTGAGCTGAACAAGATTGCAGGGAACGAGGATCGAACGTCCATAAAACGCTGTTAGATTTTCACGGAGACCAGCGGTTGTCATAATTGCATCGCATCTCTGAGATCAGGCGTAGGAGAAGTCCGATTTAAGGATCAACATGTGAAGTAGTGGATAAATGTACATAAATTGTGTAATAGTGATTTAAAAGTGTTCATGTGTATAGTGATTAATATGCAGTGTGTAGCAGTGATAAAGGCCACTGATAAAAATATGTGTATCAGGTGGAAAGTGTGTGAATCTAAGTGTTGTGTAAAGGATAACATGATGGCTTAAATCAAGCGTCATGGTAGCGCTAAAGCTGAAGCGCTGGCACTATCCAGCAAAAAGGAAAAAAGTGAGTACCCATTTTATAATGTCATTATAACTAAATAGTTCACCATATAACGATGTATCACTTTGAGAATAGGATGTAATAGTCACTTACTGAACGAGTTTTCACCACTCGTCTTGAATAAAATATGGCTTGGAAGGTGATTTGTTTAAGGCCATTTAGGTCGAAAGTAATGATGGATGTAACGGTAACGTTAAATGAATGATAATAATAATAATATTATGGGGTCGGCAACAGTAAAGTAATAGGCATTTTTGGCCTAAATAATGTTCAAATAGTGTCATGTCTAATATAAAGATACTGTATTTTGGTAAACAGTAAGAGTGTAACGTGGAATATAGAGAAATACGAGAGCTTTTTCAGTGTCAGTGAAATATGAATGAATATTTGATATGGTCAATCCTTAGGATTATGTTTGAGGACCATTAAAGTAAAGAAAGCCAGTAAATTTATACATTTTGTTAGGAGCTATGTAAAGCTTTGGCTTAAGTGGTATGGCAGAGAGAACGCGGGTGCCTTAATAATTGAGTCATCTATGTGAAGTATTGTTTGAGCCGCATATTGCGTGCAGAATTAACGTAGAATCCAGTGATTTACGTAATAAATATTGCGGGGACCAAACTAGTATAGCTTGCACGTTAGGTGAGAAGTTGGCTAAATCTACGAGTAGTATCGCCCTTGAGCATACTGTATTATTTGCAGCGAATTGGACAGAGCCTGTCTGTATCCAACGCTTGAATGTATTATGGCCACTATTGACGTCCGTCGAGACGCAGTGAGCATGTGTGTATAATGACCTACCCTGAGAGGTAAGGATCATATTCGTCGCTTAGGAAACGCAGATTTTCCTTATATTTTATTGACAGCTGCTGATGAAAATCGTGGATTTTCACTATGATGCGCGTCTAAAGCCACTTGTAGTCACCATAGAACGGCAAGGCTATCACTAGAATTCCACCCCAGCCATGAATGTTAATTAAGGAGCCAGTTGAGCCCAAGACACTATAAGGATAGGTGTTAAATATTTAAATGACTCAATTACTTAGGAGCCACACTTAGCGTTACTCCAGTACTGCAATTTGTAAACAAACTTGACCTTGACGGTAGAGAGAGGGGGGATTGTAGACCACTTCTGCGGCAGCCATTTTGACTAGCCAGCTGGAACGAATTTTATTGCCTGCTGAGGGGGAGGAAGGTCGTTCGACCGGTCCCTTGGAAATTAGAGTCACAATAGGACACTGAGGAATCTCGGTATTTCAATATGCAATTAAGATATGAGTATTATGATGATGCCAATTGAATGGAACGGTGGGTTGCAACTCACATACGTTGTTGGATCATAAAAATCAGATAATATTAGGCTCAGTTATTCTCTGAGGAGGAAAGCTGAACCGAAATAATGTAGGCATCTTCCTTTAGAGTGCATTTTGCCAGTTCCTGCTAACTTATGCAGACGGGTATGTGTTTTCCCAGAACATGACACATTTGTAACGATGATAAGCCCGACAAGACCCAGAAAATCGTTATATGGTGAAACTATAAAATATTCTATCCATGTTTATTTTGGAAGGGATAAGTACCACTTTTCTTAAAGCGTTCATATGGATGGAAAGAAGGAAGATGATTCACACGACACAACAAATATTTGTTAATGATTGCAGAAAATAATGAATTCATGCTAATCAAGGTAAATGCCATAAGAAACGGAATAATGTTTTATTAATATCATTTTTATGTGATATGTGATTTTTGTGTTATGATACTCCCATTAACTAAAATTGTGTCACATGATGAACACTATGGAAACCCATGGAAGTCTGAAAATATCATTGACAGGATGCTAGAATTAGATTTGAGTGCAGTGTAGCACTATTTTAAGAAGAAAGCTCACAGAATAACCCTATTTTTATTTGTGGGAATTAAATATAATTTGTCCTTTATTTGTATTTGTTGTATAGCCATGATTTTAGACCAGTAAATAGTTCATTTAGGAAAATGTTGTGTATTTCCTGTAGAGTAGTTACCTGGTAGACTCAAATCCTGAGCATGTGGTCGTATGGTGGGCTGGAACGTCCCATACCTTGAAAGACCGTGAGTTAGTTGGGATACGAACACATGGTCCACATGATGACAGTTGGGTACAATACATGGCCCAGGGGAACGACTTTATCTCAAATGTCTAAATGTCTTGATTTAATACTTTGTGCTTTATCTAATTAAAAATATTATTGTAATGCCAGTAGATTCGGAAACAAACGTACGAATGCAGATAAAAGTCGTGCGGATGCGATGCGGATAACAGTCGTGCGGATGCGGGGTGGATGCGGATAACGTTTTGTTTGTCCGCGGAAGGCCCTATCTATAATAAAGTAAGTTATCTGTCCGAACATCAGTAATTTTCGGCAAAAACGTTGTATTTATCACGAATGACCAAATATATACGTAAAGGCACATGCTTATGCGGCCGAGTACAAGCGCTGCAACATGGTTAACCCTCTATAGGTCAGTATATTTACCACCTACTCTAAGGACAATTTATATTGACAGAGGTACCGGGTGAGTTAGCCGTGGTCGTTACGGCATGACTGCTGGCAGTCGCTCACACCCGGGAGGCGAGGAGGTTTGAATCCCCCCGCCGGCAACCTTGAAGATGGTCTTCTGTGGTTTCCCAACTTCCTTCCAGGCAAATGCCGGGGTTGGTCCCTAACTATAGGCCACAGCCGCTACCTTCCAACTCCTCGTCCTTACCTTCCAACTTCCCTCCCCAACGGTACTTGTAGCTCACCCATTGGGTGTCCGTCTCGAAGCAGCTACAAAACTGGCGAGCCGAACATATCCTCGGACACTCCCGGCACTAAAAGCCATACGCAAAAAAAATTGACAGAGGTAGGCTACTGATGGTTGAATCATTCAGCCATATATCAATTTTTTTTTTCATTTGTAAGTATTAATATTTAAGTACATGACAAACATCAGTGATGGACCAGAATGGATGAAAACAAACCAAGGAAAGATTAAACGTGTAAAGAAATTTAAATACCTGGGTGAGGTAATCCAGCAAAATGGCCTAGAACAGGAAGCAATTAATCTTTGAATCTGGAAATTAGTCCGAGCCTATCACCTGACGAAAAATCTCTATAATAAGAAGTCGATGAGCATTGGAGCCAAATGAAGGCACCACAGCACGGTTGTCAAACCTGAAGCATTATATGCTTCGGAGACTTTGACTATGAACAGGCGGGGACTAGTCGACCAGTTGCTCAAAAGAGAACGCAGGGTATTGAGAAACATTTTAGGCAACAGATGGGTTGACGGGCACATACGTTTGAAGTCGAACGAAGAGTTATATAGAAAGATAGAACCAGTCACGTCAACAATAAAAGGAAAAGGTTGTTGTACTATGGACACATTTTCAGAATGTCCAACGATCGTCTAACAAAGAAAATTTGGAATTTCTTGAAACCAAAGAAGAAAAAATTGGCATGGTTTGAAGAATGTAACAAAGACCTTCTAGAAATTGGTATTCCGGACTGCAAAATTATGAACAGGTGTGAATTCAGACACCTAATCAAAAATTACCAGGGATTTAAGGTAGGGGCAGAACCCAAAAGACGGAGGGGACCTCTTTCAGAAGATCGGAAGAAGGCGCTGAGTGATGGGCTCAAGAGATACTGGCAGGACATCAAAGCTGGCAGACGATCTAGAACGAAACATTGATTTTGATTGTTACTCCGTAGTCCATAGTGGCTCAATTCGAATGTAAAAAAAATATATATTTCTGAAAACCAGATATTAAACCTAAGGTGCTTCATAAAATTTCAAGGGTTGCTTTTTTAGTTTTGGCAACGATGCTGCTGCTTTATGTTGTAACGGTGTTGAACTCTGCCATTGTTACCAAAAGTAGCTAACCTCTATCCCCACCCTTAGAGCACATGACCTCGTCCGTCCCCTCACCCATTCGTATGCAGTGGCGCCTGTTAGATGAGTAGTTGTGGGCAAGTGCTCGCGCAAGACGGTCGCAATGTTTTCGAAGCAGGAGCAGAGAACGTCGATAAAAATTGATAGGGGTCGCACGGCTCGAGAGTGCCACCAAGGACTGCAAGAGGCGAGCGGTGCATCTGCGTTAACTTACAGAATGGTAGCAAGATGGGTTGCAGCGTTTCGAGACGGGCGCGAACGTCTGGAGGACATGCCTCGATGTGGTCACCCACCCGTAAGTGATGAAAATGTACAGATGGTGTCCGCGTTATTGGAGGCGGATTGGAACGCAACGCTTCGTGAATTAGCGCAAGATACAGGACTGGCGAATTCGACTGTCCTCCACATCCTGAAGGACTGCCTGAAAATGAGGAATATTGCGTCAAAATGGGTTCAGCATGACTTAACCGACATGCAGAAATGGCTGCGATATGACGATTCTCGTACGCACTTGCAGCGTTATGAGCGCTAAGGAGAGGACTTCTTACGGCGTATCATAACGAGACGTAGGCCAAATCTTATGAGCCACAGTTGAAACGCCATTCGAATGAGTGGCGGCACCACGGATCACCACGAAAACAAACAGTTCGACAAACCTCCACCAATGTGAAGGTAATGTTGATTCTTGCCTATGATTGGGATGGTGTTATCATAAAACATACCGTTCCCCCAGGGCAAACCGTTAATGCGGCGTACTATTGTTCGTTTCTGCAAGACCATCTCCTAGCAGCTCTGAGAAGGAAACGGCGACACCACATCGATACTCCGCCCATCGTTCTGCATGACAATTCTAGGGTACACACAGCAGGAGTTGTGTCTGCATTGTTGAATCGCTGGAACTGGGAGGTGCTCTATCATCCCCCCTACTCTCCCGACTTAAGTCCCTGCGACTTTGATCTCATCCCGAAGATGAAGAAGCCACTGCGCGGGAACCGCTACCCTACAATTGGAGATGTTGTGCAGGCTGCCGAGCGCTCTCATCGCACCTTCGATAGATTGGGCAGTGCCAACGGAATCCAACGGCTTCCGCGTCGCTGGAAACACGTTGTACGCAGTGCTGGAGACTACATCGAGGGCCTATGAAACTTGGAACTATGTAGGTGTGTTATTTATCAATTTATAACATAGTTGCCAAAACTAAAAAGAAGCAACCAATGTATTTCTTTTAAATAAAAACAATTAAAATTGAAGAGTTAAAAATACAGTATGATTGGAAAAAAGAATTAAAATATACATACTGAACCCTTCAGAATAGCAGTGTTTTATGCAAGAATCTTTGATCAAGGGGTCGCGTTCAGTTCATAGTGTGGTGTTTACGTCCGCCAAACTACGTGCTTTTCTGAGGCAAGGGTTATAGGATAAAAACTATAACTAAGAAAGTAAGGAGACAAAACGTAAGATAATAACAAGATTTAATAACTAATTTGTGCATAAAAGAATAAAACAAACAATAATAAACAAAATCCTCCCTGAATTTTCCCCTGACAGGAATATTTATCACTTTGAGGAGTCAGATGGCTCTCCCCTTTTCTAATAAAATGTGGATCCAAGTTCCACTATCTTGCATATGAATTTATGTTCGCGTGGTGACTATCTACGAGAAATGAGTACTTGGATGATCATTCGTTCACAACGGGTTAACAGCCACGGTGCTCACGAACAATCATCTCGTAAATCAACTTTTATGGCTATGGGCATAACATTAATAAAAATCCTTAAATCTAACTCTGACACACATATTACAACTCTACTATTTACAGGCATCTCTCCGAGACCCTTATTAGTGTGGTGACACACTTAACCAAATGAGCTGCCACAATGGCCAGATACTCAACAACAAGGAAAAACAGCGCCGCACGTGACTCACGGGTCACTGACATGGAAATAAACATAGAATAAACCAACAACAACAAACAACCTGAGTGGTTAAGATTACTTTACATTAACAAAATTGCATGTTAGGGAAACGCTTCGAATATTATCGTGTTTCGTAGGCAACTCCCATTTATTTAAACAATTTTACCATTGATCAGTTTCTCACATTTATATTTATTTTCAAGTAATTGGGAGCCAGACGTGCACTCCACTTTAATGAGCTTGCTTGCGAAACTCAGCCAGCCCTTGTGACAACAACTCACCCTTTCCACAATTACCAGTCATGTCCCCCTTCCAGTGTATATAAATAGCCGACCAGCTGGACTGTTATCTCAAGGAATCAACAGCAACTAACATCTCCTCCAACTCAACATATGGTCAGACAATAATCACATATCCATAATTGTCCTCGCAAGGATACAATATGAATCTGGTACCAAGCTGACAGAAATCAGTCTCTGCTGAAATTCCCGCTTGTAATACCACAAAAAATATACTCACACTACACACATCTGGGACTGACATAACGCCTTTCACACGGGTCTGCTGAATTAGAGCTCGCAAACATTTAACACAATATTTAAAACTTACGATAGAGCTGAATACTCTTCGTCACAAATTACATTGCTCCAAAGGCAATAATCACACTGAATCTGATCAATAATAAATCTCAACAAAATTTTAATTACCCTCCAATCTACTATATAATTATATTAATTCAGTCCTACTTCTGAAACACGACATATCTCCGAGAGACGTTTTTAACCGCACTTCGTAACATAGGCGAACACGGCCGTTCACATAGATACGTTAGTTAACACAACACAAAGAAAAGAACCTTCCAAAAACTACAATTGTGCGAGCTGCTTCCAAACAAAAGTGTGTCAGATCAAAACTAAATATACTACATTAATCATACAAGCAAAGTATTTACAAAAATATGTCCCATAAACCATAAGTTAATTTAACCAATAATAAATAATATTATTATGTACTCATCTCTTTTTGTAGTCACCCGTCAAAGAACATCAGACGCCATTCCCCAACTGGATGGTTCTTTATCTCATATCAGCCATCTGGACGGAGTGTTGAGAATTCCAAACTTCCTCTGCATTCATCGATGTCATCCTTGCGCTGATACAAAAATTAGGTTATTATACACTTTATGTCTGACAACTAAATTCGCTTGTTCAGGTACTAAATTCCCTGTCACTGTTCGTTGGCGAATTATCGACGCTACTGCCCCTATAACTATAGTACTATGACTATCTATCACTGAATTTAACACTTTACAATGAATATCTTGTGTCCTCGACACATAAAATACAAGTCTACGTCCGTAGACGAACAGAATAATAATCTTGTGTCCTTTGACACACGGAATAAAAGTCTACGTCCGTAGACGCACAGAATAATAATCTTGTATCCTCGACACACGGAATAATAGTCTACGTCCGTAGACGCACAGAATAATAATAATGTCTTGGCTCTTCGACACACTTATAAATGAACTGGCCCTTGGGTCTAGATGGAGGGGGATTTTATGTAAAAATTTCTCGAAATAATTGTGATACAGGAATGAAATAGATATCACTGAACTCGTAATATTGCACAGGTCAAGAATATGCTCATTAATCCTAGAATCGATCGTAGAGATTTTGTCTAGGCGATTTCCCGCGTGAATGCTAGCCGCCGCGTACCCCAGCCGGAGTTGGCGCGCAAGTAGGCATTCTCTTCTCATTGGTTCTCCATTTTCTGTAATTTGGCGGTTTCTAGTAGATCTTGGCGTCTTGGGAGTGTCTATTTTCTTCATCAGCCATTCACGTTACTGCATCATATTTCTTCTAGGCGCGAATATCACAATGAACATACCAGAACCATGTCTCACCGCGCGTCGCTTCTAAAATTGAGGTAGCCACACCTGTCCTTATGATACATCGCTCTGCTATTTCTTTTCATAGCTCAAGTATTTAGCCTTTTGTTAAACTGTCGCAGGTATGTCCCTACTGTCTCCAACAAATGCTTGAAATTTCCTCATCACTGTCTGGCTACTTTCATGATGCTGGTTGAAATATTTATTAATTGAAGAAATAAAAAGTAGAATCATTTAACCAACATAGGGTAAAGGGTTCAATACTTGTGAAATTAATATTATAATAATTTTACTATCTTACGGTAATTTTGACATGAAAAGGTCAAAGAAAATTAAAATTAATAATAATTACAATTAAGCTAAAATAATTAAAATGAAATAAAATTATATGCAAATAAAATATCTTCAATAATATTCTGCCCAAATAAGGATTAAGAGGGGAGAATCGTTCACTCTTCTCGTTGCTACGGAAATGTTCCCATCGGCTCCTACTGGTGCTGTAGCAGTATTGCACTTCTGTGTCTCCTACAAGCACTGACCGCAAGTGATCCCCTCCACTACCTTCCTTCCCCTCAACGCTCTCGGGTTCGCGCGTGTTTGCGCCATCATGTATTAATTCTAAGGTGGGAGAGAGAAAGTGGCTAACAAGGGAACGGATTGAGGTGTAAAATTCAAATCTGGTTGACATTTAGTACCCAGTATTCCTTCAAAGTTGTACAATGACGTAGTGAAAACCGCACGGGCCACTTTCAATTTTGAACGCTAATATTGAACGCCGGAAACCATTCCGGGCTACGGTATGAGGTAGGAGGTAGGAAGAGGTAAAGCTGACCTTGAATACTAGCAGCACGCGATGGCTCTCGACCACCAGCTTTCATAGCGATCACTTTCAGCAAAGCATCTTGGTAGACAAACTACCACATTCCAAGGATTAAAATTTGGCAGATGTTCCAATTGAACATCGTCGTTGTCACTTTTTGACATTTGTAAATATTCTGACTGTAAAGTTAAGTTTTTAACACAGGCGCGGATCTAGAGTTTGCCTGGGGGGGGGGGGGGGGGGGGTCAGAGAATCGAAATTGTTAAAAACAAGAAGTTCCGTGAAGAACTATACAGCCTACTTTTCATGCCAATGATTATTCTACAGAATATGAACCTATCTAGAATAATGACGAAATTAAGTTGGTAATATCGAAATATCTAATTAGTTCAAAATATACCTGGTATAATGCAGCCTAATAGAGCACTACAGTTGGCAGCCCTGGTGACTGAATATATTTTTAGTTCCATCTCTTAAGGTACAGAATACAAAATTTGGTTGAAGTCCAATGGACGTTACATGCAGTTAGACACTGGATCTATCAGCACGCGTAAAAGCGTGTTGCCAACAATGTCATTCGTGTGCTGGTCAGAAATAATCTGAAATATTATGATATCTTGTTGTGCCAATTTTGGATGAAATCCATTTGTTAGTATAGAAGTTACATGTATTTTAAAATTGGACATATCAGCAGGCATAGAATCATGTTGGCAGCACTGCCTTGTATTAATTACTCCAAATTAATCTAGAATGGCAGGTGCTACACGTGTGCAAAGTATAGAGTTGTTGGCTTGCATACTTTCTGATATATTGATATTAGGTTAAAAACAATATAGACAGCATTTATTAACAGTTGGCAGCCCTGATTGCTCTTAACAATACTTGTAGTCATATCTGTTATGGTACACATAGCACATACGAAATTTGGTTGAAATACAACTGATAGTATAGAAGTTACATTTATTTAAAAATTGGTACTATCAGCAGGCTTATAATCATGTTGGTAGAACTGACGAATATAAGTTACTCCAAATTAATCTAAAATGTCAGAATATACGTGTGCATAGTTTAAAGCTGTTGGCTTGCATACTTTCTGATATATTGGTATTTGGATAAAAATAAATAAATAGAGAGAGCAATTATTAACAGTTGGCAGCCCTGGTGGCTCTTAGGAATACGCTCAGTCATATCTGTTTATGTATAGATATTACATACAAAATTTGGTTAAAATCCAATTGATAGTGTAGAAGTTATATTCATTTAAACATTGGACCTATCAGAAGGCTTAAAATTATTTTGGCAACACTGTCATGGTTGGCCTCCTGGAAATTATACTGAAATAGTCTTATCTACATGTGTGCCAATTTTGGAATAGCTCCCATGCATACCTTCCAAAATATCCAACATGGAGCTCAAATTTCTAGTGCGTTTTTTCAGCAGTTGGTAGCACTGACATCATTTTCAAATATGGACGTGAGATATTCCGGTGCACATCTTTACTCATACTAAATTTGGTTTTGATTGCTGCAGCCGTTTAGGAGTTGATAGGGGGGGACACACACACAGCCAGACAGACAGAAGGACAGACAGACAGACAGACAGACAGACAGAAGGACAGACAGACAGACAGACATTTTCCCGGATCGATCTCATAAGTCTACTTTTTCCCCATTTTTGCAAAATGTGAAAAGTAGGCTAAAAATGGTATCACTAGAAACGCAATCACAAAATAACCAAACGTACAAAACCAGACCAATTTTTTTGCAAGCTACATGGATAGAAATTTGATGCGTTTAGCGCACCAAAATATTCGTACAAATTGCAACGGCGTGTTTTGCGACTTTTACATCGAGCTTCGAGAAAAGTATCATGGTACGTTACAGTTTTGGCAAGTCGAGTTGGTACCGACAAATGGAGAAAGTCACAACTTAAATTGCCAACCAAGCTTGCAGTTTGGACGTCGGCAAAATTTTTTGGTGCGAAAAAATCCCCAAATTCCTATCCGTGCATTGCTGCATATTCATCGTAACATCACTATAAACATCGATTCGGTAATCACAAGGTTTGCTAAAAAAAATAGACGAGTTGGTTTTGTTATATAAACAATCGTTTTTATATAACAGGTATGAAGTAGTAAATATTGTAACAGAACATAATAATTGCAATAAAGATATTTTCAGTATTGAATAAAATGAAAAATAAAACCTGTTTTTCAGTTAAAATTCGTTAAGTTTTATTTGTCTGGTTATTGTGTTTTCGTTTTTTGAGTTTGCAAAAAAAATTTGGTCTCCGTTTTTTTTTGGGGGGAGGGGGTGTCATGACCCCCGTGACCCCCCCCCCCCCCCACCAATTGAATCCACGCCTGTTTTAACATTAATTGTTGTCTGTGCCAGTAAAATTTAAAACAGACGAAATGATAGTGTCACACATACATGGCTTGATGACGGTACGATTTGGGACCTGTTCATTCGAAACATCACTTTTGTTTTGCATAGCCCTACTGAACTGAGGAATGACGGGATGAGGGGAAGGTGGAAGTTAGGGAATGCATCGCAGCACGGCAGGTCGCTGCCTGGTAGTCGGGAGCCATTGCGTGCTGCTAGGATTCAAGATCAGCTTTACCTCTCCCCACCTCCTCGCTCATGCCGTCACCCGGCAGGTTTTCGACGTTCAATATTGGCGTTAAAAATTGAAAGTGGCCCGAGCGGTTTTCACTACGTCGTTGAACAACTTTGTAGGAATAATGTGTACTAAATTTCAACCAGATTAGAATTTTACACCGCAATCCGTTCCCCTGTAAGTCAAAAGCACAACTTTTCAGTAAAGACAAATAACTTTTCATTGCACATTTTCTTTAAAATGCAACTTCTTGTTTTCAGCACAAAAGCCTACAATACAATACAGTACATGCATATATGTCGTGTTAACCAATTTTAATGTAGCATTGTTGAAAATCAATGTTACTTCTTATTGTTGAAAAGTTGTGTTTTTATACTAATTCACTTCTTTCTTATCACCCTACAATATTGCTGTCTACCCTCAGTTTAATGTCTGTGTGTTTGTTATGGATTAGCATTCAAACTATTGGAGAGAATTGCATCAAAATTCGTATATTAGTAGAATGCATCATCGTTATCACGTTGGAAGCCATTTTTCAGTGTCTTCTTAGTAAATGAAATTAAAATGCTTTTCAGTCTGTTAACATGATTGTACCCAAATTGTAATGCGTGATAATCCCTAAACCTGAAAAAAAATTACATGAGATTAATTAAGTGTCGGGTGTGAATATAAATAGCCGGCCCCGTTGTGTCGGGGGTAGCTCACCTGCCTCTCACCCGGAGGCCCCGGGTTTGTTTCCCGGCTCCATAAGGGATTTTAGAAACTGACGTGAGGGCTGAAACAAGGGTGCACTCCGCCTCGTGAGGACAATTGAGTATTTGTCCGACAGTGGAGCAGCACCTCGGTCACGAAAACCGTGATTAACGACCGAGGGGACCCGACGCGCTGACCATACGTCACCCCACAATCTACAGACAAGACGGCTGTGCAGCGGTTGTTTGTTAGGGCCAGGCTGTTCATGGGCTATTGTGCCACGGTATTTTCTTTAATGTAAACAGTCCCTCCCCCACCTCATTTGCCATTTATGCAAGCTGGTTTTATCGGAAGAGATGGTTTTCGCCTTACCTCATTCCACATGCCGTAATCTCATGTATTTTCTTCAGGTTTCGGGAATAACACCCATAACAATTTGGGTACAATCATGTTGACCGACTGAAAAACATTTACATTTCATCGAAGGCACCACTAAAATACGACCAAGCTACAAATTATTTATGCATTCCAAAGGGGTGGGGGTAGGAGTAAGCCTCCAATCTCCAATCTCGGTAGTAAGGCTGTTTCACAATGCATATCCATCTCTTGACATGAAGCTCGAGGATAAGACATGATTTCGTGGAACGCGCTCGAGATGGTTACAAATCACTCTGCTCTCCCGCAATACGGTGAGATGCACATCCTTCTGACATGCGTGTGTATCAGTCATGTCTTTAAGAAGTCGCTAGATATCATCTATCATTAATTTCACACGAACCGTAGAGTGAGTCCATACGCACGCTATTTAAACTGTCTCATACCAGGGGTAGGTTAACGCTGTAGATTGTTCACACAACTATTTTATGTATAGGTATACATTACTGACACCCTAACTCTACTGGCTTTTTCTCGTCAAAGGATGTGCTAACTCATTTCCTGACAGAGATTCCAGTGTTAATAAGTACTTCACTCTTCACGGAACATCGAGTTAGTATCATTTACTCCACTCTTAGGGTTTGAAGGACAAGGCTGTCCTCCATTTTTCTGTTATAGGACTTTTGTTTCTTTACTTCGGTTAAGGAGATACGACCTAGAAGATATCGTCATAAACTTCCTTTATTATTATTATTATTATTATTATTATTATTGTTATTATCATCATCATCAGATACTGTTATAGTTAAGCAAAACCTGGTGGCAACAAGATACAGGGATTTATTTAAATGTTGGGACCGTCACGCAGGGATTTTTCGCTCGGCTGTTACGTGTGCATCGACCCAGCACCGGCTCCTGTAACTCCCCTTGTCATCTCTATGCCTACAAGTCTGTTATCTGCATCGTGGTCATCCCATGCCACGACTATCGCGTGATGCTCCTCACATATAAATAAATCCCTGTATTTACAGATATCTCAATTGCTCTCCAAAATGTCTCCATGTTCCCTGAATACAGTACTCACTTTTCTTCTGGAAAACATGTTTGGGAAAGATTCTAAGATTTCTTCAGGCAACCCATTTCATGTTCAATAGCCACTGTTGATAAAAGACTCCAGAGTCAATGACTCTATGATCCCGTAAACGACGGGCTATGTTTGTTGGTACTAGATCGACTTTTTTCAATGTGTGTATGTGTTCCTTCAATTAACCTTTGATTGACTGAATTGATGATAATGAAATTTGGTAGTAAGTGAGCCATGCCTTTGAAATTTTCATAATCGTCACCAATCCACGCTAAGTGTATCACCAGAGTTCAATATCTCGGAACCTATTAGAGTTATCAATTTGTCATTGTGGACCATTAGAAAGGATAATGAGGGGATACGAACTTCAAAATCGTCAGAAGTGAGAAACCAAGATGGCGGTCGTGCAAAGTTTCAAACTTCAATTGCCATTTCTTGGGACCTATAGCAGCTATGAGCCTAACATATTGTACGATAATAGAGAGCAATAAAACACGTTTGTTGATATGACTTTAAAGGACTTGATTAGCATGAATCCAAGACGATGGCCACATGATTTTTCAATATTCAATTCGCTTTCTCAGCTATGACAGTCAGAGGACTATAGAATATGTTTATTGATATGTCTTTCAAATTCTGGATAGGCACTAAGCCAAGTTGGCAGCTATGCGAATTTTAAAAAAAGAACAACAACTCAATTGCATCCTATCTAAACCTAGCAGAGTTATTGTTGTTGTTCATTTGAGCAGCCTGGACATCGTGGTAATTTAGCCCCATGTACTTCGGTGTTTGTAGAATCTTGTCTCATAACTTGTGTTCCTGATGGACTGTAGTAGTGTATGTCTACCCCTCATTCCCGTTTTCTTACGCGGTTGAAGATGAGATGCGATAAGAGTCTTTGTGTCAGAAGGTTTTTACGGCCGGATGCCCTTCCTGACGCCAACCTCATGAGAGGAGTTAATAAGAGCTGAAATAAATGAAGATGAATGAAACTGGAGAAGGATGTGGAAGAAAGTGGCCGTGGCCTGTCGGAAGGTACCGTCCCAGCATTTACCTGGAGTTGAAAATGGGCGGAAAACCATTTCAAGGACGGCCGACGGTGGGGCTCGAACCCACGTTTACCGAGTCCGCATAGAGCTTGGCCCCATGGCCCAGCGCTGCGCTTTAGCGAGCGTAGCTTCTGCTATGACTGTATTAGTGTGTGTATTTGCCATTAACATGAAGATTGGGGAGGAGGTGACCGTGGTCTTAAATTAGTAACCATCCCGGCATTTGCCTGGAGTGGAAGTTTGAAACCACGAGAAACCACTTCCAGAATGGCTGAGGTGGGAATTGAACCCACCTCTTCTTAATTTTGCTTCACGAGGTTGAGTGTAGTCCGTTCCATCCCTCAGACCAGAATTAAATTTCTTGACAGAGCCGGGAATTGAACCTGTACCTTCAGGGCGACAACCAAGAGTTTCTAAACTGCAGATTAGTACCACGATAGAAAAACTAAGGAAAATTGCATTTGCATTTTCATTTGTCAAAACAGTGTTTAGTACCATACAAACATGGTGTTAGCACGAATTCAAATTATAATTACCATTACTCAGAACTTATTAGAGGACTAAGAAACAGTTCACAGATGTGACTTCTGAGATTGTTACGAACTATGAACCAATGTAGCAGTCTTGCAAGTTTTCTTTTGCTGCCTATTACATCTAAAAGCATGTAATTTGTGCCACGATAGAGTAATATAAATTCTTGTTTTCGGGATGAAACAGGGTCTACCCCGCCTCGTGAGGAAAAACTGAGAAGAGGCGGGTTCGATTCCCACCTCAGTCATCCTGGAAGTGGTTTTCCTTGGATTCCCCATTTCTACCCCAGGCATGGTTCCTAACTTAAGGCCACGGCCGCCTCCTTCCCAAACCTCACTTGAATTACAAATACACACACTATTACAGCCATCACAATAACACAGGTTATCAGACAAAAATTAGACACACTCAAATAGACGGGGCTAAATGACTACGATATCCAAGCCCCTCAAATGAAAAAAAAAGGAAGATTGTAGTTTTACGTGACCGTGAATCTTGTGATTATGAGCCACGGGACCTCCTTTTAACGTGGAATCCGAACCACAGGACATGGCATTTCACTTCGAAAATCTCACATGCTTTGACCGGGAATCGAACCCGGACCGCCTTGGTGAGAGGCATACAGCTAGACCGCTGAGCCACCACGCCCCCTCAAATGAGACGACGACAATAACAGGAATATAAAACAAGGATACTTATGCCCCTTTCGAAATCGGGAAGCCAGTATGGTGGTCGTGTGAAATTTTAAACTTTAATTGCCGTTTCTGGCGACGTTATCATTCTGAAACGTGCCAAACTTGGCGTACTGCCCTCCACTTTTGACACTTCACGCACATGATAGTGATGTCTGTCTCACATTACTGGTCTGTTATCCGATGAATTTACTGTTTATTGTGAATTGTTTTCGCATAGCTACATTTTAAAAATAATGTGAAACTTTATGTCCAAGCGTCACATTACAGCGTTCATGTATCACAATGTATTGTAACATTATCCAATTCGCATTTGATGAGAAATAGTTCATAGCCAGATGGGGGGAAATCAGAGTTTGCTAATATGCATCGAATTTCCTGAAAAATCTCCAGCTACAGGATTTCTATGGTATCCTGCGGCATATCTGTCCATATCTGCTGTAACTAGTTCTTGAGATCTTCTGCACCCCTCGGCATTCTTAGTTGTCGTCCCAGGAGGTCCCAGACATTTTTGATTGGTGACAAATCTGGCGATCGTGCGAGGCCATCCTGTTCATCCTCGCTGTGTGCGGTCGAGCGTTATCATGCTGGAATGGACTGCCTGGATGCCCTGCAATGAGTGGCAAGACGTGAGGTTGAAGGATATCCTGCACATATCGCTGCACTACTGGTGGTTAACAGCTGTCGAATGTGATAGTTCCTCAGAATGCCACACCAGCGTGGGGACAGTATGACGCGCCACAGAAATCCCTGGATTGAGGCGCACCACGAGGTCTCCAGAAATGAACACGGCTGTCGTCATAGCATAAAGAGAACCTGGATTCGTCACTAAAGACTATCCGGTTCAAGGTCTCTCGGGCCCGACACCACAGCAAATGGAGGCGACGATGGCAGCCCGAGACCAAATTCCCTTCAGCAAAGCGCCTGGAAATGGTACGAGCCGATAAAGAGGCCAGTAACGTTGGTGCCACCCGTCTCTGGACTGCGGGTGCAAAAGTAGCTGATTCTGCACATGCTTGTCAGATGATCAGATGATTGTCTCTCCTGGTGATCCATCGAGAGCGTCTTGAATCTTGTCGCCGTGTTGTAACGTGTTTTTCGAGGGGTTTTCATGCCACTGGCATAAGTCAGTAGGAAGCCATTCTATATTTATTTACGCGGCAAATTGTTCAGCCAAGAGAATTTTTCATGTTAATTTATTATTATTATTAATTTATTATAATTATTATTAAGGTATTTTTCGGAGCATTTTATAAAAATTATAAGCATACAGATAGGTTTTCTATGTCTTAGGAAACACTATCGAGCAAATTATTACGAACGACAATATCATAGAAAATTATGTGATTACGGAATGTTACGGAGTTTCGTCAGTTAGGGTATATTGAGAGACATGAGTCACTGGAAATTCAGATACAGGCTTAATCTTGTCGAGTAGTATGACGCAAGGCTGGGTCGCATCGTCCAGAAAAGGCGGATGTATGGAAAAGCAAACGACTTCACCCTCCCGCCGAGTGTAATGAGCCAGAAGAGGGGAGTAGCGCGTAAGGGGTCAGCCAATCAGTGGAGACCACGTAAGCAGGAAGTCGGCACTGGAGTGGGAGGCCCTCTAGTGCATATATCGTTTGGCGTGCCGTGGAGCGAGGACAATCTGTGTAGAACTTGCCGAGTATAGTTGCACGCGAGAGTCGCTCCGATGTTCCGTGGAGTGGAGGACTATCGTTATAAAATTTAACCAGTATGGTTGCACGAGTGAGTGGCTCCGATGTTCAGTGGAGTTAGCGACTATCTTTGTGAAACTTAACCGTGGTGGTTGTACGTGTTGGTTCCGATGTACGGACCATAAATCTTCATATCTACAAATATATCATCAACAACGAAGAAGATGACGACGTCCAGGAGGCTATGGGAAGCTCACTTCAACATCCAGTACGAGGGAAATGCTACGGCAATTTCCAGTGGTAAGCGCGAATGACACATAACTACGCAATCTCTCGTCTTTCTTTGTTTCATATTCAGTAATTCAGTAAATTCATAGCTTGGGAATAAGAGTAAAATCAGTAATTTATCCGACTCCGTTTTCACGTAATTTTCTAGCGGTAATATTTAAATCGCAACGCTCCAATTTAAATTCAAACTTATTATTATTATTATTATTAATTTTGCTATACTTGTTTTTTATACAATAAATACATTTCTTTTAACCATGCAATCTTTGTTTTCAGTAGGTAGCATTAGATATAGACCAATTCCTTCTCCTGATACAATTGTTTGTTGGGTTAATGATCCAATCATACCACGATCTGAGAGTTAAGATTCTTGAAGGTGTTCTACCAGAGCTAGGTGTTGTTAAATACAAATTTAGATTTCAACATAGCGTTGAGGTCTTGGCGCCCATTAAAACAACATATCTTAGTAGAAAACAGTATATTTGTCACACAGTGAGGGCTATAGAAACCGTTACATTTGTCGCTACCAACGTGGGACTGAAAACCTAATAACATTTGTGGAAGGAGAAGGGTATATATTTCTGTGCCTGTATTTTGGGGGTTTTTCATTTATCGGTGTGTATCAGCATGGGTAGTGTTGAGGAAGAGATGAAGTTGCGTAGTGGTCACCAGTTGGATAGTGAAGATACGAGCAGTATGGCTAGTCTTGGAAATGAAAGCAGTACAGGGATGTCGGAGGTAAATCCCGATACTGAGGGGGGTAATCAAAACAGTCAAGCAGGGTTAGAGAGTTTGCTTCTCCAATTTATGCAACAAAACAAAATTAGTACTGATGCTTTAAACTCTAGACTTGAACAAAATAGTAGGGAAAATAAAGAGAGTACTGAAGCTTTAAGCGCTAAACTTGAACAAAATAGTAGTGAAAATAAAGAGAGTAATAGGGAATTGAGCGATAGTTTAAATACTAAACTTGAACAAAACAGTAGGGAAATTAGTGATAAATTTGAGCTGATTAGAGGTGAGATCAGAGGGGTGATGGAAGAGAAGGCTAAAGAGATTATTGCAGATGTAGACAGAAAATTAGGAAAAGTACAGGAGAATCCTCCGTGGCATAGGCGGCAGCACGCCAGCCTCTCACCGCTGAGTCCGTGGTTCAAATCCCGGTCACTCCATGTGAGATCTGTGCTGGACAAAACGGAGGCAGACAGGTTTTTCTCCGGGTACTCCGGTTTTCCCTGTCAACATTTCATTCCAGCAACACTCTCCACTATCATTTCATTTCATCTGTCATTCATTTAATCATTGCCCCAGAGGAGTGCGTCAGGCCTCGGCAGCCGGCACAGTTCATATCCTCGCCGCTAGATGGGGGATTCATTCATTCCATTCCTGACCCGGTCGGAGACTGGAAGCAGGTTGTGGATTTTCATTTCACAGGAGAAGTTAGAAAGTAGAATCAGTACACAGGCTGAAAATTTAAAAGAACTAGTGCAACTTGAAACACAGCAGGTCAAAAAGCAATTGGGGGGAGAAATTGATAAGATTCAGGTAGCAACAGAAGAGGTTAAAGAACAGCTGGGGGGAAGAATTGATAAAGTACATGCAGAAATAATCACTGAAGTTAATACTTTAAGGGAGAGGAATAAGGAAAGCATTAATGAGATTAGTGAGAAACAAGCTCAGTTAAGTGGTAAAGTTGAAGCATCGGAAGGGAGCATTAGGTTAACTGTAACTAATATCGAAAGAAAAGCTGAGGAGAAAATTGCTGAATTAGAACAGAAGTTGAAAGCTAGAATTAGGCAGGAAAATAGCCAGAGTAGGCCAGTTTATGTGAATAGCACACACAGGGAAATAGAACTAGGCAAATTTAGTAATCGGAAGGGTTGTCCAATGGAGTTCATGAATACTATAGAAAATAAATTAGGGGAGAGGTTGGAAGATGGTAGTGTTGAGTGGTGCCAGGTAGTTGAAATTTTAGAGCAAGCGTTTGTAGGGGAGACAAGAAACTGGTTTGCTGTCTACAGAGTCAATTTTGAGAATATTACAGATTTCAAAGTTAAATTTTGTGAGAAATTTTGGAATGAGGTCATTCAGTCTCAGCATCGTGAGGGAATTGTGTGTGGGAAATATAACCCGAGAGGCAACTACACTATGACCGAGTACTTTTTAGGACAGGTATTAACGTGCAAATATCTAGATGGTTTGAAGGAGGAGAGTGATGTAGTCAGGCTATTACTAAGACATTTTCCATACAGAATCAAAGAAGCTGCCTGTATCCAAAATGTTAAATCTATCTCACAAGTGGAGAATTTATTGAGTACATTCGATGCTCTGGGAAGAGGCGGTTACGAGGAGAATTTCGGTAGGAACCAGGGTAACAATAATAACAGGCCTAATGAGAATAGGAACCAGGAAGTTCAAGGGAACAGTGGCGAAGGGGCCAGCGTTCAAAATAGGGGGAACCAAAATAGTAATAATAATAATCAGCAAAACCAGTACAGAGGAAGTGGGTATGGTACGAACTACCAAGGTAGAAATAATGATTTCAGGGGAAATCAAGGCCGAAATAACGATTATAGGGGTAACCCAGGGCGGTATAATAATAATAATAATAATTATAACCAGAACAGGGGTCAAGGAGGGAATCAGCCCAATGGTAATAACGGACAGAGAGATACCGTTAATACAACCCAGAACAACCAGACCAGTGCAGTAGTCAGTAGTACTACACCAAGCGGTAGCAATACTTTAAACACGAACCAGGCTGCGATGTAAGGTCAGAATCTCAGTCTGTAACATGCCCTGTCCATACACTTATACAGGAACCCTATGACCTGAATGTAAGAAATGAATTATTACGTGAACTAGATGATGAAGGTATTATTCAGGAAGTGGCTAGTAAGAGCCCCATAGTTAAATTTAACGTGTCCGAGGCGTACACAGATGTTTTAATTGATAGTGGTTGTATGAAGAGTTGCATAAGTAGTGCATTTTATGATAAAATGAAAGGAATTGGAGTAAATTTCGAGGAGATGCCAATTAAAAGCACTTTTGTTATCACAGCTGTTGGGAAGAGGTCTAAAGTAATTTCTAAGCAAGTTTTAGTAGACATTAAAATTAATAATCATGTAGAGAAGCAGATTTGCCTTGTAATTCCAAATTTAGTATTCAGTGTTATCTTGGGTTCAGAGTGGCTAAGTAGAGTGTCTGGTAACTTATGTTATGATGTAGGGAGTTTGAAATTTAAATGGGGAGATTCTGAAGTAGAAGTAGCGTTCAATGACCATATTCAGAGAAGTAGTATTGTAGGTGTGATTTGTACTTTAAATGAGATATCGCCAGCCGTAGAGCGGGGTTCTCCATGTTTAGTGGGCAGTGTGATTACGAACGGAAGTCTAGAGGACTCGTTACGTGATGCTGCATTTCAGGGAAATATAGAGGTGGAACAATGTGTTCGGCTCTATGATGTGTTATTGTGTAATAGGAGAGTTTTTGAGGATCGCATTGGTATGGCCAATTGCTATACACATTCATTGAACGTTATTGATAGGTCAGTATTCACAGGACATAGATATCCTGTACCTTTCGCTTATCAGAGTGCAGTTGAGGCACAAATTAATCAGATGCTTGAAGATGGGATTATTGAGCACTCTAACAGTCCATATGTTAATTCTTTGATCACGGTACCCAAGACCGACGGCACAGTTCGTATTTGTTTAGACGCTCGTTTGGTTAACAGTAGAATTAGTTCAGATCAGCTGAAATCTATGTCAATAGAGGAATTAATGCAAACATTTGAGGGGAAGAAGTATTTCACTTGTGTAGATTTGAGTTCCAGTTTTTGGCAGGTGCCGCTTATGTACGAAGATAGACCATTTACAGCTTTTAGTCATAAATATAACCTTTATCAATTTTGTAGAACACCTTATGGGTTAAAGAGTAGTTCAGCAGCTTTAATTAGGGCTTTAAACATCGCATTAGGGGATGACACAGGAGAGTTTGTTACCATTTACATTGATGATATGGTAATTAGTTCACGCAGTTTTGAGGAGCATCTACGTCATTTAAATATAGTTTTCAGAAGTTAGATCAGGCAGGGTTCACTTTGAAGCTGTCTAAGTCGTCATTCTGTCAGTCAGAAGTGACATTTTTAGGTCATAGAGTGTCGAGTAGTGGTGTGACACCAGAGGAAAGTAGGGTTAGCATGTGTGGACAGTTAGGCAACTGGGCATCGTTACAGACACTGAGAAATTGGTAGGTAGAGCAACGTGTTGACGTTCATTTAAGGGAGCCACTTGCAAGGTTGGAAGCAGGTGACGCAGAAACATTTATAGTTTCCAAACGTATTGACAAAACAGCATATGTGCTGGAGAATAGCGAGGGAAACAGATTATACGGGACGTATAATATACATAGTCTCCGAAAGTATGTGTCATAAAGTGAGTGTGTTTAGCTGGCGAGCCAGCCTATCAAATGAGTAAGTGTGGTATTTGGTGCGTGGAAGATCTGGTCTTCAAGGCAGGCGTATCAGAAGTCACACAGGGGGTAGTATGTAAGTAAATGAGAGTTTTTAAGGTACAGGGAAATATGACGGGATTGTCGGATGCTCTTGAGCACTAAAATGTCTCGATACACCAAGGCCAGAATTTGGTAGCGCTGGTGAATTCCCATTTGCCTCCAAGAGATGGGTGAGTGCTTGAACAGGGTATTTTTGCTTAAGGCGTCCACGAGACAAAAGATGGGCCATCAGAAGGAGAGACAGTCCTTCATGAAACTCATACATATCAGCACACGTGATTTCTGTTTACGGCCTCGCCATGTAAAATTTGTAAGTGTGTAATTTAAGGTAATTTGTACCATGGTATTATTTGTGTGAGGAGAACTGGTCTGTGTTGAGAACTAGTAGTAAGTAGAATATGGTCTACGGGAACTTAAGAAGACAGGGCGATTACGGCACAGAAATATTTGGTGTTATATGTAATGTGCACTTACTGTTTTTTTTTTCAGAAGTCAATATTAATTTAATCTACTTTAAAGAGTGATTAAGTATTATGGTCACGAGGCGCTGCCACAATAGTGTGATCGTGTGCTCAGTGATAAGTGAGATTAATTTCACAATAAGGAAGGAACCTCCAGTGAAATTAGGAGGTTCTAGGGAGATATACATGTATCTGAACACCTTGATGCGTGTGATGTGACATCTCCTATACATAGTGCTCACACAGTAATGATGTCTATTTTTCCAACATAGAGAAATTGAGAGGCGGAAATATCCGTGGAACACTATTCTATATGAAAAACATTGGACTGGTTGCAAAGTGCAATCCATAGTGACAACAAACTTTGACGCAAAGTGCGTGAAGAAAAATTATGAGTGTATATATCTGTAATTTAGGGTGATTTCATTTATGTAATATGTATTTTGGATGGGGATTATTAACGTGTCTGGGATAATCGGATAATGGACCGTCGTCACGGTAAATCATCCGATGATCCGAGGCGAATATGTAACGTGTTTTTCGAGGGGTTTTCATGCCACTGGCATAAGTCAGTAGGAAGCCATTCTATATTTATTTACGCGGCAAATTGTTCAGCCAAGAGAATTTTTCATGTTAATTTATTGAAAATGAAAATCCACTGCCTGCTTCCAGTCTCCGACCGGGTCAGGAATGGAATGAATGAAGCCCCCATCTAGCGGCGAGGATATGAACTGTGCCGGCTGCCGAGGCCTGACGCACTCCTCTGGGGCAATTATTAAATGAATGACACGTGAAATGAAATGATAGTGGAGAGTGTTGCTGGAATGAAATTTTGACAGGGAAAACCGGAGTACTCGGAGAAAAACCTGTCTGCCTCCGTTTTGTCCAGCACAGATCTCACATGGAATGACCGGGATTTGAACCACGGACCCAGCGGTGAGAGGCTGGCGTGCTGCCGCCTAAGCCACGGAGGCTTATGTTAATTTATTATTATTATTATTAATTTATTATAATTATTATTAAGGTATTTTTCGGAGCATTTTATAAAAATTATAAGCAAACAGATAGGTTTTCTATGTCTTAGGAAACACTATCGAGCAAATTATTACGAACGACAATATCATAGAAAATTATGTGATTACGGAATGTTACGGAGTTTCGTCAGTTAGGGTATATTGAGGGACATGGGTCACTGGAAATTCAGATACAGGCTTAATCTTGTCGAGTAGTATGACGCAAGGCTGGGTCGCTTCGTCAAGAAACGGCGGATGTATGGAACGGCAAACGACTTCACCCTCCCGCCGAGTGTAATGAGCCAGAAGAGGGGAGTAGCGCGTAAGGGGTCAGCCAATCAGTGGAGACCACGTAAGCTGGAAGTCGGCACTGGAGTGGGAGGCCGTCTAATGCATATATCGTTTGGCGTGCCGTGGAGCGAGGACAATCTGTGTAGAACTTGCCGAGTATGGTTGCACGCGAGAGTCGCTCCGATGTTCCGTGGAGTGGAGGACTATCGTTATAAAATTTAACCAGTATGGTTGCACGAGTGAGTGGCTCCGATGTTCAGTGGAGTTAGCGACTATCTTTGTGAAACTTAACCGTGGTGGTTGTACGTGTTGGTTCCGATGTACGGACCATAAATCTTCATATCTACAAATATATCATCAACAACGAAGAAGATGACGACGTCCAGGAGGCTATGGGAAGCTCACTTCAACATCCAGTACGAGGGAAATGCTACGGCAATTTCCAGTGGTAAGCGCGAATGACACATAACTACGCAATCTCTCGTCTTTCTTTGTTTCATATTCAGTAATTCAGTAAATTCATAGCTTGGGAATAAGAGTAAAATCAGTAATTTATCCGACTCCGTTTTCACGTAATTTTCTAGCGGTAATATTTAAATCGCAACGCTCCAATTTAAATTCAAACTTATTATTATTATTATTATTAATTTTGCTATACTTGTTTTTTATACAATAAATACATTTCTTTTAACCATGCAATCTTTGTTTTCAGTAGGTAGCATTAGATATAGACCAATTCCTTCTCCTGATACAATTGTTTGTTGGGTTAATGATCCAATCATACCACGATCTGAGAGTTAAGATTCTTGAAGGTATTCTACCAGAGCTAGGTGTTGTTAAATACAAATTTAGATTTCAACATAGCGTTGAGGTCTTGGCGCCCATTAAAACAACATATCTTAGTAGAAAACAGTATATTTGTCACACAGTGAGGGCTATAGAAGACAATTCAGTGTGTGCATGTCCTCACGAATCCACTGGTCCCAAAACACCCGAACAGTCAAGTCAGAATGGTCTTGCTGGCGGGCGATTCATCAATTCGGCCATCTGGCCTCGCTCAGCTCCATGATTCGTTCCCTCTTCAGCTCTGTTAATGAGTGTGTACTTCGAATGCGTTGTGGAGGCATCTCGAATGGTTACCGGGGTTTACGCGGCCGAGAACAACAACCAACAACGTTTGAGCAGCCTGTAAAACCCCTGTCATAGGTCTCGGATTGAAGCACGTGCATTGTCTCTGGTGGCAGTGGCGAGACCGTTCAACTACTCAGGGTCCTGCAGTAATCATTTGACTATCGGCCTGAGATGTAACTGTATGAAAAAGTTTGCGGCAAACCGATAATTCCTTCTTAGTGAGTGATTTCTTTTGTCGGCCAGTGTATTTTTATGTAGTCTAATAAATTGTTTCGTCTATCAGTTACCAGCACAGTCTTTTTATACATTCACTGGCTGCGTTGCTCAGCAGTAACGTTCTCGCCTGTTGTTCCCAAGATAGGGGGATCGAATCCTGGTGCAGTCATTTGGCATTTGAGGGTGCGCAAATGCGAGGGAGCCATGTCAGTAGATTTACTGGCACGCTAAGGATCCCCTTCGGGACAAAATTCCGGCATCTCTAAAAACCGCAGTAGTTAAAATGGACGTAAAACCAATAATATTAAAACATATATTTATACATTTTCAGCAGTATGCTTGAATTTTCTGCTTAATGCATTTTCTGTGATACTCCAACGAGGATGAATCTGCCATGAGTTTAACTATCTCCTCCATCTCTTGGCGTAGTGGCTAGAATTCTTGGCGGCCACTGCGAACGTCCGAGTTCAACTGCTGGCTCTGCCAAGAAATTCAATTCTTATCTGAGGGCTAGAACGTGAGGCAGAACTGAGAAGGGGTGGATTAAATTCCTAACTCAGTCACCCTAGAAGTGGTTTTCCCGAAGACAAAGTATCAGAAGCTACAATTTGCTACAATGAGCCGGCACTCAAATTAAATAGGATGTTTTTAGAAATATTTTTGGCTTTTGGTCTTTTTAAGCAATACAGCAGGGTGAAATTTAATGTATTTTTCCTTGCATTATGTGGCTTGTTATGGTGAGGAAAGGTGATTAGAATGCATATATCATAGAAATTGAATATGCTTACAATTAAAGGCAACACACATCCATGTCCGTGGTTGGACTCGAACAAGCAGCCAAGCACCAGCTCGATTTCAAGACCAACCCTTTATCGACGACCCACGCCATCTGACAAAAAGAAAGAAAGAAAGAAAGAAAGAAAGAAAGAAAGAAAGAAGCACTATAAGAGGCTTCATTGGGATACATGTACTAATGTACGTACACACATCAAAAAAAGTTTTGCATCACCTCGGTTCCAAGAGTTCCGGAACCTTTAAATACAAAGGGAATTGAGAACACAAACAACATTTCAGCTCGTTTTATTGCTCATGAGACCCACACATTGCATGTTGTACCATCATACAGCTAGACTTTCAGCATTTGTGGTCCAGATTGCAGTACACACCACTACCTCTAATACCCAGTAGCACGTCCTCTTGCATTGATGCATGCCTGTATTCGTCGTGGCATACTATCCACAAGTTCATCAAGACACTGTTGGTCCAAATTGTCACACTCCTCAACGACAATTCGGCGTAAATCTCTCAGAGTGGTTGGTGGGTCAAGACGTCCATAAACAGCCCTTTTCAACATATCCCAGGCATGTTCGATAGGGTTCATGTCTGGCGAACATGCTGGCCACTGTAGTCGAGCGATGTCGTTATCTTGAAGGAACGCATTCACAAGATGTGCACGATGAGGTCGAGAATTGTCGTCCATGAAGACAAATGCCTCTCCAATATTCTGCCGAGATGGGTGCACTATGGGTCGGAGGATGTCATTCAGGTATCGTAAAGCCGTTTCGGAGCCTTCCATGACCACCAGTGGCGTACGTCGGCCCCACATAATGCCACCCCAAAACATCAGGGAACCACCACCTTGCTGCACTCGCTGGACAGTGTGTCTAAGACGTTCAGCCTGACCAGGGTGCCTCCAAACACGTCTCCGACGATTGTCTGGTTGAAGGCATATGCGACACTCATCGGTGAAGAGAACGTGATGCCAATTCTGTGGGGTCCATTCAGCATGTTGTTGGGCCCATCTGTACCGCGCTGCATGGTGTCGGGGTTGCAAAGCTGGACCTCGCCATGGACGTCGGGAGTGAAGTTGCGCATCATGCAGCCTATTGCGCACAGTTTGAGTTGAAACACGACGTCCTGTGGCTGAACGAAACGCATTATTCAACATGGTGGCATTGCTGTCAGGGTTCCTCCGAGCGGCAATCCGTAAGTAGCGGTCATCCACTACAGTAGTAGCCCTTGGGCGGCCTGAGCGAGGCCTGTCATCGACAGTTCCTGTATCTCTGTACCTCCTCCATGTCCGAACAACATCGCTTTGGTTCACTCTGAGACGCCTGGAAACTTCCCTTGTTGAGAGCCCTTCTTGACACAAAGTAACAATGCGGACGCGATCGAACTGCGGTATTGACCTTCTAGGCATGGTAGAACTACAGACAACATGAGCAGCGTACCTTCGTCCTGGTGGAATGACTGGAACTGATCGGCTGTCGTACCCCCTCCGTCTAATAGGCCCTGCTCATGCATGGTTGTTTACATCTTTGAGCAGTTTTAGTGACATCTATGAACAGTCAAAGGGACTGTATCTTTGATACAATATACACAGTCAACGTCTATATGCCGGAGATCTGGGAACCGAGGTGATGCAAAACTTTTTTTGATGTGTGTATATCACATCTACTGTTTACCACTTTCACATGTCGTGAAGTGCTGATGGATGGCGAGAGTCATGAACTCATGCCACCAAGGCCAGTTCGTGTGTGAGGAAAGAAGTGATACAGATTGTACAGAGTGAATATTTTGTTGGAGAGGGGCCACCGACCACTCAGGGCCACGCACGCTCGGACCGCTGAATGCGCAAAGATAGAAACAGTGACAGGATTCACTAATTTACGGTACATTCACCAGCAATTCATCACAAAAAGCTTACCTTTACACAGAAGATGCTGGAAATGTTCTCCATTAGCTGACAAGCAGATGGTGTACCGTGTAAATAAATTGGCATTGGCACGTTGTAATTCCCCCTCCGTTATGAGGGATATCTGCTCCTATGTATAGTTCTCCTGCTCCACTTGACTACGAGGTTCTCATCTGTACACTTTAAACGACCCCACAAATAAACATCAAACGGGCTTAAACCAGCCATTCACACTCCAGCTTTCTGTACACAACCATCGAGTTACTGGATTGTGTATTGTGTTGCTGACGGCACAGCGTCCAGCACAATGGCACTGGATGAAAAATACGTTCAGTTAGTTTCCCCACCACTTGCCGTCCCGTCCGCCTTGATGGCATGTTTGTGTCGAGGCGGCCAGCGGAGCATCTTGCCCGCATACGTGTGTAACAAAGTAATCGGTAGTGGAATAGCAATAATGGACAAGATACTCTGGGAGAATTCATACAAGCGTACAAAGCAAAGCCGTGCCTTTGGAATTCCAGTTCCCAAAATTATTCAAATAGACAAATAAGAAAAGCTACCTTAGAGGATTTATTGGATATTCACCCACACTTTATTTCTTTTCTTTTGTGACGACAACAAACAAATACAAAGTAGTACTAGTTTCTGTCTTTTAGTCACAAATCGCACTGCCGGTGACATTTTCACACAGACAACCTATCGCATTGTGAAGCTGGATGTCCCGCTGGAGCATGAATGAGCTAGATTCTTCTTACTGGTTGGCCAGCAAGCTGGAGTGTGAATAGCTGGATTTTAGGTCCAGGCTTCGATTAATTACAGCAACTGTAAATACGCAGGGTGGTACAGGAGTCGCTGCACCATGTAACGATGCAACTTCCAAGAATTGTAAATCCATGCGTTGAAGAAAATTGACTACTGTCATTCGTCAGCTGAGAATCTACGCCATATTTTTTTATTTTGTACACTTTGTTTGAGCGCACCGTCATTAGTCCGGCCGCCTCAAGTGGCAAGCGACGATAAATACAGATCAGTAGGTGTGTTTGCTCCAAGAGCTGGGAATGGTTAGTTGCTATCCAGTCACACACAATTATGGCTGCAAGGTTCACAACAGAATAAAGAATTTTCATTCGTTGTAGTTTTATTAAGAACGAGTCTGTTAATGGTACTCGTAGAGCATTTCAAAAAGAATTGGCGGGTGTTAATGTGCCTTCGAAGACCGAAATTCACAAAGTTGTGATAAAGTTCATGACTACGGTGTCATTTTTTAATTAAAAGAATAAACAATGACGTCGCGTTTTGACGGAACCACATTTAGAGGACATTATTGCTAGATAATTATGTTCACCTAGAAAGTCTTTGCCAAAACTTTCTCAACAAGCCGGCGTGTCATATTCGGCAGTTTGGAAGGCCACAAAACTAATTATCGACCGTACAATACTGCTCAGGTTCAATCCTTAAGCCCAATTGACCCAGTGGCAAGGACTACTGTAATTGTTTTTTCCAGTCCGTGAATGACGGAATTTTAGATCCACAGTTAGTGATTTTCAGTGATGAGCCATGGTTTCATTTACATGGACGTGCGGATTCACAAAGCAATCGATACTGGTCACCATTGAACCCAAGACTGATCCACCTGCATGACCCTAAAATCGGTGAGTCCGCGCAAGAGTTATTGATCCAATATTTGAATATCTTAATTTATTAATTTTGCTCAATACGTTCAGATTATTTTCCCAGTTAACACATAGGGAAAAGTTGCATGTTTGTTTTTTCAGTAAGACTATGCAACTTAGCATGTTGCGTACGATTCATTGGACACAATAAGTGTTGTTTTTGGTGATACGCTGATCATTGCAGGGTTGTGGCCACCTCGATGTCCGGACTTAACAACGAGTGAATTTTATTAATGGGATATTTTAAAAGACGAAATGTACAGATCAAATCACCGTACTATGGTGGAGCTGGAGAACAATATACAGGAGTAGATATCCTTCATAATGGGAGGGGAATTACAACATGTCAGTGTCAATTTATTAAGACGATACCTCTCCTGTCTGTCAGCTACTGGAGAACATTTCCAATATCTTCTGTGAAAAGGGAAGTTCTTTAACGATGAATTGCTCTTGAATCGAATCCTGCCTCCACTCACCCAGCGGCCCGAGCTGGGTTGGCGTGCGTGCACCCAGGCTGGCCGGTGGCCCCACTCCAACAAGAAACATGTTCACAGTTACATCCTTGGATAGATTATTGTCATTCCATCATAAAGATTATTAGGCGGAAATGTTCACAATTAAATTTTCTCACTCTACGAACAGTGTGAAGGCATTGACACATATCCAACCGAACTGTGTTGTGACATTTATGTCAGGATTGCGATATTCCCAGAATAGCAAGTGAGTCACCAAGCCTCTTTATGTCAAGAGAAGGATATTAACAAATTCACAAAGAAAGTTGATAAAATGGTCCGACTAGCTCAAAACAGTTGCCAGCGTTTCGCCCCAGTGCACCAATGGGCTCTTCAGTTGTTTATGGTACACCTCACCATGACGCGTGGCAAGTACATACTGTGAAGGCCGCTGCAAGGCACAATGTCGCCACGAGCAGCGCCAATGTACTACGGAAGTCAAAACTTCCTTTCAAAAATAATGTTAGCTTACCTTGCTAATCCATATTGGAAATATCTGTTCCCGAAGGAAACAGGATGTAAAATTGTCCGATTGAGCTATATACATTAACAAATTCACAAAGAAATTTGATAAAATGGTCCGGCTAGCTCAAAACAGTTGCCAGCGTTTCGCCCCAGTGCACCAATGAGGCCTTCAGTTGGTTATGGTACACCTCACCAAGACGCGTGGCTAGTACATACTGTGAAGGCCGCTGCAAGGCACAAAATGTCGCCACGAGCAGCGCCAATGTACTACGGAAGTCAAAACTTCCTTTCAAAAGTAATGTTAGCTTACCTTGCTAATCCATATTGGAAATAACTGTTCCCAAAGGAAACAGGATGTAAAATTGTCAGATTGAGCTATGTACATTAACAAATTAACAAAGAAATTTGATAAAATGGTCCGGCTAGCTCAAAACAGTTGCCAGCGTTTCGCCCCAGAGCACCAATGGGCTCTTCAGTTGGTTATGGTACACCACACCAAGACGCGTGGCTAGTACATACTGTGAAGGCCGCTGCAAGGCACAAAATGTCGCCACGAGCAGCGCCGATGTACTACGGAAGTCAAAACTTCCTTTCAAAAGTAATGTTAGCTTACCTTGCTAATCCATATTGGAAATATCTGTTCCCGAAGGAAACAGGATGTAAAATTGTCAGATTGAGCTATGTACATTAACAAATTCACAAAGAAATTTGATAAAATAGTCCGGATAGCTTTGTGAATTTGTTAATGTACATAGCTCAATCGGACAATTTTACATCCTGTTTTCTTCGCGAACAGATATTTCCAATATGGATTTGCAAGGTAAGCTAACATTATTTTTGAAAGGAAGTTTTGACTTCCGTAGTACATTGGCGCTGCTCGTGGCGACATTTTGTGCCTTGCAGCGGCCTTCACAGTATGTACTAGCCACGCGTCTTGGTGAGGTGTACCATAACCAACTGAAGAGCCCATTGGTGCACTGGGGCGGAACGCTTGCAACTGTTTTGAGCTAGCCGGACCATTTTATCAAATTCCTTTGTGAATTTGTTAATGTACATAGCTCAATCGGACAATTTTACATCCTGTTTCCTTCGGGAACAGATATTTCCAATATGGATTAGCAAGGTAAGCTAACATTATTTTATTATTTTTACATCCTGTTTCCTTCGGGAACAGATATTTCCAATATGGATTAGCAAGGTAAGCTAACATTATTTTATTATTTTTACATCCTGTTTCCTTCGGGAACAGATATTTCCAATATGGATTAGCAAGGTAAGCTAACATTATTTTATTATTTTTACATCCTGTTTCCTTCGGGAACAGATATTTCCAATATGGATTAGCAAGGTAAGCTAACATTATTTTATTATTTTTACATCCTGTTTCCTTCGGGAACAGATATTTCCAATATGGATTAGCAAGGTAAGCTAACATTATTTTTGAAAGGAAGTTTTGACTTCCGTAGTACATTGGCGCTGCTCGTGGCGACATTTTGTGCCTTGCAGCGGCCTTCACAGTATGTACTAGCCACGCGTCTTGGTGAGGTTTACCATAACCAACTGAAGAGCCCATTGGTGCACTGGGGCGAAACGCTGGCAACTGTTTTGAGCTAGCCGGACCATTTTATCAAATTTCTTTGTGAATTTGTTAATGTACATAGCTCAATCGGACAATGTTACATCCTGTTTCCTTCGGGAACAGATATTTCCAATATGGATTAGCAAGGTAAGCTAACATTATTTTTGAAAGGAAGTTTTGACATCCGTAGTACATTGGCGCTGCTCGTGGCGACATTTTGTGCCTTGCAGCGGCCTTCACAGTATGTACTAGCCACACGTCTTGGTGAGGTGTACCATAACCAACTGAAGAGCCCATTGGTGCACTGGGGCGAAACGCTGGCGACTGTTTTGAGCTAGCCGGACCACTTTATCAAATTTCTTTGTGAATTTGTTAATGTACATAGCTCAATCGGACAATTTTACATCCTGTTTCCTTCGGGAACAGATATTTCCAATATGGATTAGCAAGGTAAGCTAACATTATTTTTGAAAGGAAGTTTTGACTTCCGTAGTACATTGGCGCTGCTCGTGGCGACATTTTGTGCCTTGCAGCGGCCTTCACAGTATGTACTAGCCACGCGTCTTGGTGAGGTGTACCATAACCAACTGAAGAGCCCATTGGTGCACTGGGGCGAAACGCTGGCAATTGTTTTGAGCTAGCCGGACCATTTTATCAAATTTCTTTGTGAATTTGTTAATGTACATAGCTCAATCGGACAATTTTACATCCTGTTTCCTTCGGGAACAGATATTTCCAATATGGATTAGCAAGGTAAGCTAAGATTATTTTTGAAAGGAAGTTTTGACTTCCGTAGTACATTGGCGCTGCTCGTGGCAACATTTTGTGTCTTGCAGCGGCCCTCACAGTATGTACTAGCCACGCGTCTTGGTGAGGTGTACCATAACCAACTGAAGAGCCCATTGGTGCACTGGGGCGAAACGCTGGCAACTGTTTTGAGCTAGCCGGACCATTTTATCAAATTTCTTTGTGAATTTGTTAATGTACATAGCTCAATGGGCAATTTTACATCCTGTTTCCTTCGGGAACAGATATTTCCTAGAGAAGGATAGGCATACAGATTGCACAATTGTCTTACTGCCGGAATTTGAGACTTACTCTTAACCCCCTTCACAAATTTTACATTCCTTAATTAATTTTTAGCCTAGTTTTATTCTATGTCTGCCTTCTACTTTCATATAGATTTTCACGCCATTCACTCCAGTAGTTTTGACACCAAACCCTTACAAACATACTAAAATTAAACTGAGAGTATATTTGGCCATTGTGCGCCTCATCTGAGATAAATACGAATTATCAGCCAAAATTCAAAATGTTCAGACAGAAAGCTTACTTATTTTTGGTTCGTTGAGGCCCCTTGGACCACGTGGTTCCTAACTCTGGCGAGCTTTCTTCTTAGCCCAGTATTCCTTCATCTTTGCACTATGTGTTGCTTTCCTTTTGCTGAGTCCAATTCACTTCCACTCCAGGACGCAATGTCTTAGTTGTCAATGACTGGAAAGTGTCGGATGTTCTGATCAGCATTCTAAATGTATCCCTGTTGAATATATCCTTGGGATCTATTTCTAAAAATTCAAAGTCTTTTGGAACAAGTATCGTCCATTTGGCATTTGTCCCCTTCCCTCTAGACACGATGTTGAAGATTCTTGAGGTCAGTTTCTTGCTGTCCATTCTGTCTAAGTGACCGTAGAAGATAAGTCTCCTCTTTCTCATGGCTGATGTAATGCACTCTAAATGTTGGTAAAGCTCATTGTTACGCCTGATTCTGTATTCACCTCCCTCTTTAATGGGACCCATGATTTTTCTCAAGACCTTTCGTTCTTTCAGTTCCAAATTCATGAGTTGTCCCTTTTTGACCATGTTCAAGCATTCTACGGCATACAGTACTGAGAGTCTTACTACGGTTTCGTAGTATGTAAGTTTGAGTCAAACGAAAGGGATTTGGACTTGAAAATGTTCTTACAGAGATGGTAAGCACTCTCCAGTTTGATACACCTGGCTTTTATGGCTAGATCCTCACTAACATTTGGGGTTATCCATTCTCCGAGGTATTTGTAGGAGTTATTCTTCTTTATTACCGGTACTGTATCCCTGTGTGGGATTGAGTTGGGTGCGTCTCTGATGTTGGTGATGAACTCCGTTTTGTTAGTGACAACCCTCAACTCGACTTTAGCTACTATTTGACTAAGGGAGGAGAGTTAGTGCGTAGCTTCTTCCATACTGGATGCTAGGAGTGTGAGCTTACTTAATGCTTAGGAATGATACAGACTCAGACTTGACTCTATCGATCTGACGGATGTTACGTACATGGTGGTTTAGTTTGCACCAGGGGTCTCCAAACTAAGCTTAAGGGCCACACTGACTAGGGCCCAGACTTAGCTAGTTCATGAAACCAACATACTGTAGTTTTGAAATACGCGCAACGTTTCGTTTCCGGACTGGCCGGCGAATAATATCTATGGTGCAGTACGCGGAGGGTAATTTAGAGCATAGCGATATTTAAATTCACAATTGCTGGAATTCTATAAGACTATTCCACTCGCACAGTTTGATCAGTTGCATAAATGTGCTTTTCGGCTCTCGGCACTACTTATCTGTGTGAAAAAACATTCTTCAAAATGAAATGTACAAAACTTATTTACAGATCCAAATTGACTAATGAGCATTTGACGTCGCTATTGATAATTCCCACAAGTGAACTTGATCCACAACTGCAAATAATTGTCAGTAAAAATCTCATTAATCATAGTAATAATAATTATAATAATAATATTGAATAATTTAATTGCTGCATGTGAATTAGCACTATCTATTTTGCCCGTCAGACGAGACCGTCAGGGTACCACCAACCACAGATGGCATTCCAGACGCCCCCTTCTTCCAAACACACACACTGAGAGGATCGGATGTGTTTCCTCAGGCCAGCTCCGGCACGAGACTGATAACCCGGGGGTATCAGCTATAACGGGTGAAAAGTCATTGACATGCGCGGGGAAACACACCTACAAAATATAAAGCTAGCAATAAAGAGGTCCAGGTTTAGGTAAAATTCTTAAACATTTATTCAGTAAAATCACAGACCCCTATCCTACTTCAGAGGGTCGAAAATCGGCTAGTCCGCAAACTAATAAAAACATAAAATAAATAATCAATCCCTAAACTGACGATAAGTTACACCCTTTCGAAAGTCCTTCATACAAAAATTAAGCAGCGAGCAAGCTTGGAATGCGGCACGAAAACGAAATCCCTACGCAGATATAATGAATCATTAATAATACGAATAATCACATACTGAATTTACTGCAACGCTTAACATTTAACTTGTTCACAAGGCTAGTGTTATTTACATTTACTGCATCGATAATAATACACTATGTTACCAAGGTACCACTTCCGACATTTATCCTTACGTTAACTTATTAGCTAAGCCCTAATTGACGTTAAATTACGGGTGAGAAGCATCGGTAGCAAAGAAATTACAAATCTAGAATAGCAACCATATCCTAGCATGACAAAAATAAAAAAAAACAAGTCACAAGAATACACACAATAGTATAGGGAACATGAATAAATACCCTTATAATGAATACACTCTTAATTCTAGATTAATCCTGCCTACGCTGACTAGAATACTGTTTGCATCTAATCGTCATCTAAGTGCATATGGTTATGTTGACAATAACACAGTGAAAACTGCGTCTGATATTGCATGATTCACTGCTGCCCACAAGTTACGAACTGTAGTGGCGTTAGTGACCTTCGTCGTCTCAAATAGTATCAGCTAGTCCTAATAATGTCAGGTCCATCAAAGAAGATCAACTCAATGCGTCGGCCAATAATAAAATGTTCGATCAAATTTAGAATCAGTTCAATTTCGTTATAAATTGTTTTAAATCGTCGGTTTAAGATAATTAGGTTTCATGGTTTAGTTGTTCATTTAATTCGATGTTTTGATCCCTCCTAGTTTAGTTTAGATTCCTAGTGACCATCGAGATGCATGCCGAAAAACAGACACACACGCCCAAAGTGTTGTCTCTAACAATAACTCATCTGACTACCACCTCACGGGTAGCAAAATAACACAAGCTATAAGAAGCACAATACGCGGCTTACAGGCTCGCTAAACCTCGGCTAATGTGATAAAAAAAAAGCAATCATCATTACCGAAAAATACCAATAAATAATGTGGGTGAACAACGTCCATCCCATCATTGGCCTCCAATAGGCACGAGAATAACACATGTTACTACTTTTATACATGGTCTGGTCCTTCCTCAACCACAGGGATAATTCCTTCTTAGAGATTACAAATTCAAGAAAACTACATAAGTTAACTGTCGTAGGCATAGACGACTTTCAAATCCCAGCGATCAGCTGTGACCTAAATTTGTATCATAACTTAGTATTGAATCACGCATTCATGGGAACTCTTCGTCGTGTGTCAAAAATACTGCAGTTGTCTCGCTAGAAGAATGAACTTGAATGCTGGGTAATATTAGCTCGTAATATTAGCTCGTAACATGTGGCTTGACCTTGAGTCAACGGCCACACACCTACACTGACTAGAATGGCAATGTTCTTGGCACAGCCTCGCCTTCACAAACCAGAATGCATTGTAATATTTTGAGCTCACAAAACGACAGTCCTACCTGTAGCTCATACGACTTAAATATACACTTATTTACAAGTTCATTAACACTAGAGCTAGCCTCACACTCAGCTCATCAAGAATCCAAAAGTCAAAGCCAAAGAAAATAAGATGACAGATATGTTAGTGCACACCAAGCGCTTTGGAATGTGAAAATACAGCTGTCACCCTCGTGCTTCGTTCTAAAGGTCTCTTCCTTTCATGTTCTCATTACACCATCATAGTATGTTTCAAAAATGTATTGTGTCCTCTTCGACACAAAAAATAAGCATAACAAACAACACCTACACCTCTCGTGTTGAAAACTGATACGATGTCTTGGCAAAGACGAATTCACAGCTTCTAAAGCCTTATGCATAAATCCTGCTAATTCCAATCTCTGGAATAATGTAGCATCAGAGTTTACAATCAAAATGAACCATAATTAACGCGATGGGTGAACATTCACTTCCGTCAAACGATACGCCCATTATAATAAGGTGTCCAATAAATGGATGGGTTGCTCTGCATTCCATAACAAAGAAAACTGAGCATATTTCAGGGTGTCCAAATCATGAATGGTCTAGCTCGTAGACTTGAAATGTAGCTCATAAGGTGTCTCCTAAAATTATCTAAATACACAGTAATTCACACTTGGCATAGTCGCGCCACAGGGTGTCACCAAAATAGTGATTGGACCAGGGCTGTCTCAAAAAAATACTAAGAACAGTGAATATTACGTTCTAAACAGGTCCTACCTAAATGATTGCTATTTAGTGCGGTTCTACTACTACTCAACTGAAGCAGAAACCTTAACAGATTGAAACAGTTGGACTCACATGGTCGGCGAGCTGGATCTCATATTACCTTGGGATTAGGATTATCTCAAAGTGCCTTCGATCCTTTTACGTCCTCCGAATCCATCGTTTCCTTTCTCTCCTCATTATGCGAAATTGACCTAAGGCACCCCCTTCACAGGGTAATTTACTAGATCATGACCATCATAGGACAATGGGTGCATCCTCATGGTAATTGGATAGTTTCATCTTGGTGGTTAGAAGAATAGTGGCACTGAATCTAATACTTATCGTACTCAAAATAACCAAACACAGGCTCTAAAATATTGCAGACTGATATTAAAATTGGCTCTGTATCTGCCGTAGACATTAAAGAACACGTGGGTGGTGTTCTGCTCAGAGAATCAATTGTATTGACCAAAAATCGTTGAAAATCGTAGCAATAGTTTTCGAAATATGGTCCTCAAAATTATTTTAGAGAAGTTCACAGGTTAATGTAGCCCAAAGTAGCCCTTGATAATTACACACAAGGTTTAGTGATAAACTTGAACACCTCGTGGCTTGCCCACGCTTACAATCGCATACTGTAATCGTATAACTTTCAATGTGCAGCAAAAATTACACACTTTACACAAAATCGTGCCTTCTTCACTCGTCAGCTTGTTCATAAGGCGTAATGCTTCAATTATAACACCTCTAGAAAGATACAATTCACAATCATGTCGCTTTCCGACGTTAATTTCAATTCACATGGGAAGTTGTCCCGAAATACGTGTCTGCACTACTATCAAGCAGACTCGGTTGTGACGTCAATCTAGACGAGGTTCCGGGTTGGTGAAGAAACCCATCAAGTCGTGTAGCGATTAATTAATCATCTTTCACATATCTGCGAGGAAAATTGAGATCTGACATTGCCATAAATCCTCAAATTCAGGGTAATATGGTGAAATATCCACGATAACGTTAAATAATTCGTAGAATTCCAAGTTAGAGATGTAAGTTCTTTCCTCTCACTCAGAAGGTTAGAATGTGATACTGGAGTCAAATAAGGGTAGGAACTAGCTCAAAGCTTTCACGGTGCATTCTGTCTGTCGTTGGATGGATTATCAACTCATGCTCATCAAAGTTATCACCAACATGAGCCATACGGTCTCACTATGTATTCACATATATTAAATTTTAGAATTAATCTCATGTCATTAATTACAGTTAAAATGATCAATTTTATAATGTCTGTCAGTTATTGTGTTTCTTAATGGGTCGTTAATTAAAAAGATTTGATTATAATTTGTATGATTTACGTATATTGTAAATTTTACAATGTAATCAAAATAAGCTATGGTGGGCCAGATATCGGATAAGTCTGGCCAGCTACCACGGGCCGGATTGACGGTGCTCGTGGGCCGGTGTTGGCCCGTGGGCCGTAGTTTGGAGACCCGTGGATTATACCATCTGTTTACTCGCTCCCATTACAAGTGGGTAATTCGAAACAGTAGTAGTTACTTACTGTCCTCACACATGCATGATCACTTGCATTGTATGGAAACGGGAGGAGCCAGCAACATATTCATTAATATACACCGCTATGGGGCAAACATGGTAATAGCATCATGTTTTACAGCCCATGCATTTTAATCGGAAGTAAATAATCCTGAAATTGTGCGATTGTTTCGATGCAGCTTGGTCATGACGTGCCTCGTCCATATTCTGCAAGGATTATTTGTCTTATTTGGGAGCAGGAGCATCGTTGTTCTTCAGGTATGTGTAGTAACTAACTTCTGTTCTATTGGTGGCTGTAAACTTGGTAAAATGCTCCTTCTTGTTATTGCCAGCATTAGAAAACCATTGTTTAATCAATATTCATACAATAAGAAATAATGAAGGGACAACACCTGCCTCAAGACTTCTGTTTTCAAAATAAGGAGGTATTATTGGATTTTGAATAAATAACGGGGTTTTATTTGGCTTTTCAAAATAATGGGGTGTGATTAGGTTGTCTCTATCACCCCTCGAACGATTCGGTCCGGTGGCGTTAGCGACGGTGCCATTAGCGACGAATTCCCATTAGCGACGAACAGCCATCTAGAGAAGGAAGGGGGGCGTGGTGGCTCAGCGGTCTAGCTGTATGCCTCTCACCAAGGCAGTCCGGGTTCGATTCCCGGTCAATGGATGTGAGATTTTCGAAGTGAAATGCCATGTCCTGTGGTTCGGATTCCACGTAAAAAGGAGGTCCCGTGGCTCATGATCTCGAGATTAACGGTCACGTTAAACTACAAGCTTCCTTCCTTCCTTTTAGAGAAGGAAGAACCAGTTTTGACACTTGAGTCACAGTGCCATTAGCGTACAAAGGAATGCCGCCGTGTATTTAAGTAACATGCGACGTGAAGCTTTAAAGAAGCGAATAAGATTGATAGAATATCTGTGCAGCACTGAGAGTGCAAAATTCGTAGTAACAAGTTTACCACTACATTTGCTTCCTGTTTTTTCGCTGACACACAACCACATCACTACTCTGTCTTTGTTTCGCCTTAGTCGCCCAAAGCTGTATCCCTCGTTTATAAGACAAGGTTTACCTCTCTTAGTTGAAATAAACTCCATAATTAACCGGACTGAACCTAAGTTAAACACAAACAGTACGACGAGTTATCAAACCAAATGCGTCCCAACGTACTGACTGTATTCTCGAGCAGGTTTTTATTCCCACCATACTGAGAGCTTTCTTTAATTGAACTAGGCTTCTATCACTTCAGATGTCACAATTAGTCAACATTCCGTCGCTAAAGGGACCCTCAGGACTATGAGAATTTACAGTTCGTCGCAAATGGTACACTTAATGATCACTTCATAATCCGTCGCAAATGGGAATCGTCGCTAAATGGAAGACACCAATAATTCCTGGTGTGGATTTTTTCTCCATACAGATCTCAAAGAATTCCATGAACATTCTGTATGGCGTGTACAGCCACTGCAGACTTCTCTGTTCGCGAAGACGTAAATGACTAGGCCTACGGTGTTCCTTCACCCTTGTGGTGATTCTCCTACATGTCTGGCCAATGCATACGTAACCACAGGAACATGGAATCGAGATCATTTACGTATACGTATAATCTTAGTCGTCTGCTGTTAATTTGAGAAGCAAAGCACCGGAAATCATAAAGGGCGTAACCAATGAGCTCGTGTGAATTTACACTGAAATTCAAATGTCAAAAGTGAAGTAAAATCGAATAGGTCTGTTGTTTCTGTTTTATTTAGGGGATTAAGGTATCGCGGTCATCAAATCAGGGCACCTGGGTCCATGTGGAATCTGTGTGATTGACAACATCGTGGTATAGTGGCTAGCATTCTTGACTATCATCCCAAAGTATTCATGTTCGATTCCTGGCTCTCCCAAGAAATTTAATTCTAGTTTGAGGGCTGGATTGGAAAGCACTCAGCCTCTTAAGGCAAACCAGAGAATAGGTGTGTTCGATTACCGCCTTAGCTATCCTAGAAAGTGTTTTCCCTGTATTCTCAGTTCTACTCCTGGCAAATGCCGGAATAGTTCGTAACTTACGGCCACAGCCACCTCCTTCCCAACCCCCACCTCAATTACAAACACACGCACACTACTACAGATACCTCAATAACATAGGTTATCAGACAAATCAGTATTGGTGGATGGAATGACCGTAATGCCCAAACCCCTAAACGAAGAAAGAAAGATTTTCCGCTGCACTGAGGAACATCCAGTCATGGATGCGTCCTTTTCTTTGTTTTGTTGCAACGCACTCATTTTCTCATCCTCGGTTGTACGTGATGAGAAAGGTGTATTCATTAAATGTGCTTGAAATTCTTTTCATTTCCTTTGTTCCTGTAGACGCAGGCGCATACGTCCCATACGCTCATGTTCACACCGAGGAAGTTACTCTAACACTGCGAAATAAAGTGTCGATAAGTTATATTATCCAGTACAACTGCTTCTCACCTATCAGAGGCAGCAATGAGATGCGGGTAGTAGACTGTCACACCTCCAATGGGTATCACGCTAATTTCGGACTTGACCCCAAGCCCAACGACACATCCATGTTAAAAACCGCACTCTGTCCGACAACCAGTGTTGTGTTTAGATGCAGCTTTCCATGCCTGTCCTGAGCTACAATCGTTTCATCTCTACATACTGCTCGGGTCCAAACTCTGTGAACCTGTGGCGTGAGGAGAAGGGGCAGGGAAGGGTCAGGCGAGAAGAGAAGGACCTGTCAACAGCCCGCCGTGATACCTGGTATTCCTTTCTATTCCAATACTGCTAACATAGGGCCGTTGCTCAAACCACTGTGAAGTTGCGAATGAGTGAGTGAGTCACCTACCAATTTATTTGGTTCTGTTACTACGCACGGACCGGGAAACCTCATCGCTCGTCACCATCACATTTCATATTCCGCGATCCACATTCCTCTCAGGTTCACACAGCTTGGACCCGAGCAGTAGCTGCCACATCCTACATCCAAGGTAATCTGTGTAACATATTCTAACCTTGGTCTACCCCCACAGAGAAGAGAAGGACCTGTCAACAGCCCGCCGTGATACCTCGACCTTTCCTTCCATAACAAGCTTTGCTATTCCTGAGTGTCTTAGTTTGTGACCTACCAACCTATCTCCTCTTTTTATAAGCAGTCGCCAAAAACGTGTCATAATCTCTTAATACCTCTTTATTTGTTACTCTATTTACCCATCTGATCATCATAATTCCCCTGTAACACCACATTTCAAATGTTTCTAATCTCCTCTTTTCTGATGCACCAACAGTCCAAGTTTCACTTCCATAGAGTGCCACACTCCCGACAAAGGCTTTCAAAAAATTCCTCCTAATACCTAAATCTGTATTTGATGTCTACAAATGTCTTTTCTTGTAGAAATATTTTCCATGCCTGTGCGAACCTACTATTTATATCCTTTTTGCTGTGTTATTGTGTATCTGTGCAAAAATGTGTGCGGAAAATTTGGACTAGGTTTAAGAGATACACTGAGAGAATGAGATAGACTGATCGTTTGATGCCATGCCGGTTATCAAAGACCAGTACTCAAAGTTCCAATGTACGAAAATGTCCCATGTTATAGTCCGCCCAACAAAAGGGTCCAATCACAAAGAAAGTCTACATATAAAATGGCCTCTGGGCCTCTGATATCAAATGTCTAAAATGGTATAGAATAAGGTGCACAAGCGACATACCTGTCTGGACATCTCTCTCACGGGACTCGTACGGAGGGCACAATCTGAAACACAAATAAGAGGATTCATGATTCTATCACTGAACTGATCTAGTGGTACTGGTGTAACAGACTAGGAAGGAACGGGTACAATTCCCAGTAGTGGTAGAGGTAATAGTGGTGCAGCAATTAGATACTGGTGTAATAGAAAAGTAAGGCATTAGTTTCTAAACTAAGGACCAGGTTCGAGTCCCAGTAGTGGTCGAGGTACTAAGGGTACTAGTGTAACAGAGTAGTAAGACATTAGTGTACGAACTGGAAGGTCCGCGTTCAATTCCTGTCAGTGGAAAAATATAACTCCCTTTCTCACCATCCAGGTGAATTCTGGTCGACTCAATCAGCTGATAAAATGAGTACTGTGTCCACGTAATATCTCTGCCGGTGAGCTAGGTCATTACTTCCAGCAAAGGTATAGCGACCGTACTAGCCTCACCAAAGACATTTCTTAAATTGGCACACAAACAATTGTGTGGCAAGCACTAATGAGTGTGCCGAGTGCATTATGCTAACGAGGGAACGGTGCAAAGTCGGACGGCGAATTTTGATTTTATTTGTACATTCTCTTTACGCTGAAACAGGTAGTGGAGGTATAATTTTTCGCTGGTCCTTTTTAAGTGGGGATTTGGGAGCTCCCAATTGGCGGTGCGTGCTCTAAATCGTACAGTTCATGCCGGCACACGTCAGCGCGCCCAGTCGGCGGCTGTCTTGCCTCGCCTACCCTCTCCCCTCGTTCGGTTCTCCACTATTCCCCACCACATACGGCTGCCGAAAGTTGTTGTGTATATGGGTCGGCGAAACCTATTCTATACGGTCAAGTTCTCCACAACTGATGGCTATTCCACATACAGGCGATCGCATTGGAGTCTTTGCGTTGTAATGAGCGCTTGCAACATTGTTGCTGCTCTTATTAATGCCTACGGTGTTAATATTCAGAAAGCTACCGAGCTTCCTGATAAAGAGCAAATAATGTAGTCTACACACAAATAAATACAACGTTTGATGCAATTTTTGAGGACAAAAGAAACTTATTCTGGCGGAAGAAGCCTTCCACGTTGATTCAGAAGACGACGATGGCGTTGAGGTGGAGACACCATCACCGAAAAATCGTAAACATGGAGATGAGTTTAATGAAGAGAACATGTCGTGTGATGGCCGAGAAAGACATGTATCAAACAATAAAGGAACGAGGTACTATGTACGCTGTACGGATAGATAAGAAGACTCGGTGACAAATTTACGGAATCGTCAACCACGTTGAACACAATGGAGAAACTAGGAAATGTGCAATGGTTCGAGCTTACTATAAGATTTCCTGAATTATTGAAAAATGAAAATACACAACTGTAGGCAGCCGTATGTGGTGGGGAATAGTGGAGAACCGAACGAGTGGAGAGGGTAGGCGAGGCTAGACAGCCGCCGACTGTGCGCGCTGACGTGTGTCGGCATGTACTGTACAATTTAGAGCGCGCACCGCCAACTTGGAGCTCCCAAATCTGGCCTTAAAAAGGACCAGTGAAAAATTAGACCTCCACTACCTGCTTCAGCGTAAAAATCCCTTCATGACTATGTAAAAATAAAATCAAAATTCACTGTCCGACTTCGTACCGTTCCCTCGTAAGTTGGCCGTCACAACTCCCGAGCCCCCACACTGTGAGGTAATGTCTTATGAATAGGAGTAGAGGAGTTGACGGCTCGAATTCTCAGAAATGCAACGGTCCACACCGGCAGAGTTATAATGCGAATACTGTACCAGGGCAATCATTCTCTCTACATCTGATGGTAAAGTCCGGTCGAAGCGTAGTACTGACCACTCATCTTCCGTACCAAGAGTCAAAGAAAATGTGGAGCTACTTTCTACATCCCCAATTGGCCAGTACGACAAGAAGGGGTAATTTATGTTTCATTTAGGGGCTTGGCTATCACGATCATCAGCCCCGTGAACTGGGGTGTGTAAGTTGTTGACAACATTTGTTGTTGTGGTGTCTGTCGTAGTGTATTTGTAATTGAGGGTGGGACTGAAAAAAGTGACAGTCAGTCTGAAAGACTAGACTTTGTATCATTTTGAATGCTACAAATGCTGAAAAATGCTAGAAAGACTGGAGGCTTCTCGCTTCGCTCGAAGCCAAAGACTCTTGACATGTTAGAAAATTATCTGCATAATACTTATCTTGCTTTATAGTACTTTACCTTGTTTCAAATTACTCGCGAACGGCAAGTGCAAGCCAAGGGCAAAGCATGGTCAAGCGCGCGGGATGCCGTCACGCTCACCAGAGCGCGCGGGTACGTGCCCCTTCCATCCAGTCTAAAAACACTTATAGTGGGCGATGTATTGAAGATAGAGATATGTTCTCGCGGACTTTTTTTTTAGAACTTTTCTTGCTGAACAATTCTTACGTTCATAGTATATTGATATTTTAACGGTTTGCCCAGCGTAAGCTTAAGAAGCGCACGGATGCCAAGTTTGTTTTCGACTTTTTCACTGAAATCGTTACTGCTTGGCTTCCTTTGATCATACATAAATTATTTTCTACAGAATCTTTCCTCGAGATATCCTTTACAGAATGGTGAAAACCGCATCAAAATCCATCCAGTGGTTCTTGAGATTACCCGTGACATCCAAGAATCGGGGATTTTTGTCTTATACTAACGAAGTAGAGATTGTCGGGGAACACATGCACCAAGCGGTACTATGACGTCACACACCTCAGTGCATCTAAGTACATTTCGTCCCGTCACCGTAACGTAACGCCAGACCCCAGCGTAACGACGAAGTCGACAAGATCATTTAAAATGATAAAAAAAAAACAGGCGTAAAGTTAGTATTCGTCTGCCTCGAGCAGGAATGGAAACCAGGGAAAGTTACTTCTAGCTTAGCTGCGGTGGGAATCAAACCCACACTCTCGTGAGGCTGAATGCACCCTGTTCCAGGCTTCAGATCAGTGTTGAATTTCTTGGCAAAGCTGGGAATCGAACATGGATCTTAGGGGTGGCAGCCATCAACGCTAGCCATTACACCACGAGCCAGTTATTACATTACAGTTACACTGTAAGTTATATCTCTACAAAAAGCAAGCTCTCTGTCTGAACATTCTGAATTTTAGGCAAAAACTTTGTATACAGGGTGTTTCTTAATTCCCATTAGACTTTCAGGGCTTGTAGCGAGGACCAAGACGATTACGTTTAGCACAAGAACTTGTGTCCGGAAACGCACCGTCTTCCCGCTACCCGCAGAAAACCACCACAGCACACGTTCACAGCTCTCGCATTTTTGGCACTCTGTCAGACTCCTGCTGCCTGTCGTCTGGGTTCAATTACTGCTCGGGTCTAAGCTGCGTGAACCTGAGAGGAATGTGCATCGCCGACTATGAGAAGTTGTGTTGACGAGTGATGAGGTTCCTCGGTTCGTGCATAGTACAGAACCAACTATAAGGTGCGTTCAAAAAGTAACGAGCTGGAGGCTGTTATGCGCAAACCGGTGACGACATGGGCTAATCGTGTGTAACGAGGTGTGGTTCCGACCAGAGCGTGGAAGGTAACAGCCCGTCGCTAGAGGGCACGCGTGCACGTCACGTGACGATAAAAGGGAGCAGTAGTATGCAACAATCGTCCAACCAAGACCAAGACGGTAGGCCATTCGACATGCTTCCTGGTGTGGTTGAAGACTTTGGGGCACCCATTGGGCACACAATTTCCGCAAGTGCAGTCGTTCCTTCATGATGGTGTGCACACTTCCGACGCTCAATCCGACCACGGCGGCTATGGCGTTCACTGTCACTCGGCGGTCCTGGGTAATGAGTGCATCAACCAGCTGGAGGTTGTCATCGGTAATGCAGGGGGTGCCCCAGACCGCGGATCATCGGCTAACGACAACCGTCCTTCCCTGAAGCGCTTGTGCCACGCCTTAACCCTTGCAAGGGACATGCAGTGTTCGCCGTACACTTGTGACATTCGGCGATGAATGTCCGTTCCCCCTACTCCTTTCGCTGTCAGAAACCAAACAACACCTCTTTGCTCTTAGTTTGACACCTCCATGTCACTGTTTGCAATGCGACTGGCGGCGTTGGACGATTGATTCATGCTGCTGCTCGCTTTGTATCGTCACGTGACGTGCACGCATGCCCTCTAACGACGGGCTGTGACCTTCCACGCTCTGGTCGGAACCACACCTCGTTACACACGCCACTATTAGCCCATGTCGTCACCGGTTTGCGCATTACAGCCTCTAGCTCGTTACTTTTTGAACGCACCTTATTCATTGGTCGGTGACTCATTCACTCATTCGTATCACCACAGTGGTTTGAGCAACGGCGCTATGTTAGCAGTATTGGAATAGGAATACCATATATCACGGCGGGCTATTGACAGACCCTTCTCTTCTAGCCTGACCCTTCCCTGCTCTTTCCCCTCAGCCCGCAAGTTCACAGAGCTTGGACCCGAGCAGTACATAGAAGAGAACGATGACTGAAGCTGCTGGAGCTTAGTCATATCCCACCCGCGCAACTGTACCTGCCAGCCAAGCATGTGACAACCACCGTCGTCAACACAGATACGATACCTCCGGACATGTTCAGGTACACGCGATCATCAATCCCTGGTCCTCCAACGTCCGCCGCAGCCATAACCCGCGCCATTAGATCTTCCTCAGATTCCACAGGGGTCTCTTAAATCAAGTTTTTCATAAGACCCCACAGGTAGTAAGTCTGGTGGTGTCAAGTCGGGTGACCGTGCAGGCCAAGTAATCGGGCCACCACGACCTATCCACTGTAGCCCAAATATGTGGTGCAGATGATCTTGGACCGCAAGTGATAAATGAGGTGGTGCGCCATTGTGCTGAAACCACATGTTTTGACGCACATGCAGTGGCACATCGTCTAAGAGCTCAAGCAGTACGTGTTCAAAGAATACCAAGTACGCGGCACACGTGAGATTTCGTGGAAGAAGGTAGGGGATACAACCTGTAGGGGATATGGGACATCAGGTGATCATTCAATGACGTACATACTCTAGTGTCAGTAGCGCCGAAAATGCGGGAGATATGAACGTGTGCTGTGGTGGTTTTTGCGGGTAGCGTTAAGACGGTACGTTTCCAAACACAAGTTCCTATGCTATTCTTAACCGTCATGGTCCCCACTACAGGCCCTCAAAGTCTGTAATGGGAATTTGGAAACACCCTGTTTATCTCAGATGAGGGCTATGCAATGCAAATCCACAGCCTGCTTCCAGTCGACCGACCGGGTCAGGGAATGGAATGAATGAAGCCCCCATTCTAACGGCGAGGATATGAACTGTGCCGGCTGCCGAGGCCTGACGCACTCCTCTGGGGCAATGATTAAATGAATGACAGATGAAATGAAATGATAGAGGAGAGTGTTGCTGGAATGAAATTGTGACAGGGAAAACCGGAGCACCCGGAGAAAAACCTGTCTGCCTCCGCGTTATCCAGCACAAATCTCACATGGAGTGACTAGGATTTGAACCACGGACCCAGCGGTGAGAGGCCAGCGTGCTGCCGCCTAAGCCACGGAGGCATTTTCAGACCAGGGCTATAATGACCAAATATACCCTCAGTTTATTGTTTGTTGCTTTGTTTGTTTGTTTGTTTGTTGGTGTGTCTACTTGTTACGGGTTGGCGTTGAAATTGCGGGGGTGAATGGCGCGGAAATTGGTGGGCCGGCAGGTGGGAACTGTTCTTTGCTAACTTGTCACCTTGCTTGGTTGACAAGTACAGTCGCGCGGGTAGGATGTGACTCAGCTCCAGTACCTTCATCGATCTCCTCTCCGTGGTGACATGCGCTCCTCTTACGCTTAGCAGTGATTTTGTGAAACAATTAGAAACACAGCAATCTTAATCGCCATTATTATTAATTTTTCCGTTCACAAGTCACATTATAACTTCTGTCTAACACAAGTAGCGCGCGTCACCACGGTGTCCCCCTGTTCGTCCTGCAAGGCTCCAGCTGGCGTAAGCAAGTTCAGCGTTTGTTGATAATACAGTAAAATCTGACTAAACTGGACCCTGTGTATAGGCCTACCGGAAACTTGGACAAACGGATAACAAGATACCGAAGAGAGGTATTTCTTATCTAAAATGACACTGTAAACCGGAAAACTGCCTAACGCGGAAACGGAAAGAAATTCTGGATCTGTAAGCGTAAATAACCTGACTAAGAACCCCCAGGGGCTCACATCTAGTGGGACGTGGGTTGGCGACCACGGGGCCCCAGCTGAGTCTGGCATTGTTTCCACTTACTTGTGCCGGGCTCCTCTCCGTCATCTTTCCTGTCGACCTCTCTTGCTCAACTCTTGTTCTCTTCCGACCCCGACGGTATTAGGGTATCCGAGGCATAGGAAGCCTCTTCCTTTCCCGCCTTAATTGGCCCTTGTCTCATCTTTTCTGATACCCTCCTTCTGCGAGGGGTCAGCCTTCTTTTTCTTTTCCTGTTACCTCCTGCCTTGTGCTCAAGGCCCTCAAGGAGGCAGGGTGTATGTAGCCCCACCACTTCTGGTGCACCCTGGTTATTGCTACACCCTCAGGGGCTCACGGCTGGTGGGTTTGAGAGTTGGCGAACCCGAGGGATTCCTGAGCTGGGTCCGGTTTTCCCCATTTTTCCGTTACCTCTGGGGCGGACCCCTCCTCTTTCACTTTCCTATCGGCCTTTCATGGCTCTCCTTCCTTCCAAGTCCCTCAATCCGCATTCTTCGAGGGTTGAGGGCATTTCTTTTCCTCCTGTCCTTTATTTGCCTTATTCTCCTTTTGTTTTCCATTTCTTCTTCTAGTATATAAGTTAGTAGTTTGTTTTAGTTATAGTTTCCACTTCATTATCATCTTCACGATCACCCAAACCATTAGGGGCCGATAACCTAGATGTTAGGCCCCTTAAAACAACAATTATCATCATCATCCTGACTAAGACGGATTATCTTATCCATAATACAAAGCTATGTACTAAATTTTGAGTGCGACTGCACTTGAACCAAAGTTCTAGGAAACATACTTCAAGGACGCAGCAGGTATGCTACATTACATTACATGAAATTAATAAATACAATTGGATGACCAGTTTCGATCGTCAAGCGATCATCATCAGATTCATTACGCTTATGCTATAAAATCTATGTTTGAAAATATATTTATTAATACATTAAATTTATTAATTTGTTTATTATTAATCTAATGTAATTTTTTTCAGGATTATAGTATAACCCATCTCATTTGGGTCCAATCGTGTTGACCGAGACTGAAAAGCATCAAACATTTGTTTACTAAGGTAACACTGAAAAATGGCTTCAAAGACCATAATACTCAGTTGAATGTTGGAAGTCAGGTACCTATTTCTTGTCGAATCGATGTATAGCCGTATTTCTGCCGTTTTGAGGGCTCGCGGAGGAGCAACTCATTATTAACATCATATTCCGTGCCTTCCCATCACTTTTGGCCACGAAGTGTATATGATAATAATAATAATAATAAATTACGAGCCTTACAGTAGTGGCATATGATGTGTAACATCTGACATAGAAGAAACCTCACGTGAAATTGTTGATACACCGGTATTTATACTATTATTGGCATAAATATTAATCTATTGTAAAAGGGAGTGTTTTACAGATATTGTAGTTTATAATACGAAACTCAGTTTATTAGATGGTTTGTAGCTTCCACCAGCACTAGCCTAAATAATGAATACACGATATGGATCAACTAGATTAATAGACGCGACACCGCTCATAACCTTAAATTCCTTATAAGCAGGTCCCCTTGATTCACAGATCAACACGTAATTTCATATGGATTCTGTTAAAATTAGTCATATTGATATGATAAATATCGTTTAAAATGATAATCTGGTAGCAAAAATATCTACCCCGTCCGGGATTCGAACCCGAGATCTCTAGATTCTCAGTCATAGGCGCTAACCCAACGGCTAATTCGGCTACGCAAATATTATGCACAAGATGGTGAATTATTTCCACGTTCCAATAATACTGCATTACAGAATTAGGTTTCATTTATATTTTGCTTGTTTCGATAATGTTCCTGCGTGAAATTGAGTTTAAAATGCCTTATTAATAGGCCCTCTTGTGAGTAAAGAGAATGTATTCAGCAATAGTTCATGAAGGCTTGCTCAATTCTGGTATAACCACAACGATTATATTATATTGATGACTGCATTACCGTTATGTCGGTTAATATTTGAATAGCCATTGTGCAGAAACATAATACCGGCAATGCCGACTACTTACAATGTTTGATATTAAGGCATATTACCATTTAAATACTTATACGAAGACTTCGAACATGTACCATGTGCTTTGTTTCAATCACTTGACACCCGAGTTCGCATGAGCGTTTACCATTTAGTATGTCATATACATTCCACATGGCCGAGAGTACGTCATGGTATCGATTTCCGACACCGCGCGCTCATTGTTTCTCTTACCACTGCCAGCTGGATCCTACCACTGCCAGCTGAATCGATCGATCGAGTTGGCAGTGCGTCTTACACTTCCGTTCGATCCACCCCTGCCAGCTAGCACACTTCCGTTTGATCGAACGGAAGTGTGCCAGCTGGTGCCACCTCGATCGTTCCGATCCACTTCCGTCCCATTTTTCTAAATCACTCCCACAAAAATATCCAGCAACCGAGTGGAAAGATTTTACACATCAATATTAATAATAATAATGAAAAATGAAAATCCACAGCCTGCTTCCAGTCTCCGACCGGGTCAGGAATGGAATGAATGAAGCCCCCATCTAGCGGCGAGGATATGAACTGTGCCGGCTGCCGAGGCCTGACGCACTCCTCTGGGGCAATGATTAAATGAATGACAGATGAAATGAAATGATAGTGGAGAGTGTTGCTGGAATGAAATGTTGACAGGGAAAACCGGAGTACCCGGAGAAAAACCTGTCTGCCTCCGTTTTGTCCAGCACAGATCTCACATGGAGTGACCGAGATTTGAATCACGGACCCAGCGGTGAGAGGCAGGCGTGCTGCCGCCTAAGCCACGGAGGCTTCGCAATAATAATAATAATAATAATAATAATAATAATAATAATAATAATAATAATAACTAGACTGTGATGCCATGCGTTAGTCGAGAGAGTCTCTGTTGAAACTCTCTTTCAAAGGAAATGAAAAGAGTATTCAATATTTTGAGATACATCGTTTTAGAGAACTAATATTCTGCAAATGGATGTTCACTTATTGTCTGCCATATTTCCATATTTGTAATACATTATTTTGGCTGGCCTCCTCTTCGCAATGTAAGATTGATGATGAGCACTACAACGAAGATAATTCCCTAGTGAAGCTCTATCATATGTCTGTTATATGACGGTTCTACACTGTGCCTGTCTGCCTGCCTGCCCCCGCCACATGTTTATTTTTCCCTCCTTTCGCCATGTTCACATTCTCTATCTAACTGCACTCCCATTTCGACCGTAAGTACAAATCGATATGTACAGTCTGACGTGCAGAAAGTGGACCAAGTTTACTCGCTGTCTGCCCCTGCAGTGGCCGGAGAGCTAGACTCCTCAGGGTACGTGTTGAGACTCTCGATTCAATCAATTGTCGGTTCGTTACAACAAGCCTGGCCAAATTATTACAAAGAACATTAATTTTCACAATTTATCCTCTTATTTGCAACTGTGATGAGGTATTTACCTCCATATTTAAGTATATTTTCTTAATTGTCCCTGGTGATTGGGAAATTCAATTTCCTCTTAGCTATTTTTTAATTTTTCTATAAAAAATTAATGTTAACTAAGGCCCGGAAGATCATGCATTTTTGCATATTTATGCATATTTTGGTTATTTTGGCACAAGGCATCATATTGTCCTCCATTGCCTGTTTAAGTGCATATCTCTGCTTGAGAAGGGCGTATATTCTAGTTCTTAGTTTGTTTTTAGCGCTTCTTGTTACGTCATGTTCTTAAAGCCGTATATTTCGATTCGGACTCAGATAGTCTTTCACAGAATAACATTGAAATTATTTTAATACCTAGTACGTTTCAGTCCTTTTTGCAAGTTAATATCAATTATTTTTAATCAGCCTTCTTTCTTTTCTTTCTTCTCTTCTCTTAGTCGTTTACCCTCCAGGTTGGTGGAACCCACGGACTCAGCGAGGGAACGCACCACTACCGCCTCTACGGGCAGTGTCCTAGAGCTGGGAACATCTAATTGGAGTGGATACAACTGGTGAGGTGGGATTGGCACCTCGCCCAGGCGGCCTCACCTGCAAAGCGAACAGGGGCCTCATGAGGGAAGGTAATGGAAGGTCAGGATGGATAGGCAAGGAAGAGGGAAGGAGGCGGCCGTGGCCTTGAAGAAGGTACTGCCCCCGTAAATTGAATTATATAGAGACCACGGTGGCTATTTTGGAAATTATGAAGAAAGTTATGGCTGTCATAGTTATGACGTGGGTAGTCATGACGTAAGCACGGATGACGCAGACGTTATGCTAGCAGGCTACTTGAGCTGAGATTCTCTGTGACGTCAGCATTTATTCGAGAAAGATCCGAGATTTACGACGCAGTCGCAGGAAACGTGGAATTATGCTGAGGAAGAAATTATGCTATTGGAGGGGAGGCTCGAACCAATGAACGATAGTCTGAAGGAAGACGGAGATTGCTGAAACTATGGTATTTGTATTACTTTTTGGAATGCAGAATTGTGGAAATCCATTTGCAGTAGAGGCATTGTTCTGGAATTTTGGTGAAATTTATTTTCAGTTTTTGAATTTTGAAAATCCGTCATGTATTGACGAAGTTGGAACTTCTAGCGATGACGCAGTAACACGCTATGGAAGGGATGGATACGCCCCTTATGAAGTTTATAAAAGGCCTTGCGCAGAAGAGAGCAGTCTCATATCCTCATAGCTCATATCGTCAGATCTCAAATCGTCAGAACCTAAGCTCAGATCTTCAGTATCAGTTCTTATATAGTCGTTTTTCTGATTTGGTGAGACGTCGAGTGAAATTAGTAGAAAGAGTCGTCATTATAACGCGTGGTGAAGCCACCGCATTAAACGAGATTCGAGCAGACAAGCAGTGCAAGTTTACAGTGAGTAAAACTAGGTGAAGTTAAAACGCACATTATAACGCGTCTACAAGATTAGCTATGAACAGTTAGCGGTCGCCTATAAGCTAATTCTATTGTGCAGTGCTACATTAAGGAGTGTAGAAAAGTTGAACAATTTCGTGAAGTTATTTTGGAAGATATTGGCAATTTTAAACGACTGACAAAAGTGATTTTCTCGCCATCTGAGAAGCACTTTGTATCGTCAGATTCTACGCCACGGCTGACACTGCTAGTGCAATAGGGAGACTTCAGATTGAATTGTGACACAACGCTACAGTATTATGGAGCAGTTTAATATGGCAGTTTGTTCTACTATTACCATAACCGAAGAGAAGATGGAAGGCTAAAGGACTTTAATGCAATTGGGACATATATTAACGGAGTAAGATAGCAGCATGGAACTTCGCTAATCGCCATTCCACACAAGCGAACATGTGGTGAATAACCATCTACACCCATGTTTCGTGGTTCAACGCTGAATACTATCAAACAGCAATGGAAACGATTTCATACTCACTGAATATGAAAATTTCTTCGGAAATTACTACAAAAACTTCATGGCGATTATCTACTGGAACTTCAGGGATTTTTCAAGAGAGGTCAGGGTAGTCCCGACTCACAAAGAAGAATTTTGCCGGAAGGATGTCTTTCGTCTACACGGAGCAGTGCAATTTCCGGAGGAGGAAGCAGTTCGATTCTCCGAGGGTGCTGTTTCCTGTTTGGAGGATGGAGCTCATCTTCAAGTTGGTGAAATGGATCCATCAGCAGTCTTCTTTGGGGAATTTTCCTCTGGAACGTCAATCGGCAGATAAGGTAGTCGTGAACGTTTATTGTTTTATTTGAGTTTTTTAGCGATATCTGAGCAACCATTTTCCCATATTTTCTGTCCTCATGTATTTTGCCCTATATTCTTGTTTGAGATTCCTATTCTCAGTACACCTTGTTGAGTTATGCCTTTTTCGACGTTTTATTAAGACATTGTTATGTCATGGGCATAGTTAAATGATTTTGGATCAGTTGAGACTGATATTTAGATTTTCCATTAATTTGCTTATTTTTGTAGTCACGATTTGACTATAAGTTAATGATTTTTATGGCAGATTTAAATTCAGACAGCGTGTCACTTTATTAAAGTAATTCTACCCCAGTTTAATTACTTTGACCAATTTTCTGTCATCATCAAGAAGGAAGAACATTTAAATGATTTTTGAGCGTTAAAATTCATTACGTTGTCGACGATCTTGGAAATACTAGTCGTTATTTGAATTGATTGCAACACAGACATTTATCGTCAGTTATGAACGACCATTGCATCATAGACAATTTTGTGAAAGATGAACTTTAATTATGAATTATTGAATGCATTAAAGTCATGAACTTTTGTTAGGAGTTTTTTTCTCAATTAGAGATTTATATAATGATGTTTGCATTACCCAGTCTAATTGGATTCTATTCGACTATTTTGCAGTTTAGTCGCACTTTGTTTGATGATAGTATTTTTATACTACAATTCTTTGAAGATGATAAACTTAAATTTTGATAGACCAGACAGGCGTATATAAGCGTATTCACTATTAAATTTGTTTGTGATTGGCAAATTTTTAATTCATTTCGATTCATGAATGAAATCCACGAAGGTTTAAGATAACAGTTTTGAAACAATTAATGATTATAAGAATTTTTGAAGTGGAACTATGAATGTATAATCGCTAGTGCAGCGGACGTGTTGAAAGTCGCTGATGTATAATGCCCTTGAATTAATGAAGGAGGTTCCCACAGTAATTAATGATGTTGAAGAATTTGTTAGTGGAGGTTTTTGTAAGTTCTGTGGAAGATTTTGATGCCATATATATTAATATATGATGAATTTTGGGCCTATTTTAATGCAGTTTTGTGCATTATTTTGTAAGCGAAGTATTTTCCGATGGAGTGTATTATCTTAGTCCTTTGAAAATTAATCAAGTGAATTTACTGTTATAATTAACAAGAGTATTGAAAGAATTTGAGATAAGATTTTGAATGAAGATTACCGTCACAAATAATTATAATAATTATTACAACCTTTATTAAACCAGGTTGTGACATTAAATATGTATAACTAACCTTCATTGGTCGATTATATTGACACGATTATGAAATTACCAACCGGATGAACATGTGGTTAAATGTATTTCTTAAATTAATAATTTGAATAATTTAAATGTTAATATTGTAAATAATGATGTAAATATCTTTGACAATAATGTGGAACGAAAGTAATGTTAGAGGCGTGTTTAAAATTTTTGTAATTGTCTTCGACAATATTATAAACAATTTCTAATTGTTATAAATTATTTATGAGCTTTTGTTGTAAACATTTAAGAGTTTGTTTTATACTCTAAACAACGCTTATTAAACATTTGGATGCTAATTAAACAAGTTTAGGGATTGTCAGAATAATCCAGTGGTATGTGAGTAAAGCATTTGAAAGATTTGCGTAACAATATGAGTTGTATTGCGGACATTTAAAACTTTTGAGAGGGAGCTGGATTCTTACGCAACATAGCAGGACAAGTGAGTCCATTTGACAGGTGTGCGACATGTTGAAGGGTAGGCCGCAGCTGGCCAGACAACTGGTTATCAGCGGGCAAGGTCGTCTACATTCTGGCCTTGTGCCTATATATATCAGTGTCATGTTTATTAAAAGAAAACAAATGCTCTGTATATGTGTCTCGTCCTGACTTTCTTTTCCAGTCCAAGTGTGCTATGAATGTTACGTTATTTTGAGCTCGTGGGAGCTAACATGTTGTATGATAGCTTTGCAAGTCCTTCAGGAGGACATAGTCAGATTGACATGGGCTACTGATAGCCACATTTATTTTGTTGAGTTGTTAAAATCATACCCTTTATTTGAAATAAAAGCTTTTGTACAGTTCAAAGTTCTTGTCTTCGTTCTGGTTCATTTTTAAATGTCATGGTGGAGGTTATTGTGGGAGCATACTTTAGAGATCCTGTTGTCAACCCAATCCCCGAGATAATTTTTAAGAGGTAAGTAGAGGTAAGTATGAACCCCCGTCTATTTTGGTGTGTTCCACAATAATTTCTTGTTAACTTCTGTGCTCAAACCTCGGTAGTATCTGTCAGTGCCATTTTCATTGGTGTAGCTGAGCCGGTGCGGTTGATTATTGGCAATCCGATTGAGGGGGCGGATATCTGACAGCCTACTATCCGGGTAAACGGGGACAGAAGGATTGGCACCCTAAAACGTGGGGCTGATTCAACATAACTGGATCACCAGGTTGAACGCCAGAAGGATTGGCGCAGTCAACGTATGGGGCTTGTTCAACATAAGTGGATCACCAGGTTGAACGCCAGTAGGATTGGCAAACCTAAAACGTGTGGCTCGATTAGACTCAAATAAAGAGGTTGATTCTTTGTTAGATGTCTTGGCCAATTGTAGAATTTAAGAGTGTGATTATATAGGAATTAAATGTTGCATTGTATTAGGAAAATTACACTCAGAAAAGATCAGATCTTATATAACTTGAGAGGTTAAATAGGCTGGAAACTTAGAAAAATCGCCTATGATCTGGAATCTTATTTTATTTGACCGGCTTATGACATGTTTTAGTCATATTAAAGATAAAATTAAATTATTTTGATTGTAAATGTAAATTATTTGTGTTAGGATATTTTAAAATGAGCCAGGGAAATTTGAACGTGTGCTTGAGTTTGTTTCAACATGAAGGGTCTTCGAAGGTTAATTATAAGGTAGTTATAAGTTAGATTTAAGACAGAAAATTGATCAAATTTATGTATGGTGAAAAGTGTTGCTCAGATGTTGTTATTTTGCTCTATTGATGTATGTCCCTACAGCAGTCTATTTTTGAATAATATTGTAATGGCAGATGAAAGTCTTAGGAGGATGTTAGAGGAGATGTCTGCTAGCCTGAATAACAGTATGAAGGAGATGGAAGCTAGGAATACTAGTCGAATGGAGGAAAATGCTAGTAATATGTCTGCTAGCATGAATAGTAGTATAAAGGAGATGGAAGCGAGGAGTACTAGTCGAATGCAGGAGATGATGGAGGAGAATATGAAAGTTCTCCAGACCAGTTCTGCTAACTTAGAGGATAATATGTCGCGTTTACAGATTAATACCCAAGGAATCGAGAATGCTGTAACTGACATCCGCACAGACGTGTCCAATGTCCATAAAGATTTGTCTAATGTCCATAAAGATGTGTCTAGTGTGCATAAAGATGTTGCTGATGTTAAAATTGATGTTTCTAAGGTACAGAAAGATCTTACAATGTTGAATCTAGATGTGGCTAATGTCCGAGGTGATATTTCTTGTGCTAGGGCTGAAGTAGTTGTTGTTAAAAATGATGTTGCGACTGTCCAAGACAAGGTTGAGGAAGTCCAAAGAGAAATCCAAAATGTTAGAACTGATGTGTCCAATGTTCAGGTTGATATTAATAACATTCATTCGGATGTAAATGAGATGCAAACTGATATAAATAAGATTCAAGTAGAAGTCAACACAGTTTTCGTAGATATTGCTAAAGTCCAAACTGATGTAAATAAAGTCAGGGAAGAAATAGAAAATTCGAAAACCCTTTGTACGCGTAATATGAGTGCATTAACGACTAGATTAGTTGATGAGTCAGTTAGAACGACAGCGTCTTTAGCAGGTTTAAAGTATGATGTAGAGGTCATGAGAACCCAGGTATTAGACCATAATAGATTATTGAAAGAAGATATCGAAGTAGACATAGCAGAAATGTTAACGGCAAATGTAGCAGTATGGAAAGACGAGTGGAAAAGGTCAAGTGGGGAACATGTAACCCAAATTCAGGAACGTATTGAAAGGAAACTTGCCAGTACTCAAATAGATATTAACAATGAAGTAGTACAGATTAGGAAAGATTTAAGCGTCAGGATGGATTCGCTATCCGAAAGACAAGTAGAAGATAGAACACAATTAGGTCAGGATGTGCAAGCATTAAAATCTGCATTAGAGGAACAGATTCATAAAGTTGTCTCTGATGTGAATGAAACGACGAGCAAACTGCAAAATTTGAAGCTAGGAGAAGCTAGTTTGATGGAGACCTACAAAGAAGAGTTAATCAAGAAAGTCATAACGGAGATTACTGACAAGGATACAGAAGGCTTGACTTGCGAAATCAATAGGAATTACGCCAGAAGATATAACCTAGCTCCAGAAGAGAGAGACGTGACTCCTGAAGAACGTATATCCAGATTCAGGGAGGAAGATGACGAGAGGAATATGGAACCTGAGTGGAACTATCGAGATAGTGGGAAAAACTACCCGGATGCATATCCGAGGAACGTGACGGTCATCAGGAATTTTGAAGACAAACCGCAAAAATTCAGCAACACTGATAGTTTGACGCCTATAGAATATATAAGGAACCTCAAAGATTATTTCATCGAAGCTCACATTCCCAGAGAGAGAGAGATGAAGATAGTGGAGAGATTTTTGATTGGAGGACCCCTTGAATGGTTTCGCGCATTTAGATACACATTCAGTAACTTTGACGAGTTTGCAGAGGCATTAATCAAACGATTTTGGTCCATAGAAGCGCAGAATTCGTTAAGAGCGGAGGTTTATTCAAGAAAATATTCAGGTACTCTTCCAACACGGTACGCTGATTTCTTTACGAGTCAATTGTCCCGCTTGAGATTTTTGCAACCCCCATTGTCAACGGAGCAACTAATTGATGCGATTTCTCGTATGCTGCCTGTGGAGGTGAGGAGACTAATCATTTCGTCAAACATCAGGGATTTGACCAGCATGGATGAATTACTGAGGAGGTTAGACTACACAAGTCCAATGCCTAACGTGGTACAGAAAGGTCAAAGGCATGACTTCAAAGAAATAAATACTGTATATATGGACCAAGTCCAACAAACTGACAAGCCAGATGAAGAGAAAACTGACAATGTAGGTCCCCACAGGAATAATCAGTTTCGAAATAACAGATCGCAAGGTTACCGTCCGTATCAACAGAGAAGAGGCTGGAACTATAATCGAGGAAATTACAACAATGGAAGAGGCAGATACTACAACAATAATGGTTATAACAGAAATTATGATAGAAATAACCAGAACCAAAACAGAAATCAGAATCCTCAAGGTCAGGTTATGACACCCGATCAGTATCAGGAAAGAGAGAGGGAAAGCCAGCAATACCTGAAAGAATTAAGGGAAAAAGAAGCCGAAAACCAAAAGAACAGGCAGGATGTTGTAATCGATCCTGGGCCTTCTACGAGCCAGCAGAATTTTGGGGTCGGTAACACAAAAAAAAAAAACGCCGATTACTCAACGACAGTGAGAACTTGTAAATACATTGCCACACCACACCTGATTACAATTAATGAGATATATGAAGTTACTGATGAAGATTTGCTAGAAGAGAGCGGTATCGTTAAAGAGGAAAGACCATGTGCCTTACCTATTATTTCTGTACGGATAGATGGCCAACAGTACAAAGCCCTGATGGATACTGGTGCAATTATCTCCATCATTTCAGAGGAATGTTATCAAAGTCTGCTAAGAGGAGAGAACATGACAGTTCTACCTGTTTCTACCGTCAAAGTGAGAGGGATATTCCAAGATAAGGCAGTGAAGTGCAAGATTCAAGTGTTATTGAACTTTGAGATCAATGGAAGGAATTATGAACAGATCTTCATTGTGGTGAGCAAGATCAATTTTGATATGGTGCTTGGAATCGATTTTATATCGAAGGTTGGAGCTATTATTGACATGAAGAACAGAAGTATTAGCTTTAATGATGGGTACATGATCACAGAAGAGATCGAAAAACAGGACGTGAAAGACAGTCTGGAAATAGACCTTAGGGAAGAAATTTTGAATACCATAATTAATGAAGTGGAAAATTTAGCAGAAATACCCAGTAGAAAAACTGAAGGATTGGAAGAAATTCAGGGGGAATTTGAGGATCTGATAAAGGAATTCCAAGATATTTTTGATGAAAAGCCTGGATTGATTAAGGATTATAAATACAAGATAAGGCTGACAGATGAAACCCCTTACCAAAAGAGAATATACCCCATTCCTGAGAAATACTATCAAAAAGTACGAGGGTTAATCAGAAAAATGGAGGTAGACGGGATTATTAAAAAACAGGCGTCGTCTTATATAAACCCCATCACAGTAGTGAAGAAAAGTAATGGTCAGATTCGTCTTTGTCTCGATGCCAGGACCATCAACTTGAAGATTCTTCCAGAAAATGACCGACCACCCAAGATTAGAGATCTGCTTCGAAAATTCAAAGGGAGAGCATGTTTCAGCGTTCTTGCCTTGACGTCTTTATTTTATCAAGTTCAACTAGAAGAAGATAGTATGCAGTACACTGGATTCTTATTTGACCAGACGTCATGGGTCTTTGTCAGAATGCCTTTTGGAATGGTTAACAGTGGACCAGCACTTATTCGAGCACTTGATAGTAAGCTCACTGACGAAGTGAAAGAAAATGTAATCTGCTACATTGACGATTTAATCGTATCTTCACCCAGCGCCGCAGAACATTTAGTGCACTTGAGAAAGTTGTTCGAGAATTTAAGGGAGGCCAATATCAAGGTCAATTTTGGAAAATGTCAATTCTTGAAGAAGGAGATAAATTACTTGGGGCATACTATTGATAAAGATGGATATCATCCAAACATGAAAAAAGTAGAGGCGATCACGAGATTTCCAAAGCCAACTAAGGTGAAACAAGTCAGAGAATTTGTAGGCGCATGCCAATTTATTAGCAGCCACTGTCCAAGATACTCTGAAATTATGGCTCCTCTGTATGACTTACTCAAGAAGAATAACAGATGGAAATGGAGTACCGCTGCAGACGAGGCTTTTGAGAAAGCAAAAGAGATGCTCAGGAATAACGTGAAACTGGAGTACCCAGACTTTGAGAAGGTGTTTTATATTGAGTCTGATGCATCAAGAATAGGCATTAGTGCAGTCTTATACCAGAAAGACGAGGCAGGCAACAAGCACTACATTGCATTCACTAGTCGGAAGTTGAAGAAACACGAGGAAAACTACTTCACGACAGAACTTGAAGCGTTAGCTTTTGTGACAGCATTGCAAGCGTGGAAGAAAATCCTGCTGGGACATAAGGTCATCATTATTACTGACCATAAAGCACTACAGTTTATGCTACAAACTGACATGTCGAGTGATAGATTGACACGTTGGGCTTTGTTCACCCAACAGTTTAACGCCACTATCGTCCACCAGCCTGGGAAAGATAACTTACTGGCTGATGCTTTATCACGTAACCCTATTAAAAATGTGCAGATACACCATGTACAATTGGAGCAAGAAGATCAAGAAACCGTTAGGAGGTTAGCCCGAATCGGTGTGTCACAGAGGAGACACGCTCCAATAAGGAAAATGTACAGGTTCCTCAAGGGTTACATGGACAATACTGATGTTGACTATGCAGCTACACGGAGAAATTCACGACACTTTGTCTTGAGTGGAGACATCGTATGCAAGTATGCTGACTCTGCGCATACAAAACTCCGAATAGTCGTGCCACCTAAACTTGTTGTCAATTTAGTGTGGGTAGCTCATCACGCAACTGGACATGCCGGTTTAGATAAAACTCTTAATACTTTTAAAGAGAGATTTATTTGGACTAACATGCGTTCCAGCATTGCCAAGGTCATTCGATCATGTGACAAATGTCAAAGAGCAAAGTATGCTTCTGCTTTATTAAAAGGAAAACCGAAGGCTATGATTCCTTCTAAACCAAACGAACTCACGGCGACGGATATATTTGGCCCCTGTCCGAAGGGATATCAGGGTAACCAGTACCTGTTGGTTACCGTGGATGTTTTCTCAAAATTTGTTACAATGAGTCCCATGCAGAAAGCTAACACGAGGAACGTTGTAAGCAGACTGGAAAATGCTGTATTTCCTAAAGCTGGTAAACCAGAATATCTAGTGTCAGATCATGGAACGCAGTTTACATCCTTGGAATTTGCAGCGGATATGGAAAGGCTTGGCATTAAGCACTTATTTTCAAGCGTGCGTTACCCAGAATCGAATTCCTCAGAAAGATATATGGCTGAATTTTCGAAATTCTGTCGAATTTTCTGTCCAAATGATCATTCTGGTTGGGTGAGATTTGTACCCCTTATTGAGGAATGTCTGAACTCTACAGTGCAGGAGAGCACAGGAGAAGTGCCAATGCGACTTCATCTAGGAAGAAACCCAGAAAGGCCGTGGGATAATCTTTTCAACCACGTTCCTAGAGATCCCGACCTAGGAAGGCAGCAGAGGATTGAAAAGGCGAAGGAACAACTCCAGAAAGCAGCAGAGAAACGATTGAAAAGAGTAGCTGGAAAACGTTTTGGTGCAGCCTTACAAGTTGGAAATCTTGTATTACTACGCAGACCTGTCAAGGCTGATATGAGCAAGAAAATCTATCCCAAGTTTGGAATTGTGTTTATGGGTCCGTTTAGAATTACGAATGCCTATGGAAACAACTGTTATGAACTCTACGATGATGAGAATAATGTCGTTTATGGCAAGTTCAATGCTGGAAACTTGAAAAGATACTATCCTAGAGTAAACCAGTAATAATTCAATTTCGTGTTCAAAAGAGTTGAGGTACTTGTAACACGGAGTTTAAAAACAATTTGCAACTGTTTTTAAAACGTGGTGAGGGGAGAATGCCCCCGTAAATTGAATTATATAGAGACCACGGTGGCTATTTTGGAAATTATGAAGAAAGTTATGGCTGTCATAGTTATGACGTGGGTAGTCATGTCGTAAGCACGGATGACGCAGACGTTATGCTAGCAGGCTACTTGAGCTGAGATTCTCTGTGACGTCAGCATTTATTCGAGAAAGATCCGAGATTTACGACGCAGTCGCAGGAAACGTGGAATTATGCTGAGGAAGAAATTATGCTATTGGAGGGGAGGCTCGAACCAATGAACGATAGTCTGAAGGAAGACGGAGATTGCTGAAACTATGGTATTTGTATTACTTTTTGGAATGCAGAATTGTGGAAATCCATTTGCAGTAGAGGCATTGTTCTGGAATTTTGGTGAAATTTATTTTCAGTTTTTGAATTTTGAAAATCCGTCATGTATTGACGAAGTTGGAACTTCTAGCGATGACGCAGTAACACGCTATGGAAGGGATGGATACGCCCCTTATGAAGTTTATAAAAGGCCTTGCGCAGAAGAGAGCAGTCTCATATCCTCATAGCTCATATCGTCAGATCTCAAATCGTCAGAACCTAAGCTCAGATCTTCAGTATCAGTTCTTATATAGTCGTTTTTCTGATTTGGTGAGACGTCGAGTGAAATTAGTAGAAAGAGTCGTCATTATAACGCGTGGTGAAGCCACCGCATTAAACGAGATTCGAGCAGACAAGCAGTGCAAGTTTACAGTGAGTAAAACTAGGTGAAGTTAAAACGCACATTATAACGCGTCTACAAGATTAGCTATGAACAGTTAGCGGTCGCCTATAAGCTAATTCTATTGTGCAGTGCTACATTAAGGAGTGTAGAAAAGTTGAACAATTTCGTGAAGTTATTTTGGAAGATATTGGCAATTTTAAACGACTGACAAAAGTGATTTTCTCGCCATCTGAGAAGCACTTTGTATCGTCAGATTCTACGCCACGGCTGACACTGCTAGTGCAATAGGGAGACTTCAGATTGAATTGTGACACAACGCTACAGTATTATGGAGCAGTTTAATATGGCAGTTTGTTCTACTATTACCATAACCGAAGAGAAGATGGAAGGCTAAAGGACTTTAATGCAATTGGGACATATATTAACGGAGTAAGATAGCAGCATGGAACTTCGCTAATCGCCATTCCACACAAGCGAACATGTGGTGAATAACCATCTACACCCATGTTTCGTGGTTCAACGCTGAATACTATCAAACAGCAATGGAAACGATTTCATACTCACTGAATATGAAAATTTCTTCGGAAATTACTACAAAAACTTCATGGCGATTATCTACTGGAACTTCAGGGATTTTTCAAGAGAGGTCAGGGTAGTCCCGACTCACAAAGAAGAATTTTGCCGGAAGGATGTCTTTCGTCTACACGGAGCAGTGCAATTACCGGAGGAGGAAGCAGTTCGATTCTCCGAGGGTGCTGTTTCCTGTTTCGAGGATGGAGCTCATCTTCAAGTTGGTGAAATGGATCCATCAGCAGTCTTCTTTGGGGAATTTTCCTCTGGAACGTCAATCGGCAGATAAGGTAGTCGTGAACGTTTATTGTTTTATTTGAGTTTTTTAGCGATATCTGAGCAACCATTTTCCCATATTTTCTGTCCTCATGTATTTTGCCCTATATTCTTGTTTGAGATTCCTATTCTCAGTACACCTTGTTGAGTTATGCCTTTTTCGACGTTTTATTAAGACATTGTTATGTCATGGGCATAGTTAAATGATTTTGGATCAGTTGAGACTGATATTTAGATTTTCCAGCAATTTGCTTATTTTTGTAGTCACGATTTGACTATAAGTTAATGATTTTTATGGCAGATTTAAATTCAGACAGCGTGTCACTTTATTAAAGTAATTCTACCCCAGTTTAATTACTTTGACCAATTTTCTGTCATCATCAAGAAGGAAGAACATTTAAATGATTTTTGAGCGTTAAAATTCATTACGTTGTCGACGATCTTGGAAATACTAGTCGTTATTTGAATTGATTGCAACACAGACATTTATCGTTAGTTATGAACGACCATTGCATCATAGACAATTTTGTGAAAGATGAACTTTAATTATGAATTATTGAATGCATTAAAGTCATGAACTTTTGTTAGGAGTTTTTTTCTCAATTAGAGATTTATATAATGATGTTTGCATTACCCAGTCTAATTGGATTCTATTCGACTATTTTGCAGTTTAGTCGCACTTTGTTTGATGATAGTATTTTTATACTACAATTCTTTGAAGATGATAAACTTAAATTTTGATAGACCAGACAGGCGTATATAAGCGTATTCACTATTAAATTTGTTTGTGATTGGCAAATTTTTAATTCATTTCGATTCATGAATGAAATCCACGAAGGTTTAAGATAACAGTTTTGAAACAATTAATGATTATAAGAATTTTTGAAGTGGAACTATGAATGTATAATCGCTAGTGCAGCGGACGTGTTGAAAGTCGCTGATGTATAATGCCCTTGAATTAATGAAGGAGGTTCCCACAGTAATTAATGATGTTGAAGAATTTGTTAGTGGAGGTTTTTGTAAGTTCTGTGGAAGATTTTGATGCCATATATATTAATATATGATGAATTTCGGGCCTATTTTAATGCAGTTTTGTGCATTATTTTGTAAGCGAAGTATTTTCCGATGGAGTGTATTATCTTAGTCCTTTGAAAATTAATCAAGTGAATTTACTGTTATAATTAACAAGAGTATTGAAAGAATTTGAGATAAGATTTTGAATGAAGATTACCGTCACAAATAATTATAATAATTATTACAACCTTTATTAAACCAGGTTGTGACATTAAATATGTATAACTAACCTTCATTGGTCGATTATATTGACACGATTATGAAATTACCAACCGGATGAACATGTGGTTAAATGTATTTCTTAAATTAATAATTTGAATAATTTAAATGTTAATATTGTAAATAATGATGTAAATATCTTTGACAATAATGTGGAACGAAAGTAATGTTAGAGGCGTGTTTAAAATTTTTGTAATTGTCTTCGACAATATTATAAACAATTTCTAATTGTTATAAATTATTTATGAGCTTTTGTTGTAAACATTTAAGAGTTTGTTTTATACTCTAAACAACGCTTATTAAACATTTGGATGCTAATTAAACAAGTTTAGGGATTGTCAGAATAATCCAGTGGTATGTGAGTAAAGCATTTGAAAGATTTGCGTAACAATATGAGTTGTATTGCGGACATTTAAAACTTTTGAGAGGGAGCTGGATTCTTACGCAACATAGCAGGACAAGTGAGTCCATTTGACAGGTGTGCGACATGTTGAAGGGTAGGCCGCAGCTGGCCAGACAACTGGTTATCAGCGGGCAAGGTCGTCTACATTCTGGCCTTGTGCCTATATATATCAGTGTCATGTTTATTAAAAGAAAACAAATGCTCTGTATATGTGTCTCGTCCTGACTTTCTTTTCCAGTCCAAGTGTGCTATGAATGTTACGTTATTTTGAGCTCGTGGGAGCTAACATGTTGTATGATAGCTTTGCAAGTCCTTCAGGAGGACATAGTCAGATTGACATGGGCTACTGATAGCCACATTTATTTTGTTGAGTTGTTAAAATCATACCCTTTATTTGAAATAAAAGCTTTTGTACAGTTCAAAGTTCTTGTCTTCGTTCTGGTTCATTTTTAAATGTCATGGTGGAGGTTATTGTGGGAGCATACTTTAGAGATCCTGTTGTCAACCCAATCCCCGAGATAATTTTTAAGAGGTAAGTAGAGGTAAGTATGAACCCCCGTCTATTTTGGTGTGTTCCACAATAATTTCTTGTTAACTTCTGTGCTCAAACCTCGGTAGTATCTGTCAGTGCCATTTTCATTGGTGTAGCTGAGCCGGTGCGGTTGATTATTGGCAATCCGATTGAGGGGGCGGATATCTGACAGCCTACTATCCGGGTAAACGGGGACAGTACCATCCCGGCATTTGCCCGAAGACGAAGTGGGAAACCACGGAAAACCACTTCGAGGATGGCTGAGGTGGGAATCGAACCCCCTCTACTCATTTGGAACACCCGAGGCTGAGTAGACCCCGTTCCAGTCCTCATACCACTGTTTCAAATTTCGTGGCAGAGCCGGGAATCGAACCCAGGACCTCCGGGGCGACAGCCTTCACTATGTAAATATTGTAAAATTATTTTGATTTAAAAATTCAATGGCTATTAAAATTGTATATGAGTTACACTAAAAAGTTAATATAATAAAATAATTATTGATGGTTAACACCACTTAAAGTAACATTTTCTACTATTTAGAACTGTTTCTTAGTTGAGACATTCTAAAAAAAGGTGTAGTTATCTAGGTATATGTCCGTCTGTTCATATTTTCTTTATATTCAAAATATAACTAGAAGAGGTAAAGAACACGGAGTGATAGTAATTCCCGTAGTTATTTGTGGTGCATATTTTTTGAAACGTGGTGCATATTTGATCAATAATAAGGGCATTTCTGCATGCATATTTATTCATTTAATATTGCATGAACTTCCGAGCCTTAATACAAAAAAAATACGAGCTTTACAGTAGTGGCATATGATGTGTAACATCTGACATAGAAGAAACCTCACGTGAAATTGTTGATACACCGGTATTTTATAGTATTATTGGCACAAATATTAATCTATTGTAAAAGGGAGTGTTTTACAGATATTGTAATTTATAATACGGAACTCATTTTATTAGATGATTTGTAGCTTCCACCAGCACTAGCCTAAATAAAGAATACGATATGGATCAACTAGATTAATAGACGCGACACAGCTCATAACCTTAAATTCCTTATAAACAGGTCCTCTTGATTAACAGACCAACACGTAATTTCATATGGATTCTGTTAAAATGAGTCATATTGATATGATAAATATCATTTAAAATGATAATCTGGCAGCAAAAATATATTTACCCCGCCCATGATTCGAACCCAAGATCTCTATATTCCCAGTCATACGCAATTACCACACGGCTATTTCGACCACGAAAATATTATGCACAAGATGGTGACTTATTTCCATGTTCCAATAATACTGCATTACGGAATTAAGTTTCATTTATATTTTGCTTGTTTAGATATTGTTCCTGAGTGACATTGAGTTTAAAATGCCTTATGCCAATGCAATGCCGACTACTTACAATGTTTGATATTAAGGCATTTTACCATTTAAATACTGATACAAAGACTTCGAACATGTACCATGTCATTTGTTTAAATCACTTGGCACCAGAGTCGCATGTGCGTTTTCCGTTCAGTATGTCATATACATTCCACATGGCCGAGAGTGCGTCATGGTATCAATTTTCGACACCGCGCGCTTATTGTTTCTCTTACCAGTGCCAGCTGGATCGATCGATCGAGTTGGCAGTGCGTCTTATACTACCGTTCGATCCACCACTGCCAGCTAGGGCACACATCCATTCGATCGATCGAGCGGGCAGTGCATACTTCCGTTGTCCACCACTGCCAGCTAGTACACTTCCGTTTGATCAATCGAGCGGGCAGTGCATACTTCCGTTGTCCACCACTGCCTGCTAGTACACTTCCGTTTGATCGATCGAGCGGGCAGTGCATACTTCCGTTTGATCCACCACTGCCAGCAAGATCGTTCCGATCCACTTCCGTCCCCAATTTTCCAAATCACTCCCACAATACTATCCAGCAACCGAGCGGAAAGATGTTACACATCAATAATAATAATAATATTGATTTTACGTCCCTTTTAACTCCCAGGCTTTTAGAGACGCCGGGGTACCAAAAGTGGTCCCGAAGAGGTTCATTAGCGTGCCAGTAAATCTACAAACACGGCTCCCTCGCATTTGCACAGACTCGAATGCTGACCGTCCTCGTTGAGCAGTGCCTAGCATTCTTGATTATCACTGCGGAGGTCCAGGTACGACTCTCATGTCAGCAGTCCTGGATGTCATTGGCGGTTCAGGAGTGAATCAGATGCTGACGCGTCGATAAACGCGGATAAATGTAAAGAGAATAGTTTGTATGCTTTCACGAACACATCGTCCAAACTGTTCTCTTTTAGGTACTTCATTAATGTTTCAATGTTCATTTTTTTGTGTTTATTATCTTGGAATATCAACATGTAAAACATATTTATTACAAACGCAACACGTCGCTATCTATGAGGTGCGTTCAAAAAGTAACGAGCCGGAGGCTGAAATGCGCAAACCGGTGACTACATCGGCTAATCGTGCCGTGTGTAACGATGCGTGGTTCCGAACAGAGCGTGGAAGGTCACAGACCGTCGCTAGAGGGCACGCGTGCACGTCACGTGACGATACAAAGAGAGCAGCAGCATGCATCACTCGTCCAACGCTGCCAGTCGCATTGCAACCAGTGACATGCAGGCGTCAACCGATGAGCAAAGAGGTATTGTTCGGTTTCTGACAGCGGAAGGAGTAGGGGGAACGGACATTCTTCGCTGAATATCACAAGTGACAAGGCGTGGCACAAGCGCTTCAGAAAGGACGGGTGTCGTTAGCCGATGATTCCCGGTCTGGGGCACCCCCCTGCATTACCGATGACAACGTCCAGCTGGTTGATGCACTCATTACCCAGGACCGCCGAGTGACAGTGAACGCCATAGCCGCCGTGGTCGCTCCACGACAATGCACGACCTCATATGGCCAACACCTTCGCGGCACTCCTGCAGAAATTCAAATGGGAGGTTCTCGGTCACCCTCCATACAGTCCAGACTTCTCTCCCTGTGATTACGCCATGTTTGGTCCCCTGAAAAGGGCTCTGCGGGGCCAACGATTCACCTCGGACGCCGACGTCCAGCTGTACGTGCGGAACTGGTTCACATCGCAGCCCGGGGAATTTTATGAGACAGCCATTCACCGCCTCGTGTCACAGTGGGACAAGTGCCTCAACAGCCAGGGCCAATACTTCTAACATACAGGTACTGGTTTCTGTAATTATCTCTCCGGCTCGTTACTTTTTGAACGCACCTTATAATATACGAACTTCACGTGCAGCGAGCACAGTAAAATAGTACAAGATTGCTTGAAATGAGAGCAATGTGGATGAGAAATCACTGGTGAAAGACGACTCGCTTGCTGGCTAAATTCGCATCACCGAACTCCTGTTGCTATGGTTACCGCTGACTTCCATTCCCCCTCCGGCCTTACTCTATCACCAAGGCAGGGACGTTCTAGCCAGCACATTCCTGTCGCATCAGGCTAGTTGAGCATCGCGACAGTAGATTCTCCTCCGCGCCACCGGTCTTGTCGTTTGAATGTCGATGCACATGCCTTAATTGGTAACATCTAATGCCGTAAAAAAACATGTTTAAAAATTCTAATAAATGTCAACATATTTATTTTTTAAATCATTACTCATTTTGTAATGAAGCAGGCGACGCGGCAATTCAAACGCTTCAATGGACAACCACCACTGCTGGAAGTGGTTTTTCGCAGCTTCCAGGCTTCTGCTCCAGGCAAATGGTTCCTAAATTCCTGGCGTAGTTGTCGTGAATTATTCTTGCTAATGGTTGTGAAGTAAACGCATCTCAAGCATATTAAGAACTTACATTCGCTTACAGATACTTGAGGTCACCACGTACTATTACACGATGAAAAGTCTCTTTTTGTGGCATCACTTTAGTAAGTATTTTCTGGGTTTATGCTAAAGGTACAGCTATGATTCTTGTCACATATAAGAAGTGGTATATTCTGAGCTGTTTTTGACCTTGTAGTACTACGTTGCTTTTATAGGATGTGTGAAATGAATACAAATTTGGACAGATACATTTTCAAAAAAATGTTGTTTAAGTTGCTTCAGGTACACATTTCTCAGTGGTTTTTCAATCAAATATTCTCACATTTTGTTCTCATACTTGGAATGGATCATGGCAGATGAGTAACCACTTTGTTTCATTATTATTGGGACAGAATGTAAGAAAAAAATCTGAACTCTTTTTTTTTTAATTTATTCAAAAATATGTATCAATTTTTCTCTTCCCAATCCATGCCATGTCGCCTCCGTAGCGTAGCGGTCAGCCTGGTTAGCTGCCGTCCCGGAGGTCCTCGGTTCGATTCCCGGCTCTGCCACGAAATTTGAAAAGTGGTATGAGGACTGGAACGAGGTCTACTCAGCCTCGGGTGGTCCAAATGAGTAGAGGGGGTTCGATTCCCACCTCTGCCATCCTCGAAGTGGTTTTCCGTGGTTTCCCACTTCGTCTTCGGGCAAATGCCTGGATGGTACTGCCCACGTTAATTGAATTATATTGAGACCACGGTGGCTGTATTGGAAAATATGAAGAAAGTTATGGCTGTCATAGTTGTGACGTGGATATTCATGACGTAGGCACGGATGACGCAGACTTTATGCAAGTAGGCTGCTTGAGCTGAGATTCTTGGTGACGTCATGATTTTGTTCGAGAAAGATCTGAGATTTACGACGCAGTCGCAGGGAAACGAGGAATTGTGCTGAGGAAGAAGTTACGCGATTGGAGGAGAGACTCAAACCAATGAACGATAGTTAGGAGGGAGACGGAGATTACTGAAACTATCATATTTAATTACTTTTGGCATGCAGAATTGTGGAAAACTATTTTCAGTTATGGCATTGATTTGGAATTTTGAAGAAATTATTTTTGAGTTTTTGAAATTTGAAAATCCGTCAAGTATTGCCAAAGTTAGAACTTCTAGCGATGACGGAGAAACAAGCTATGGAAGGGATGGATACGCCCCTTAAGAAGTTGATAAAAGGTCTTGCACAGCAGAGAGGAGGTCTCATATCTCATATCTCATGTGTCTGATACCGCATATATATTGCTGATGTTATAGTCGTTTTCGAGTGATAAAGTGAAACAAGTCGTCTTTAGCGTGTGGTAAAGCCAACCGCATCGAACGAGCTTCGAGCGTGCCGCAGTTCCATTTTACGGTGTTTGGAAACTAGGCGAAGTTGAAACGCACACATTTTCAAGTCTACAAGACAATATATCACGAGTTGACTAATGCCTTTAAGCTAATTCGATTGTGCAGTACTATATTAAAGTGTGTAGAAAGGTTGTACATTTTCAAGATTATAATTCGAAAGATATTGGCATTTTAACACGGCAGACAAAAGTGATTTTCTCGCCACCTGAGAAGCACTTTTCTAATATCACATTGTACGCTACGGCTGACACTGGCACTGCAACCGTGCTACTACATATTGCTTTTGGTGTTATAACGCTGCATTCTAACATAGAATAATATAATATGGCAATTATTTCAACTACACACATCAAAAAAAGTTTTGCATCACCTCGGTTCCAAGAGTTCCGGAACCGTTAAATACAAAGGGAATAGTGATCAACACAAACAACATTTCAGCTCGTTTTATTGCTCATGAGACCCACACATTGCATGTTGTACCATCATACAGCTAGACTTTCAGCATTTGTGGTCCAGATTGCAGTACACACCACTACCTCTAATACCCAGTAGCACGTCCTCTTGCATTGATGCATGCCTGTATTCGCCGTGGCATACTATCCACAAGTTCATCAAGACACTGTTGGTCCAAATTGTCACACTCCTCAACGACAATTCGGCGTAAATCTCTCAGAGTGGTTGGTGGGTCAAGACGTCCATAAACAGCCCTTTTCAACATATCCCAGGCATGTTCGATAGGGTTCATGTCTGGCGAACATGCTGGCCACTGTAGTCGAGCGATGTCGTTATCTTGAAGGAACGCATTCACAAGATGTGCACGATGAGGTCGAGAATTGTCGTCCATGAAGACAAATGCCTCTCCAATATTCTGCCGATATGGTTGCACTATGGGTCGGAGGATGTCATTCAGGTATCGTAAAGCCGTTTCGGAGCCTTCCATGACCACCAGTGGCGTACGTCGGCCCCACATAATGCCACCCCAAAACATCAGGGAACCACCACCTTGCTGCACTCGCTGGACAGTGTGTCTAAGACGTTCAGCCTGACCAGGGTGCCTCCAAACACGTCTCCGATGATTGTCTGGTTGAAGGCATATGCGACACTCATCGGTGAAGAGAACGTGATGCCAATTCCGTGGGGTCCATTCAGCATGTTGTTGGGCCCATCTGTACCGCGCTGCATGGTGTCGGGGTTGCAAAGCTGGACCTCGCCATGGACGTCGGGAGTGAAGTAGCGCATCATGCAGCCTATTGCGCACAGTTTGAGTTGAAACACGACGTCCTGTGGCTGAACGAAACGCATTATTCAACATGGTGGCATTGCTGTCAGGGTTCCTCCGAGCGGCAATCCGTAAGTAGCGGTCATCCACTACAGTAGTAGCCCTTGGGCGGCCTGAGCGAGGCCTGTCATCGACAGTTCCTGTATCTCTGTACCTCCTCCATGTCCGAACAACATCGCTTTGGTTCACTCTGAGACGCCTGGAAACTTCCCTTGTTGAGAGCCCTTCTTGACACAAAGTAACAATGCGGACGCGATCGAACTGCGGTATTGACCTTCTAGGCATGGTAGAACTACAGACAACATGAGCAGCGTACCTTCGTCCTGGTGGAATGACTGGAACTGATCGGCTGTCGTACCCCCTCCGTCTAATAGGCCCTGCTCATGCATGGTTGTTTACATCTTTGAGCAGTTTTAGTGACATCTATGAACAGTCAAAGGGACTGTATCTTGGATACAATATACACAGTCAACGTCTATATGCCGGAGATCTGGGAACCGAGGTGATGCAAAACTTTTTTTGATGTGTGTATTATAACGGAAGTGGAGATGGAAGACTAAGGACTTTAATGCAATTGGGACATATATCGATGGAGTGAATTAACAGCATGGAACTTCGCTAATCGTCTTTCTACAAAAGCGAGCATGTAGTGAACATCCAACTACACTCATGCATCGTTGTCCAACGCTGAATTATTTCAAATGGCAGTGGAAACATATTCATACTCCACAACTATGAATATTTCTGCGGAAATAACTACAATAAACTTCATGGCGAATTACTACCAGAACTTCAGGAACTATCAAGAGAGGCCAGGGTGGACCCGGCTCACACAGAAGAGTTTTGCCAGAAGGATGTCTATCGTATACACGGAGCAGTGCAATTTCCGGAGGAGGAAGCAGTTCTATTCTCCGAGGGCGCTGATTCCAGGTTCGAGGATGGAGCACATCTTTTTGGTGAAATGGAACCATCACCAGTCTTCTTTGGAAGATTTTCCTCTGGAACTTCAATCAACAGATAAGGTAGTCGTGAACGTTTCTTGTTTTATTTGAGTCATTTAGCGATATCTGAGCAACCATTTTTCCCATATTTTTGTCCTATATATATATTTTGCTCCATTTTCTTGCTTGATTTCTGTACTCAGTACACTTCGATGATTTATGCCTTTTTCTACGATTTATTAAGACATTGTTATGTCATTGGCAGATTTAAATAATTTTGGATCAGTTGAGACTGACAATTAATTTTCTTTCAGTAATTTGCATATTTTTGTAGTCACGATTTGACTGTAAAGTTAATGATTTTCTATGGCAGATTTGAATTCAGACAGCGTGTCATTTTATTAAAGTAATTCTATTCAGTAAATTACTTTGACCAATTTTCTGTCATCCTCAAGAAAGAAGAATAATTAAAAGATTTTAGAGCGTTAAAATCTATTTCTGTATCGACGATCTTGGAAATACTAGTCGTTTTATGAACATGATTGCAACATAGACATTTATCGTCAGTTATCGTCATTACCATTGCATTACAGACAATTTTATGAAATATGAACATCAATTACGATTTATTGAATACACTATAGTAATGAACTTTTGATAGGAATTTTTCTCAATACTAGATTGGAACAATAATGTTTGCATTCCAAAGTCTAATTGTATTCTATTCGACTATTTTGCAGTTTAGATGAACTTTGTTTGAAGATAGTATTTTTATACTATATTACTTAGGAGATATTAATCTCAATTTTGATAGACAAGAGAGGCGTGTATAATCGTATTTGCTATTAAATTTTATTTGTGATTGGCAAATTTTTACTTCATATCGATTCATGAATGAAACCCACGAAGGTTAAAATAAATAACAGTTTTGAAACAATTAATGAATATAAGAATTTTTAAAGTGGAACTATGGATGTATAATCGTTAGTTCAGTGGACATGTAAAAGTCGCTGATGAATAATGCCCTTGAATAATTGAAGGAGGTTCCCACAGTAATATTAATGATGTTGATGAGATTATAAGTGGAGGTTTTGTGTATGGATTATGGAAGATTTTTATGCCATATATATTGAAATATATGATGAATTCTGGGCCTATTTTATGCAATTTGTGCATTTGAAGCGAAGTATTTTTCCGCTGAGTTTATTGTCCAGGTCCTTTGAAAATTAATCATGTGAAATTACTGTTAAAATTAACAAGAGTGTTAAATAATTTGAGATAACGATTTTGAATGGAGGTTACCGTCACTAATAATAATAATAATTATTAAAACTTATTAAACCTGGATTTATAACACTTAAATATAACTAACCTTCATTGGTCGATTATATTAACCTGATTTGAGTAATTATCAAGCGGATAAACGTGTGGTTTAATGTATTTCTAAAATAATTAAATAAATATAAATATTTTAAATAAATTATGTAATTATCTTTAATAATAATTGGAAATGAAAGGAATTAAGAGAGGCGTGTATAGATTTTTCAATTGTCATTTGACAATATTATAAACAATTTGTAATTGTTATAAACAATTAATGAGCATTTGTTATAAACATTAAGAGTTTTGTTAATATACTCTAAAGAACGCTAATTATACAAGTGGATTATACCATTAAACAAGTTTTGGGATTATTAGAGTAATCCAGTAACATGTGAATGAAGCATTTAAAAGATTTGCGTGTTAATATTTGAGTTGAGTTGAGGACATTTAAAGTGTTTGAAAAGGAGCTAAGCTCTGAAGTTACGAGCATATGCTAGCACTAGCCGCACAGGTGGGCCCGTTTGACGACTTGGGCATGCGACATAATGAAGGGTGGATCGCAGCTGGCCTGACAACTGCATGTTAGAGGCCAAGGTCAATTACATACCAGGCCTGCAGTTATAAATAAAGTGTGATGTTTATGAAAGAGGAAAACAATTGCTACGTGTCTTGTCCCAATTCCCTCATCCATTCCAAGTGTATTACTATTATTACGTTCTTTATAAGCAAGTGAAAGATAAAATTTTGTATGTAACGTCTACCAGTCCTACAGGAGGACATGATTATATTGACAATGGCTTCTGATTGCCACGTGTATTTTGTTGAGTTTTTGTTAAAGTCATTCCCTTTATGTGAAATAAATTATTGTACAGTTTAAAGTTGCTTGTCTTCGTCTTGGTTCGTTTTAAATATCATGGTGGAGGTTATTGTGTGGGCATACTTTAAGTGATCCAGTTGGCAACCCATTCCCGAGATTAATTTGAAGAGGTAAGTAAAGGTAAGTATGAACCCCCGTATATTTTGGTGTGTTCCACAATAATTTCTTGTTAACTGCTGTGCTCTAATCTCGGTAGTATCTGTCAGTGCCATTTTCATTGATGTAGCTGTGCCGGTGCGATTGATTATTGGCAATCCGATTGATGATGATGATGATAATTGTTGTTTTAAGGGGCCTAACATCTAGGTTATCGGCCCCAATCCGATTGAGGGGGCGGATATCTGACAGCCTACTATCCGGATTTACGGGGACAGTAGGATTGGCGACCCTATAACGTGGGGAAGGTTCGACAAAACTGGATTACCAGGTTGAACGCGAGTAGGATTGGCGCCGCAATTTCGTGGGGCACGATCAGCTCGATTGGCACGATCAGCTCGATTGGCACGATCAGCAAAACATTGGATTACCAAGTTATTGCAGTAAAATTGGTACCGCAATTTTGTGGAGTGTTCGAATAACATTGGATTACCAAGTTATCGATGTCAATGTGATTGTGAAGACTCAAATAAAGAGGTTGATTCTTTGTTAGATGTCTTGGCCAATTGTAGAATTTGAGAGTGTGATTATATAGGGATTAAATGTTGTGTTGTATTAGGAAAATTACACTCAGAAAAGATCAGATCTTATACAACTTGAGAGAGGTTAAATAGGCTGGAAACTTAGAAAAATCGCCTATGATCTGGAATCTTATTTTATTTGACCGGCTTATGACATGTTTCGTCATATTAAACATAAAATTAAACTATTTGGATTGTAAATGTAAATTATTTGTGTTAGGATATTTTAAAATGAACCAAAGAAATTTGAACTTGTGCTTGAGTTTATTTCAACATGAGATGTCTACGAAGGTTAATTATAAGGTAATTATAAGTTAGATTTAAGACAGAAAATTGCTCAAATTTATATATGGTGAAAAATGTTGCTCAGATGTTGTTATTTTGCTCTGTTTGACGTATGTCCCTAAAGCAGTCTATTTTTGAATAATATTGAAATGGCAGATGAGAGTTTGAGAATAATGTTGGAGGAGATGTCCAACAGAATGAAGCAGATGATGGAGGAGAATTCTAGTAATATGTCTATTAGAATGGAGGAGAGTGCTAGTAATTTGTCTGCTAATTTGTCTAGTAGGCTGGATGAAAGTCTGAAAGTTCTTCAGACCAGTTCTGCAAACTTAGAAAATGATATGTCGCGTTTACAGATCAGTACCCAGGGAATCGAGAATGCTGTAACTGACATGCGCACAGACGTGTCCAATGTCCATAAAGATTTGTCCAATGTGCATAAAGATGTTTCTGATGTTAAAACTGATGTTTCTAAGGTACAGAAAGATCTTACTATGTTGAATCTTGATGTTGCTAATGTTCGGGGTGATATTTCATGTGCTAGAGCTGAAGTAATTGTTGTTAGGAACGATGTTGCTACTGTACAAGATAAAGTTGAAGAGGTTCAAAGAGAGATTCATAATGTTCGAACCGATGTGTCAAATGTTCAAGTAGACATTAATAACATTCATTCCGATGTAAATGAGATGCAAAGCGATATAACTAAGATACAAGTAGAAGTTAACACTGTTTTTGTAGACATTGCTAAAGTTCAAACTGATGTCAATAAAGTTAGAGAAGAAATTGAAACTTCAAAAACACTTTGTACTCGTAACATTAGTGCATTAACAACTAGGTTAGTTGACGAGTCTGTTAGGACAACAGCTTCTTTAGCAGGATTAAAGTATGATGTAGAGGTCATGAGAACCCAAGTATTAGATCATAATCGTTTACTTAAAGAAGATATCGAAGTAGATATTGCGGAAATGTTAACTGCAAATGTAACGGTATGGAAAGATGAATGGAATAGGTCAAGTGGGGAACTTGTAACTCAGATTCAGGAACGAATTGAAAGAAAACTTGCCAGTACACAAGTAGACATTAATAATGAGGTAGTGCAAATTAGGAAAGACTTGAGTATAAGGATGGATTCGCTATCCGAAAAGCAGGTAGAGGATAGAACGCAAATAGGTCAGGACGTGCAAGCATTAAAATCCGCATTAGAGGAACAGATTCATAAGGTTGTCTCTGATGTTAATGAAACCACGAGCAAACTTCAGAATTTGAAACTAGGAGAAGCCAGCATGATGGAAACCTATAAAGAAGAGTTAATCAGGAAAGTCATCACGGAAATCACGGATAAGGATCCAGAAGGCTTGACTGGTGACGATGATAGGAATTACGTCAGAAGATGTAACCTCGCTACAGAAGAGAGAGATATTAGTCCTGAGGAACGTATATCCAGATTCCGGGAAGAAGATGAGGATAGGAATATTGAACCTGAATGGAGATATCGTGATAGTGGAAAGAATTACATGGATTCATATCCGAGAAATGTGACAGTCATCCGGAACTTCGAGGACAAACCTCAAAAATTTAGCAATACTGATAGTCTAACACCGATAGAATATATCAGGAACCTGAAAGACTATTTCATTGAAGCTCACATTCCCAGAGAAAGAGAGATGAGGATAGTGGAGAGATTTCTAGCTGGAGGACCCCTTGAATGGTTCAGAGCATTTCGCTATACTTTCAGTAATTTTGACGAATTTGCAGAGGCACTGATAAAACGATTCTGGTCCATCGAAGCGCAGAATTCATTAAGAGCTGAGGTATACTCAAGGAAGTATTCAGGTACTCTTCCAACACGGTACGCTGATTTCTTCACGAGCCAGTTATCACGCTTGAGATTTTTGCAACCCCCATTGTCAACAGAGCAGTTGATAGATGCGATTTCTCGTATGCTGCCTGTGGAGGTGAGAAGACTCATCATATCGTCAAACATCAGGGATTTGACCAGTATGGACGAATTATTAAGAAGGCTTGACTACACGAGTCCAATGCCAAATGTGGTACAAAAAGGTCAGAGGCACGAATTCAAAGACATCAACACTGTCTATATGGATCAAGTTCAGCAAACTGACAAGCCTGATGAAGAAAAAACTGAAAATGTAGGTCCTCACAGGAATAATCACTTTCGCAACCATAGATCGCAAGGTTACCGTCCATATCAGCAAAGAAGAGGCTGGAATAATAATCGAGGAAACTACAACAACGGAAGAGGTAGATACTACAATAACCAGGGCTACAATAGAAACTACAATATAAATTACCAGAATCAAAATCAGAATTCTCAAGGTCAGGTTATGACACCCGACAAATATCAGGAAAGAGAGAAAGAAAGTCAGCAGTATCTTAAGGAATTACGGGAGAAGGAAGCTGAAAACCAAAAGAAAAGACAGGATGTAGTGATCGATCCTGGTCCTTCTACAAGTCAGCAGAATAGGAATTCAGGACAGACAAGAAAGTAGAGAGGAGAGAATACATTAGCCACACACAAAACCAGAGTAGAAGAGACTTATGATTAAGGAACATAGAAGAAATATCATACAAGAGTAAGCCAATAATAATTCAATTTCGTGTTCAAGTGAATTGAGATATTTATAACACAGAGTTTAAAAACAATTTGCAACTGTTTTTAAAACGTGGTGAAGGGAGAATGCCCCCGTTAATTGAATTATATTGAGACCACGGTGGCTGTATTGGAAAATATGAAGAAAGTTATGGCTGTCATAGTTGTGACGTGGATATTCATGACGTAGGCACGGATGACGCAGACTTTATGCAAGTAGGCTGCTTGAGCTGAGATTCTTGGTGACGTCATGATTTTGTTCGAGAAAGATCTGAGATTTACCACGCAGTCGCAGGGAAACGAGGAATTGTGCTGAGGAAGAAGTTACGCGATTGGAGGAGAGACTCAAACCAATGAACGATAGTTAGGAGGGAGACGGAGATTACTGAAACTATCATATTTAATTACTTTTGGCATGCAGAATTGTGGAAAACTATTTTCAGTTATGGCATTGATTTGGAATTTTGAAGAAATTATTTTTGAGTTTTTGAAATTTGAAAATCCGTCAAGTATTGCCAAAGTTAGAACTTCTAGCGATGACGGAGAAACAAGCTATGGAAGGGATGGATACGCCCCTTAAGAAGTTGATAAAAGGTCTTGCACAGCAGAGAGGAGGTCTCATATCTCATATCTCATGTGTCTGATACCGCATATATATTGCTGATGTTATAGTCGTTTTCGAGTGATAAAGTGAAACAAGTCGTCTTTAGCGTGTGGTAAAGCCAACCGCATCGAACGAGCTTCGAGCGTGCCGCAGTTCCATTTTACGGTGTTTGGAAACTAGGCGAAGTTGAAACGCACACATTTTCAAGTCTACAAGACAATATATCACGAGTTGACTAATGCCTTTAAGCTAATTCGATTGTGCAGTACTATATTAAAGTGTGTAGAAAGGTTGAACATTTTCAAGATTATAATTCGAAAGATATTGGCATTTTAACACGGCAGACAAAAGTGATTTTCTCGCCACCTGAGAAGCACTTTTCTAATATCACATTGTACGCTACGGCTGACACTGGCACTGCAACCGTGCTACTACATATTGCTTTTGGTGTTATAACGCTGCATTCTAACGTGGAACAATATAATATGGCAATTCTTTCATCTATTATAACGGAAGTGGAGATGGAAGACTAAGGACTTGAATGCAATTGGGACATATATCGATGGAGTGAATTAACAGCATGGAACTTCGCTAATCGTCTTTCTACAAAAGCGAGCATGTAGTGAACATCCAACTACACTCATGCATCGTTGTCCAACGCTGAATTATTTCAAATGGCAGTGGAAACATATTCATACTCCACAACTATGAATATTTCTGCGGAAATAACTGCAATAAACTTCATGGCGAATTACTACCAGAACTTCAGGAACTATCAAGAGAGGCCAGGGTGGACCCGGCTCACACAGAAGAGTTTTGCCAGAAGGATGTCTATCGTATACACGGAGCAGTGCAATTTCCGGAGGAGGAAGCAGTTCTATTCTCCGAGGGCGCTGATTCCAGGTTCGAGGATGGAGCACATCTTTTTGGTGAAATGGAACCATCACCAGTCTTCTTTGGAAGATTTTCCTGTGGAACTTCAATCAACAGATAAGGTAGTCGTGAACGTTTCTTGTTTTATTTGAGTCATTTAGCGATATCTGAGCAACCATTTTTCCCATATTTTTGTCCTATATATATTTTGCCCCATTTTCTTGCTTGATTTCTGTACTCAGTACACTTCGATGATTTATGCCTTTTTCTACGATTTATTAAGACATTGTTATGTCATTGGCAGATTTAAATAATTTTGGATCAGTTGAGACTGACAATTAATTTTCTTTCAGTAATTTGCATATTTTTGTAGTCACGATTTGACTGTAAAGTTAATGATTTTCTATGGCAGATTTGAATTCAGACAGCGTGTCATTTTATTAAAGTAATTCTATTCAGTAAATTACTTTGACCAATTTTCTGTCATCCTCAAGAAAGAAGAATAATTAAAAGATTTTAGAGCATTAAAATCTATTTCTGTATCGACGATCTTGGAAATACTAGTCGTTTTATGAACATGATTGCAACATAGACATTTATCGTCAGTTATCGTCATTACCATTGCATTACAGACAATTTTATGAAATATGAACATCAATTACGATTTATTGAATACACTATAGTAATGAACTTTTGATAGGAATTTTTCTCAATACTAGATTGGAACAATAATGTTTGCATTCCAAAGTCTAATTGTATTCTATTCGACTATTTTGCAGTTTAGATGAACTTTGTTTGAAGATAGTATTTTTATACTATATTACTTAGGAGATATTAATCTCAATTTTGATAGACAAGAGAGGCGTGTATAATCGTATTTGCTATTAAATTTTATTTGTGATTGGCAAATTTTTACTTCATATCGATTCATGAATGAAACCCACGAAGGTTAAAATAAATAATAGTTTTGAAACAATTAATGAATATAAGAATTTTTAAAGTGGAACTATGGATGTATAATCGTTAGTTCAGTGGACATGTAAAAGTCGCTGATGAATAATGCCCTTGAATAATTGAAGGAGGTTCCCACAGTAATATTAATGATGTTGATGAGATTATAAGTGGAGGTTTTGTGTATGGATTATGGAAGATTTTTATGCCATATATATTGAAATTTATGATGAATTCTGGGCCTATTTTATGCAATTTGTGCATTTGAAGCGAAGTATTTTTCCGCTGAGTTTATTGTCCAGGTCCTTTGAAAATTAATCATGTGAAATTACTGTTAAAATTAACAAGAGTGTTAAATAATTTGAGATAACGATTTTGAATGGAGGTTACCGTCACTTATAATAATAATAATTATTAAAACTTATTAAACCTGGATTTATAACACTTAAATATAACTAACCTTCATTGGTCGATTATATTAACCTGATTTGAGTAATTATCAAGCGGATAAACGTGTGGTTTAATGTATTTCTAAAATAAATAAATAAATAAATATAAATATTGTAAATAAATTATGTAATTATCTTTAATAATAATTGGAAATGAAAGGAATTAAGAGAGGCGTGTATAGATTTTTCAATTGTCATTTGACAATATTATAAACAATTTGTAATTGTTATAAACAATTAATGAGCATTTGTTATAAACATTAAGAGTTTTGTTAATATACTCTAAAGAACGCTAATTATACAAGTGGATTATACCATTAAACAAGTTTTGGGATTATTAGAGTAATCCAGTAACATGTGAATGAAGCATTTAAAAGATTTGCGTGTTAATATTTGAGTTGAGTTGAGGACATTTAAAATGTTTGAAAAGGAGCTAAGCTCTGAAGTTACGCGCATATGCTAGCACTAGCCGCACAGGTGGGCCCGTTTGACGACTTGGGCATGCGACATAATGAAGGGTGGATCGCAGCTGGCCTGACAACTGCATGTTAGAGGCCAAGGTCAATTACATAACAGGCCTGCAGTTATAAATAAAGTGTGATGTTTATGAAAGAGGAAAACAATTGCTACGTGTCTTGTCCCAATTCCCTCATCCATTCCAAGTGTATTACTATTATTACGTTCTTTATAAGCAAGTGAAAGATAAAATTTTGTATGTAACGTCTACCAGTCCTACAGGAGGACATGATTATATTGACAATGGCTTCTGATTGCCACGTGTATTTTGTTGAGTTTTTGTTAAAGTCATTCCCTTTATGTGAAATAAATTATTGTACAGTTTAAAGTTGCTTGTCTTCGTCTTGGTTCGTTTTAAATATCATGGTGGAGGTTATTGTGTGGGCATACTTTAAGTGATCCAGTTGGCAACCCATTCCCGAGATTAATTTGAAGAGGTAAGTAAAGGTAAGTATGAACCCCCGTATATTTTGGTGTGTTCCACAATAATTTCTTGTTAACTGCTGTGCTCTAATCTCGGTAGTATCTGTCAGTGCCATTTTCATTGATGTAGCTGTGCCGGTGCGATTGATTATTGGCAATCCGATTGAGGGGGCGGATATCTGACAGCCTACTATCCGGATTTACGGGGACAGTAGGATTGGCGACCCTATAACGTGGGGAAGGTTCGACAAAACTGGATTACCAGGTTGAACGCTAGTAGGATTGGCGCCGCAATTTCGTGGGGCACGATCAGCTCGATTGGCACGATCAGCTCGATTGGCACGATCAGCAAAACATTGGATTACCAAGTTATTGCAGTAAAATTGGTACCGCAATTTTGTGGAGTGTTCGAATAACATTGGATTACCAAGTTATCGATGTCAATGTGATTGTGAAGACTCAAATAAAGAGGTTGATTCTTTGTTAGATGTCTTGGCCAATTGTAGAATTTGAGAGTGTGATTATATAGGGATTAAATGTTGTGTTGTATTAGGAAAATTACACTCAGAAAAGATCAGATCTTATACAACTTGAGAGAGGTTAAATAGGCTGGAAACTTAGAAAAATCGCCTATGATCTGGAATCTTATTTTATTTGACCGGCTTATGACATGTTTCGTCATATTAAACATAAAATTAAACTATTTGGATTGTAAATGTAAATTATTTGTGTTAGGATATTTTAAAATGAACCAAAGAAATTTGAACTTGTGCTTGAGTTTATTTCAACATGAGATGTCTACGAAGGTTAATTATAAGGTAATTATAAGTTAGATTTAAGACAGAAAATTGCTCAAATTTATATATGGTGAAAAATGTTGCTCAGATGTTGTTATTTTGCTCTGTTTGACGTATGTCCCTAAAGCAGTCTATTTTTGAATAATATTGAAATGGCAGATGAGAGTTTGAGAATAATGTTGGAGGAGATGTCCAACAGAATGAAGCAGATGATGGAGGAGAATTCTAGTAATATGTCTATTAGAATGGAGGAGAGTGCTAGTAATTTGTCTGCTAATTTGTCTAGTAGGCTGGATGAAAGTCTGAAAGTTCTTCAGACCAGTTCTGCAAACTTAGAAAATGATATGTCGCGTTTACAGATCAGTACCCAGGGAATCGAGAATGCTGTAACTGACATGCGCACAGACGTGTCCAATGTCCATAAAGATTTGTCCAATGTGCATAAAGATGTTTCTGATGTTAAAACTGATGTTTCTAAGGTACAGAAAGATCTTACTATGTTGAATCTTGATGTTGCTAATGTTCGGGGTGATATTTCATGTGCTAGAGCTGAAGTAATTGTTGTTAGGAACGATGTTGCTACTGTACAAGATAAAGTTGAAGAGGTTCAAAGAGAGATTCATAATGTTCGAACCGATGTGTCAAATGTTCAAGTAGACATTAATAACATTCATTCCGATGTAAATGAGATGCAAAGCGATATAACTAAGATACAAGTAGAAGTTAACACTGTTTTTGTAGACATTGCTAAAGTTCAAACTGATGTCAATAAAGTTAGAGAAGAAATTGAAACTTCAAAAACACTTTGTACTCGTAACATTAGTGCATTAACAACTAGGTTAGTTGACGAGTCTGTTAGGACAACAGCTTCTTTAGCAGGATTAAAGTATGATGTAGAGGTCATGAGAACCCAAGTATTAGATCATAATCGTTTACTTAAAGAAGATATCGAAGTAGATATTGCGGAAATGTTAACTGCAAATGTAACGGTATGGAAAGATGAATGGAATAGGTCAAGTGGGGAACTTGTAACTCAGATTCAGGAACGAATTGAAAGAAAACTTGCCAGTACACAAGTAGACATTAATAATGAGGTAGTGCAAATTAGGAAAGACTTGAGTATAAGGATGGATTCGCTATCCGAAAAGCAGGTAGAGGATAGAACGCAAATAGGTCAGGACGTGCAAGCATTAAAATCCGCATTAGAGGAACAGATTCATAAGGTTGTCTCTGATGTTAATGAAACCACGAGCAAACTTCAGAATTTGAAACTAGGAGAAGCCAGCATGATGGAAACCTATAAAGAAGAGTTAATCAGGAAAGTCATCACGGAAATCACGGATAAGGATCCAGAAGGCTTGACTGGTGACGATGATAGGAATTACGTCAGAAGATGTAACCTCGCTACAGAAGAGAGAGATATTAGTCCTGAGGAACGTATATCCAGATTCCGGGAAGAAGATGAGGATAGGAATATTGAACCTGAATGGAGATATCGTGATAGTGGAAAGAATTACATGGATTCATATCCGAGAAATGTGACAGTCATCCGGAACTTCGAGGACAAACCTCAAAAATTTAGCAATACTGATAGTCTAACACCGATAGAATATATCAGGAACCTGAAAGACTATTTCATTGAAGCTCACATTCCCAGAGAAAGAGAGATGAGGATAGTGGAGAGATTTCTAGCTGGAGGACCCCTTGAATGGTTCAGAGCATTTCGCTATACTTTCAGTAATTTTGACGAATTTGCAGAGGCACTGATAAAACGATTCTGGTCCATCGAAGCGCAGAATTCATTAAGAGCTGAGGTATACTCAAGGAAGTATTCAGGTACTCTTCCAACACGGTACGCTGATTTCTTCACGAGCCAGTTATCACGCTTGAGATTTTTGCAACCCCCATTGTCAACAGAGCAGTTGATAGATGCGATTTCTCGTATGCTGCCTGTGGAGGTGAGAAGACTCATCATATCGTCAAACATCAGGGATTTGACCAGTATGGACGAATTATTAAGAAGGCTTGACTACACGAGTCCAATGCCAAATGTGGTACAAAAAGGTCAGAGGCACGAATTCAAAGACATCAACACTGTCTATATGGATCAAGTTCAGCAAACTGACAAGCCTGATGAAGAAAAAACTGAAAATGTAGGTCCTCACAGGAATAATCACTTTCGCAACCATAGATCGCAAGGTTACCGTCCATATCAGCAAAGAAGAGGCTGGAATAATAATCGAGGAAACTACAACAACGGAAGAGGTAGATACTACAATAACCAGGGCTACAATAGAAACTACAATATAAATTACCAGAATCAAAATCAGAATTCTCAAGGTCAGGTTATGACACCCGACAAATATCAGGAAAGAGAGAAAGAAAGTCAGCAGTATCTTAAGGAATTACGGGAGAAGGAAGCTGAAAACCAAAAGAAAAGACAGGATGTAGTGATCGATCCTGGTCCTTCTACAAGTCAGCAGAATAGGAATTCAGGACAGACAAGAAAGTAGAGAGGAGAGAATACATTAGCCACACACAAAACCAGAGTAGAAGAGACTTATGATTAAGGAACATAGAAGAAATATCATACAAGAGTAAGCCAATAATAATTCAATTTCGTGTTCAAGTGAATTGAGATATTTATAACACAGAGTTTAAAAACAATTTGCAACTGTTTTTAAAACGTGGTGAAGGGAGAATGCCCCCGTTAATTGAATTATATTGAGACCACGGTGGCTGTATTGGAAAATATGAAGAAAGTTATGGCTGTCATAGTTGTGACGTGGATATTCATGACGTAGGCACGGATGACGCAGACTTTATGCAAGTAGGCTGCTTGAGCTGAGATTCTTGGTGACGTCATGATTTTGTTCGAGAAAGATCTGAGATTTACCACGCAGTCGCAGGGAAACGAGGAATTGTGCTGAGGAAGAAGTTACGCGATTGGAGGAGAGACTCAAACCAATGAACGATAGTTAGGAGGGAGACGGAGATTACTGAAACTATCATATTTAATTACTTTTGGCATGCAGAATTGTGGAAAACTATTTTCAGTTATGGCATTGATTTGGAATTTTGAAGAAATTATTTTTGAGTTTTTGAAATTTGAAAATCCGTCAAGTATTGCCAAAGTTAGAACTTCTAGCGATGACGGAGAAACAAGCTATGGAAGGGATGGATACGCCCCTTAAGAAGTTGATAAAAGGTCTTGCACAGCAGAGAGGAGGTCTCATATCTCATGTGTCTGATACCGCATATATATTGCTGATGTTATAGTCGTTTTCGAGTGATAAAGTGAAACAAGTCGTCTTTAGCGTGTGGTAAAGCCAACCGCATCGAACGAGCTTCGAGCGTGCCGCAGTTCCATTTTACGGTGTTTGGAAACTAGGCGAAGTTGAAACGCACACATTTTCAAGTCTACAAGACAATATATCACGAGTTGACTAATGCCTTTAAGCTAATTCGATTGTGCAGTACTATATTAAAGTGTGTAGAAAGGTTGAACATTTTCAAGATTATAATTCGAAAGATATTGGCATTTTAACACGGCAGACAAAAGTGATTTTCTCGCCACCTGAGAAGCACTTTTCTAATATCACATTGTACGCTACGGCTGACAATGGCACTGCAACCGTGCTACTACATATTGCTTTTGGTGTTATAACGCTGCATTCTAACATGGAACAATATAATATGGCAATTCTTTCATCTATTATAACGGAAGTGGAGATGGAAGACTAAGGACTTGAATGCAATTGGGACATATATCGATGGAACTTCGCTAATCGTCTTTCTACAAAAGCGAGCATGTAGTGAACATCCAACTACACTCATGCATCGTTGTCCAACGCTGAATTATTTCAAATGGCAGTGGAAACATATTCATACTCCACAACTATGAATATTTCTGCGGAAATAACTGCAATAAACTTCATGGCGAATTACTACCAGAACTTCAGGAACTATCAAGAGAGGCCAGGGTGGACCCGGCTCACACAGAAGAGTTTTGCCAGAAGGATGTCTATCGTATACACGGAGCAGTGCAATTTCCGGAGGAGGAAGCAGTTCTATTCTCCGAGGGCGCTGATTCCAGGTTCGAGGATGGAGCACATCTTTTTGGTGAAATGGAACCATCACCAGTCTTCTTTGGAAGATTTTCCTGTGGAACTTCAATCAACAGATAAGGTAGTCGTGAACGTTTCTTGTTTTATTTGAGTCATTTAGCGATATCTGAGCAACCATTTTTCCCATATTTTTGTCCTATATATATTTTGCCCCATTTTCTTGCTTGATTTCTGTACTCAGTACACTTCGATGATTTATGCCTTTTTCTACGATTTATTAAGACATTGTTATGTCATTGGCAGATTTAAATAATTTTGGATCAGTTGAGACTGACAATTAATTTTCTTTCAGTAATTTGCATATTTTTGTAGTCACGATTTGACTGTAAAGTTAATGATTTTCTATGGCAGATTTGAATTCAGACAGCGTGTCATTTTATTAAAGTAATTCTATTCAGTAAATTACTTTGACCAATTTTCTGTCATCCTCAAGAAAGAAGAATAATTAAAAGATTTTAGAGCATTAAAATCTATTTCTGTATCGACGATCTTGGAAATACTAGTCGTTTTATGAACATGATTGCAACATAGACATTTATCGTCAGTTATCGTCATTACCATTGCATTACAGACAATTTTATGAAATATGAACATCAATTACGATTTATTGAATACACTATAGTAATGAACTTTTGATAGGAATTTTTCTCAATACTAGATTGGAACAATAATGTTTGCATTCCAAAGTCTAATTGTATTCTATTCGACTATTTTGCAGTTTAGATGAACTTTGTTTGAAGATAGTATTTTTATACTATATTACTTAGGAGATATTAATCTCAATTTTGATAGACAAGAGAGGCGTGTATAATCGTATTTGCTATTAAATTTTATTTGTGATTGGCAAATTTTTACTTCATATCGATTCATGAATGAAACCCACGAAGGTTAAAATAAATAACAGTTTTGAAACAATTAATGAATATAAGAATTTTTAAAGTGGAACTATGGATGTATAATCGTTAGTTCAGTGGACATGTAAAAGTCGCTGATGAATAATGCCCTTGAATAATTGAAGGAGGTTCCCACAGTAATATTAATGATGTTGATGAGATTATAAGTGGAGGTTTTGTGTATGGATTATGGAAGATTTTTATGCCATATATATTGAAATTTATGATGAATTCTGGGCCTATTTTATGCAATTTGTGCATTTGAAGCGAAGTATTTTTCCGCTGAGTTTATTGTCCAGGTCCTTTGAAAATTAATCATGTGAAATTACTGTTAAAATTAACAAGAGTGTTAAATAATTTGAGATAACGATTTTGAATGGAGGTTACCGTCACTTATAATAATAATAATTATTAAAACTTATTAAACCTGGATTTATAACACTTAAATATAACTAACCTTCATTGGTCGATTATATTAACCTGATTTGAGTAATTATCAAGCGGATAAACGTGTGGTTTAATGTATTTCTAAAATAAATAAATAAATAAATATAAATATTGTAAATAAATTATGTAATTATCTTTAATAATAATTGGAAATGAAAGGAATTAAGAGAGGCGTGTATAGATTTTTCAATTGTCATTTGACAATATTATAAACAATTTGTAATTGTTATAAACAATTAATGAGCATTTGTTATAAACATTAAGAGTTTTGTTAATATACTCTAAAGAACGCTAATTATACAAGTGGATTATACCATTAAACAAGTTTTGGGATTATTAGAGTAATCCAGTAACATGTGAATGAAGCATTTAAAAGATTTGCGTGTTAATATTTGAGTTGAGTTGAGGACATTTAAAATGTTTGAAAAGGAGCTAAGCTCTGAAGTTACGCGCATATGCTAGCACTAGCCGCACAGGTGGGCCCGTTTGACGACTTGGGCATGCGACATAATGAAGGGTGGATCGCAGCTGGCCTGACAACTGCATGTTAGAGGCCAAGGTCAATTACATAACAGGCCTGCAGTTATAAATAAAGTGTGATGTTTATGAAAGAGGAAAACAATTGCTACGTGTCTTGTCCCAATTCCCTCATCCATTCCAAGTGTATTACTATTATTACGTTCTTTATAAGCAAGTGAAAGATAAAATTTTGTATGTAACGTCTACCAGTCCTACAGGAGGACATGATTATATTGACAATGGCTTCTGATTGCCACGTGTATTTTGTTGAGTTTTTGTTAAAGTCATTCCCTTTATGTGAAATAAATTATTGTACAGTTTAAAGTTGCTTGTCTTCGTCTTGGTTCGTTTTAAATATCATGGTGGAGGTTATTGTGTGGGCATACTTTAAGTGATCCAGTTGGCAACCCATTCCCGAGATTAATTTGAAGAGGTAAGTAAAGGTAAGTATGAACCCCCGTATATTTTGGTGTGTTCCACAATAATTTCTTGTTAACTGCTGTGCTCTAATCTCGGTAGTATCTGTCAGTGCCATTTTCATTGATGTAGCTGTGCCGGTGCGATTGATTATTGGCAATCCGATTGAGGGGGCGGATATCTGACAGCCTACTATCCGGATTTACGGGGACAGTAGCTACTGTAAGGCCATGGCCGCCTCCTCCCCTCTTCCTCGCCTATCCATCCCAATCTTCCATCCCTTCCCATCCCACATGAGGCCCCTGTTCGCTTTGCAGGTGAGGCCGCCTGGGCGAAGTGCTGATCACACCTCACCAGTTGTATCCCTCCCGACCAGATGTTCCAGGCTCCAGGACACTGCCCATAGAGGCGGTAGTGGTGAGTTCCCTCGCTGAGTCCGTGGGAACCACCAACCTAGAGGGTAAATTGACTAAATAAAGAAATAATAAAAAAATACATGCCTATTACTCCATTAGGCAAGTTAATGTAAAAGAATTAGCCCTCTATCATAAATGGTTTCCTAGTTATTGGTACCTAAACATCAAAAAGGAGTATTAACGGAAAAACAGGTGGCAAAGTTAAAAGTGTATTATTCAGAGCATGAGACGCTAATAAAAAAACGAATTTAAGGTAGTTGTAGACATCAAAACCCCAACAAACTATATATATTTGGATTCAGAAAAGAATGAAGAATTTAATGGCACCAAAATTTAAAAAATCGATTTTTTCATCATGCAAGAGTACGTGGTGTACTTGACCTTGAGGGCTCAGTGGTAGGAGAGGGGGGAAGAGCGGAAGAGGGATGTGCCGAATACTTCCCTATCTAAGAACATTGACACACGTGACAGTAGGTTCTTACTTCATTTTGTCGTGTGGCCTCCCGAGTGGCCGAGTGCAATGACAAACTTTAGTTTAAAGCATATAGTTAATCGTATCTTTTATCAAAATATAAACCTTTAAACTACCTTAGTTAATGAGATATCACATAATTTTGTGGGTTGGTTCCTTTCTGCAGAAATTCATATCTTTTAAATAACTTTCTTCTGAATGGATTTAAAGAATAAATTTTCCATTTTCACTTGAAAAATAATTGAAAATACATTAAAACTACTAGAAAATATTTGACAACGTGTGAAAACACTTGAAATTACATTAAAAATTTGGGAAATACACGCACGTATTTGAAAATACAACTCATTTGAAGCTAGGCAGATATTATTACACCATGTATTGTAACAATATTATTGTCATAAAACATTTACTCCCGTTCAAAGTCTGGTACTGTCCCCGTATATTCTAGAGGCGGTCTGTTGGATATCCGAAGCAACGGCTGGATTCATAGACCCTGACTGCTCCGGCGCAAAATACAAGTCAAGGATCTACCTTCAGCTAGACCCTCGCGAATATACGTGGCGGAAATTACAATACAACTGTGAATTACATGAAAAATACACTTAGCTCGCGGTAAAACACCTACCTTAATCTCGGGAATCTCGTGGTCAGCTTCTCTGGACCTAAAATGGGTTTCACAGTTGCATCTCCTTATATCTAAAATAATTCACGAAAACACGGCTTCTAATAAAACTAAACAATTTAATAACAAATGTAAACTAAAGCTACACATTCACACTACAAAATAAAATACACACTCCCATTCGTTCATCTCCACTCTCACGCCACTGACAGAACAGCGTTCTATCAACATAATGACAACATTTGGTGTAGCTTGGGTCCATACAACAAGCTGTACAACAATTACACCTCGGTGTATTAACATTCTTCTGGCACGCTCCCAAGCACATATGGGCGCTCGGCGCACGCGACCACGTGTCCGATGACATAACATTCACCGCTACATTCCCAGTCTGGCTGGTAAAAAAAAAAAAAAAAAGAGCGAGCCGGGCGGTTCGCCACATCTCTCCCCATTTGCTTGGCCTGGCCGTGCTGTGGCCTTGGTTGGAAACGAGTTTTAAAGAAGTCCCCGCTATTCCAGTCTGGTCCACAAACGAGCTCTTCATAACAATGAAAACTGTGTTAAATGAAGGCAGATTCACGTCAGACAAATACGTGAACTGCACTCAAATCCTACATGCTACTGGCATAAAACTTCTATACACACTAACATTCACACTCTCGCATTGTGACGTCCCAATGGAGTTCATTTCATTCGCACTGAACAAGAAACAAACCACATGCAATCACATACTCATTCACACTCTAATCATTACGTTAAACAAACGAAAACTTCCTATTCTTAACACGTTATACACTCGATTGATAAATAATAAAGATTAACACTAAAAGAATTTATAATGACGCTTATAGCACCAGCTATAGTCCTTCCAAAGTAATAGCGTCTAAATACAGTCGAGCCTGCGCTCTGATCTAGCAGTTATGTCAAATACAGTGAACTGTGATCTTTAATATCTTCTACATCACCAGAAATAACCACCACTAGTCTCTCCTATCTGATCTGGTGTCAAAATAAGTTTAATACAATCGACCACTGAAGGTGAAACATATGCTGTTACAAGTCTGGTTTAATAATCTCGATAAAAGTATGGCATAACAGCTGTCATCATCAATTTCCTGTTCCAATTTCAACCGTGAACCTTCCTATCTAAATTCCATGTCGTGTATAACAAAATAAGGAGTACTCTCTACTCACAGTCTAAATGCCTTTGCCAACACTAGTCATGCCCACGCAATGACTGTACTATAAAATGCGGAACACACCTTCGCAATAACCTCGTATGCCAACTACATACGGAAATACACAAAAAACCACTATCAAAGGGTTATCAACTCCACTTCTATCAACCTGGCATTCCTTCAACAGGGCATCATTTCACAGCGTTGTCACCACAATCGCTGGTCTGATGAACAATAACAACAATTGTTAAATTAATAATTTATACATCTTAACGACCTCTGGAATTCACGATACTGAACCTCCTCACTTAATACTCTTGAAACGATACTCTGATAAGTATAAACTGTCGTGCATACATTTAATAAAATACTACATCTCATCTTCACACATCTGGGTTCGACTTTAATCGAAGAAGGAATATTATGTCTACAACGTGACATGATATTACTCCTCGTAAGTAATTAATCTTAACATCATATCTATGTGTTTGTGTCCAACAAGAATTTATCACGACGAGGATATCAAACGATAACTACCCTAACGTCGGATGATAAATAATCTTCCAAGAAGATTCTAGCTTCAAATAAATTAAATGACTGAAAGTTCAAAGCTTTCTTCAATAAAAACATACAGTTAGTCATATTCGTATTCTCTTCATTCAGAACGAAGGTCTATGAGTTCTGACGATAATAATCGTATCCACGTTTAATGTTTCTTTTCCACAATGTGACATGATATTTCACAATATATTACTACCAAGATCTTCTTTCTTGACGTTTCTTCTCGACGGATAAAATGCCCAAATTAAACTAATAAAAATTAATTTAATGGGTAACGAAAATGCCTATCATCTGTTTTCAGAATGAATACAAAAACGTCGAAAATAAATTACTGTTCCTTAAAGGAAATGACAAAAATCTTGTTCCTCGAACAAGTAAATAATCTCAGTTCAGAAACTGGATTCCTAACAAACGAAGATAATAGCATCGCTAGACGATCACTATAATAAATTTCGAAGAATAAAAATGCTATACATGGAGTACATAAATACTGTATCGAAAAGTGGATAAAGGATTTGCTCAGTAAATGTCACTACAAGCTCTAACTACAAGGTTAGTGAACACTGCTAGCTGGTCTCGAAGTCTAGAAGATCAAGATAGAGTGTAACAAAATACTCTGATATTACATCTCCCAAAGATCTGGGCTGGATCCTAGTTCGTCTCCACGAACTCGTGACCTCAGGAAAGGAACGAATTCCCGCACTGGAAATAGCAAGCTCCGACCGGAATCGAACTGCGGGCCTCCAATCATCATCTTCATTTTGACCGGGATAACCCTGGACCTCTTGAAAATCTTGATGCTTCTTCTATCTCCGTCACAGCACAGTCTCATTATAACAGTGAGTAGCGTCGAAAGTTCTGCTTTCCACTTCAAAATGCATTTGAAGAGAAAGTCTTGGACCTCACTCGTATAACGAACATTCATGTAGATGGAATCTGAACATCGTTCTGTAGTCTCTGATGTTAATGTTGAGCTCAAGTTTGACAAGAATGCACTAGAATGGAGTTGTGCATCGAGTCTCATGATTGCTCACTAAGTAGACATTCACGAACAGTCTCCTCTAACGAAGCTCCATCGCTGCCTATATTGCTTCTATCTGCCTATACTCCTGGCGCACATAATAATCTAGTCCATAATAATCTTCATAATGCTAGTCTGAATATTGTTCTTCACTATGGAATACATCTCCATCCTAAGTGTTGTAATACAGTACCACACAAGCAATAGTAATACACACTCGTACTCACGGGTGGCTGTTGCCTGAGCTGCAGTCGCTCGGACAAAGTGTCGTATCGCACTGGAGAAAAACACTTTTCTCGCGCTTCACAAAACTGCTTATAATTGCTGAAATAATTCTTCCAAACTTCTGTAAGTTTGCAATATACAGTATCTGCTAGTCAGCTACAATACGTAGTTGAAATGAATTCTCTGAAGTCGATCAGACCGAAGTTAATGCGGTAAATGTAAACCTCGCAACTTCACCTAGATTCAAGGCACGATCGTCTCCTGATTCCTCTCTCGCTCAAGCCTTATCTCCACGAGTCACCTTCTACTAGACCGGTGAAACACTCGGAACTCCTTCCTCCTCCAATTTCACACGTCTGACCTCTTCGACGTTCAGATACACAAGAGCCTCGGTGCTTGGCGTCTCCCCTCCAAGTCTACCGATTTTAGCCGCCTTTTCGAGTTCCCTCTCGAATTCGCGCGGGCTCTAGCAAATCGCTTATTTCTTCCAATAGCGACCTGCTATTGACTTATAAAATATTTCCAAAATTTCATTATCATATTCTTCTCTTTTCCAATATGTAAATTCATTCTTTAATGGCTTAAATGAATTAAATATCCATAAAAATTTAGTTGCTGGAACTCCCGTCTTCTCTAAAACTTCTTCCTATTGACTGTAAGCTCATATCCAATGGGATAATTTATAACAATATCGACCTGCTATTGACTTATAAAATATTTCCAATATTTTATTATCATATTCATCTCTTTTCCAATATGTAAATTCATTCTTTAAGGGCTTAAATGAATTAAATATCCATAAATATTTAGTTTCTGGAACTCCCGTCTTCTCTAAAACTTCTTCCTATTGGCTGTAAGCTCATATCCAATGGGATAATTTATAACAATATCTAAACAAATCCTGGGAATATTCACTGTTGCTAGGTCGATTCCAAGCTTCTCGAAACTTCCATTGCGCAATACTATCACGTGACGGAATTTCCCTCCTAGCTCGACGTCGCCTCACGACTGGTTTCTGCCAAGTTCCAGCCATCATATTCCTTGGTTAAATTTTATCATGGGCTTCGAAAAAAATGTATTATTCCCATTTTCATCAATTATAATTCATTTTACGGGGGCAGTACACCTGAAAAACCTTCAACATCGTCCTCAATATCTGAAACCAAGCCACTTGGATCCTTTCTGCAGAATGAGAAACGTAGCAACATCTTCCCGAACTTTCTTTTTCGGTCCATAGATGGCACTAGAATGTAGAGCGGGGTTAGTTCTTTTCTGCAGAACAAGGAATAATTGCAGGGGAAACATTGTGTAGTGTTATGTCCATTTTATACATTTTGAGGTTTGGTTCCTTTCTGCATAATGCAGTCCATTTAAGCAATGAAACAAATGTTGTATGCTGTTAGAGGAGTGTTAAGTGAGGACAAATGTATGACTTTCCAAATCCTGAGAAACACAAAAACATCATGATGTTCAATTGTTTTCAAAAATTCAAGATGGCACCTGTTCAAAATTTTAAAACCTATTCTTTTATTTATCGTATATTATGCAGGCGATTTAAAAGATGATTTGTATGATGAGCTATGATAATCATTAAATAAGGGCATTAATTTATGTCGCTTACTTTCCATTATGGCCGGTTTGCCATCTCTTGATGAATACAGTACATTTGCATTTGTCAGTTGGCACAGGCTAGAGTAAAAGGTGGCTTTTCACCGATGTCTCAGTCTCACTCATGGCTGTGATTGATTATATGGAAGCTACTGAGGTATGGGTGGTGCTTAGTAATGGCATTCGGGGCACAGTCAGTGCCTGTGAATGCTGTGAAAGGTTCTACTCATAGGTTTAGGACTACTGTTCTGACTCAGTGAGGAAAGCAATGGCAAACTACCTCACTCCTCTTCTTGCCTAGAACGCCTCAAAATAGCGCTGCTTTGGGTTTTTGAGGGTATCTACTCACATAACGTAACGGCGGTACTTTTTGAGGATCCAACCAGCCTTCGGGCTGACTACCTAACAGACACAGACTTTTCATTACTCATAGAAGCCGAGCATTTGTTTTTTCTAAAATTTAATACCATTGGTTCATCACAGAAAGATGTCACCTAGCTGGAGGAGTCTTAATCACCGATATTGAAACTATATTCTAGCACATAACTTCTCATTGTAATGGTGTTGGTGAACACAGGGGAAATCGTTCTAACAGGCAGGAGAGTTTTAATGGAAAATACCAGTGGGATATATGAAAATAAGTTATTTAGTTCTTCACGGAACTTCTTGTTTAATTTTACGTTTGCTTGTTTTCATTTTTCTGTTTATTTTATTTTCAGTATTTCATTTTTTATGAAGACGTCAGAAGCACCCAGTCCCTGAGCTAAGGAAATTAACCACAGGTGATTAAAATCCCCACGGCCCAGCGGGGAATCAATCCCGGGATTCTTCGCACCAAAGCCTAGCATGCTAACCAAACAACCACAGGTTCAGACCATGGTGATCCTAACATCGCGGGTTCAAAGAAATTGAATTTTGGATGGATGATAAATTTACGGCACTCATAGTCCGACAATGTCTGTCTCGTAACACTTTTCGTGACTACTCGACAAAATCAATTACATCTCAGCCACTAATTGCACAATAAGGCTCATGTTTCCAGATGGCAGAGCTAATCAGAATGTCAATTGGAGAGTCGATCGTCTAATTGACTCCCGCTCAAATGTTCTACACCATGTAGTTGAGGCTATATGATTATTATTATTATTATTATTATGTTATTATTACAGTATTATTACTATCATTATGCTCGCCCATGTGATAGCAGCAAGGCACTATGATAATATCAAACTGTTGGGTATTTATTATACGCCCAGCATACCACCGCACCACGCTGGCTGCCGTGTGTACAAATAATAGGTCCAGCCTCAATACGACAGCCACTTCCCGTGGTCTCGGGATACATCACACCCCCGGTGCAAGAATGCCACAAGTCAAAAAGGAAACTTTTTCAGGAGAAGCATTTAAAGATTTTGAGCTAATAGGAAAAATATACAAATTTACTTAGTTAAAGTGAAAGTAACGTATTAGGCTACTAACTTCTAACATTGTCTAGTACTATACAATAACATACAAAGTTCTTTCGTGGATTATAATAATATTGCTTTAATCAAAAATAATAATAATTTTCAGTATTTTTCATTTATTTATCGTATGGCTTTAAGTGCCGGGAGTGTCCGAGGACATGTTCGGCTTGCCTGAGTCTGTAGCTGCTTCCAGCGTACACCCTTAGGATGAGCTACAAGTTCCATTCAATTTCAAGTAGTTCCAACTTTCGCTACCAGATATCAATGATACCTAGTAGTGAACGTTCGAACTTTGATACAGCGTTATGACGAAATCTAACCTAACAATTTAGCTTCACACAAGTTTAGTCTGTGGAAGGATCTTTTACAGGCCATAAATCAATATAATGGGACCTCTGGCTTTACTTCCCCTCCGAAGGAAGGCATACTGAAGGGTTTTTAACGCTCTTAAAAAATCCGACGACTTCGGCCGGGTTTGAACTCGCTATCTTGGGCACAGCAGTTCAGCATGCTACCAACTACGCCAGCGAAGCCGCATACTTTTCAGTTATGGCAGTTTTCTATTCAGTGCCGTAGAATTGCTATTTATAGGATCTGATTTGTGGCAGTTTCACAGGACACGGGCTTGATCATAGGCATTTATAAATACCACATACTTCAAAATTCGTTTTTTTGACTTGTGGCTGTCTTGCACCAGGGGTGCGACATATTGAGACTCAACTCTGGGTTCTATTCCGGGCCCTCCCAAGAACGTAAATTCCGGTCTGCACACAGGAGCAACCTCTTTCCCCTCCACCAGCTTTGCACAGTAAAGTTAGAGCTGTAAAATTCAAAGTAGATATTAGTAATTTGCAAGATATTGACAAATTGGATTCTCCCGGGTTTCTGGGACCAACCTTTGGTAGGTTATTACTGAGTACTAACCCTACCTAAGGGAAGATGATGAGAGAGAAAAGGAGGTGGATTTAGGAGTGGAAACAAGAATCGGTATAAAGGAAGAGAATCCAACACAAAACAGAAGAAAAATACGGATTGAGCAAACGATTCCACTTCACAAAGCTAGTGATGTAACTAAAATGTGTGGGGACCTGTCTACGGCTAACGGGGAGTGCAGCGAGAGCAGGGGTCGCATGGGTATTTGATAATAATACATTATGCAACAAGCCTCTATTGGCAATAATTAAGACACAAGTATGTTTATAAAATGAGGGAGGTGAATTTTAGAATTTCCATACGAGTGTCTTAATTAACATTACAGGCGTGTTGCATACGGCTTTTTATGTTCGACGATAATTATAACTTTATTTTATGTTTTAACATAAATATTCATAAATATCTATCGAGATTCCGCCAGTTTGGTGTACTGAACAGAGTGCATGGGACGCACTCAACCACGGCCTCCTCGAATACCCCACACGACACTAGCCACGTAGTGAAATTTAAAATAGGAGGTCGTGGAAGTCAGTGCAGGTGCAGGACCAAATTGGTCCAACAGCTGTATCGTAATGAAAAACTTGAGTTCTGATTGGTGGAGAACCTGTATTTTAATGAAACCTGAACTATAATGAGCCTCTTTAAGATGCAGTTTTCTGGCATATAATATTTATATTTCGGCATGGTCGAACATTAAATATATAGCAATATATTGAACATCATTGTGGTGGCTGTAGTATTGTGTGTATTTGTAATTGAGGTTGGATTGGGAAGGAGGCGTGTGTGGCAGTACATTAAGAGAAATACCGGTATTTGCCTCGAGTAGAAGTGGGAAAACACAGAACGCTACTTCTAAGATGACTGAGGTGGGAATCGAACACATCACTTCCCAGTTCTGCCCTACGAGGCTGAGTGTGCCCCGTTCCAGCCTTCAGGTCAGAATAAAATTTCTCCCGTAACATGGCCAAGTACAATTTTCTATCAGTTTGCGTGACCATTTTAAGGGAGTTTGCAAAATTTCTAGGAGTTTACCAACTACCATTCACACGACACTGACGGTATCACTTACTTTCCGAATGTTTTGTTGTTGTTTCATCTGAGGGGCTTGGATATCGTGATCATTTAGCCCCGTGTACTTGGGTGGGTGTGGAATTTTGGTCTCATAACCTGTGTTATTGTGATGGTTCTATGAGTGTGTGTATTTGTAATGGAGGTGAGGATTGGGAAGGCGGCAGCGTGACCTTAAGTTAGGAACCATCCCGGCATTGGCCTGAAGTGGAAATGGGAAACAACGGAAAACCACTTCCGGGATGGGTGAGGTGAGAACTGAACCTAACTCTTCTCAGTTTTGCCTCACGAGGTTGAGTACACCCCGTCCCAGCCCTCAGGCCAGAATTCAATTTCTTGGCAGAGCTGGTAATCAAACCCGAATCTCCGGGGTGACTACCTAACAGACAGATTATTATCATCAACACATAAAGTGATAAAAATGTCCTGCATAACTCAACAAATTGCTAGCGTTTCGCCCCAGTGTGCCAATTGGGCTCTTCAGTTGGTAACATTTGATTATAGTCAATGCCAAAGCAAGGTTTATTGTTTTGGAGTGGAGTTTTATGACTCCCGTGGTACACTGGCATGCTCGTGACGTGCCTACATATGTAGCAAAGCGTCTTGCATGGCATTCTCAGTGAGTGCCTGCTACGCGTCTTGATAGGTGTGCCTTTACCAACTGAAGAGCCCAATTGGCACACTGGGGCGAAACGCTAGCAATTTGTTGAGTTATGCAGGGCATTTTTTTATCACTTGATGTGTTAATTATAATGGCTCGACGGACAATATTTATTTTGATTCTCTTTCGAGAACATACTGAACAGTATGAATTAGACCTAACATGCTGAGACGTGTCGCTAGGGTCGGGCAAAACCAAAGCTTGCCTCTCGAAACAGTTAGTTTGTGAATAATAATAATAATAATAATAATAATAATTGTGGCGATTAATTGAATGGTTTTAAGCATTACCAGCCGAAAGGATACGATTTGCAGTGCCCTGCCAGAACAATACACGGGCCAACACTGAACTCAGGGAGACTGTGTGCACTAGGACAACATGACATTTGCTTAACGCTAACGCCTACCAACATTATGCCCAATAATGTGGGCTATTTGCTCAAACCTCTACAGTTGGAGTTGGCAGTACTGTATATACAGTACTCAATAACCCATTCAGCTCATTGTGTACTTTACAAAATCTGGAACACTGTGTTGCATTCTAGCGCGTGATACAGTCAAGTGAAATGAAGCACGTTGCTTACATGGGCGATACCCAGGCACGGATCTAGAGTTTGGCTTTGGGGGGGGGGGGTTGGGGTCAGAGAATCAAAATTGTTAAGAAAAATGGTATCACTAAAAACGCAATCACAAAATAACCAAATGTACAAAACCAGACCAATTTTTTTGCAAGCTACATGGATAGAAATTTGATGCGTTTAGCGCACCAAAAATATTCGTACAAATTGCAACGGCGTGTTTTGCGACTTTTACATCGAGCTTCGAGAAATGTATCAAGATACGTTACAGTTTCGCCAAGTCGAGTTGGTACCGACAAAGGGGGGAAAGTCACAGCTTAAATTGCCAAACAGGCTTGCAGTTTGGACGTCGGCAAAATTTTTTGGGGCGAAAAAAAAAAGCCCCAAACTCATATCCGTGTATTGCTGAACATTCATCGTGACATCACTATAGACATCGATTCGGTAATCACAAGGTTTGCTAAACAAAATAGACGAGTTGATTTTGCTATATAAATAATCGTTTTTATATAACAGGTATGAAGTTGAAAATCTGTACAGTTGTAACAGAACATAATAATTGCAATAAAGATATTTTCAGTATTGAAAAAAAAAAAAAAAAAAAAAAAAAAAAAGTTTTTCAGTTAAAATTCGTTACGTTTTATTTGTCTCGTTCTTGTGTTTGAGGGGGTGGGGGTCATGACCCGCGCCTGGCGATACCGTTTCTTTAAGGAAAGCTTTCCAGTAGGTCAACAAAATTTGTTTTGACCGACTGGAAACCTTTCTTTAATTGAACTTGGCAACACTGAAAAACGGCTTCTATAATTTCAAGGATACCATTCACCATGGGTGTAATTGAGTCTTGATTTTTAGGGGGCAATTGCAAGAGTTGGCAGGACATTGTGCTAGCTCAGGGTAGCACAATTTATGAGACATACTGTAATGTACATGAGGACCACAAGTCCCGTCTGACAGTATTTCTAATTTCTTGTGACAAGGAGTAAACAGTTAAAATATTGTGGCCCAAAGCTGGCCGAAACGAAAAGGAAGGAAACCATAGTTAAGATACTCTTTCAAAACTTCTGGATAGAAATTATCAACCCATAGTTATCTTACGATTCAGAGATGCCACTTCAAACCATTCAGAAGAAACCTTTGAAAATGCCAGCCGTAGTTGCTGCAGAAACTTCAAGATATGAAGAAGCGTTCAAAAAGACCAAACAATCCAATAAGCCGTTCTAAAGACTCTTCACTCACCCGTGAAAGCCTACGCCAGTGTTTTTTCATGCACAGCATTTTCCAATTGAAGCCTACATATTAAAATGTAATTGCGGTTTTCCACGGAAAGGAGATTTAGAAACAAAAAGTTTCAAAATGTCTATCTTTAAGCCGTACGCGTTGTCTAAAAAGTATGAGCGACGCTCGGTCCACCTCCTGACGTTACGGCTACCGGAGGTCCAGGTTCGATCCCCGGCTCTGCCAAGTAATGTATTTAGTATTATTTTTCTAAACATCTTGTGCCACTTTTTAGTCAAATGATTGTCACAAAATAGTTTATGAAATAATTTCGTAGATGCAATAAGGTAACACAAGTTTTGATAGTGATTGTCTCTTTATAATTGTGCTAGATATCCGTATAAAGAGAACAGATAGAATGAAAGAGATATAAATAGAATTATTTCCTCAATATTATATAAAAAAAAGCCACTTCGTCGTGATTTGAATATCTCACCAGAGGAACATGCGATCGAAGAGTTAGTGTAATGAGCCAAAATGTTTTGATGATGATGATGACAATTGTTGTTTTAATGGGCCTAACATCCAGGTTATAGTTATTGTTATTGTTATTAATGGTCTGGGTGATAGCGAAATGGACAATGAAATAGAAACCAGAACGAAAATCAAGTGAGACGGAAAATACTTACAAAAAGGAACTCAGATTGAAACTACTCACAAAATGGAGAGCGGTAATACTTACAATAGGAAATTTAGAACGAAAATACTCACAATAGGAATAGATTGAAAAATACGCACAAAATGTAGGCTAGGCTCAAAATACGTACAAAATGCAATGCAGAGTCGAAATACTTGCAAAATGAAATTGAAATTCAAAATACTTACAAAATGCAAATGAGATCGAAAATACGTACAAAATGCAATTGAGGTTCAAAATATTTACAAAATGCAATTGAAATTGAAGATGCCTTTACTAAACTTCAAAGCCAGCCCTGTGCTGGCCAACTAAATTACTGTAAGTTTCCAACACTAAACCTGGTTGCCTGGAGTATGCTGGACTGACTCCTCGATCCAACCCTGTGCGGGCAAATTATACTGCTTCCAGCCACTGTCGTAGCTGGCCTACCTCTGGATGACTTTTTATGGGAAGATATTTCTGGTATCAAGTATCAAACAATTTGTAACAAAAATCTTGTCAATCTATTTTACACGGATTCCTTCCGTAGTACAAGGCTAAGCCTTCTCTTTTTCTAATTTCTGTAATGGATCTTTCTTGTGCAAATATTAATGGAGTTTCCTGTTATTAGGCTCCTTTTACTCAATCATTTTAGTGAATTGTTTGAATTTATTCTCTCATAGTAAATGTTGCTTGCAAGCTATTTGCGTTTCCTGGTGAATTGCCTCTTTTAAATTTTCACTTTGATGATAATATTTATTTCTGCTTTACTAAATGCATGTTTATCAAGATCCAATAAATGTATTAACGCAAGGCTTGAATATTTGGTCTCTTCCATACTCATCCTGTTTATACTCCACTCTTGGGTTCGAAACCTAATCCTTTCTAATGCCCAATCGGGGTTCAACTTTAAGCCCCCACCACCTGTCAACGAAGCAGCGTGACGTGTGACACTAGTAATCTGAGAATAATTCCCATCTCGACCGCTTGCAATCAATTCGTGAAAGAGTGATAGGTCGGTACAGCACACAACTCCCACACGTGTTGCTACCAAAACAAATTTACTTATACATGTACTGTAGTTTATGAATTGTCTTGCACAACTGTGATGTATGATTCATGTGCATAACGAAATAAACTTGTAGTTTCACTCCAGGAAAATTCAACCGCAGGAAAGAGGGACATGACCTTCAGTACTCATAGCGTGCGTGAGAATTTACCGGTTGTCATTATCACAAAGCTCTGTTGTATATTTTCATGACCTGCTTTTGACATGGTCTACAGGATAATCTAATTCTCACAGCAAATAAATAAATTTTGCAAGATTAGGCTTCACATACACCGTATAGCCTATAATACAGGGAGTAAAGCATGGAGTAGGCAGTGTTTCCTTTAGAAAGTCAGAGGGCAGAGATGATGATGATAATAATAATAATAATAATGATATTGGTTTTACGACCCTTTTAACTGCTGCGGCTTTTAGAGACGCCGGGGTGCCAGAATTTCGTCCAGAAGGGGATCTTTAGCGTTCCGGTAAATCTACTGACACGGCTCCCTCGCAATTTCGCACCCTCAAATGTCCACTGACTGAGCCAGGATTCGATCCTGCAACCTTGGGAACAGAGAAGATAGAGAAACCGCCGAGGAAACCACCAACCCTCCTCATATGAAACCTCACCGGAGACTCCGCATACCCGCAGATATGCCAGCAACAAACTTAATCTGAAGATCTTACTTACCTACTCCAAGTGGAAGAGCCTACGATTGGAAATTGAAATTATGCGTGCAACGTCTAGTAAATGGAACGTGCGTGTCGTTCACTTGTTCTGCTTCTCTTGGAAGTCTGCTCTTGTTTCATTTTAGGGGCTTGGACGTCACGGTAATTTAGCGCCATGTACTTAGTTGTGTGTACCATTTGTCTGATAACCTGTGGTATTGTGATGGCTGTACAAGTATGTGTATTTGTAATTCAGATGAGGATTGGGAGGTAGGCGGCCGTGGCCTTAAGATAGGAACCATTCTGGCATTTGTCTGGAGTAGAAGTGGAAAACTACGGAAAACAACTTCCGGGATGCCTAAGGTGGAAATCGTACCCACCTCTTCTCAGTTTCGTCTCACGTGGTTGAGGGTATCCCGTTCCAACCCTCAGACCAGAATTCAATTTCTTGGCTGAGCCGGGAATCGAATCCGAACCTCGAGGGCTACAGCCAAGAATGCTAGCCGCTACATCACGAGGTGGTCTAATCATCCTCTTGGCAGTCTGTGGCCCGCATAACAACGCTTGCTCATAGAATATGTTGCAGCCGAGTCTTGTATTTATGGCAGGGTTGAAGCTCAGCTTGTTCCAAGATAAGGATGACCTTATTAGCCAATTTTCATTGATGAAAAAAATAGGCTTATGAGATCTCCTTTTGTCCGTGTGTATGTGTGGGTGCGTGCTAAACGGCTGGAGCCATTTCAATGAAACTCGGTAAGGACATAGTACTATTTTGTCCGACCCCGACCGGGACTTTCAAATTTCATTACGTCTCACCAATCCAACATGGCGGCTGTGCGAAATATTTCACCGGCATTCTACAAAATATCTCAGAAACTACTACTGATATCACCCTGAAAGTTTGTATCGTAATAAACGGCACTACTAGAAATTCACCTATGTGACTTTCAGAACTCGGTTAAGTACAAAACGAACATGGCGGCCAAGCGAATTTCAAGCATTTAAATAGAAGTTTCTCGCGATGTAACCATCCGAGCGCAGTGAAACTTGGGACGGCAAATGTCTATACAGATTGTAATGCACTGGAATCTAATTTAGTTCAATTGTTTACTTAACCCCAAAATGGTGGCTGTGAGAACTTTTCAAATTAAATGTTTATTTCTTCTGTCTTAATCATGCGATCGAAGTCAACGTTTGAATAATCAGCATACGCAATAATCGTCAACTATTAGTACATAACTCTATGGCCTACATACAGGGCGCCAGGAAATGTTCTCCGCAGTGACTACGGGTTTCTGCCAGAGGTAGCATCAGCATTTTAGTTGGCAGCATGGTGTCCTTGATGGAGTGAATCCCACACGTGTGAGCTGTAGGCTGACGAAATCGTCAGTGTGTATTGCAATAAGCGAGCGTGTGTGTCATCAGCACTTCTAGCATCAGTTGTGAATGGCTGTGGAGATTACAAAGTTTACTGTTTGTTTGTTTGTTTGTTTGTTTGTTTGTTTTGATACAAGCGACAGCCGTGCTGCCAACGTAACTACTGATGCTAGCTCTCGCAGTAGCCCGTAGTCACTGCGGAGAACATTTCCTGGCACCCTGTATATAAAAATCCAATATGTGACCATCCGACGATTGTCAATATCTACGAATCTATAACAGCGATCAACCTGAAATTCTGTATGTTGATAGAGGCAATTAACATAAGTAGGATATATGAAAATAGGCTGTTTAGTTCTTCACGGAACTACTTGCTTTTTATCACATACAAGTTTTTCACAATCGGCACACTGCTTGGTCAAACAAAATTCCACTAGTGTCTGAAATCGGATGAATAATTTGTCATAAACCTTGAATATTTAACCATATTGTGGAAACGCGGAGAGAAATTAAGAAAAGATTGGCGTTTTAGAATGGTGTTTCTGTGGAAGACATCTACTTGAGGAGATTCATATTTTGCCAGTATTTATGTGACGCACCGGCCCCGTGCTGCCATCCTCTCACCCAGAGGCACCGGGTTAGTTTCCTGGCTCCGTCAGGGATCTTAGAAACTCACGTGAATTCAGCCTCGTGAAGACAATTGAGTAGCTGTTTGATCAGAAAGGCAGTTAAGAAAATGAAGATTAACGGCTGAGGGTACCCGACGCGTTCACCAAGTGTCACTCCCCAATCTCTACTCCAAAAGAGCTGGGCAGCGGTCACGTGGTAGGCCAAGGCCCTTCACGGGCTAAGTGCCGCGGGGTTTGTATTGTTTCTGTGACACGCTGGTACATATATTTCCACTATAGAAAAAGACAATTACCCAAGCTGTATTTTTCCAGTGGATCTTGGAGTAACTTTCTTGCAGTGATGACTTTTAAGTAAGAAGTCAGAAAATCTAACAGCAATGCACACTCAACTCCGATAAATGGGAAAAAGATTCTTGGTACTATACGTTTAATTCTTTCTCCCCAATTTTTCCTGATTTTGTTGATTTCATTATTGGGTTATCTGCCTGAAACATTGTTTTAAGCACTTTGGGGGTCGAATTTTCCCGTCGGTTCGTTTAGAACTACGAAACGTTTTGTTAAATAATATTCAGTCCAAACTAAGTGTAGGCATTATCGTACAGTATATGGTTGGGTGAGAGTATTAATTGACCGTGTGACAGTTTCAGAATGACTTTCACCAACAAACGATAATGTACGCTTTGCTCGCAATTCTTTCTGAAAACCACTTAAATCTGCGTGATATATACACGATTCATGATAATAATTTGACAGTTTTGCTTTTGTATTTTGAACAAACTCAGCTCATACTGCACCCTTATGCTATAGCCTAGCATTAAGGCTTATAAATAATTAGGATAAATGCAGAATCTTTTGTGCATTTGCTAATGTTGAAATACATGGACACAAAGAAGAGTTGGATGTTGCAACTCGGCTCAGATAAGAGGGGCCCGAGACGGAAGTTGATACAAAATATCACGACTGCAGATTGGAAGAACATTGTGAGGTTTGAAGCCATTTTTCAGTGTTGCCTAAGTAAACAAAAGTTTGGTGCTTTTCAGTCGGTCAACACGAATGTACCCAAATAGAGCTGGGTTATGCCCTAATCCTGAAATAAATTACATGAGATTAATAAATACACTAGGATGACCAGTTTCGATCGTCAAGCGATCATCATCAGATCCATTACACTTAGGCTATAACATCTATGTTTGAGAATACAGGTGAAAAATATATACAATATGTACAATTATTTAGTTGCAGTGTTGGTAATGCAACTGTCGGTGTATGCTAAATGTAGTATATCTAATGTTAGGTGAAATGCTAAAATGGTGATAAAAATCCGGACTTTGTCTGTTTGGGGGTGATTATATGGTTATACAAAATCAACTATGGTTATACTGTAATAATACAGGCTGATACTTGTCCGGTAGTCTCCCTAACTGGAACTTCAGTTACGTGTTCACTCTGGCACTAGGTATGGTCGACTAACCCGGGTGTTAACTGGGCGGAACTGGTTTCTCTTTCTCCCTCAGCCTGTATTATTACAGTATAACCATAGTTGATTTTGTATAACCATATAATCGCCCCAAACAGACAAATTCCGGATATTTATCACCATTTTAGAATTTCACCTAACATTAGATATACTACATTTAGCATACACCGACAGTTGCATTACCAACACTGCAACTAAATAATTGTACATATTGTATATATTTTTCACCTGTATTCTCGAACATAGATGTTATAGCCTAAGTGTAATGGATCTGATGATGATCGCTTGACGATCGAAACTGGTCATCCTAGTGTATTTATTAATCTCATGTAATTTATTTCAGGATTAGGGCATAACCCAGCTCTATTTGGGTACATTCGTGTTGACCGACTGAAAAGCACCAAACTTTTGTTTAGATTGGAAGAACAAGGAAGTTTTTTTACAAATCGGGGATCTACCGTCAAGTGGAAAGTTACAGGCGGGGAACTCTCTCAGGTCATGGTAAGTGATGAATTGGGAGTGAATTTTTATGTGCAAAAATATGAAAAATATTTATTTTTATATGCTAAAAAACTACAAAATATTTGGTAAAAAGTTGAAAAATATTTTGCTTTAAATACTACTGTACATAACCACTTGCGTTGAAAATGCAAATTATAAAATATTGCATTGAAATTTGGTACTAGCATACGTGCTTTAAAGGAAAATTTAATGTCTGCGTATGATGAATTGCAGCACGGTACATATAGTATGATAATTTTTTATGAGTCAGAGTAGATATTTACAAATTTAAAGGGTATTTACAAAACAGGTAATATTTTGTAACAACGTATCATCTTTGAAAAATATGTAGGCCTACCAGTTGGTACTCACCAATCACATGCTGGAATATTAGTTGCTATAAGTAGTCTCTGAATTGCAGTGGACAACAATCGTCATCTACAAATTGTCCATCACTAGTACATGCCGTTTATCTCTAAGGAGCGCCTTGTACCTTGAAAATGATCGCTCTACATCGCAGAATGTCAGACGTGCATAGTTAAAAGGAGGAATGTCACCAACAATAACGCCATCAATTTCACCAACATGAGCACCCTCCATGACTTGAGAAACTTCGCACATTTTTTTTAACCCTCCGTTTTTTTTTTTTTCAAAAACAAAATGGATATTTGTCCTTTATCAATCCCTGTACCTGCGAGGCCGAGAGTGAATCTCGTTTATTTTCAACAGAACGCACCACCTTCACGGTTTCGGTCAGAAGGTTAGTGGATTTTTCAAACATGTTAATGGTCTTACACAAGAAACTTGGATTGGCAGATATAAACACCAAATCATTTTTCAACGAGCTGTCTTTCAGTAACTCTTGAAGAATCTCAATTGACGCCACGTCGTTTTTATCGAGTGCATTCACAACGGATGCGAAATCTTGGAAATTGTCTGCGTAGTATACTACGGCGCTAAGCCAGGTACCCCATCACGTGACACAGGGAGAGAGGAAGCGCAAAACCTGGAATTTTCTCTTTAAATAGATCGATCATTGAGGGAGCTTTTACAAATACTCTTTTTGCCATTAGACACTAATTTATCCACTTTAGGATACTGAGCTCGTACAGTTGCACATAACTTGTGTAGGGCATGAACAACACAAGTTACGAGTATCATATTTGGAAAGCTTACAGAAAGACCTTCGGCTGCTCTTTTCATGTAAGCTGCACTATCGGTAAGTAGAAGCAATACGTTGTCGTACTTTACACCTTTTGGCGAAAGTAGGTGCATGGCATCATTAAACAACCTAGCTACAGCGACATGGTTTGTAGCAGGCATTTATTTACACGCTAGCTAGCAAATAAGGATGTTCACAAAGAGTTTTATCATTCATCAACACACCAACAACATTTTCTACTTTTCTGCCGCTTGAATCAGTGGTTTCATCAAAGCTCACCCACAGTTTATCACTATCACACACAGCCCGTATTTTTTGTTAAGTTTCTTCGTAACATTTTGGGAGACAGTTTTTCCTTAATGTTGATTCGTCTGGAGGTTCAAAATTAATGTATTTCATTAGGAAATTTCTCAGCCCTGGATTATTTATTTTTCCAAGACGGATGTCGGCACTTACAAATGCTCTACATACATCTAAATAAAGAAAATGAAGGACGCTTTTAGTTTTACGTGACCGTAAATCAGGCGATCATGAGTCACGGGACCTCCTTTTTACGTGGAATTCGAACCACAGGACATGGCATTTCACTTCGAAAATCGCACATGCATTGACATACATCTAAATAATACTGAGAGTATTTGGATGGGCCTACATGAAGAAGCTGGTTCAGCTATTAGTAATTTTCGTGAATGAACGCGTGAAGCAGCCGCAATGTGCTTCTTTCCAGACAAATGCTGAGTTACTTGAGAACGTTGATCTGCACTTGCTGTCTTACCACATGGCTGGCAAAACAGTATTTTTCCATCAGTGGTAAAAATATTTTTTTAAAATTCCTTTACGTGTTGATGAAGACGTGATCTTGTACTCGACTTTACTTTCGGCATTGTTTTGCAAGTTAAACTCTTGCATATACGGCGAATCAATATGTCAATAAATAATAATAATAGCAGATACTGAAGGAAATATTTCTTCTATCGTAGAACTACTCGACCACGGAAATGGAATGCGACCCCAAACTGCTAACCTTACTCTTACTAGTGACACAACAACACTACCTTCTTCTGGGGGAATATCTTTCCTGTACGCAATTTATTATTTACTAGCAGTAGTGCCCGGGTTCGACCGGTGGATTTATTTGTTTTAAGGATGATAATGAATAATACTACAGAACTGGCACATGGTACTTAAACTATCAGAAAGAAAGTATTTTTAACACAACTTTTTGTGGTGTTAGTGGGGGTGATAAGTAGTACAGTATAATGAACGTAACATCGAGGTCATTTTCCCGTAATGATAATGATAATATTGAATAATAATAATAATAATAATCGTGTGGCCTCCGGAGAGGCCGAGTGCAGGTCTTTCAAGTTGACGCCCGTGGGCGACCTGCGCGTCGAAATGGGGATGAAGTGATGACGGAGACGTCACATACACCCAGTCCCCGAGCCACGGGAATTAATCCCAGGAGATTAAAATCCCTGATGGATCGGCCGGGAATCGAACCCGGGGCACTTTGGGCCAAAGCCAAGCACACTAAGCATTTAGCCACGGAGCCGGACAATATTGAATAGGGAAACGGCTATTTACTAACTACAGTACTGACACATGTAATGTACAAACAAATTGAAAAATATGATTATAAAGAGGAGTAAGTGAAATGAATGACACTGCCTCAAGCCTATATCTCATTGGCTGTTAGAAAAGTAGATACCAATAGTGTCGTATTTTGTCGCATAGCGCCATAGGAAAATAATCAGAGCACTTTGGAAAACTTCGGCTGTCCCGAGCTCCTGAAGTAGCATTAGTGTCATTTATCACCACATAGCGCTCAGGGATAAGGATCGGAATAAATGAAAGTAAATTTGAAAGCACCAACGCTTATTGCAGCTGATGACCTCAATGTACTGAACCAACACCATCGCACTTATACAGAGGCATAATAAAGTTCATGATGATGACTGTTTTAAAGGGCCTAAGAAATCATTTTGCACAAATGACTCCCCGTGACTGCAAGCTGTAACCATTTGAACAATTCTGCACCAGAACACTGGTAGGGGTGACGTGATGCAGCCCTGCCAGCCAACAATAGACTTATTGAAATATTCTTGCAGTTACACTATTACGGACATGAATGGTTCTAGGGCCTTAAAACGTGGATTTCAAGTTCCTTTTGTCTGTTATTCTAAATGTAGAGAATGGAGAGGGTTGTCCAAATTATCAAGTGGACAGTGTTACCAGCAGGGTTTCAAAGGGTAAGTATGTAAAATTCGGTGATATCATTTTAATTATGGTGTTTTTTTAAGCTTTGTTTTGATTATGTGGTCTGCTAGCGTGTCATAAAGAGCATTGGTGTCCCAGTATATTTCGTTAAGATTATCGGCTTGATTAGATCTCTGCGCTATGTTGATTTCAATTTGTTCAAGTACATTCATTGTTAAACCTTTGTTCTCATAGTGGAGGATGTGCAAATCATTGTTTATGTCTGAAAAATTGTGGCCTGTCTCCTGCATGTGGCTTGCCATTGCCGAGAATTTTTTGTGTTTAATTACATTAGAATGCTCAGCGTATTTGGTGGTGAAAGCTCTCCCTGTTTGACCGACGTAATCTGAATGACATTGTTGACAATTTGATTTGTAAATACCTGATCTGTTGAATTTATTTTCTTGATTCATTTTTGTGGAATTGAAGAATTTATTCTGATTGGTGTTGACTGTTCGGTAAGCTAATTTGCAATCATTCTTTTTGAAAATATTGGTAACGTTGTAGGTTAATTTATTGTGGAATGTAAACAACGCAAAATTCGGTTTGCTTCTGTTGTCCGGTTGCAGTGTAGTTACAGGTTTATTCTTAATTCTGTGGATGATGCTGTCAACGTCCTTCCTGTAGAAACCATTGGCCTGGGCTATTTGATAGATGATTGAAATTTCTGCTTTATAATTTTTCTCTGCAATTAGGTGAAATGGAGTAAATTTGTGCTAAAGGGCCTAAATGCAGGGAATCGATTGGTCTGTCCGAAACTTAAAGTGGACAGTGTTACCCGCAGGGTTCCAAAGGCTAAGTACAGTAGTTTGGTTCATATCGGTGAAACAATGTAGTTTTGTGCCAAAGGGCCTAAATACAGGGAATGGAGTGGTTTGTACGAAATTTCATGTAGACAGTGTTACTCATCGGGTTCCAAAGGGTAAGTACGTAAAATTTGGTTCAGATCGGTAACACGGTATAGATTTGTGCCAAAGGGCCTAAATGCAGAGAAATTCCCCCAGGGGCTCACATCTAGTGGGACGTGGGTTGGCGACCGCGGGACCCCAGCTGAGTCCGGCATTGCTTCCACTTACTTGTGCCGGGCTCCTCTCCGTATTCTTTCCTGTCGACCTCCCTTGGTCAACTCATGTTCTTTTCTGACCCCAACGGTATTAGGGTATCCGAGGCCTGGGGAGTCTTTCACTTTCCCGCCTTAATTGGTCCTTGTCTCATCTTTCCTGATCCCTCCTTCTTCGAGGGGTCTGACCTCTTGTTTTCTTTTCATTATATTTCCTTTTCTCTTTAAGATTTCCGCATTGCTTTTTGTTAATTGACTCCCAGTGTATCTACATTCCATTTAGCGATTTTTTTAAATTTATTTTTTTCCATTTTTTATTATTTATTTTTAATCTACACTCCATTTTGTAGGTGTTATCAATCTACGTTGCATTTTGTAAGTCTTTTCGATCTAAATTGCATTTTGCGAGTGTTTTCAACCTCAATTGCATTTTGTAAGGATTGACAATCTAAATTGCTTTATAGTAAGTCTTTCAATATAGGGGCTGGGACTTTTGTGAGTATTTTGAATTTCAATTGCATTTTGTATTTTCAATCTAAACCGCTTTTTGCAAGTATTTTCAATCTAAATTGCATTTTGTATGGTGGGCATTTTGCAAGTATTTTGATTATCAATTGCATTTTGTGGGAATTTTGAATCTAAATTACATTTTGTAAGTATTTTCAATCGAAATTGCATTTTGTAAGTATTGTCCATCCAATTGAGTTGTTTGAATCTCCATACATTTTGTAAGCATTTTCAATTTCAATTGCATTTTGTAAGTATTTTGAATTTCAATTGCACTTTGTGATATTTTGGAATCTGAAATGCGCGTTTTTCAATCTAAATTGCAATGTGAATTTTCAATTTCAATTGCATTTTGTAAGTATTTTGAACCTCAATTGCATATTGTACGTATTTTCAATCTCATTTGCATTTTGTAAGTATTTTGAATTTCACTTTCATGTCGTAAGTAATTCGACTCTTCATTGCATTTTGTACGTATTTTGCCCCTAACCTAAATTTTGTGCGTATTTTTCAATCTATTCCTTTTGTGAGTATTTTCGTTCTAAATTCCCTCTTGTAAGAATTACCGCTCTCCATTTTATGTGTAGTTTCAATCTGAGCTCCTTTTTGTAAGTATTTTCCTTCTCACTTAATTTTCGTTCTGATTTCCACTTCATTACCATTTTCGCTATCACCCAGATCATTAGGGGCCGATAAACTAGATGTTAGGCCCCTTAAAACAACAATTTTCATCATTATCAAATGCAGGGAATGGAGTGGTCTGTCCGAAATATCAAGTAGACAGTATTACTCGTCATGTTCCAAACGGTAAGTGTGTAAAATTTGGTTCAGATGGGAGAAACTGTGTAGATTTGTGAAAAAGGGCCTAAATGCAGGGAATGGAGTGGTCTGTCCGAAATTTAAAGTGGACAGTGTTACCCGCAGGTTTCCAAAGAGTGAGTATACAAATTTTGGTTTAGATCGGTGAGACGATGTAGATTTGCGCAAAAGTGGTCAGTGTTACCTGCAAGGTTCCAAAGGGTAAGTATACACATTTTGGTTCAGATAGGTGAAACGGTGTAGATTTGTGCAAAAGGGCCTAAATGCAGGGAATGGAGTGGTCTGTCCGAAATTTAAAGTGGACAGTGTTACCCGCAATGTTCCAAAGGGTAAGTATACACATTTTGGTTCAGATCATTGAAACGGTGTAGATTTGTGCCAAAGGGCCTAAATGCAGGGAATGGAGTGGTCTGTCTGAAATTTAAAGTGGGCAGTGTTACTCACAGGGTTCCAAAGCGTAAGTATACACATTTTGGTTCAGATCGGTGAAACGGTGTAGATTAGTATAAATAACAGACAAACAGACAAACATTGAGCTTTATATATAGAATATAGATATAAATATCTAGGGTAGTCCCCGTCAACTTATCCCTCGTCATGAAGAGTCACGGACTGTTTCGCTGACCATGCCGTCAACTCTTATCAGTCCGTGACTCTCCGGAGACAAGTCTATAAATAGCCACAACGCATTCGGTTAAATGACATATCGTCAGGGGCGGATCTAGGGGAGGGCGAGGAGGGCGACTAATTTATAATTCATATTCTTTTTTCAGTGCAGCTATGACCTCCCGTGACCGTTTAGTAAGTTTAGATTTCAGTGAAATGATGGAAGACTTCAGCCGGGAAAAAAGTCGCAAAGTAATATTTTAATATTTCATAGTTTACATAATCTTATTCAAGGGGATTTAAAGGCTTCTTTCATATCATTAAAAATGCACTGTTGTGTATACAAAATATTGTAACTATTCTTTATTTTATTATTATTACAAAACTTTTTTCCATTTGATTTGATATCTTTTTAATTTCCTATTGTTGTTGTTTCCTGTTATCATATCGCCCAGGGCCCCGCAAGGCCTGGATCCGCCACTGCATATCGTTGTATGCTAAAGAAGCATTTTAAATTTTATTGAGTAACAAAATATAGCCAATTTATGTGCTTATTATGAATTTCCTTAAAATATGTATTTACATAATCATTTTGTGAAAATTTTGTTTTTATATGAAATAATATTACGGTTTTGCGCTTGGGGATGCACTCTAGGAATAATACATTTCGAAAATTGTGTTTAAACACAAGCAAATAAGAATTGTAATTACATAAAAATCCGCTCCCTAGTGATGAGTATGACAAAGAGAGACTATGCCATGCAAGAGACGGATGGCGAAGTCACCCCTATTTTATGACATCGAAAAGTCCAACTTAGAAACCAGTCATCACATTTTAGTTAGGAAGAAAGCAAATTGCTTACCAAAATGAATCTGAATTATTCACGTTATAAAACGGTTTAGTAATTTGGAAATCCAGATTTTGGCTTTCAATAATGTCGTAAGAAATCGACCTACGTTCCAGCCAATGGAAGACAGAAGCCACATCATGTGACCATGGGAATTCCCCATTTCAGGAGGGCCCGATTTACGCGTGGACGCACCTGCGTAAATTCCAACGATCAATTTGGAATAATAAAAAGTGTGAATGTTTAACCTCTGAGTTAAGGGAATCATTTTGAGCAATTACACGTGTCTCTATGTGGATTTTGGGTGGATCTTGGAAATTTCAGTCCCCACCAAAGGTGAAATGACTTCGAAAGCTTAAATAGTTCCAGCGGTGAGAGGAGAAGCATCGCTTCTGATCCAGGCACGAGGCGCGAAGCCTGCGTCAGTCTGGGGATTAGGGATAATTTTACACAGTAACGTAGCCAGGATCGACCAATTTGAGGGGGGTGTCATAGTTACTGAAGCCAAATTCTCTGTCTTTCGTCCCACGGCATAACCGCGCACATCAATCGTGCACCATGGTCACGAGGGCAGCTGCAGTAAGTACGGATATCGTAAGTTCGAATCCCCGGACTAACATAGGTTATCCTGAGTGTGGTTTTCCCCCGGATTTTTTCCACACTCCGTACAGGAAATTGCCGGGATGGTGCCTTACTTCAAGTCCCGGAGCGCCTATCCCATCGCTGTCCCTAATCATGTTGATTTATGAGTTATTCAATACTCATTTCTATGTTTATTTAGGTTTTCAAACAAAATCCTGTGCTTCATATTGCAATATTAGCCTTGAATGCCTAAAGTATCATTTTCGAAGATTATTCTCACCTAACTAGGTCCTTCTTACCTTACAAATGCTGCATGCAGCCGGAAAAAGGTTTAGAAGCTTACACTACATATGCGACAAATGTCACTCATTCGTAACTGGGAGATAACCGTAATTCGGGGAATTGCTGGACATATATTTAGGCCTACGTAATATGGGGCAAATCGGCTGACGGCCATCTCATGCTCAAGAAGTTAATAACGATCACAAAACTAGTGTTAATGTAACCATAGAATTTATTAAACTGGTTATTTTAAATTAAAACTAGATTAATTTACATACAACTTCCCTCCCGCCAAGAAAAGAAAAAAAAGAGCTATTATTGACACGCTAGGTGGGATTCAAAATTATTTGGCGCTAGCCTCAGTTGGAAATAAGCTATGTTTCGTGGGGGAAAAGTTAGATTGGCAACCCTCGGAGGACGGAGTTGCATTACCACAGTCTAAAATACACAGTCGCGAAGCTGGCTGCGTTACGAAATTGCATCCTCGTGCTAGATTGAGCGACACTAGCGCTCGCGGCGGCCAGCAAGCTGGCAACTGCCTTGAGCACGTTATTTGCGGAACAGACGATTTCACTTTTTCAGGGGTTTTATGAATATTAACTCACCTGAGTGATTAATTCAATTGTAAACATAAAGTCATGTTAAACCACTAACTAGTACAGATTAGAGATGCCGCAATGTTGATATAGGCTACTGTACACTTTTAATTTATAGGAAAATTTTAAAATATGCTTTTTATATTTCAGTCCTTTACAAGTATCCCTAGATACAGTTGTATGACATATTTAATGAGTCTTCGTAGAATTAATAGCCCATACTAGTTATAAATCCATGTATTTGTTTCAGTGATAGTCGCGGGCATCTCTACATAGTATAAAAGAAACTCCCCGATTCTTCGATGTAACGGGTAATCTCGAGAACCACTGGATGGATTTTGATGTGGTTTTCACCATTCTGTAAAGGATTTCTCGAGGAAGGTTTCTGTTGAAAAGCATTCATTTGTGACCAAAGGAAGTCGAGCAGTACCACGATTTCAGTAAATTGAGTTGAAGGAAAACCTGCCGTCCGTGCGTTTTTTAAGTTTACGGTGGGTAAACCGTTAAAAATATCTATATGCTATGAGTGTGAGAATTGTTCAGCATGAAAAGTTCTACAGGAAAGTCCGGGACACAATATATCTATCCTTAAAACTGTACATTGCCCACTATAAGTGTTTTTACGTTTTCATTTCTTCCAACAATCTCCATTCAGTGGAAATTTAAATTACTAGCTTCAGAGCGAGTTTACGAAGTAGCGAGTGAGCCTATCACTCCAGCTTCGGCCAGCATTAACTGTCAAGTCGTGTCGAGTTAAGACTTCAGAGAAGAGTAGACTATATGTGTTTGGATTTTTGCTGCTCACCTCAGTTTTCCTGAATTGCGTCTGGGATCTGCCGTCCGTGCGCCTTTTAAGCTTACGCTGGGTAAACCGTTAATGATACCGGGCGAAGCCGGGGTGGGTTTCTAGAATGGGTATAATTGTAAATAGCTATGCTATATCAATTTCTTAACCATATCAAAAGCTAGTTATTCCGTAAAATTGAGTATCATTATAGTTATTTAGTAAAAATACCAGTGTGATTTGTTATTTTTTGTATTAGGCAATGGTGCCAACTTCACTTCACCGCAATCCCCTGAAGCGAGGTTTGGTGACTGTCTGGACGAAAAGTACTGATGAACTAAAATGGGTGTCTGGACTAAACCATTGGTCGCTACTTAGTTAGACGACTGTCTGGACGAAACCATTGCATTGGTCTGGACAAAACCATTGCCTGCTACTTGGTTAGACGACTGTCTGGACGAAACCACTGGTCTGTACGAAATCATTGGTCGCTACTTGGTTAGATGACTGGACAATTACTGATTGCACTACAAGCAAAGGGGCCTGGGAAGTAAACTCCCGGTTAGGTTTCTTTTGTATTTTGAACAGTATTCACCATTGTAATGAACGCTGATCGCAAGGATTCCATGTTTCGAACTAAGCGGCAAAACCAGCACCAACCAATAATCTTGGCACTGCTGAAAAAATGCAATAACACACACCCTCTAACGACAAAATGTTCAAGTCCTGTATCTTACTAACATTATCTATTCCTATACAAAATTTTCCGGATTTTCATGGCAGCGGACACCGGGTAATGCACGAGTTCCAAATAGTCTACATTTAGATTCATTAAATCAGCTCTCTGACTATTTAAAAGCCATTTTCTACACCTGAAAATAGAAATATCGGGACCTGTTTGACATGACGACATCATTTACGTTTATGTATGTCTTAATTTTCTAAATGAATAGATATCGTACCGCGATATGCTTCTGAGTTATAACCGACTGGCTGCGTGGCATAGCGGTAACGATCTCGTCTGCTGTGCCCAAGGTTGCAGGATCCAACCCTGGTGCAATCATTTGGCATTTGAGGGTGCGTAAATCCGAGGGAGCCGTGTCTGTAAATTTACTTGCACGTTAAAGATCCCCTTCGAAGCAAAATTCTGGCATCCCGGCGTCTCTAAAAGCCACAGCAGTCAAAAAGGACGTACAATTAATAACATTATTATTTATTTAAAACCAGTTAAAGACCTAGTTTCGTTGTTTGTTTGTTTGTTTGTTTGTTTGTTTGTTTGTAAAGCTTTATAATACTAAAACTCAGCAATTCTTCTAGGTTTGTGCCGTGTCTTGTGTGGGGTTTCGCCTAGGACACCAAGCTGGCTCATCGGTGGGCTCTTGGTGTCCCCGCCCGGACCCCCCACAGGAGTAACGAACTGCGCGCTACCTCTTGCAACTGCACCTCTTGACTACGAGAACTAAAAGCTCAAGCAGCCACAACCACCCTATGAAGGCTTCCAAAAAGATGGTACAGTATATTGGCTTTGACGGCCGGTGAATTAAAACTCAGCAATTCTTCTAGGTTTGTGCCGTGTCTTGTGTGGGGTTTCGCCTAGGACACCAAGCTGGCTCATCGGCGGGCTCTTGGTGTCCCCGCCAGGACCCCCACAGGAGTAACGAACTGCGCGCTACCTCCCTTTATATAGAGTGCAACTGCACTACTTGACTGCGTGAACTAAAAGCTCAAGCAGCCTCAACCTCCCTATGAAGGCTTCCAAAAAGATGGTATATTGGCTTTCACGGCCAAGTTGTAAGTTAGCTATTGTGCCGGTATAGAAGTTGAATATGCAGTATATGTGAGAGTAAACAGGTTAGCTAGTTAGCTATTGTTAGCCGGTGAATTATAATAGTGAAGGAAACAACGAATGAACAGTTGGGTGAATGTAGTAGCCTGATAATTTGGCAAGATAAAGTAGCCTGTGAAGGTACAGAATAGGTTGGTTTGGGTTGTGTATCGTACAAGCCGTACACGGGTAAGCCTGATTTATGCAGTCGTTCTGTTTCCGTGTATATTACCCAAGGCAGTATATTCTACAGCCCATCCACATCGCCAAGACGATTGAAGACAGGACTCGAGGTGCCCAGGAGTTCGACAACTCAAGAGTGATGCAGCCAGCAATTCATCACGAAGCGGGATTGATGGAGTAGAGGGTATCCCAGTGGGGTATGCCGTAGGTGACTGGGATCTGAGCTAAAGGGATGAAAATGAAAATCCACAGCCTGCTTCCAGTCTCCGACCGGGTCAGGAATGGAATGAATGAAGCCCCCATCCAGCGGCGAGGATATGAACTGTGCCGGCTGCCGAGGCCTGACGCACTCAGCTAAAGGGATGAGTATCCTATTTTCATTTATTTGAATTTTTGATTGGGGTTGGCAAGGCGACAGGATTTTTTTGGTGTAAATATTTTATTTTGTATGTGTTGTGTAAAATAAGGGTTAGTTTCCTTGTGTTGAATTAAGTTTAAATGCTGACGTTCCGGTAAATATGTTTCAATGACGCGAGGTCACCTTATTGTATAAACCTACGAATCATATTCACGGATGTTTGGCCATCAGCACCTATCAGTTGTTTGTAAGGCGAGATATAAGTCATGGGAGGTGCTTTATTTTCAATATAGAAATTTTAACGGACCAGTGTTGTTTTTACTAAAGTTGAGACAAATGGAGGTCATCAGTACCCATCACTTAGCGTGGCGTTTAAATATTTTGGGAGATAATATTGTATGGATGTATATTCACGAGTTGGTGATTTGCTTATGGCAGAATGTGATTTAAAATGTATAATGGATTTTTGTGAGGTCAGATAAGAAGTTGATTGCTGATTTTATTGAGGAAACCCGTGGGGATGGTTGGGTTAATACACTCCTGCTCGTGAAATGTATGTAATGTGGAGGCTTTGATTCCCACAGTTGTCATCGGAGGGTAGGCTATTTGATAAACCCTAGTGTGATTTCGTTTGTGTTCGTCCGCCGGGATACATTTGCAAAGGCAATCCCGAGCGTGACGTGTAATACAGGATGTATCATGGGATCCCTGTTTGTTTTTATTTGAATCAGCTGTGGTACGTGAAGGGTTAATTTCTCACGGTTATATTGAGGGTGTCTGCGTATTGGATTCACTGCGTAGGCCGAGTTTTATTGAAGGATTTGATTTTAACGTAAATAATTGCTGATGTTGATCAACAGGATTTTATTTAATTATTGTTGGTTACATTTTGAAATTTTTCGAGCTTGTTTCATTAAAAGCTCATTTGTGTTCACGCTGATTAAATTCAGTGGGTGTGATTTGTTTTTCGGCGCGATGAATTTTATTCCGGAGGTTACTCTGTATCTGGATTCAGTTTGTCCCGTGTTTTTTTTTACTCCTTGTTTTTGTAGATATTTCTTTTTGTGCGAGTTTCATTTTCTATTTAGAATTACGATGGGACTGCGGAAGACCGCGCCACGCTTTTATTGTGTAGTGTGACGACCCGGGGCCCAGGAATATTCAGGTCAGTCACAGTGATGACGTGTGTACTTGGTTGTGTTTGTGAAGCATCCTAGGTGTACTGTATGCCCATTCGGCATCCACGTGTTCTCTGGATGACTTTGTTAATCGTAGTTTATGTGAATTTAAGGGTAGGACACGTTAGGTATTGCATTGTATTTTATGTGGTGTTTGTTCTTGCGTGTTGCTAGGTGCCTTCCAATACCCAACACAGGATCATGACCTGACGATTGATTTGGAAGGAAATGCTCCTGAACAAATAAGTATACATTCCTCACGCTAGCCAAACCACATAATGAGTATGACATGAGTATACATTGAGAACATTTTGAGTTCAGCCTGGACTCGAATTCAGGTATGAACTTTGATTTTTGACGTCTTTATTGATGTGTAACATCTTTCCACTCGGATGCTGGATATTTTTGTGGGAGTGATTTTGAAAAATGGGACGGAAGTAGATCGGAGCGATCGAGGTGGCACCAGCTGGCACACTTCCGTTCGATCGACCGGAAGTGTGCTCGAACGGAAGTGTGCTAGCTGGCAGTGGTGGGTCGAACGGAAGTGTAAGACGCACTGCCAACTCGATCGATCGACCGATCCAGCTGGCAGTGTTGGATCCAGCTGGCAGTGGTAAGAGAAACAATGAGCGTACGGTGTCGGAAATTGATACCATGGCGTACTCTCGGCCATGTGGAATGTATATGACATACTGAACGGTAAACGCTCATGCGAACTCTGGTGTCAAGTGATTGAAACAAAGCACATTGTACATGTTCGAAGTCTTCGTATCAGTATTTAAATGATAAAATGCCTTAATAACAAACATTGTAAGTAGTCAGCATTGCCGGTATTATGTTTCTGCACAATGGCTATTCAAATATTAACCCACATAACGGTAATGCAGTCATCAATATAATATAATCGTTGTGGTTATACCAGAATTGAGCAAGCCTTCATGAACTATTGCTGAATACATTCTCTTTACTCACAAGAGGGCCTATTAATAAGGCATTTTAAACTCAATTTCACGCAGGAACATTATCGAAACAAGCAAAATATAAATGAAACTTAATTCTGTAATGCAGTATTATTGGAACGTGGAAATAATTCACCATCTTGTGCACCATTTTTGCGTAGTCAAAATAGCCGTGGGGTTAGCGCCTATGACTGTGAATCTAGAGATCTCGGGTTCGAATCCCGGACGGGGTAGATATTTTTGCAACCAGATTATCATTTTAAACGATATTTATCATATCAATATGACTCATTTTAACAGAATCCATATGAAATTACGTGTTGGTCTGTGAATCAAGAGGACCTGTTTATAAGGAATTTAAGGTTATGAGCGGTGTCGCGTCTATTAATCTAGTTGATCCATATCGTATTCTTTATTTAGGCTAGTGCTGGTGGAAGCTACAAACCATCTAATAAAATGAGCTCCGTATTATAGACTACAATATCTGTAAAACACTCCCTTTTACAATAGATTAATATTTGTGCCAATAATAGTATAAAATACCGGAGTATCAACAATTTCACGTGAGGTTTCTTCTATATCAGATGTTACACATCATATGCGACTACGTTAAGGCTCGCAATTTTGTTTTGTTTATTTGGATTGGCCTGTTTTAAGCCGTGGACCCAGGGAGACGACCTTGTAAGGATACCGGGTCACTTGTGTGTTTTATTTTTTGCTTGAGGAGTTGTTTCATGCAATTTATTCATTTTTAAGGGTGAGTTATCAAATTCCATTTGTTTGTAGTAGTTAGTTTTTGTTAATAAATTCGTTAAGTTAAAATACTCTGACGTGTGATTGGTAGTTATGTCCCAGTGATTCCATCTCCGAAGCCCTATGATGGTAATTTAAATTAAGCATCTGGACTGAGTGCGACCCCAAGAAGAGAGTCCCATCCTAGAAGACCGAGGTTTGAAGGGTACAATACCTTCTCAATTTCTTGTTTGTCTAACTGACGGGAAACAAACTTCGTTATTTTCCTACTTTTAATCCTGTACCTTTTTCATAGTTCAGAATCAAAGTTTGCGAGGCAGCGAAGCCCATTGACCTAGGTATGCTCTTTACAATATTATTGCCCACAATCTTAAAATGATCTTCGTCACACTCAATCTGCTTGTTAGCCCTCCTAGCCTCCACATAGCACGAGTATAACTTCTCATGCAACTGCTATTTCACCTTCATCGGGCTGTCACCATTTTCTCTAATTGGGTTGATCACGTGTAGGCCTACAGCCGTATTGGTAAAGTCATGGCATGGGGACTTGTGAACAGTACTAGAATACCTCATTTTGCCCTTCATTCGATCAAAACTGAACTGCTATTCTTTTATATCCCAATTTCGTTTTTGTTTTTCTTCTCGGGATTCAGTGCGCAGCTTAACGTTAACCTCTTAAATTTCACATATGGGTAGCTACATTTGTGTACATTCCAACATTTAGCAATGCATTGGCCCACTTAAGGACTATTTTGCAACATTGAAATTGGTAATATTACGTGTGGGCGCACGCAGAGCAAACAGCTAAGGTCATGAGAAAAGTCTCACATCAGTCAGAAGCCTGTGGTAGCGGAGTCAAAGGTAATGCGAGAGACATGACGTAAACAAAACATCTAACCAGTACATTAACGTAACACTCAATACTACGAGGGGCGTACTATATTGTTTTACACTTCATTTTTTGTACGTCCGGGTATGGTTCACATTTCACTTTTGAAGGTAGTAACGTGTAACATTGTGTCTTGTTCCACCGTTAGGTAGCAGCACACGCACAGGGTTCAACGAATGCACTCGTCATCAAGGAGTAATAAGTTGCTATTGGCAACTCCAGCTATCTGATATGACATCTAGCGGTAAAAATGAGAAACTTACCAAGTAGGGTACATTTTTCACGTGGTGACTGTTTGTATATGGTTCCTTGTATTGGTAAGCAGATCGTGGTAAATTCTTCGTGTCTTAATACATAAGTAATAAGTTTTACTCGTTGATAGAGTGCAAAATGAGTAAAAGCAAAGTATATTGCTCAGTTCACGGCTGTATGTCGATGTATAAGAGGGCTGCGGATATAAGTTTTCATCACTTTCCAAAAGTTGCAAATAGCAATAGCCGAAAGGAGATGATACCAAATAAATACGGTCAACAGGAGCGGGTTGGACCACTCACCACTACACTCACTGACGACAGGACGGGTTGTTCACTGTTACGCCGAGCCAAGCCGCACCTAGACAGCCAAGTACAGTCTCGCCGAGCCAAGCCGTACCAAGACAGCCAAGCCTACACCAGCCGAGGACAGCCATGCTTCATCAGTCAGGTATCCTTCCCCGCTCCCTAGTTCATTTTCAATAACCCTACCAACCACCATCACCTCGCTCTGCGATATCCGAGCCATTCCACTACGAGTCATATAGGCCTACTTTGACTTCGCAGGGTAAATATCTACTCTGCAAGAAGCTGCTACCAGTCCGATATTCAACACCAAACCTACCTGCTAACCATCCAACAAATCAAGCAATTCCTGTCTCCCCCGAGTTTTAATAAAAGTTAACTCATCCCTTCGCCCTACCAAGCAGCAAATAATTTCTTAAGTTTATGGTACAGTGAGCAAACTCAAATATACGGTAGCTTTTAAACGTAACAGCGCCATGACTCGAGCTGCTCAAAAACAAATACCAGCAGACTACCGATGCTTGATAATATGCAATTGACACATAAAATCCAGTGGAACACACAAATTTGATCAAGTGTATCGCACAGTTATACATATATACAATTAAAAATAACACTGTCATTATTTTAGGGACCACATTTACTGATTATAACCGAAAAATAAAAAGTGTTCCATATCAAACGCGTGTTATTGAGTATTTTACCCTACTTATCCAGACCAACCGCAGCTCCCCAAGTGTTAGTTTGAGTTGCCAATAGCATGCGGAGAGTTGAAGCACTGATCACGCCCCAATACTAGTCCGGCTCCAGCGGTAAATGGAGCCTACGGTACCGTAGACTTATTTATTAGTGGGATTCAAGTATGATTACCAGTATAAGATTCGTGTGCAGGTATAGTACGATGGAAATTGTTGTGTATTTACTTGAGTTAACATGAACATTCTAGAAAATGTTGTGTGTTTACTTGAGACAACACGAACATTCTAGTTGCTATGCCCAGAACATTCTAATCTGGAACATTCCAATCTGGAACCTTCCAGCTACTATGTATATATGCACCCGCAGACTGTGGACGACAGTTTCGCGCTAGTTCCGCTCTGGTCCGCTCAAGTTACGTCCACCTTGTGTATCGTTGTGTATCACCTAGTGTTAAATATACCGTTGTTATATTAACAAGTGTGTATTATTTATCTTGTATCTCCCACGATATAACAGTGGTGTCAGAAGTGAGATAATATAAATAGCCTAACGTTGTGAAACCGAGTGACTTTCTAACCTCAACGCAAGTGTTGCACCGAACGACGTTCATCGCAGTGCATGTTGGAAATACTAAACTGAGTGAACTTTCTAACCTCAACGCAAGTGTGTGTACCAAACTAAGTTCATCGCAAGTGCGTGTTAGATATACTGTCCTCCACTCATCTTCACCATGCCGGACTTAACCTCTGAGCAACTCCAAAAATTCTCGGCAATGATCACCGATGCTATCCGACAGACAATAGGGTCAACAACGTCATCATCACAGCCTCGACCGCCACAATTCACAATACAACCGAATCGTGCAACCGACGGGACGGCCGTAGACGACTATTTCACTCGCTTTACCTGAGTGCTCAATCTGAGCAAGATACCCCCGGATCAACAAGCACATTTTGCACAGTTTACATGGGATCTGAACTCAATGATGCCCTGAAGATCCTGGTGAGTCCCAATGATCCGGAAACTCTGTCATACAACGAGATTCAATCTAAGCTGAAAGTCCACTTCGATGCCACACGCAACAAGTTTGCTGAGAACATCAAATTTCGGAGTGTAATGCAGAAGCAAGGAGAAACCATCGCTAGCTTCACCTTAAGACTGCGGCAGGCAGCAACGTTTTGTGAGTATGGCACATTCCTTGATCGCATGTTAATTGAACAAATGCTCGCAGGGTTGGAATCACGAAAAATGTGCGACGAGATTATTGCAAAAAAAAAACAACAACAAAAAAACAAAAAACCAAACAAACAGATAACTTCACCACGGGATATGAAATCGCGCATGCATTCGAAGCTACTCGCATCACCACCGACGAGGTCAAAACAGCTGTCGCTAAGTCTGAATCAAACAATCGGATTGGATACGAGAAGCCTCTGTCCAGGAAGAACAGCAACCTGCAGTCGCCACGCAGTAAGTCAGCTCATCGAAGTCAAGGGTCTTACAACCAAACCAGACAGCACCAAGGGCCACATCAGGCAAACCGAAGTGCATCCCAGGATAACCAATCAACATGTGCAGGGTGCGGTGAAGCTCACCCTCGCAGTCAGTGCAGGTTCCTGAACGCCGAGTGCCTGAAGTGTGGCAAGAAAGGTCATATTGGAAAAGTTTGCCGATCGAAATCGAGGGAACATCGAACAACAAATCACGTGACCGAAGAAGAGTTTCCAGCAGAGAACCTAGATGTCGTCGAGTATCTCAGCAAAATCGAGGTCATCGGACCGGTCAACGCAGCACATAAGCCACTGGTTGATGTCAGCATAGAGGGGACCACCGTCAAAATGGAACTCGACACCGGCGCCCCCTGCTCAACCATGAACACATCTAAGCTAAGTACGATCAAACCAGGTTTTGTGTTGCAGAAAAATGATTGTAACTTCGTCAGTTACACTGGTCATCCGATCAAATATATTGGCAAAACGTCAGTGTGTACCACCATCAGAACCACAACCAGGAACCTGAATATCTATGTGGTTGACGATGAAGTCGAATCTCTCTTTGGCCGAGAGTGGATTTCGGAGTTTGTACGGGAGATCGACTTTGGTCACCTCTTCAGAAAATCCGACCCAATCAACAAGCTCTCAGACAAGCAGGCTCTGACCTTGGAACAACAGAAGCAGCTCGACAACACTCTATCTCGCTACCAGGATGTGTTCAGCGACATCCCCGGTAAGGTCTCAGGTCCCCCAGTGAAGATGCACCTGAAGGCTGGAGCCACACCTGTTTTCGCCCAAGCTCGAGACATACCAGTTGCCCTCCGCGATGCCTACCCCAAGGAAATCGACAAGAAAATTGCATCTGGCTTCTACAAAAGATTGGACTACTCTGAGTTGGCATCGACAACGCACGTTCGCCAAGAAGAACGGCAAACTGAGGATCACAGGCAACTACAAGCCTACTCTCAACCCGCGGATCATCATCGATGAACATCCGATTCCCAAGGTGGAACATCTGTTCAACCGAATGCGCGGTGCCACTCTCTTCTGCTACCTGGACATCACTGACGCGTACACTCATCTCGAGGTCGACGATGAGTTCAGCCATGCTCTCTCGCTTAACACACCAACTCACGGTCTGATCCGCCCAACGCGAGCAGTACATGGAGCAGCTAACATCCGCTCTATCTGGCAACGGCGAATGGACACAGTCCTGCAAGGTCTCCCAAACGTCGTAAGTTTTTTCGATGAGAGTATAGTTTTTGCTGATAGCTTTGAAAATCTGATGCAGGCCCTCAGTACCACTCTGGAACGGTTTCGGCAACACAACCTCAAGCTCAACCGAGCCAAAGGCGTTTTCGCTCAAACATCCCTGTAAGCCCTTGGCCACAAAATCGATGCGTCAGGCATCCACAAGTCTGATGCACACATCCGAGCTGAACGTGATGCACCGAAACCGACTACACTAGAAGAACCCCAGCTGTTCCTTGGTAAAGCAACCTACTACAGCCCGTTCTTCCCTGATTTGTCCACCAGAGACCGACCACTCAGAGACATGCTGCTCAAGGACCCTCTCATCTGGACACCGGAAGGCGACAGGGCATACAGAGACATCAAGAACGCCCTAACCTCGCCCCAGGTACTCATGCAGTATGACCCAACGTTACCACTTCTGCTGGCCACGGACGCCAGCAAGACCGGCCTGGGCGCAGTACTGTCACACCGGCTCAGAAACGGGCAAGAACGTCCAATCGCTTACGCCAGTCGAACGATGACAGCAACGGAGCAAAGATACCCTCATCTCCGCACGAGAATCAACTTGACCAGGCTACGTCGAGGTCACCGCGCAACCGACCAAGTCACCGTGCAACCGACCAAGTCACCGCGCAACCGACCAAGCCACCACGCAATCAACCAGGTCACCGCGCAACCGACGAGGCCACCGCGAAACCGATGAGGTCAACACGCAACCGACCAAGCCACCGCACAAACGACCAAGCCACCGAGCAACCGAGTCTGGGACGAGTTCGCTTCACCGAGACACCAGCAACAGTCCAAACACCACCAGTCACACCAGCTACACCTGTAACCAGGGCACCACCTATTTCCCAGACCACTTTTATTCCACGCAGGAGTACTCACCGGCGAAGACCACCATTGAGATTCTCTCCTGATTGAGTTTCCTAAATCATGCATTTAGAAGAGGGAGGAAATGTTGTGTATTTACTTGAGTTAACATGAACATTCTAGAAAATGTTTTGTATTTACTTGAGTTAACATGAACATTCTAGAAAATGTTGTGTATTTACTTGAGACAACACGAACATTCTAGTTGCTATGCCCAGAACATTCTAATCCGGAACATTCCAATCTGGAACCTTCCAGCTACTACTATGCACCTGCAGACTGTAGACGACAGTTCCGCGCTAGTTCCGCTCTGGACCGCTCAAGTTACGTCCACCTCGTGTATCGTTGTGTATCAACTAGTGTTAAATAAACCGTTGTTATATTAACAAGTGTGTGTTATTTATCTTGTCTCTCCCACGATATAACAGAAATCAAGGAATATTTGTTGATCTTTGCAGCCTAGCGTGAAGTGTACGGCAGTCACGATACTTTTCGTCACACTCGAAAATCATGTAAACTGCCGTAAGACGTTTGATTTTACAACATAAACTAGAACAATACAGCGATCTAAAATATAGTACCGTATAGCACTTAAAAATGAATGTATTATATTGTTTTTATTGCACGATGTTTTTAACAAATAGGCCAATTCAGTTCTGGTAAAAAATAAACAAGGTCTAGGCTGAGGTTTGAGATTAACACGCTAAAATATGCAAATAATGGCATATCAATCCTCTAACACACACGAGCATCAAATCTAGAGCTCAAGCCACGTTAAAAATACATTGGGGGTGATTAGATTGCAGTAATACTGTACCGTTCATTAATAAATTGACAAGCAGAAACTATTTCCAATAAGAAACGAAGGAAAATATCCGTAATTAATTCCTAACAATCGAAATACTTATATTGGTCACATATGTCACTATTTGAACATTTAACGAATGATACTATAACAGTACCGTAAGGTGGCTACCCTAAGGATGAAAACTTACCACAATAAATGGCAAATAAAGTGCATTTACTTGTGAAATAACATTACTTTGGAAGGTGGGAGTTCTGTTTGTGGAATAATATGCCTCACACGTCGACATTTCGACCCACACGCGAAATATCTCCTCCACTTTTTAGAACGTATGTCACACCATCCCATGCTATTCTTATGAGCCTAACGCAATGTTTTGAGCATATAATGAGCACAAGCCTGTGGCTTCACTTCCGGGCCGTTAGGGCCTCTCCTTATTACTCCTTGATACCTCTAGCCAGTCTTCCTCGTGGTAAGTTTCTGCTACATTGGTTCATGGTTCGGACAGCAGCGGATGGGTGCGTTCCGGCTGAGACGAACTGAACGGTGACAAGCGCCAGAGAGTGTAGTTCCAGTTTTGGAGGGCAGGGGCGACAACCATCTGACTGAGCAGGTAATCGGTTGTAATCGACTGGCGCTATGGTTGAGGAAGGCGGACCGAAATGCATCGAATGAGAATGGTAGGAAGGAAGAAGAACCTGCATGGATCATTGTTGGCGGTTTGATAATCAGGCGATTGGATATGGAGCTTTATGAGGAGAAAGCGGGCGTAAAATGTTTCCCCGGAATACGGACGGGGAAGAATAGAAAATTGGCGGAATCCATGGACAGAGGAAAATGTAGATTCGATGGTCTTCCATGTGGAGACTTACTTTATTAGAAACTCTGCTACTCCAGAGACAATTGGAAGTGAAATGATCCTTGCTCGTCATAGCCGACTTCATGGCTAGGCTTGTGACTGGTGCTGAGACATGGCTCCATTACCATGAGCCACAAACGAAATAACAATCGATGCAATGGAAGCTTAGGGGCAGTCCACCGTCAAAGAAATGTCAAACAGTGTCATCAGTTGGCAAGCGAATGGCGTCAGTGTTCTGGACCACAAAGGGCATCATCCTCATTGACTGGCTGGAATGGGGGGGGGGGACGACGACGACACGATTAACAGTGCAGCGTATGTGGCAACCCTTAAGCGCTTACGTCGTGCCATTCGAACTAAGCGGCCAGGAACATGGGCTAAAGGTGTGCTTCTGCAACATGACAATGCCCACCCCTACACCAGCCGAGAGACCACCGCTGTATTGATCAAATGGGATTCACGGTGCTGCCACATCCACCATACTCTCCTGACTTGGCACCAAGTGGTCGTCGTTTTGCAGAACTGGACTCAGCTGTCAAGGCATGGGCACGTAGCACTCCGAAAGATTGGTTTAAGGAAGGTCTGGAGGGACTGACACATCGATGGCAAAATTGCATAAAGTTACAAGGAGATTGTATTGAGAAGGTGGACGTAAAAACTGATGTGTAATATACTTAATTTAGGTAGAAAAAAATAAGGTGTAAAACAACATAGTACGCCCCTCGTAGAATTTCGATTTACTTGACCATTAAATTACCGAAAATGCTTTAAAATTTTTAAAAACAGCCAATATTATGACCTAAAATATTTGTTCCCATGCATTGATTGAATGTATGTCTACCCCTTATTATTCCCGTTTTCCGACGGGGTCGGGAATGAGAAGCGATGGAAGTCTTTGTGGCGATGATTTTTACGGCCGGATGCCCTTCCTGACGCCAACCTCATGAGAGGAGTTAAGTTCCCATGCATTGATTATGTTAGAAATAAATAAGTTGAACCAGCCAACTCGTAAGTAGGTTAAGGATTTGTTTGGACCTAGTCATGAAAGTAGAGTTGGTGTCGTCGATTCTTTAGGGGTTTTGTGACATCGTGGTCATGTGTCCTCATGTAATTTAATGTGTGCAGAATTTTTCTGATAACCTGTGTCACTGTGAGATTTTGTATTTGAGGTAGGATTGCGATAGGAAGCGGCCGTGGCCTCATGTTAGGCCATCCCGGCATTTGCCTGGAGTTGAAGTTGAACATCACGTCCAGGATGGCTGAGATGGGAATCGAACCCGCTTCTTCCCAGTTATGGTTCACGAGGCTGAATGTACCCCGTTCCAGCCCTCAGACCAGAATTAATTTTGTTGGCAGAGCCGGGCCTCCAGGGTGACAGCTAAGAATGCAAGACACTACGCAACGTGGCGGACAATAGGCCTATATGCACTTATTACCTCTGAGCTATATTCGGCTTATGAGGTCCAAATAATTTCTCCATTCAGTCCACCAGTGGCCACGGTTGGTGACTATCACCTAAGAGCCTAATGACATCAGCTATAGATGGTAAGAGGATCAGGGGTACACCTATATCCTACGTTGGACTCGCTGTATTACACGATGACAGATGTAGAAGCAGATTTGTTGTTGTGTCACAGGGGCTTGTGACATCGTGGTTATTTAGCCCCGTATACTTGGGTGCGTGTGTTGAATATGTCGGATAACCAGTGTTATTATAGTATCTGTAAGATAGTAGTGTAGCAGTGGCTATCCCGGATTTTGCCTAGATTGGATGTGGGGAAATTGCTTTCAGGATGGCTGTGGTGGACATCGAACCCATCTCTTGTAGTTCTGTCTCCAGAGGCTGAGTATATCCCACTCCAGCCCTCAGACCAGAATTAATGTTCTGTTGTTGTTGATTAATTTAGAGGCTTGCAACTTCGTGTCATGTAGAACCGTGTGCTAGGATGTGTGTGATGGCTGTATTAGTGTGTGTATGTGTAATTGACACTACGATTGGAAAAGAGGCGGCCGTTGCCTTAATTTAGGTACCATCCTGGCATTTGCCTGGAGTAGAAGTGGAAAAACCGCGGAAAATCACTTCTGAGATGGCGAAGGCGGGAATCGAATCCACCAGCCTCATGAAGCTGAGTATACCCCGTTCCAGCCCTCAAACCAGAATTAAATTTACCCCGCGGCGCAGCCGTGCTTGTCAAATCGTGTACCATGGTCCCGCTGGCGGTTGCAGAAAGTTTGGAGATGACAGGTTTGAATCCCGGCGCTGACAGTGGTTATCCTGAGTGTGTTTTTCCCTCGGGGTTAGCCTCACTCCCTCCAGGCAGCTACCAGGAGAATACGTTATCCTCATTCAGTTAAACACACTGCTACAGTCATCACCGGAATAAAGGTTATCAGACAAGTCTAACACACAAAAATACAAGGGGCTGATGTCCAAGATACCCCAACCCCCTTAAATTAACAGCAAAAACATAATTAATTTTTTAAATTGAATTTCTTGACGGAGCGGAGCCGGGAATAGAACATAGTCAAGAATGCTAGTCACTACACCACGTGGTGGCCTGTAAAAGCAGAGGACGCCGAAGAGTTAAACTAATTGCCTGGAGGCTTAAATGGCAGAACAATCTCTGATGAAAATGAATATCTGCTCGCGCCATGCCATTACCTACTGGAGCACATCAAACCGGCCTCAAGTGATGCGTGGTAATTCACTTTCCCTATCGCAGTCACCAATATCGGGCTTGGACGTATGGAGCAAAGTAGATAACCAACAAGGAGGGGGCACGAGGTGCATGTTTCAGTTTGTAACGAAGCACACAAGAAAAGAAAGTACGTCGAAAATAAGGGGATGAGGATCTCAGCTTTTATTTCATGTAGATCCCGCGGCGTAGGCGTGCGTGTTAATTCGTACAACATAACTGCGATGGAGAGGTACAGAAGTCCTGAGAATGAAGGTTTGAATCCCGGCATTGACTACAGCCACTCTGAATGTGAGTTTGGTTGGTTGGTTCCTCAGTTTAGGGGCTGCGACAACGCGGTCATGTAGCCCCGTGTAGCCTACTTTGGGTGTGTGTAGAATCTGTCTGATAACCGGTGTTAATTGTGATGGCTGTATTAGTGTGTATTATCTGTTTTTAATTCAAGTAGAGGACTGCATACATTCAATTTTCAAGTAGTTCCTACTTTTGCTACCAAACGCCACCGTCAACGACAACTAGTTCTGAACTTGGTTAGTAGATGCCACTGCAGTCGGCTCCTGGCGACGAACGTTGGAACCTAAGAGCGTTAGTCAAATGTAACCTATAATTTAGCTTCACACAAGTGTAATTAGGGTAATATACTTTTACATGCCATAAATCTATGACATGGGACCGCCGGCTTTACTTCCCCTCCGAAGGAAGGCATACTGAGGGATTTTTAACGCTCTTAAAAAATCCGATGACTTCGACTGGGTTTGAATACGCCATCTTGGGCATAGAAGTTCAGCATGCTACCAGTTACGCCACCGAAGCCACTCTGAATGTGAGTTTGCCAAGTGCTTTTCAACACTCCCTCTAGGCAAATGACGGTATGGTCTCCCAGGGCACCTACCTAACCCTAATAATTAGGCTACTATTACACTACAACAACCACCATCACCACCACAGTAAAATGTTATGAGAATAATACAACATGCTCTCAAGCACACGAATTTAATGACCAGGCTGTCACTACAACATTATCTTCCATGTAGGCCCTATAATTATCTAGAGCCCTGCGCGGATAAACAGAATGTTGTCCGCGTCCACCCGCATCCGCACTACTGTTATCTGCATCCGCAAGTTTGTTATCCGAATCTACTGGCATTACAATAATATGTTTAATTAGAAAAATCATAATGCAACACATTTAGACATTTGAGGTTAAAGTCGTTCCCTTAGGCCAGGGGTTCTCAAACCTTTTCAACCATCATACCCCTTTAAAAAAAATTAAACATCCAGCGTACCCCCTACCAACCTTTATTAAGTAGTAATAATGGTTATTAAAAATGTAAAAGGTATTTAGTTAGTATGGTTTAACCTTTGTAATTTTATAAGGAAACATATTTTAATCAAACAAAATATAGTTGTTGTTTCTCAGTTCCTTTTCCCAAAGGGTGATTTTTGCAATCATTGCGTTAGTTTTCATTTCAACATAGAACATATCAGAAACACTACCTTGCATACACTTATTCCAAATGTTCAGTTTTTCAAAAATATCACTTAAATAGGCCATTTTTAAAAGCCAACCAAAGTCATTGAGTACTGATGATAAATTAGAATTATGCTCGGTAAAGAAAAGATGCAATTCTTTGTGGAGTTCAAATACACGCGCCGTAAATAACTCACACAGTAGTCACGGCACGAAGCTCACTGCGCATGTGGATCGAGTAGAAGGATGGCCTGCCGCGTACCCCTAAGTGCTATGTTTAAAATGAATGTAATTACGGCCAGAATTGCAACCCTATCCGGTTCGGAGTGTTAAATATGCTTAATGGCATAATTTGAATGATACACGCTTAATTCATCTCCCTAAATTTGTCATGAAAAAAATAATAATATATGTTTCATAATATCAGAGTCCTAGTAATGATATTCAACAAGTTCGGATTGCAATCCAAAAACTATCCGCAAATTTACTCCAAACATTATCCGCATTTTATCGGCACAGCCATGGAAACTATAGCCTTTCCGCATGGCGAAAAAATTTGCGGATATCTGCGGGTTTATCCGCGGATATCCGCATCCACGCAGGGCTTTACCAAGCACAAAATGTAATTGTGTGTGCAGACAGTGTTAGTGATAGCAGCTGCAAGAGAACGGATACCACGTCGCTCAAATAACCAGCTAAGTGTTTTACTCCATTCCAAGTTACAAAACACCAGTCCGACAATTTACTAACCACCACACTAAACAAGCAATTCTGCAGGTCAATAGACACCGACAATAACATAACAAAAATCACACATAACAATCCTCACAAGTTGCGTGAGTTCACAAACAGTAGATTTAATAGCCTGAGTGTAAGGAATCTGATGATGATCGTTTGACGAACGAAACTGATCATCCAAGTGAATTTATTAATCTCATATAACTTCGGTTTGGGGTGTAACACTATTTACAATTGGGTACCAGACTGTTGACCGACTGAAAAACATAAATTCCGTTCGATTAAAATACCCTTAACCTGTAGGGAGTAGAAACGATTGGGGGTCAACCTCATGGTGTAGTGACTAGCATTCATGACCGTCAACGCATAGGCCCGGTTTCTATTCCCAGCTCTGCCAAGAAATTTAATTCTGATCCGAGGACTAGAACGGGGTACACTCAGCCTCATGAGGCAGAACTCAGAAGAGGTGGGTCGGATTCCCACATCAGCCAACCTAAGAAGTGGTTTTCCGTGGTTTCCCACTTCTACTCTAGGCAAATACAGGGATGGTTCCTAACATGAAACCATGGTCGCTTGCTACCCGAATCCTATCCCCAATTACAAACATACGGACAAATATACCCTCCACAGTGACACAGATTATCACAAAGATTCCACACTCACCCAAGTACTCGGAGCTACATGACAACGATGTCACAAGGCTCCTAAAGGAATCAACAACAACAAATATTTTGGGTGTTTAATTGAGTTTTCGTTGCTTGTAATCAAAGATGCCATATATCCCTAAATTTCGGATAATCTTTATATACTTTGGGAGAAAAGCAGAAACTCCAGTTAGATCTACAGAAATGTTTGTAGTGCTCGAAATTAAACAGAAATTTTAGGCTCTTCTACAATATTTCCAAAACTTTTAACGATTCCAGTTTTTTAATTAAAACATCCTCAAACAGATGAAAATTTAAAAAATAAGAGTAAAAATAACTAAACTGTAAATAAATAAATAAATACATATCCCTACAAAATTGCTCAATTCAAAATTATATTGTTTCAGATCCTTTTTTGATTTCATGTTTTTGTGTAAGGATTTGCATTTATTTATTTATTTATTTATTTATTTATTTATTTATTTATTTATTTATTTACAGTTTAGTTATTTTTACTCTTATTTTCTAATTGGAATGGGTTATAAATTAGATAAGTTATCAGCTGAAGAAGACTCCATCGAAGGGTCGAACAAGTACACAAATGAATAGATGTCTCATAATTTGTCCGGCTTTGGTGGCGCAGTCGGTAGCATGCTGAACTGCTATGCCCAAGATCGTGGGTTCAAACCCGGCCGAAGTCATCGGATTTTTAAGAACGTTAAAATCCTCAGTATGCCTTCCATCGGAGGGTCATAGATTTAGGGCATTTAAGAGAACCTACCACTGCATTTGGTAGTGTGTAGGTTATATTTGGCTGTTTAGAAACATTCTACCAAGTTCCAACGTTTGCCGCTAGGTGTTAGTGATAGCCCAAGTTGGAACTAATTGAATTTGTTGGGAGCCATTCGGCCATTCGGCTGCAATTCATATATAATGATTTGTATGGATAGGCCGATTAGTTTTAAGAGTTACCTATTAATCAATACGAAAAATATCTTACTTTTCCTTGCATGATAATTGTTATTGCTTTCTATAAATAAAAACCCAATATTTACATATTCGCACCCCAACTTGGACATCGTGGTCATTCAGCACCGAGTACTTGGGTGTGTGTGTGAAAATGAGCGTTACCCTATTCGACAGAATTTGTAGAAATAGTATGTTCTGAAGTTAATAGGACAAAAACCAAAGCTAGAAACATACAATGCAATACAGTAGAATACTCTCCGGACTCCTCCACACCACGCGGCTAGCAAGGAAATCTGCGTGCTATGAACACACAATTCCTGCGGAAATGCAAAGCAAAATGAACAGTAAGATGTATCAACATAAGGGTGGTCTGGGCAGTGGCGAGCATTCTGACGACGATGGTAACAATTACTATCAGATATGTTATTATGGATACCCGAGTTTAGGCCTTAATTACAACCAAACCAACAGAACAATGAGTTATACCAATATTTCCCTTGTCTAATTCTGCGTTAGACTATATCAGCCAATTATTCTCAAGTTTAATAATTATTTCTTATTTGTGGTTGTATGAAAAATTGTCTGGGTTCTTGACGTCTTTTCTAGGAACCGCTCACTTAAAACTATATGCATGGAAAACTTCTTGCCTGAGGGTAATGATTTTTATATGGTATAGGTACAATTATTGGTAGTGTAAATCCCAAGTTTGAATGTTTTTCAACTACCCAATAGAAAGTTCTTATAGCCTACTTTTTTTTAAATAACGTTTTCTCAGCCCAGGATAAACGTACATCAGGAAACGTGGCCTAATTTTGAAGCTCTCATTCATGATTATCGGAGACTACGACCACTGTAAACGTACAGTGTGATGACGGATTTATGCAGAGTAATATTAATGGGAGGTTTTATGGCTGTAGGCTGTGGGCTGATGTTTGGTGTGTTTTTCATTTATACACAGTGAGTTATATAGCTTGCCACGGTGGGTGAGTGGTTATCTTGTCAGATTACTAACCCCAAGCTTGCAGGTCCGCTCCTGGCCGTGGTAAGTGATTTTTGAAAGGCGGCAAAAATGACGACGCGCATGCCATACGATGTTGGAATGTTAAAGAACCCATTTGAATTCAGTAGGCCGTGTTCATAGTGGCAAAATTAATCTCGGGATTTTTCGCCAACACAAAGTTCCTCTACTAGAAAGCGCTATAAAGTCATGTAGCTTAGATATCTAATCTCCTTGACTTTCTTAGTGATTCAAGGAACAACGAAATTTGACTTGCAAGCTGCCCTCTGGGTGTCAAATAACAAAGCTTGCACCCGGCACCCGAGGCCATACGATATTATTATTATTATTATTATTATTATTAGTGAGTTATATAAATTTATATATCGTCGAATAGCAGCCATAGACGTAATGCTCACCTTTACTATTGAATAAAGTTTAATAACGTGTCTTTTCTTAATCTTCCAAAAGTTAGTCTGGATTTTCCTAACTTTCGACTTCTAACTTCTGAAATTATTTTTCCAGATCTGGCAACATTGCCTAAAAGTGAATATAAATTGAAAGCCACCCCAAAATTGTTCCGCTTATTCTCCTGAGCTGCCGCTTTAACGCTAAAATGATATCCTTTGATCATTCAATATAAGCGGCATGTACAAAGTTTCCCTACGGACAGTGCGAGAACAATCAATGTCAGCTTCGGTTACTCATAAAGTTATGTATTTTGAATAATAATCCTGAATTCTTTATCTGAATACGCTACTTGATTTAGATTCAAGATACTGAATACGTGGTAGATCGCTGTAAGCAGTTTCAGGTTGAAATCACGTCTTTATTGCCAGATTCAAAGGGCAAACATTTGACACTATATTTAGAAAGGTGGAGACTATGGAAAACTAGTGTATTAGGCTATAACTTGAGACTTATTCCATCTATGCTTTCTTTACCCATTCTAATTTAGGAATGAGACGGGCTGCGTGGCTCAGTGGTAACGTTATCGCCTGCTGATTCCAAGGTTTTAGGATCGAATCCTGGCACAGTCAGTTGGCATTTGAGGGTGCGCAAATCAGTAGATATACTGGCACGTTAAAGATCCCCTTCTGGGCAAAATTCCGGCACCCTGGAGTCTCTAAAAGCCGCAGTAGTCAAAAGGCACGTGAAACCAATAACATTATTATTATTATTACTAGCAACCCGACCCGGCTTCGCCCGGGAACAGTTATGAATGCTTTACGTGATAAGCGCCTTCTTTTCCAATGTCAATGAACAACGACCAATATCCGTTTTACGTCTAGGCATGATGGGTTAAAATCACTGACTGGACTATTAATTATAGTCTATTATTATGGAGATGTATGTGCAATAAATTCTTGTCAGACGTGATTTAAGAATGGCGAGGTGCGTGAAACACAAATCCCCCTTCCGTCCAATCTTAACTTGACTGTGTATTTTGTGGAACGACAAGTTCACAGGCGAAATGAAGAAAAGCAGATTGCACTTCCAGGGAAACTCCAAACACAACCACCCTTCTCAGAAGTCTTAATCACGACTCAACGGTTTGCTGCTGGCTATATCTGGGGCAATAGGTTCGCCCGCTAGGTAGGCTGTAACAGGGATGATAGACTCGCCCTTAGCTAGCTCGTAAACTGTCGCCTCAGTAGTTGAATGGACACGGTTGGAAGAAATTAAAACGTAAAAACACTTATAGTGGGCGATGTATTGAAGATAGACATGCTCTCTGGGACTTTTTTGTAAAACTTTTCATCCTGAACAATTCTTACACTCATAGTATTTAGATATGTTTAACGGTTTGCCCAGCGTAAGCTTACAAAACGCTCGGACGCCAGTTTATTTTTCAACTTTTCCACTGAAATCGTTACTGCTTGGCTTCCTTTGATCATAAATTATTTTCTACAGGAATCATCCTCGAGATATCCTTTACAGAATGGTGAAAACCGCATCAAAATCCATCCAGTGGTTCTCGAGTTTACCCGTAACATCCAAGAATCGGGGACTTTGTTTTATACTAAGTCGAGATTAATTTAGGAATGAGAAACATTGCATTCGGAACAACCCGCGTAATACCATATCATATATTTCTAGCCCTCATTTTCCCTGTTTCTACGAGTCTGGTATGAGGTGAGAAGGGTCTTGATGTTTTTGAGTGATTGTTTTATTGCAAAGGCTGTGTGGCATAATTGCACCCGTCCTCATTTAGAGTAATTAGTAATGACCAATTATTATTATTATTATTACTGGTCTAAGTAGTGAAATCACTCTTCAGTGCCAGTTACTGCTACTATGAAGCAAGGCTGATAGTCATATCGCTCGAGGCAAACATATGTACTTAGGACAGGAAGTCTTGGCTAATATTGTACCGCTTCATAAACAGAAACTTTCCAAAGAGGTATTCATCTCCGGTTCATATTTAACTAACCTAATGACCAGCCAGATAATTATCACTGGTTAACAATAATAAGTAATTTCTAAGTAATCGAGGTCAGGGAGTGCCCTGTAGACATACTGTAATCAATAAGAGTAGTATATAAGATACTAGAATATTATGCTCATTGTCTTTTGTGAACTAACATCGCTACTACACACAACTGTACCATCTTTGAAGGCTTGACTTGAAATATCTACTTGTGGAAATAAATCTATCATCTTTACTCATTGACTTCTAATTCTTTCAACGTCTCTTGGTGGTAGGCTGTTGCCAAGGCAGAGCCCTTACTCAACTACTCTTTCGAAAACTCATAACATCCAAAATTAAATCAAGTGTCACGGCTGGCTACGCGACATAAGATTTTGGTGGCAGCGGGTGGATATACTTCAAGAGATTTCTTCTGGCAAAAAGAAACTATTCTTAATAGCCAAAACATCTACTTCTTACAAACTTCAAAATTCTTTCAGCGATCTACATCGAGGTGCCTGGTCGCTAGTACTTCACTGGTCTCTCCACCAGGGACTGAGAACGTCTTTTTCTTCCTCTAACCGAAGGCCGACGCAGCCCGTCCGTCTTCTGGCGTCGAGAAGGTGTCAACTTCCGAGCGATCATCAGTTGGGGTTCTCGAGGGAACGTGCGCAACCCAGCAAGCCTGCAGCTATCCTTCTTCGCGGTGGTGTTCGACTACGGGGGCAGCTCCGAGGAGTGATCTTCTCCCTTATCTTCTTCCCAAGTAAGTCTTCTGCATTGTTGTATCTGGCATTGTATTTAAATTTGTAGTAGCAACAAATATGTCTCTAAACGAAGCGAGAGCACTTGGAGATCCTGAAATAGAGGAACCAGCTCAATACAGAGTTGTTAAAGTAGACACGGCAGTTAAATTATTAAAGTCAACTTTCAGTGGTAATCCTAACGACTTGCAAGAATTCGTAGATAATGTAGAAAATCCTTTTAGTATTTTAAATCCGATTGACTATCCAACATTTTTGAAATTTGTACTAGCACACATAACGGGTGATGCAAAAACAGTTTTATCTTTTCGCACTATACCTGAAGAATTTCAGACGTGGGAAACGATTAAAGACAAATTAGAGATTAATTATGCAGTTCAAAGAACTCTTGATTTTTATGCGAATAAATTGTTCACGAGCAAACAGTATAATAATGAAAGTGTAACTCGGTGGGGTAACAGAGTAGAGAAAGCGACAACTGAACTAAATAAAGCTTTGGATATACAAATGTTAAATTGGACTTTAGAAATGCAAGAGGGAGGTAACAGAACCATTTCTCTTCTAAGTAAAAGTTGTTTTATTCAGGGATTATATGACGAATCAATTAAAACACTGACTAAAGTTAAAGGTGAAGAGAAGCCGTTTAAACAATTAATTGAAATAGCAGTTGAGGGGGAGAGTGCTAGGAGACCTAGAGAAAGAACATATAACAGTCCACACCAAAACAGAAGTAGTTCCTATGGGGCAGGTAGAGCAAGCCGCCCACAGCAAAATGTACGAAGTGGAGGTGGCATTAGTACCTCTTTTGCACAGGTGAAAAGAGAACCAGGGGTTAATGCAACTACAGCGGTTATTTGCTTCGGTTGTCAGAAACCTGGACATGTGATAAGGGAATGCAGGGGCAAACCTTTTTGTAGTACGTGTGAAAAGAGTGGACATGTAACCAAAGATTGTAGAAACAATCAGGGAAACCGGCAGTAGGGCTGCCTGAGCGACCTAGGTTCAGTCCAACTCAAGAGGCAAATATTAATGGTTGCAATATGATAAAGCTAGCTAGCGAACGAAGTGAAGTGAATATTGAGAATAATGAGAGTAATGATAGTAAGAAGTTCGAAAACAGCGGGAGAGCTGTAGATGAAAATCCGTACCTAGTATATATACTAAATGATCACTTACCAGGAGGGTATGGTGAAGCGCTGATTGACACTGGATCACAAATATCCTTGGTTCGAGAGAGCAGTCTAAGAAACATTAAAGTAAGACATGTAGATGTATCTTTTAGAAGTGTAACTAATGAAATATTTCCAGTAAGAGGACTGGTACATCTTTCAGTAAATAACGTTCAGAATGCACAATAATTACCATTCTATGTGATTGATAAATTGCCTTATAATGTTGACATGCTGCTTGGACAAGACTGGCTAGAGGACCATGAATGCGAAATTAGAATTCCTTGGAGGAAGAAATTTTTAAAATTACCGCCATTTAGTGAGACCGTAGTTCAATTCCCGACAGAGGAACAAGGAACACGACATTGTGCGAAACAAACATTAGGAGATAAAGTAATATGTGCAGAGAGCATAGTTCAATGCGAAAACGGTAAATATTGTTGTTTGATAATTAATTGTAATGAAGATGAAACTCTTATAGAACAAACACCCGAGTTAACAACAATAAGCTTGAAAGAGAATAAAACAGTAATCAATGTAGAAAATCGAAAAGAATTACTACTCAGTAAAATGCGCCTGTCACACATAAAGGAAGGTGCAGACGAAATAAAAGATATTTGTCTAGAATACAATGACATTTTTCGTTTACCAGGAGATAGATTAACAGAAACAAAATCCGTAAAGCATGTGATTCCAACACCTTCAGTAATTCCAGGTAGGGAAATAACACTTAAAAATTATAGAATCCCGGAACAACATCAAAATGAAGTAAATCAACAAGTAGATGAAATGTTAAAACAAGAAATAATTAAACCTAGTAAATCCGCGTGGAACTTTCCAATTTTGGTAGTCCCAAAGAAACTAGACGCGTCAGGAATTAAGAAATGGAGAATCTGTATAGATTTTAGAAAACTAAACGATCTCACAGTAGGAGACAGTTATCCACTACCAAATATTCAGGATATACTTGACAAATTGGGAAGATCAAGATATTTTTCTGCTTTAGATTGTGCGAGCGGATATTGGCAAATTCCTATAGCACAAGAAGATCAATGTAAGACAGCATTTAGCACTCAGAAAGGACATTTCGAATTCAAAAGAATGGCATTTGGTTTGAAATCAGCACCAGCTACTTTTCAAAGATTGATGAATACAATACTGAGCGAATTAGTAGGATTACGCTGTTTGGTATATCTCGATGATATAATTATCTTTGCAGAAACACTTAATGAACACCATACGAGGCTTAGACGAGTTTTGCAAAAACTTAGAGAACATGATATTCAATTAGAACCAGATAAATGTGAATTCTTAAAGACAGAGTTACAATATCTTGGTCACATTGTAACTTCTGATGGAGTCTCTCCAGACCCTATGAAAATTGAAGCTATTATAGCATTTCCGACTCCTAAGACACCAAAGGATATCAAATCATTCATTGGACTTGTAGGATATTATAGAAAATTTATACCACAATTTAGTAAAATCTCAAAACCACTAAACGATTTGCTAAAGAAAAATGAAATTTGGAAATGGGAGATTGAACAGAGAGAGAGCTTTAATAAATTAAAGGAACAGATCACAACCCCTCCAGTTTTACAATTTCCAGATTTTACACAGCCGTTTGTGTTAACTACAGACGCTAGTAATTATGCGATTGGAAGCATATTAAGTCAAGGCGAGATAGGCAGTGATAGACCAATAGCATTTGCAAGTAGAACCTTAAATAAAGCTGAAATTAACTATGCAACGATAGAAAAAGAACTTTTGGCCATTATGTGGGCATGCAAACATTTTCGTCCATATTTGCTTGGAAGAACGTTCACTATAGTCACAGATCATAAACCTTTGACATGGGTATTTAATGTAAAAGACCCGAGTTCACGTTAAAAGAGATGGAGGCTTTTGTTAGAAGAATATCAATATAAAATTGTATATAAAGCAGGAGTAAAGAATGTTAATGCAGACACATTGAGTAGATACCCAGTGGTAAATAATATTCAAGACACTAGACAGGAAATCCCGGAGGACAGAAAATCAAAATTGCTAAAGGAGATGCATGAATGTCCAATAGGAGGTCATCAAGGCGTACAGAAAACGTATGAGCGCTTGAAATTATATGTCTCTTGGAAGAACATGTTTCGAGACATAGAAGCGTATATTAAAAGATGCCCAGTTTGTCAGTTGAATAAGCAAACGCTTCCTAAAGTGAAAGCAGAATTGCAAGTAACAGACACACAAGATCAGTCATGGGACAAGATTTATTTAGATATAGTAGGCCCATTCTCTATGACAGAAAGAGAGAATAAATACCTTTTAACATGCCAAGATAATTTGAGTAAGTACATTATTGCTATTCCAATTGAGAATATGACAGCAGAAACAGTAGCCCGAAATTTCATATACGAGGTAGTATTGAAATACGGTATTCCAGGTCAAATCTTGACAGACCAAGGAACACAATTCATGAGTGAAATGTTTGTGCAATGTTGTAAACTATTAAAGATTAAGAAACTTAATACTAGTGTTTATCACCCGGAAACAAATGGTAGTTTGGAAAGATCACACAAAGTACTAGTAGAGTACTTGCGTTGCTTTGGAAACAAATTACAGAATGATTGGGATCAATGGATTCCATTTGCTTGCTTTGCGTACAACACATCACCACACAGTGTTACAAAATTCACACCCTATGAATTATTATTTGGTAGAAAAGCCAACATACCAGGACAATTGCAAAAGATTCCTCAACCCTTGTATAATCACGAGAATTTAATTCACGATATAAAGCAAAAGTTCCAGACAGCATGGCAGCAGGCAAAGGAAAGATTACAAATAGCTAAAGTTAAACAGTGTGATAAAGTAAATGAAAATAGGAAAGAAAACTATTACAAACTTGGAGAATTAGTGTTGATAACTAAAGAGCAGAGACGAAAGTTAGATCCTCTATGGGTAGGACCATATGAAGTAAAAGAGATAAAGGGAACAAATGTTACTCTAATTAAAGTAGGTACGGTAGGAAAAAAGCAAATTAAGACACATATTAATAGAACGAAACCATATGTTACAGACTTGATCTAAACATGATGGTTTGCAGGAACGTGCTTAAACTTCTGATAATGACTTGGTGGTGGACGGCAGGACTGATAATTACTTGGTGGTGTACAGCAGGAACTCTCAAGATGGGAGCCTACGCTATGAAAATAAGTCAACGTACAGGACTAGATCCAGAGACCATGGATCTCAGTAAGGGATCATACATATCAGAAATTAAAAGTCAAACAGGAGTGTATTTTGATAATATAGGCAGTATATATTTTTACCCGACGGAATGGAGTTTTGTAAATTATGTAGATTTAAAACCTGTAAGAAATTTATGGAAAAGAACTAAAGAACAAATAACATCACTTAATGAGATATGTACTAGACTGAGCAATGAGACTTGGTTTGCTTATACTGATTGCAAACCCAGTACTCCTTATTTCCAATCTAAAAGACGTGTAATTGACAAACTTAAAGATATTCTAATAGATTTAATGGGAAAAGATTCTAACTCGAGAAAGAAACGAGATTTATTCGGTTTCGGTGGCAAAATATTAAAATTCTTATTTGGAACAGCCACAGAAGATGAAGTAATTGCAAATTACGAACACATAGAAACAATGGAAAAGGATCATTTAGAATTTTTGAGAATTGCATCAGAGCAATTACTAGTATTAAAATCGACTATTGTTACAATGAACACAACTTTAAGAGACGTGTCATTTAATGAAAGGAAGTTAAAAGAAGCTTTGAAAATTTTAAACAGTAACATGACAACACATAATAGAGAATTAAAAAAGGAACTTGATACTAGTCTCGTATTAAACGAATTAATTAAACAAATTGAACGCGGAACAGAGGAATGTCAACACACATTTGACTTATTAATAGATGTATACTTACATGCTCAGGATGGTGTTCTCCAACCACAGATAATTACAATTCAAAAGATAAGAGAAGTTCTGAATCAAAAAGCGATGCCAGAGTCGACAATGTTCCCTCCCTTCACTTCTTCCGGACTCCTATCATTAATTCAACCAACTATTTACACCCAAGGGCAATATCTAGTGTATGCAGTGAAAATACCTTTGGTATTAGAAACAAAATTTGTGTTTCATAAGGTAATACCTTTCCCTGTATTAATGAAATCAAACTCAACTACTAAAGTGTTAAATGTTAAAAAAGAATATATCTTTGTGGATATGTTGAATGAAAAATATGGACATATTACTCAATATGAACTTGATAAATGTCTTCAGCCTAACAATTTAAACTATGTGTGTGCAGAAATTACGCCAATAGTCACATATATCCCTAATACGGACTGTGTATTTACATTACTGCACCCTAATACCTTGCAAATTCCAGATACTTGTGTATTTAATTACTTACCTTTAAAGGAAATTATATGGTTACCTCTTTATAGAAGTAACTCATGGCTATATGTAGCACCAAAAATGGAATTATTCACAACTGTCTGTCAAAACGGTGAAAAACATTCAGATAGATTACATGGAAGAGGCATACATACCTTAAGAAAGGATTGCAAAGGATTAGGTAGTAAAACTACTTTATTTCCATTTTCACATCATGAAATGAATTTAACCAAGGATGACATATTCCCATTCATTGACGTAAACATTGATTGTTGTCTATCCCTTCCAGACCAAGAAATAATAAAGGATGTCCCATTAGACCTACCTTTATCCAATATAATGTCATCAGTAGATGATTTAAGAACAGCAAGCTTTAAAATAGATGAGGTAAATAAATTTATTGATGAACAAAAACTTAGAGAGGAACAGAGATCCTATCCATGGAAAAGAATTGGTACTGCATGGTATACATATGTATTATCACTTCTCTTATTTATAGGTATATGGTTATGTGGATGCTGCTGTTGTTCAAGCTGTAGAAAATGTAGTTTTTGGTTAATTAATCAATGTTCCCCTAAGAAATGGTGGAACGATTCTCATCAATTTTGCACTAAAATCACTGTTCATAATGTAAACAAATTTAATATTTCAAAAGATGATATTTCGAAAGTCCCAGAGAGGCAAAGTTTAATGACTATACCAAAACTAACTGATGTAATTGTAAATCGACCAACACGATCTGACTCAATACGTTCTTTGCCTTCAGCTCCAGAGTTATCAGAGTTTCAAGAAACTAATGTAGATGAACCTACGGATCAACCTTTAAGGAGGTCCAACAGACTTAAAAAGAGAGAATTTTGGTCGATATACAAAAATTAAGATATTCATAATCTGTAATTTTTGTCTTAAAGAGGGGAGGTGTGGCATAATTGCACCCGTCCTCATTTAGAGTAATTAGTAATGACCAATTATTATTATTATTACTGGTCTAAGTAGTGAAATCACTCTTCAGTGCCAGTTACTGCTACTATGAAGCAAGGCTGATAGTCATATCGCTCGAGGCAAACATATGTACTTAGGACAGGAAGTCTTGGCTAATATTGTACCGCTTCATAAACAGAAACTTTCCAAAGAGATATTCATCTCCGGTTCATATTTAACTAACCTAATTACCAGCCAGATAATTATCACTGGTTAACAATAATAAGTAATTTCTAAGTAATCGAGGTCAGGGAGTGCCCTGTAGACATACTGTAATCAATAAGAGTAGTATATAAGATACTAGAATATTATGCTCATTGTCTTTTGTGAACTAACATCGCTACTACACACAACTGTACCATCTTTGAAGGCTTGACTTGAAATATCTACTTGTGGAAATAAATCAATCATCTTTACTCTTCGACTTCTAATTCTTTCAACGTCTCTTGGTGGTAGGCTGTTGCCAAGGCAGAGCCCTTACTCAACTACTCTTTCGAAAACTCATAACATCCAAAATTAAATCAAGTGTCACGGCTGGCTACGCGACAGCTGTAAACGTGTGTGTATTTGTACGGGTGAGGATTAGGAAAGAGGTGGTCGCAGCTTTAAATTAGGAACCATCCCAGCATTTTCCTTGAGTAGAAATGGGGAAACCACGGAAAACCACTTCCAGGATGGCTGCGGTGGGAAACGAGTTCACATTTTCTCACTTTTTTCTCATGAGGCTGAGTGTACCCCGTTCCAGTCCTCAGACCAGAATTAAATCACATTGAAGAACCGGGAATCGAACCCGGTCCTCCGTAGTAACAACCAAGAATGCTAGCCACTACATAACGAGGTGGAGGGTAAATGCTGGAATGGTTGCTAGCTGAAGGTCACAGCAACATCTTTCTCAATCCTACTTTCAAAAAAGAGGTAAACACATTTCTATAGACACCACAATAAGACAGGTTGATCAGACATACCCAAATACGCATAGTTGATGACCATGAAACTGAGCAAGGAGGTGGCCGTGGCCTATTAGAAGTTACCGTCCCTGTATTTGCCAGGAGTTGAAAAGATAATAAACGAAGTACAAGGACGTCATATTGTAGGGTTCGATCCCACGTCTCCCGAGTCTGGAGATATCATGGATTAGTCTATTACCTCCCAGGAATATATGAAGCCGCTATCCCTTGCTTCTTTTGTTGTAATTTCAATGCAAATTTTCATTACATCAGAACACACAATTAAGTCTACTTTATTAAATTTCTTTTTGTGCTAGTTAATAAACTCGCTCGCTATATGACAAGGCGATTGTATACAGCTAACTACATTTTATTAGGTTTATTAAACCGCTTGGAATCGTGCATGCTTTGTCAACTTTTAATTAATTTTAAAATTCTGTACACTAGACGTTTCCACAATATCACGTTCTGCAACACCGAGGAGTGAACACATAGCCTTCAACTGTGCTGCAAAACACTAGTTTCCACTTTGTGGTTTCAACTGAATAATGTAAGTGATTGATAACATCCGCGTCATGGCTGTCAAGGGAAGTGACCGAGATGCTATGTCAGATCGCCATGTAACTCGTGAGATGGAAAGCCGAGATTGTACAGTCACTTAAGCAAAGCATGGACACACTCTTGGTACTGTACCTGCACAGTTCATTCATTCATTCATTTGATGAAACATCGAATACACAGAAATAGTTTCAGAAGAGTACATTGAATTTGAACTTCTTTTCTTTCATTCATTCATTCATTCATTCATTCATTCATTCATTCTTTCTTTCTTTCTTTCTTTCTTTCTTTCTTTCTTTCTTTCTTTCTTTCATAGGAATGCAATTGAGGCTGAAAAGTCATCTTCTGTAGCGTTTACATTGAATATTTGTCTACATTTTATCAGTATTTCCTTACCTTACCTTACTCTAATTTTAAACTTCCTTCTTAGTATCTTGCTTATTCATCCTAGCAATACCGACAGCAGTGGCTACGCTGGCTAAAGTGCAGCATTAGGTCATGGGGCCAAGCTCTCTGCTGATTCGGTAGACGCGTGGGCTCGAGCCCCACCGTCGGCCGACCTTGAAATGGTTTTCCGTGGTTTCCCATTTTCAACACCAGGCAAATGCTGGGACAGTACCTTCTGATAGGCCTCGGCCGCTTCCTTCCACATCATTGCCCAATTTCATTCATCTTCACGGAAAAAAATCCTAGCAATACAACATTATACTGCCTATACCAAGTGTTTGCTCTCAGGGAGAATATAATTATATAATTGTGTTATTTCCACAGTTGGCAAAAGATTTTTATTTATGTTTAGGTTGGCAGCAGTGACCTATAGACAGAGAGTGAAGTAGCCATCATGGCTGAATGTATTTGTGTTTCGGAGCAACAGCTCCTTCGCCTTTCAAGTGTTGTGTCTTTTGTATCATGTACATTTTTGTAAATACAGTCCACTAGTGTTAATTCGACATTTTCATTTATCCCCTGATGTTTCATCTGGGACACGTATGTCGCATACAGACATATGTTTTGGTCCTCCGGGCCGGATTCCCGCTTCATCAACTGAGGCCATGTGGTCCCGCCAAACGCTAAAACTGCTGTATTTAAGTAAAACAGTGCGAAATACGCATGTAGAGACAACACTAGTACATTATTGTGAAAAATGCAGGCTCAATTGTAATTTATTTATCAATGTTTGTCTGTTCGATCTAACTTATTTGAAATTTGAGCACAATGGCTGCCAAATAATGCCACCACCGAACCCATGTGCTATGCCTTCGTGTCGCCTCGGCTAGTGTCGTTTAGCTTCGGTACATGTGCTTGATCGCAGCTGGGCACGTAGCGCTTGCCAGCCTGCATGATTAATGTTTACAACTCAGCTGTTGTATTACAAATTTAATATTTGAATAAGTTAATTCATGCAGCGGGACTTGCAGAATTACACATATCCAGTATTGTGAACGTTTCGGTGTGCAGTTGAAAGCATCAATGGACGCATGTTTGAGGCCATGCGTGAGTTCTCGCGACTTCCATTCAGCAGTGCAGTCTTCGATTCCTGACGGACACAGTTCCATTCAGTAGTGCAGCCTTCGATTCCTGACGGACACAGGTCCATTCAGTAGTGCAGCCTCCGATTCCTGACGGACACAGTTCCATTCAGCAGTGCGGCCTTCGATTCCTGACGGACGCAGATCTATTCAGCGGTGCAGCCTTCGATTCCTGACGGACGCAGTTCCATTCAGCGGTGCAGCCTTCGATTTCTGACAGACGCAGTTCCATTCAGACGTCCTGACTTCGATATCCAACCGTTGGGTGACGACGCAGACTGAAAGAACCTCTACACCAGATAAGTTAACAAAGGCATTTCATAGCAATTCCTTCCCATACCCAGCAATCCTTCATGTGCATGAACCATTTTAAGCATGTCTACTGAACGTGAGATAAAGTCACTGACCAAGCGCAGAGGTGTTCTCCGAGCATCCCTCACGAGACTCCATACCCGAATTAATGAATTTAATAATGAGACTCCTAATGAAGAATTAAATGTGAAGAATGAACGCTTATTAGCTCTATTTCCAGAATTTAATGAAATTCAAAGCAAATTGGAGGATTTGGATGTAAAGAATTCTCAAGAGCAGGTCCGGTGTGAATTCGAAGATGATTATGATGAACTTAGGGTTAAGCTACAACAGTTACTAAATACCCATTGCACACATGCCTCATCTGTCTCTAGCAACGGTAGAGAATCTACAAATAGTAATACAGGTTCGTACAGTTTGCCCAAGATACGGTTACCAGAATTTTCAGGTGATGTTACACAATTCATGCATTTCCATGACCTGTTTGATTCATTAATACTGAAGAATCAGTCTTTGGGTAATGTTGAAAGGTTCCATTACTTAATGTCAGCACTGCGTGGCAATGCTCATCAACTCATTCAAAACATTCCTCTTACTGCAGATAACTTTGAGCTAGCTTGGGAAACGGTCTGCAAGCGATACCGCAATTCAAAGGTAATAGTAAATGCACATATCAAATTACTGTTATCTCCAGATATCGTCCAAAGGGAATCATCTTCTAGTCTACGCACACTTTTGAATCAAGGACAGTCCAATTTAAAGGCTGTTGAGTCTTTGAATTTGGATATTTCCCTACATGAAATCATAATAGGTCAAATCATACTTGACAAGTTACCTGAAGCCACACGTAAGCAATGGGAAATGAGCAACAAATCCAAGGAACTATCTACACTTACGGAGTTGTTAGAATATCTTGAAAGGCGGGCTCAAACCCTTGAATTAATTGATTTTTCACCTACTAAGGGTCACAGTGATAAGATCAGCAGATTGTCTAAGATAAAACTTCTAAGCATGGTTTCAAGCATGAGAAACAACCATTTACAAGTAGTTCCTACATTGCAATTAACAATAATTGTGAAGCCTGTAAGGGGCAACATCCAATCTTCAGGTGTGATAAATTTTTAGGTTATGATGTTAATCGTAGATACAGCCTAGTTAAGCAACATAAGCTTTGCTAGAACTGTTTGCATGAATCACACGCTATAAGTTCTTGTCCTTCGAAGTCAACATGCAAAACTTGCAACGGTCGTCACAACTCACTGTTGCATTTTGATTCCGGGAATCAGCAATTCAATGCCAACTCGTCTAAACAGTCTCAGCAAGGAGCTATCAGCAGATGCTCAAACCCCGAGTCCAACCAGGCTCACAATGCTCAAGTTCGTGGTAACTCCTCCAGTTATTGCACTATGAAACTCAAACCACAAACTCAAGTTCTACTTTCTACAGCAATAGTAAAGGTAAAGGATAGTGCTGGTAGGCTACACTTAGCTCGTTGCTTATTGGACAGTGGCAGTCAAGGCAATTTTTTAACCGAGAGTTTGGTTCAAAATTTGGGCTTAAGAAAGGCCAAGAATCTCACACCCATCGAATGTATTTCTCAGCCCATGTCTGAAGCCAAGTATAGTGTGAGCGTTGAAGCGCAATCTTCCATAAGCAACACACGCCACAATGGTGAATGTCTGGTCCTATCCAAAATTACAAGCGACATGCCTAGTCAGCAGGTACCCTATGAAGAGTGGGAGCTCCCTAATGATATTCAGTTAGCAGATCCGAGGTTTTATGCCCCAGCCAAGATAGACATGCTTCTCGGTGCTGATGTATTCTTTAGAATTCTACAGAGGGGACACAGGACGAGACCAGGGAAGTTTCCAGTTCTACAAAACACAGATTTTGGATGGATTGTGTCAGTTCATATGAATCCACCTCGAGAAAGAGAAACAATGCAGCAGGAACGTTTTTCCTTCGTAATGATGTTCACCTTCATAACCAAGTACAACGATTTTGGGAGATCGAAGAACTTCACGAGCCAGTCAAGTCGCAAGAAGAGATTGAATGTGAACAGCATTTTTCAGATCATGTGACACGAGATGCATCTGGGAAATACATAGTCAGACTACCATTTAAGCAGGATCCAAGTATATTAGGCAATTCTTTACAAACAGCAACTAGCAGATTTCAATACCTTGAGCGTAGGCTTAACAATGATACGCTACTGAAGGTAGATTATGACCTGTTTCTCACTGAATACCAGGAACTAGGTCACATGGATATTGTTAATTCTAGTATGGCAACATCGGTAACATACTACATGCCGCACCATCCGGTATTCAAGAAATCCAGCACTACTACAAAAACTAGAGTTGTCTTCGACGCTTCTTGTAAATCGAGGTCAGGAAAGTCACTTAGTGATATTTTAATGACGGGTCCTACTATTCAGCAAGACTTATGTTCAATTGTTGCTAGATTTAGAACACACGCCATAGGCTTTACAGCTGACATCGAGAAGATGTACAGACAAGTTAAGGTTGATTCCAGAGACAGCAGCCTTCAACGTATCCATTGGAGAGCGTCTCCTAATGAGCCTATCAAGCAGTACCAACTTCAGACGGTCACATATGGCACATCATGAGCTCCATTTCTAGCAATAAGATGTTTAAGGCAATTGGCATATGATGAGGGACAACATCCGCAGGCAGCATCTGTCCTTCTTCGTGATTTTTATGTAGACGACTGCATTTCAGGAACAAGTAAGGTTGACAATGCATTACTCCTACAACGTGAACTGATCCAATTGTTATCCAAGGTATGCTTCAAGCTCCGCAAGTGGTGCTCTAACCATCCAGCATTGTTAGGGGCGGTTCCAAAGGACTGCAGAGAGACGCAGCTTCCCCTTCAGATTGATTCTGGAGGAAATATAAAGACGTTAGGTCTACTTTGGCATCCAACGACAGACAAACTACAGATAACTGGTGGTGTGCAGAAAGAACAAGGAAGTGGATCTCCAGTTACCAAACGCAAGGTGTTATCGATTGTGTCGTCAATTTATGACCCTATTGGGCTAATCAGTCCTATTGTCATCGCATTCAAGATGTTTCTGCAGCAACTATGGCAAGAGAAGATAGGATGGGATGATGAACTTCCAACGGAACTTCTTACAAGATGGCGTACTCTGCATTCTCAAATACACTTGATTGACAATATATATATTAACAGATTTGTGCTTCAAGAAAATTGTACTCAGGTGCAGTTGCATGGCTTCGCTGATGCATCCTTGAAGGGCTACGGTGCATGTTTATTCCTACGCTCGTCAACAGATCAAGGTCACGTAATAACACATTTCCTCTGCTCCAAGTCCAGAGTGGCTCCACTGAAACAGATCACGCTACCCAGACTAGAGTTGTGTGCAGCAGTACTATTGTCACAAGTGGTTAAAAAGATGTGTCATGTTCTCAATATTGAATTCCATATTCATCTGTGGACAGACTCAAAGATTGCTCTCGCATGGTTAGCAGGAGAACCGTCAAAATGGAAAACTTTTGTTGCGCACCGTGTGGCTTAAGTGCAAGGCAATACTTCAGTCAAGGATTGGAAGCACGTAGTATCATCAGACAATCCTGCAGATCTAATTTCTCGAGGAACTGATCCTACAAACCTTTTAAATAATCATCTTTGGTGGCATAGCCCTTAATGGCTACAGTGTTCGGAACGGAACTGGCCCACTTCCAGTGAACAACCTGAATCAGAGATTGCTGAGCAACGCAAGATAGTGCTTAGTTGTTCAGTCCACTCTAATCCTGCAGACGTGCTCACAAGATTTTCTTCCCATCTCAAGCTACAAAGAGTGTTAGCATACTGTTTAAGATTCGTGCACAACACTAAACACAAACCTTCAGAACGGAAACATGGTCTATTAACAATAGAAGAGTTGCAGCAAACTAACATGGCATGTGTTAGTCTAGTCCAGTCAATAGCATTCCGCGAGGAAATAGCTGATCTTTTGAAACACAATGCAGTGTCAAGACGTAGCCAACTTCAAAGTTTAGTACCATTTTTAGACAAGGATCAAATCCTGAGAGTCGGAGGAAGACTAGAGAACTCCAATCAAGACTACGATTTCAAACATCAGATGATTTTGCCCGCTAAACATCAGTTTACTGATTTAATAATCAAGAGGGAACATGAAAGACTCCTACATTCAGGAAACCAGTTGACTTTAGCATCCATCAGACAGTGCTACTGGATCATCAATGGAAAGTCGGTGGTTCGAAGAGTTATTAACACTTGTACAAAATGCTTCAGGTTCAAAGCCAAAACTACACAGCAAGTAATGGGACAGTTGCCCTCAATTCGTGTGTCTCAAGCAAGACCATTCCGCAACACCGGCATAGACTTCACGGGCCCTTTCTACTTGAAGATCGGCAATCCACGTAGCAAGACCATTGTCAAGGGTTACACATGCATTTTCATATAATGTGCACCAAGGCCATTCATTTAGAAATCGTTTCCGACCTAACCACTCAAGCTTTCCTCGCAGCACTCAGGAGATTCATTGCAAGAAGAGGATTATGCAGTAACATGTACTCCGACAATGGTACAAATTTCCAAGGTGCTAGTAGAGAGCTCAAGGAGCTCAAGAAATTGTTCACTCAGGAACGGACTAGAGAGGAGATCAGTAACTTCGCCAGTAGTTGTGGAGTTAAGTGGCATTTTATACCTCCTCATGCCCCTAATTTTGGAGGGCTTTGGGAAGCCGGAGTAAAATCCCTCAAACATCATCTAAGAAGAGTTATCGGAACACTTCATTTCACATATGAAGAATTGGCTACATTAACTGCGCAAATTGAGGCTTGCTTAAACTCACGTCCCCTTCTTACCCTGTCAGTTGATCCTTCTGATGCATCTAAATTGACACCAGGTCACTTCCTTATAGGCGAACCCCTCACTACTCTTCCCGAACCTGATTTAACATTATGTAAACGGCCTTTGTTAACTAGATATAAGGTTCTTCAACAAAGACTCAAATCCTTTTGGAAGAGATGGTCGTCAGATTACCTCACTCATCTGCAGCAGCGCAGCAAATGGACGACCTCCTCCTGCAACGTATCACCAGGCACTGTGGTGCTGATACGGGAAGACAATGTTCCTCCACTCCAGTGGCCCCTTGGTGTTATCACAGAAGCGCATGGTGGTAAAGACAATGTGGTAAGAGGGTTTCAGTGAAGTGCAACAGTGGTATTTTTAAACGACCAGTTTCCAAGGTAGCTCCGCTACCAATTGAGCAGACACATAATTTTGACTGTTAATATGTCAGTGTTTTGAGTTAGTGAATATTTTAGTGTTTCATGTCCTTGTCATTGGAACATTTCAGTGTTTCCATTTCAGATTACTGAAATCCGTGTATTTCAAGGTGGGGAGTATGTTTCGTCTCAGGGAGAATATAATTATATAATTGTGTTATTTACACAGTTGGCAAAATATTTTTATTTATGTTTAGGTTGGCAGCAGTAACCTATAGATAGAGAGTGAAGTAGCCGTCATGGCTGAATGTGTTTGTGTTTCGGAGCAACAGCTCCTTCGCATTTCAAGTGTTGTGTCTTTTGTATCATGTACATTTTTGTAAATACAGTCCACTAGTGTTAATTCGACATTTTCATTTATCCCCTGATGTTTCATCTGGGGCACGTATGTCGCATACAGACACCAAGCTAATCTGCTTTTATATGTATTTTATATTGTATCAATATTGTATTATTGTTAGATTTAAGTAGTATTTTCATTGTTTATTATGTATCAATTGTATAATCTGGTTAGATGGAAGAGAGGGCCTAATGGTCCTTATCTTGCCAGACAAAATAAATCTATCTATCTATCTAATACTCAGAACAGCTCCTTAAATAATTCACCTTAAGTTATGTTCAGCTAAATAGATTATAAGACAGTCTGATGGCCTATACCAAACTAATGCAGATCATAATTAGAGGCGATGACGATGATGATTATGATAATGATAACAACAATTCCGATTATAATGCCAGTGTAACAGAGTAGTTACCGACCACGGTGGCCGAGAGTGGTGACGCGCTAGCTTCTTCCTCGCTGGCATCGAGAGAGCGTAGGTTCGAACCCCTCATTGGCTGTCCTGAAAATGATTTTCGTGGTTCCCCATTTTCACCCCCAGTCAAATGCCGTGGTGGTTCCTTTCAACAGGTTCACAGACGAGTTCCATCAAAAATCCTATCTCTGACCTTTCCTAAACTAGACCCACGCTAGCGGTTGCCTGGGCGATCGGCCTGTCACCATCCCCAGTTGTAGCCGATCTGCTGACAAAGTGTGTTCAGCTCCCAGACACTGTCTTTTCGACGGTAGAGTTTTTTTAGCGTATGGCTTTTAGTGCCGGGAGTGTCCGAGGACATGTTCGGCTCGCCAGTTTGTAGCTGCTTTTAGGCGGACACCCAATGGGTGAGCTACAAGTACCGTCGCGTGTGGAGTGTTGTCTGGGGACGAAAGTTTGATTGTAAGGACGAGGAGTTGGAAGGTAGTGGCTGTGGCCTATAGTTAGGAACCAACCCCGGCATTTGCCTGGAAGGAAGATGGGAAACCACCGAAGACCCATCTTCAAGGTTGCTGGCGGGGTTATTCGAACCTCCTCGTCTCCCGGATGTGAGCGACTGCCAGCAGCCATGCCGTAACGACCACGGCTAACTCTCCCGGTGGTAGAGGAACGATCCTATTCCGTATTTCTGTTAGAACAATAGACCACATTGTGCTGTAGTGGGTAGCATTCTTGGCCGTCTCCCTGGAGGTCCAGATTCGATTTTCGGCTCTGCCAAGAAATTTAATTTTGTTCTGAGGGCTGGAACGGGGTACACTCAGCCATGGGCGTAAAACACGGGAAGGGCAAGGGGAGAGGGGGTGGGATTGCCCTCCTCAAGTTTTAGGTGCAAGACCAAATTTGTAAGTACGCTTAAGAGATAAAAGTAAAATAACCCGAAGCTCTTCTATAAATGGCTTAATACTACGTTAGGCGGAAAGTGGGAAAAGCCATCTTGCCTTGCTTAGTCAAAATTTCTTTATTCTACCGAACTGTTTTTCCTCCTACTCCAGGGGCTCACAACTAGTGGGACGTGGGTTGGTGACCACGGGGCCCCAGCTGAGAACGGCATTGTTTCCACTTACTTGTGCCGGGCTCCTCTCCGTCATCTTTCCTGTCGACCTCCCTTGGTCAACTCTTGTTCTCTTCCAACCCCGACGGTATTAGGGTATCCGAGGCCTAAGGAGTCTCTTCTTTTCCCGCCTTAATTGGCCCTTGTCTCATCTTTTTTGATACCCTCCTTCTGCGAGGGGTCATCCTTCCTTTTCTTTTCCAGTTATCTCCTGCCTTCTGCTCAAGGCCCTCAAGGAGGCAGGGTGTATGTAGCCCCACGACTTCTGGTGCACCCTGGATATTGCTACACCCTCAGGGGCTCACGGCTGTGGGTTTGGGAGTTGGCGAACCCGAGGGATTCCTGAGCTGGGTCCGGTTTCCCCCTCTTTATTCATTACCTCTGGGGCGGACCCCCTCGTCTTCCACTTTCCTGTTTGCCTTTCATGGCTCTGCTTCCTTCCAAGTCCCTCAATCCGCATTCTTTGAGGGTTGAGGGCATTTATTTTCCTCCTGTCCTTTATTTGCCTTATTCTCCTTTTGTTTTCCATTTCGTCTTCTAGTATATAAGTTAGTAGTTAGTTTTAGTTATAGTTTACATTTCATTATCATCTTCACGATCACCCAAACCATTAGGGGCCGATAACCTAGATGTTAGCCCCCTTAAAACAACAATTATCATCATCAATCTTCTCTTAAACACATCAGTATGTTTGGGGAAAGGCTCTAAGACTGAGGCAGGTAATGAGTTCCAATTATCAATACCATGGTTAATGAAAGAATATTTCCCATAATTTGTACGCTGTGGTCGGACCTTGACTTTATGTGGATGATCTGCCCTGCTCAGGTAGGTGGGATTTCCCAGTCGTTTGCTTAGTTCTCCCCATGCTGGCCGAATAGTGTATGTGTTAAACATAGCGTATAGTCTGGATTTCGTCCTTCGATCTTCCAGAGATTCCCACCCTAGTTCTTCTATCATTCGAGTTACACTACTTAGCAGCCTTCCTTTGTACCATCTCCAGTTCATTGATGAGCCCTACCTGAAATGGGTCCCAAACCGCTGAGCCGTATTCAAAGATTGGCGTCACGCCCCTGCACTCATCCTCATAAGGCAAAACGGAGAAGAGGTGGGTTCTCTTCTGGAAGTGATTATTCCGTGGTCTCCCCACTTCTACTCCAGGTAAATGCCGGCACGGTTCCTAACTTATGACCACGGCTTCCTTCTTCCCGATCCTCACCTCAATTACAAATACACACACAAACACCGCCATCACAACAACTCAGGTTAGTATCAGACAAAATCTTACACGTACACAGAGCTAAATGACCACGATGTCCGAACCCTAAAATGAAACAACAACAACAAAACAATGTACAATACATCTACAAGACGGATAGAGAAAATACAAAATGCATAGACAGAATGACAATTTCACACATAGGGATGACTGCAAATTAACAGAAGTATGAAAACTCAGCATTTTTTTCTAGGTATGTGCCGCGTCTTGTGTGGGGTGTCACCTAGGACACCAAGCTGGCTCATTAGCAGGGTCTTGGTGTCCGCGCCCGGACCCCCTTAGGAGTAGCGAACTGCGCGCTACCTCCCTTTTTATGAAGCGCACCTGCGCCTCATTACTGCGAGAACTAAAAGCTCAAGCAGCCATAACCTCCCTATGAAGGCTTCCAAAAAGATCGTAGGCTATATTGGCTTTCACGGCCAGTGAATTAATACTCAGAATTTTTTTCTACGTTTGTGTGGGGGTGCAGGCGCGGAAACCAAGAGCCTGATGATGAGCCAGCTTGGTGTCCTAGGCGAAACCCCACACAAGAAGCGGCACAAACCTAGAAAAAGAAGTGCTGATTTTTAATTCACTGGCCGTGAAAGCCAATATACCATTTTAACAGAACTATGCTTTAAATACCGTACTTTTAAGCTACGAATTTGAAATCCTCCAGTTCTTTGGACCAAGGCAGTCTACAAACAACTGGCTTGGCACCTTGAAGATTCACATTTACCGCACCTCAAGAAAGTTTCAGCAAATGTTTCACATGCTCTTAGGTTTAATTAGACAGCGGTAGGGTGAATTCACTGTCAGTGGTTTTAAGTTACTGTATTTACCCCACAAGTGTTGATAAGCTGACTTAAGTAGAGGTGTTCACTGTGTGTCTGGTGCTGCTACACCTGGCAGACACATCGGAAGTATGTTTCTCGCTTCCATTTCGATACGAATTTCAGATTGCGACGGCTGTCTGTGGCTTACAAAAGCCCTCTGAATGTGCTACTGTGACAGCCTTGCTTTCTTTGTGAGCTGACATACCGCACGAAGAGGGAACTGGCGTGGCGTGGTGTGACGCGGTGGAGGGAGGAGATAAAGCCTCCATTGAGGAAGAAGCGTGCCGTGATAACGGGTAAGGGAGACCATTAACACAACTAGCAATGTATCTCGTATTGTAAAGGTTGTTTTTTTCTTTCGGCAAGTTAACACTAAAAATAGAAACCTTTACAATAAGGCAGCACTTGAAACGTTTTCCATGCCAATTAATTTAGGCAAAGCAATTTGGTTGACCAAAAAGTTTATGTAGGCTATTAATATTTTTCAGTGTTGCTTTAGTAATCGAGATTTAATGCTTTTCAATCGGTCAACAATATTGTAATTGGTGTTTTCCTAGACCGGAAAAAATGAGATTAATAGACTACATTTTATGTTCGACGATGTCGAAATGTAAATATTATATGTCAGAAAACTGTATCATAATGGCGGTCATTATAACACTATTTTTCATTATAAAACAGTTTCTCCCATCAATCAGAGCTCAAGAAACAGTTGTGTGACCAATTAGGTAAGGAGAGCATCGCATCTGCGCTGACTTCCACGGCCTCCTATTTTAAATTTCACTGCGTGGCTAGAGTCATAGTGGGGTATTTGAGGAGGCCATGGTCAATTACAAGGTGTTCTCTGCGTCTCATGCGCTCTGTTTGGTGCATAAGACTGGCGAAATCTCGACAGATATTTATGAATATTTATGTTCGAACATAAAATAGTAATAATTATCGTCGAACATAAACAGTCGTATGCAACTCGCCTATAATGGTAATTAAGACACTCGTATGGAAATTAAACATACTCGTGTCTTAATTATTGCCATTATAGGCTCGTTGCCTAATGTACTAATTATTAATCTCATTTAATTCATAATTAATTAATAAATTTAATTCATTTCAGGTTTAGGGAAACATCAAAATAATAATAATGCTATTGGTTTTACGTCCATTTTAGCTGCTGAGGCTTTTAGAGACGCCGGGGTGCTTGAATTTTGCCCTGAAGGGGATATTTAACGTGCCAGCAAATGCGAGGGAGCCGTGTCAGTAGGGAAACATCCATTACATTCATGTTGACCGACTGAACAACATTACATTTCGATGATAATATTTCTTTAGTCCTCAAATAGCACCTAAAAGATGATTATTTTTATTTTCTATATTCTATAAAAATCCACAGCCTGCTTCCAGTCTCCGACCGGGTCAGGAATGGAATGAATGAAGCCCCCATCTAGCGGCGAGGATATGGACTGTGCCGGCTGCCGAGGCCTGACGCACTCCTCTGGGGCAATGATTAAATGAATGACAGATGAAATGAAATGGTAGTGGAGAGTGTTGCTGGAATGAAATTTTGACAGTAAAAACCGGAGTACCCGGAGAAAACCCTGTCTGCCTCCGTTTTGTCCAGCACAGATCTCACATGGAGTGACCGGGATTTGAACCACGGACACAGCGGTGAGAGGCCAGCGTGCTGCCGCCTAAGCCACGGAGGCTTGTCTATATTCTATATTGCATTCATTCTATTTACCATTATTTTTCAATTTATCAACAAGAAGAAACTTCCCTCCCTATAAATAAATAGGCTAAAGTAAGCTCCCTGCCTCAACATTTTAATTTTGGCTCAAACTTTGTATTTATGCAGAGTGAGGTGTATAATGAGCAAATATAACCTCAGTTTGATGTTCGTTTGTTTTTTATCAGTTGACATTAAAACTACTGGAGCGAATGGCATGACAATGTGTATTTAAGTAAAATTATTTCCTGAAATAAAACTAGGCTACAAATTATTCATGTTCTCCTAAGGGGTGAGGAGTTAGGAGGAAGCCTTTAATCTGTTTTCGCTCTTTTTTTTTTCAAAGTGGTCGGTTTAGTTTAGAAACTATACAGAGCAAAAGTCATTGGAAACACATGTCAACACGAATTTTGAGTCTGGGTTCTGTATGTCTGATTTTGATTTGTTATGCATAACTAATGAAAGAGAAAAAAAAAATGTCTTATCTAATCAAGTTTGCTTTTGTAGCTACCACAACGAAAGTTCAAATTTGAAGGAAATTCAAACGGAAACAAACGTTTTATGTATTTACATCACGTTAATTTATATATTTACATCACGTTAATTTATGTATTTACATCACGTTAATTTATATATTTACATCACGTTAATTTATGTATTTACATAACGTTAATTTATATATTTACATCACGTTAATTTATATATCTACATCACGTTAATTTATATATTTACATCACGTTAATTTATATATTTACATCACGTTAATTTATATATTTACATCACGTTTATTTATATATTTACATCGCGTTTATTTATATATTTACATCACGTTTATTTATATATTTACATCACGTTTATTTATATACGTACATCACGTTAATTTATATATTTACATCACATTAATTTATATATTTAAATCACGTTAATTTATATATTTACATCACGTTTATTTATATATTTACATCACGTTTATTTACAAAATATAGTTAACATTTATCTACACACATCAAAAAAAGTTTTGCATCACCTCGGTTCCAAGAGTTCCGGAACCTTTAAATACAAAGGGAATAGAGATCAACACAAACAACATTTCAGCTCGTTTTATTGCTCATGAGACCCACACATTGCATGTTGTACCATCATACAGCTAGACTTTCAGCATTTGTGGTCCAGATTGCAGTACACACCACTACCTCTAATACCCAGTAGCACGTCCTCTTGCATTGATGCATGCCTGTATTCGCCGTGGCATACTATCCACAAGTTCATCAAGACACTGTTGGTCCAAATTGTCCCACTCCTCAACGACAATTCGGCGTAAATCTCTCAGAGTGGTTGGTGGGTCAAGACGTCCATAAACAGCCCTTTTCAACATATCCCAGGCATGTTCGATAGGGTTCATGTCTGGCGAACATGCTGGCCACTGTAGTCGAGCGATGTCGTTATCTTGAAGGAACGCATTCACAAGATGTGCACGATGAGGTCGAGAATTGTCGTCCATGAAGACAAATGCCTCTCCAATATTCTGCCGATATGGTTGCACTATGGGTCGGAGGATGTCATTCAGGTATCGTAAAGCCGTTTCGGAGCCTTCCATGACCACCAGTGGCGTACGTCGGCCCCACATAATGCCACCCCAAAACATCAGGGAACCACCACCTTGCTGCACTCGCTGGACAGTGTGTCTAAGACGTTCAGCCTGACCAGGGTGCCTCCAAACACGTCTCCGACGATTGTCTGGTTGAAGGCATATGCGACACTCATCGGTGAAGAGAACGTGATGCCAATTCCGTGGGGTCCATTCAGCATGTTGTTGGGCCCATCTGTACCGCGCTGCATGGTGTCGGGGTTGCAAAGCTGGACCTCGCCATGGACGTCGGGAGTGAAGTTGCGCATCATGCAGCCTATTGCGCACAGTTTGAGTTGAAACACGACGTCCTGTGGCTGAACGAAACGCATTATTCAACATGGTGGCATTGCTGTCAGGGTTCCTCCGAGCGGCAATCCGTAAGTAGCGGTCATCCACTACAGTAGTAGCCCTTGGGCGGCCTGAGCGAGGCCTGTCATCGACAGTTCCTGTATCTCTGTACCTCCTCCATGTCCGAACAACATCGCTTTGGTTCACTCTGAGACGCCTGGAAACTTCCCTTGTTGAGAGCCCTTCTTGACACAAAGTAACAATGCGGACGCGATCGAACTGCGGTATTGACCTTCTAGGCATGGTAGAACTACAGACAACATGAGCAGCTTACCTTCGTCCTGGTGGAATGACTGGAACTGATCGGCTGTCGTACCCCCTCCGTCTAATAGGCCCTGCTCATGCATGGTTGTTTACATCTTTGAGCAGTTTTAGTGACATCTATGAACAGTCAAAGGGACTGTATCTTGGATACAATATACACAGTCAACGTCTATATGCCGGAGATCTGGGAACCGAGGTGATGCAAAACTTTTTTTGATGTGTGTATAAATCAAAATAACAATACAAACCAGCTTTAAAATGAATACTTTAGGCACTTCTTCTGTGTGGGAACGAACTACCTCATATTAGCCCCCAAATGTAATCATAATCACCCATTATGTTCTCATTATATTGTCCTTGATAACGTTGCTCAAAGTCCATCACGTCTTTGTGAAAAGCCTTCACATTGCTCTTCCGAATATGCCCCCAAGTAATTTTAAAATTGGTCCAAGTGAGCATGTAGCATGTGTACTTTGAGGGACATCCTGCAACCCATGAGTTTACAGTTCTCAAGCAAAGTGGAAATAAGCTCTTTATAAATCACAGCTTTCTTATTTCCATGGAAGCCATGGTCACTGCTTTAAGGCTGCACCATGCTTGTTTTTCGTGGGTGTTGAGTAATTGTGGACATTCTTCCCTGGCCATTAGTTTCTTTATTTGAGGACCTACGATAATACCAGTCTTAATTTTAGCTTGTGACATTTAGGGGAGATACAGTTTTTAAATATCTCCTCTCTTACTTGTTCAAAGCCGTTACCCCTTAAACAGTCTGCCAAAACTTCAAATATTTACTTATCATTGTATACAGTACAAACGCAAACATTATTAATTATGAATGGCGTTTTTGGTTACTGTTCGATGTAGACAGTCGGAATATATGCATTAAATAATAGACACAACACAAAATGTTTCGTTTGTTGACTTTTGTCATTTATTATGTACTTTATGACGGAATGAACCCTTTCTGAGATAAATACGAAAATCTGATCACGGAAGTAAGACAATAAATCCACAATCAGCAATCACTTCCTTTCCTCAGAGATGCACAGGATTTGATGGCACGCGGGTTCATAACTCACACCATCAGTTAGCACATCACGACATTTAGTGGTGAGATACAGTAGAAGAGTAACAAGCCTCCGTGGCGTAGGCGGCAGCACGCCGCCCTCTCACCGCTGGGTCCGTGGTTCAAATCCCGGTCACTCCATGTGAGATCTGTGCTGGACAAAACGGAGGCAGACAGGTTTTTCTCCGGGTACTCCGGTTTTCCCTGTCAAAATTTCATTCCAGCAACACTCTCCACTATCATTTCATTTCATCTGTCATTCATTTAATCATTGCCCCAGAGGAGTGTGACAGGCCTCGGCAGCCGGCACAGTTCATATCCTCGGGACTTCATTCATTCCATTCCTGACCCCGTCGGAGACTGGAAGCAGGCTGTGGATTTTCATTTTTCATACAGTAGAAGAGTACTGAACTTGTGTCTCAATCAAGCTCCTTACTTCTTTCTTTTTCCATTTCCCTGCCGGCATGGGTCAAAGGTGAGGGTTGGTCTTGAAACTGAACTCATCCACCTCCTAGTGTAGAGGATAGGATTCTTGGCTTGGAGGTCCGGGTTCGATTCCCGTCTCTGTCAAGAAATAAAATCCTGGCCTGAGGGCTGGAACGGGGTACACTCGGCCTCGTGAGGGAAAACTGAGAATAGGTGGGTTCGATTCCCACCTAAACCTTCCTGGAAGTGGTTTTCCGTGGTTTCGCACTTCGAATCCAGGTAAATGCTGGGATGGTTCCTAAATGAATGCCAAGGCCGCTTCCTTCCCAATAGTCACCTGAATTACAAATACGCACACTGCTACGGGTTATCAGACATATTGTAAACACACCCAAGTACACGGAACTAATGGACCACCATGTCCAAGCCCCTCAACTGAAACAACAACAACAAAAATAAACTGAGCTCGCATTCATATGCCGGCTTGAATTCGGGCATGGGCATGGATAACATAGGTTACACACAATAACACAGGTTATCACACACATTCTACACTAGGGGCAGATGACCTCGTAGTTCCGCCCCTTAAAACAACAATAACTAACTAACATTCTACACTCAGCCAAGTACACGGGACTACATGACCACGATGTCACAAATCCCCTTAATTAACCAAAAACAAACTGTTTAACGATGACAAATGGCCTCGAATATTGTGAAAGCGATATTTTTGTTGAGTATGACAAATCGATTGTACGCATTCCTTTGTATTATTATTATTATTATTATTATTATTATTATTATTATTATTATTATTATTATTATTATTATTATTCCATTCATGTCACGTGTCGATTATAATAAATGAATAAAGTGATAAAAGTTATGTTTTATTACCATCTATATTTTTGGACGCAATCACAAAAGAAGAATATGTTGAGTTCAGTTTAATTTTTGTCTGTTTGTTCTCCTGTTTGTAATAGGTTGGAGTCAAAACTACTGGAGTGAATGACATGAAGATTCTTATTACGTAAAAGACATCCCTACAATAAAACTAGGCTACAAATTAATAACATAGTCCTAACATATCTAAGTAACATACGACGTGGAGCGAGTACGATTGATAGAATATATGTGCAGCACTACGAGGTTAAAAATCGATGCGAGTGACAAAAGAGATCAAAGAATGCAATATGTATGATCCTATAACAAGTTTACCACTTTTAAATTTTAAATATGTCCCTGTCATTATTTGTTTAGGAGATGCTGAAGTGTGAGTTTGGAATCGAACCCAGAATTTTGGTGCACAAACTGACGATATACCGGCAACTCCGGGTTCGAAACACAACCTGCAACTCCAGAGGAAAGTGGTGTAATTCCCCTTTGTCTGATAATCCAGGGATGCACTCGACCAAGTCTCACAGAATTTGCGCTCGAGCGACGGAGCGCTGGGTAATACGCCAGCCCACGCTCTAATAGACACAGACAGGAGATTTTAATGACATTTCATGTTTTAAAATATAAGTCGGAGAGTTGCGGGGATTGAATATGCTTATGTTACATGATGTACGGATTCCTATGAGAGCTTAGGCTTTCGTGGCCTTCGTTCATTAACTATGTGCAAGTTGTCCGGGCAGGATGTGGTCTTCCGACGTTTCACTGAAGAGTGCGTTCGGCACACAGCCTACAAGCCCGGATAACTTTTGCATAGTTATGATTCCTATGAGCATGAGGACATTTTTAATATCGCATCAGATTTTGGGTACAGTTCATATTTTTGAATCAAATTTTCATTTTTTCCTATTACCCAGTGAAAACACAGCTTTCCCAATGTGGAACTATAATTAAGTTAGGCATTTGCTACACAATTGGAGAGGTTATTTCCAAAGTGACGTGAATCCAAAATTAACGGTTTTTCTGTTTTTTTTCCTCTTGCATAAGCATGTATATAGGTACTCTCAACGTATAGCAAAGGTTCTAAGTCGCAATACGTCTTATATCCCACATTAACAGAGATCTAAAAACTAAGTTTATTTGCAAAGTGACGTAACTCCAACGTGTATTTATTTCCAAGGTGTCTTATATCCATGTTGTCCAATCCACTGGCCCTCTGGACATCACGTGATATGACGCGGAAACATGGCTGCTTACAGGTGGTAGAGGAATAGTGTTTGTGACTTCTTGTGCTTCTTAGTGATAAATCAAGGCCATGGCTAACTTTGAAGAATATGTAGAGCGTTAGTTTGTGTTTGTTGTGTTTAAACCATTTAAATGTTCATAAATGTCTCTCAAAGCGTATGTCAATATATGATTTATTTCCAAAACGTCCTAACTCCAACTTACAGGAGATGATTACCACCATTGATACGAGATTTTTAAACACAGTGTCAGGAAGTGCATAAAAGTAATGAATGGCATATATTCATAATCATATCTGAATTTAATTATACGAAGAAACAAAAACCGATTTCTGAAGATTTTGCATTTTATGGATTTACGTCACTTTGGAAATAAGCTCTTCAATTGTCTTAGGAATTGAAAATTAATCCATGTGCCTGTATCGACAGGGTGATTGCAATATTTTCATTTCGACTCAATGCACTAATTTGGAATTTTTATTTCTCAAGTCTTAACAATAAGTTGGTAGAACAATATAGAGGACACATTCTTCAGATTCTTTACATTCTTCATTTGCAGAAGATCGACATAAAATGATCATTACCAACACATCCCCAGCCTAGGACTTCCTCTTGCAAGTAAGATGATGATGATGATAATTGTTGTTTTAAGGGGCCTAACATCTAGGTTATCGGCCCCTAATGGTTTGGGTGATTGTGAAGATGAAAATGAAATGTAAACTTCTAACTAAAACTAACTACTAACTTATATACTAGAAGAAGAAATGGAAAACAAAAGGAGAATAAGGCAAATAAAGGACAGGTGGAAAAGAAATGCCCTCAACCCTCGAAGAATGCGGATTGAGCAACTTGGATGGAAGGAGAGCCATGAAAGGCACATAGGAAAGTGAAAGAGGAGAGGGTCCTCCCCACAGGTAAGGGACAAAAGGGGGAAACCGGACCCAGCTCAGGAATCACTCGGGGTCGCCAATTCCCGAACTCACCAGCGGTGAGCCCCTGAGGGTGTAGCAATATCCAGGGTGCACCAGAAGTGGTGGGGCTACATACAACCTGCCTCCTTGAGGGCCTTGAGCAGAAGGCAGGTGATAACAGGAAAAGAAAAAGAAGGCTGACCCCTCGCAGAAGGAGGGTATCAGAAAAGATGAGACAAGGGCCAATTAAGGCGGGAAAGGAAGAGATTCCCTAGGCCTCGGATACCCTAATACCGTCGGGGTCGGAAGAGAACAAGTTGACCAATTGCAAGTAAGATGTAGTACCAACTCTAAAAGAACAAAATGAATAATAGTGATACGCGATTTATGACGTTTAATGTGTTTCTAACATTGTTAAATTCTGATGCCAGCATAACGGGTCCACAAGAATAACTTTGAAGGGTCAGACACAGGGTTGGGTAATAGTAACTAAGTTAACAATTACGAGTTACAGTTTCCTGTGGTTTCCCAAAGCAAATTCAGATCGCGGCTGCCTCCTTCCCAGTCTTAAACCCTAGTTACAGGCACTACAGTAGCACAGGTTATCAGATAGATTCAACACACATAGAAGTACCCGGGTTCATGGTCTTGCAATCGCAAGTTCCGAAACGAAACAATAAGAAATCACTCGGGCCGGCTTTGTTCAAAGGTTACTTACCATTGTGTATTCACTCTCTGCTTGATTCATGCATCTGGGACAATCCCCGAATTCCTCCATCCTGAAAAAGTAAGAAACACTTTCGTTACTTCGTTGCTGTTAAAAGAAGCGGGATCACAGTTCTAATTACTTTAGTAACGTCCCCCCACCCCGTTACTGCAAAATGTAACGGTCTCTAGTAACTTCACTCCCCATCCCTGGTTAGAAACAATATACAGTATTTAGCATATTTTCATTTATGAAAAGAAAATAGGCTAATGAGATCACCTTTTGTCCGTGTGTGTGTGCGTGTGTGCGTATGTGTGTGTGTCCCTAATAATATCTAAACAGCCGAATCGATTTCAATGAAACACCGTAAGTGCATACTACTACCTCTTCCCACCTCGACAGTTCCTTTCAAATGTTAATGCGTTCCAACAATCTAGCATGGCGGCCGCACGAAATATTTAACTGGCATTCTTTATCTCCACAACAGTAACAGCTATCACCCTGAAACTTTGTATGTTGATAGAGGGTTCTACTAGAAGTTCATCTATGTGACTTTCAAATACCTCTTAAGTACAATACGAACATGGCGGCCAAGCGATGTTGAAGCTTGCGATTTAACCATCCGTGCGCAGTGAAACTTGGTACAGTAAATATTTACACTCATTGAAATGCACTGAAATCTAATTTACACACATCAAAAAAAGTTTTGCATCACCTCGGTTCCCAGATCTCCGGCATATAGACGTTGACTGTGTATATTGTATCCAAGATACAGTCCCTTTGACTGTTCATAGATGTCACTAAAACTGCTCAAAGATGTAAACAACCATGCATGAGCAGGGCCTATTAGACGGAGGGGGTACGACAGCCGATCAGTTCCAGTCATTCCACCAGGACGAAGGTACGCTGCTCATGTTGTCTGTAGTTCTACCATGCCGAGAAGGTCAATACCGCAGTTCGATCGCGTCCGCATTGTTACTTTGTGTCAAGAAGGGCTCTCAACAAGGGAAGTTTCCAGGCGTCTCAGAGTGAACCAAAGCGATGTTGTTCGGACATGGAGGAGGTACAGAGATACAGGAACTGTCGATGACAGGCCTCGCTCAGGCCGCCCAAGGGCTACTACTGTAGTGGATGACCGCTACTTACGGATTGCCGCTCGGAGGAACCCTGACAGCAATGCCACCATGTTGAATAATGCGTTTCGTTCAGCCACAGGACGTCGTGTTTCAACTCAAACTGTGCGCAATAGGCTGCATGATGCGCAACTTCACTCCCGACGTCCATGGCGAGGTCCAGCTTTGCAACCCCGACACCATGCAGCGCGGTACAGATGGGCCCAACAACATGCTGAATGGACCCCACGGAATTGGCATCACGTTCTCTTCACCGATGAGTGTCGCATATGCCTTCAACCAGACAATCGTCGGAGACGTGTTTGGAGGCACCCTGGTCAGGCTGAACGTCTTAGACACACTGTCCAGCGAGTGCAGCAAGGTGGTGGTTCCCTGATGTTTTGGGGTGGCATTATGTGGGGCCGACGTACGCCACTGGTGGTCATGGAAGGCTCCGAAACGGCTTTACGATACCTGAATGACATCCTCCGACCCATAGTGCAACCATATCGGCAGAATATTGGAGAGGCATTTGTCTTCATGGACGACAATTCTCGACCTCATCGTGCACATCTTGTGAATGCGTTCCTTCAAGATAACGACATCGCTCGACTACAGTGGCCAGCATGTTCGCCAGACATGAACCCTATCGAACATGCCTGGGATATGTTGAAAAGGGCTGTTTATGGACGTCTTGACCCACCAACCACTCTGAGAGATTTACGCCGAATTGTCGTTGAGGAGTGGGACAATTTGGACCAACAGTGTCTTGATGAACTTGTGGATAGTATGCCACGGCGAATACAGGCATGCATCAATGCAAGAGGACGTGCTACTGGGTATTAGAGGTAGCGGTGTGTACTGCAATCTGGACCACAAATGCTGAAAGTCTAGCTGTATGATGGTACAACATGCAATGTGTGGGTCTCATGAGCAATAAAACGAGCTGAAATGTTGTTTGTGTTGATCTCTATTCCCTTTGTATTTAACGGTTCCGGAACTCTTGGAACCGAGGTGATGCAAAACTTTTTTTGATGTGTGTAGTTCAATTGTTTACATAACCTCAAGATGACGGCTGTGCGAAAAATTAAAATTAATTTTTCATTTCTTGTGTCGTAATCATGCGATTGACGTGAACGCTTGATAATGAATCTACGCAATAATCTTCATCTAACGGTACATAACTCTATAGCCTACACATATAGCAATCCAACATGGCGACCATCCGAAATATTTAGACGGTTCTCAATATCTACGAATCAATTACAGCAATGAAACTGAAATTTTGTATGTTGATAGAGACCATTAGCATAAGTTCATCTATAGATCATTGAATAACCTGGCGAGCATAAAACAAACATCGCGGCGACGCGAAATTTAAATATTTAAATGGATTTGTCTCGCGACTTTTCATCCGAGCGCTGTGAAACTTGGTACAGTATATCTTCATACAGGCCTTGATATACTGACGTCTATTCTAATGGAATTTTATGAGAACGTAAAAATGCTGTACAGCGTTGCCAAGATGGAGCCCAAAACGCGTCACGGCGCGCCTCGCTCGGAAGTGATGGGCTCATCTCAGCAACACTGTACAGCATTCCCCGGAGCGGCTAGCTGGTAAACCATGTCTTATTTCCCCGTACCAATACAAACCGATATAAAATAAGTGAATTAATTTACGTATTTCAGAGTCATACAGCATACCTTTTTGATGTATAAGGATTACAACGCGACCAAGAACTACATTTTCCAACGACACCAAGCCAAGAAAAAGTTACCTTGCAAAAATGATAGAAACTTTGTTTCTTGGACACACAAAATGTTGAAATTAATAAACCAGTTATACAACATTCCAATGTAGGCTATATTATGTTAAAATTTGGATTCGATCTGATGACGGGTTTGTGAGATAATAATTCTTAAATGTGACGCATGGTTGAAACACGCTTAAAAACGGGCACTTTTTGTGTTCCAACTGCGATAAAAATATTAAAATATAAATTAAAAAATCCAAACCTACATGAACTAACGTAAAATAGAACGACGAAAATGATGTTATTGTATTTTATGTAGGTCTATTAGTTACTTCACAAACAACCTTTAAACACAAGTGCACATAATATTTTGGTCGACACTAGTTATTCTTTGAATTTTTGTCATCTCTATTTACAGAGTGGTTCACCAGTCTCTTATTATTTTGTTTTTTGATATCCAACTACCATCACATTTCTCCCGTTGGTCAATATCGCTCTGCGCCCTGCATGTGTATTAGCAATGCAAATTGAACCATGGATCTAGCAAAGGAGAAACGACTATGCATAATTCCCCGCTAAATACTGTGGACCATTCTACAAACATGTGATTTATAGTTCCTTCAAGGACACACACACACGTAATACGATCGAATTAATAGGTTATGCCACGTGATTTGCAACGGTAGAAGGTTGAAACCGCTAAAACACCATAAACCATGATTGAAAACTTTGACACGGATATTAACGTCCAACGTGGAACAACTACAAGAAGTAAATGTCAAGCGCGTTTTATGTATGTTGTCTTTGCGGCCGAGTCGGATGGGAGGATGTAGGTGAAATTTTTAAATAAGTTGTATTTTTTTATTTATCATACCGGCACTATAAACACGTAGTTCCGCGAAGAACGAAACAGCCTACTTTCATATATCCCACTTATGTTAATTGCTTCGATTAACATACAAAATTTCAGTTTGATTGCAATAGATTCGTAGATATTGAGAACCGTCTAAATATTTCGGATGTTCGCCATGTTGAATTGTTATATATGTAGGCCATAGAGTTATGTACTATTAGATGTTGATTATTGCGTGGTCAATTATTCAAACGTTGACTTCGATCGTATGATTAGGACACAAGAAATGAAAATTGATTTTTAAAATTTCGCACAGCCACTATCTTGAGGCTATGTAAACAATTGAACTAAATTAGATGTCAGTGCATTACAATGTGTATAAACATTTGCTGTGCCATGTTTCACTGCATTCGAATGGTTTAATCGCGAGAAAAGTCTATTTAAATGTTTTTACTTCGCTTGGCCACCATATTCGCTTTTTGTACTTTACAGGTTTTTGAAAGTTGCATAGGTAAACTTCTAGTAGTACACTTTATCACCTTACAAAATTTAAGAGTGATATCAGTAATAGTTTCGGATATATAGAATGCCAGTGAAATATTTCGAACAGCCGTAATGTTGGATTGGTGAGACATAAAATAATTTGAAGGGCACGGTCAGGGTCGGTCGAAATTGTACTATGATCTTACCGAGTAGTATTGAAATCGCTCCAGCCATTCCGATTGTATTAGACACACACACACACACACACACACGCACACACACACACACACGCGCACACGCGCACACGCACACGCACACACGCACACACACACATTGACAAAATGTGATCTCATAAGCCTATTTTTTTTTTCATAAACAAAAATTGGCTAAAAATGTACGTAGATTTATATTATGATCCTAAAATTTCATTGGTGTATTTTAATTCTCAAGTCTTAAAAAATTTGAAGCGTTATAGCGCCACGCCCCCTATTTCGCTGTCACCTGTACAGTTGAACAGGAATCCGTATATACTGTATCTTGCCACTCTGACCGTCATTTTGAAGAAATGTTTGTTATTATTTTGAAGGTCGCGGACAGGATGGTGGCTTTTGCGGTTCTTTGTTGTTGAAAATTCATGGATTCCACGAGACAAATAAATGGAGTGTTGCCTGAGACAAGCGTTTCTATCGCATTTCTCTTTTTACAGTTCTTGAATTTCATTCTATACTGATTGTTAATGTAAATATGGGGAGAATAAGTGGTAGAGGGTTTTAAAGAGTGAAAAGCTACGGGATTTAACATGCAAGTAGAATTGTCCCGGAAATTGTGAACAAAAAATATCAGTGAGGGTGTTTTACCTAACAGTAGCTCCGAAGGAACGTATAATAGTGGTTTCAGATTAATATACATCGAACAACTTAGTAAAACTATTCATAACAGCTGGGCAGAAGCCAATTGCAGTTCAAAACCTATGAAATTGTGTGATGATGGTACTGAAGGATTAGCTACACTAAGAAGTGTTGTTGTTGTTGTTGTTGTTTGAGTCTTCAGTCTTTTGACTTGTTTGATGCAGATCGCCATGCCTCCCTGTCATGAGCTAATCGTTTCATCTCTACATAGCTAACACACTCTACATCCAAGGCGATCTGTTTAACATATTCTAACCTTGGTCTACCCGTACTAAGAAGTGGACGAAATAAAAGTGAAAAATCACTTTTGGAATGGTTAAAGTTGCCCTTGATTGTCCTCTGTGGAGAGTGTGTCCCATTGCAGTCCTCAGTTCGGAATAAGTTTCCTTGACGGAGAGTAATAATCGAGAACATCAAAGTGTTCCATTTAATTAACCGTGGGAAAGGGAGAATTTGAGAAACCTCTCTCGACATTCAAGCGGACGACTCCAAGTGAAAATCCACAGCCTGCTTCCAGTCGACCGACCGGGTCAGGAATGGAATGAATGAAGCCCCCATCTAGCGGCGAGGATATGAACTGTGCCGGCTGCCGAAGCCTGTCGCACTCTCCTGGGGCAATGATTAAATGAATGACAGATGAATGAAATGAGAGTGGAGAGTGTTGCTGGAATGAAATGTTGGACAGGGAAAACCGGAGTACCCGGAGAAAAGCCTGTCTGCCTCCACTTTGTCCAGCACAGATCTCACATGGAGTGACCGGGATTTGAACCATGGACCCAGCGGTGAGAGGCAGGCGTGCTGCCGCCTAAGCCACGGAGGCTAGACGACTCCAAGTAAGTAGACAAAACAGTGTTGCCTTATCAACAATTGACGATAACATTCAGTCGTTCAGCATGAATTGTTACCCAATTATATTGGATGAGAAATATTTCACTGCATCCCTCATAAAAGAAGGTAGAGGGAGACGTGATGGTGCAGTGGTCAAGCGGCTGGCCTTTAACCAAGGGTTCGATTCCTGGTCAAATGCATGTGAGATTTTCGAAGTGAAATATCACGTCCTGTAGTTCGGATTCCACGTAAAAATGGAGATCCCGTGGCTCATGATCGCGAAATTAACGGTCACGTAAAACTACAAAGTTCCCTTTTCATAAAAAGAGAGTTATGCGCTAAACGTCGTCGTCCCCCCCTCCCCCCGCCTCAAATAAGCTTCATGCAAGGTGAAATATCAAAGTTATAGTAGAAGGACGAGCCAAAGTTCATTTTGAGCCTCTTGATTTGAGAAACAAAACTTGGCAGGTCCGAAAATCATGTTTTAAGGCCATAGAATCAACCGTTTACGACATATTTGCATCATAGCACTCCAGCTATACGAAACAGAATGAGAAGAGGCTGAGTGTAACAGTGGCTACGCTAGCTTATGGGATTTCATTTAACTTCCTATCTGTAAGAGTACTTCCCCTCCATTCATTGCCTAATATACCATGCAGATGGTATGGATAAACTCTCTGTCTTTGAAGCTATGAAAATGTGTCAACCCTTAAATTATATTTAGAAAATATAAATAAAAGTAGAGTGAAACATGTCCATAATATGATTTCGTTCAACAATTTACAGATCTCGGAAAAAATATGTCTGAGGTAAAATTATTATAGAAGCATCAAAAAATATTATATTCAACACTAAAAACTCACAGATAAACTTTCTAAAATAAAAAGCAAAATAACGTAACATGTGGCGCTTGCGTACTTCTCCCTGAATAGAGTGAAACGCAGGCAAATCAAATATGAAGAACTACCGGTACCTCTTACTTAAAAGTCGTCAGATAAAAACCAGTTTACACGTTGAGTCTAAAGAGCATGGTTTAGGGATTAGAAGTTCTGTGCATGTTTTCTGAACGGACCAAACTGATTGAATGTCGAGTCAAAGGCTGTTAAAATTGAGAAAATTAGTGATTATAGTTTAATTTCTCCTTTTTCATGAAAAGGAAATATCATAGTCGGATATGAGGAAATTGCTGCCTTAAACTTGGCATAGCTGGACATTGTGTAGGGTAACGTCATAGTACTATTTTGGCAGACCCCGACCGTCCCCTTTAAATTTTATAACATCTCACCAATCCAACATGGCGGCTGTGCGAAATATTTCGCCAGCATTCCATATCTCTGAAACTATTACCGATATCACCCTGAAATTGTGTACGGTGATAAAGGGCACTATTAGAAGTTCACATATGAGACTTTCAAAAACCTGCTAACTACAAGACGAACATGGCGGCCAAGCAAATTTGAAACTTTTAAATAGAATTTTCTTGCGATTTAACCATCCAAACGCAGTGAAACATGGTACAGCAATTGACTACGGTTTATGAATTGCAATGCACTGACATCTAATTTAGTGCAATTGTTTACATAACCTCATGTAGACGGCTGTGCGAAATTTCAAAACTAAATTTTTATTTCTTGTGTTCAAATCATGCGATCGAAATCAATGTTTGAATAATAAACCTACACAACATTCCTCATCTAATAGTACATAACTCTATGGCCTACGTATATTAAAATCCAACATGGCGACTATCCGAAATATTTAGACGGTTTTCAATATCTATTAATCTATGGCAGCAATCAGACTGGAATTTTGTCTGTGTATAGAGGCTATAAACATACGTTCACCTATAGGACGTTCAATAACACGGTGAGCCCAAATCAAACAGGGCGGCGACGTGAAATTCAAATATTAAAATGGACGTTTCTCGCGATTTAACCATCCGAGCGCAGTGAAACGTGGTACAGTATATGCATATATACATTTTAATCCACTGGCATCTAATTAACTTAAATTATTTTCATAACCACAAGATGGCGGCTGAGCGAAATTATAAAATCTCGTTTTAATTTCTTGTGACCTAATCATGCGAATGAAGTTTGAGTAAATCACCTACACAATAATCATAATGTAACGTATGATGTGTTAAAGCCAGAAGAAAATTATTATTTCAATGTGATTGACAGGTGAGCTTTGAAGTATCCATCAGATTTTATTGTTAACATTTTGATCACACAATTTAAATTATTTAATATACTCTAAGTGATAAGTATGAATCGATGTTTTTACAATCCGACTCTCAAAGAAACATTATGATTTCGCTTGTCAACAATGTTCTGGAGAATGAAAACGCGGTGTTTAAAACATGCAGTGATTGTGGAAGTAGTTTTAAAAATGTTGTTGACAAATGTATAGTCTTCTTTTTTAATATATTAATGAAGAACTATAGAAAAGATATCGAAGACAAACTCATGGCTAAGAAGAAGAAATCCTCAAGTAAGGACACCCATAAATCGCCAAAGAGAAGAAGAATTGATAAATTGAAACCTTAGGAATTGTTAGACAAGTGTTAAGCAGAAGCCTAATTTTTAAGAAAGGTTCCACCCTATTATTGTGAATTGCTATCATTTATTTGCCTAGAAGAATGAAACATGAAACTGTGTTCCGTTACAAATGACAGTTGTCAGCTTAAATTTACGTAAGGAAATGTAAATTGGGGTAATATTAATACATAAACTGGCCTGCCACTTTTCCCCCCGCATAAAACTCATGTAGTACACAAGCCTAGATACAATTCCAATTGAAGGCTTGTTCAAATACATTGATAAGGTTCAATAAATGAACAATACCATGGTGACAGTGAGAGCGGGCCGTACACTGCCATGCTGAACGTGGGCCACTTTTGTGACGTCACGGCCGGAGCCTTGTGGCCTGTCTATCTAGTGCGGCCTTGGTTGCATACGACTGTCTATGTTCGACCATAATTATAACTTTATTTTAATTAATTTTATGTTAGTACATAAATATTCATAAACATCTGTCGAGATACAGTCACTTGAATTTAGTGATCGGAGTGCAAGCGCCGAGTTTGCTCTCTGTGCTTTACAAGTTCTCTGACCCACGCATGCGCTGTGTCTGCTGGGCAATGCCATATGTTTACAGCCTGCCGATCAGCACCAGCATTATCTCAAACTGTCACCGAAGTTGTATGAAAGAATGCCCTGTGTAGAAATTGGGGTTGGGGATATTAAGGTACAGTGCTATTTCTTTTCTCATATTCGCCAGTTTATTTACGCGAACATATGGGACGGTGCACTTTCCATGTCGGCAATTTATATAGAAGGATGCTGTGATACAATCTTCTGGACGTAGATTCATAAATTTCTTGCATATGTCATAGTATTTTCTTATTACCTTAAAGGTTCGTGCTGATTTTGTCTTTGTGTTTGCCATTAAAACTACAATGGTTGATCGGATATCTTTTACATTGTCGACTTGCAAATCATGTAATTCATGTCCGACATGTTGGATTCTGTGTTCAAGTGCGAAGCTATCAAATTGGTCACACATCATACATCTTGAGCTCTGATTGGTTGGAGAAACTGTATCATAATGAAAACTAGTACTTTAATGACAATCATTATGATACAGTTTTCTGATATATAATATTTACATTTCGACATCGTCGAAAATAAAATGTATTAACAACCTATATTCAAACCAGGGAAGAATGATTTATTTGCCATTAAAAAAATCACGCTCAACTAATATGAGAGCAACCGCTGATGAGAACGTTATTTAATCCATCCTTGTGCTGACTGACATGTTATTGTATTTACGAAGTCTGGCCCTCACTATCTGTCTGACGTCCTTTCATACATTCAGCTGAACGAATGATTTAATTTTTCACATTCCGTAGCCATTCGCTTTGAAACAAATTACATAATGAGTGCAGTGATGGTTCTGCCGCAGGCTGCTTCGTGGCAACAGGTAATTGGATTTCACTGCGAAGTATTAAATAACCGCTTCACGCTCACTGGCAAAATTATTCGTTATTGAGTTGATAATTTGAACGCAATGGTCGTAATTCGTATTGTTTCAGGTAATACTTGCCAATTCCAAGCAGAGCGCTCGGATAGAAAGTTTTAGTCTGCAGTGTTAGACTGAATAATTTTTCTATGGATTCGGTATTTTATAATTACAGTTGGCAAAAATGTTTGTTTTGCACTTTAACCCTTTATAGGGCAAAAGACTGGGGGTATAATTTTTTTTCTTGCACATTTGTAATTGGGGGTGATAGATGAGTCGGAATATGCAACAATTTTATGGGTGTGGATTCTATTTTATGAAATATGGGGTGGGAAATTATTATCCCACTGCCCACACCCGACGGTATATTTTCTTAAATGAGCAATGGGGTAATAACCTCCCACCTCCAAATTATGATGATACTGTGTTTATCAATCAATAATGAGGTTTATTTAACAGGATATAATCTATAAAACACCCATCACGCTCTGTAATAAAAAAAACGTAACTCCCACGCAACACAAGGTCATCTTTGCCGAAAACTGCACAAAAAATATAAAAGTTATTTTGGAATGTTAAAAGTTAGTATATTCGAATATAATTCAATAATTTCAAAATAGTATTTACTAAATACACAGAAAATTAATTTTAAAAATTTTCTATTCTATGGCAAACACCCTGAGCAGGATAATTATTTCCATTCTTGCTGAAATATATTTACTCATGTGACCAAAACCATTATTAACATAGTATTTCAGTTATATACCAACGTTTACAAATCTCTTATCTTCAATTAAAAAAACATCTTCTGTAAAACAATGCATTTCTTTCACTCAACACAACCGAACTGGCGAGCACGTGCACTGTGGAGACCACTGGGATATATGCTTCCCACCTTTGGTTTCTGATGACAGTATACTTCAAATTCATGCGTTTTCAATATTTCTCTGCATCTAGCTTGTGGATGCATGTGGAACTGCTTGAAATGGAGGGGGTGGGAAGATTCTCTCCCTAACACCGTTCAATAAATACATGGTGGGAAGATAGTATTCCAAGGACCTTTAATTACTGCTGATCATTTACTAGCTGAAGTACCCGTTTTTTTTTAACTTTTTAAAACTTATTTGCAAAACCAACTAGTTCCGTGAAGAACTAAATAGACTATTGTCATATATCCGACTAATATTAATAGCCCCTATCAACATATACATTTTCAGTTTGATTGCTATATGAGATTCGTAAATATTGAGAACCGTCTAAATATTTCGGATGGACACATGTTGGATTTTTATATATAGGTCTTAAGAGTTATGTACTATTACATGAAGATTATTGTGTAGGTGTTTTATTTAAAACTTCAATCGCATGATTAGGACACAAGAAATAAAAACAAGATTTTAAAATTTCGCTCAGCCGCCATCTTGTGGTTATGAAAACAATTGAAATAAATTAGATGCCAGTGCATAAAAATTTGTATCAGCATTTACCGTGCCAAGTTTCACTGCCTCGAATGCTTAAATCACGAGGAACGTCCACTTAAATATTTATATTTTGCGTCGCTGCCATGTTGGATTTGTACTCACGAGGTTATTGAAAGTCCCATATGTGAACTTAAGTTCATCGCTTCTATCAACATATCAAATTTCGGTTTGATTGCTGTCATAGATTAATAGATATTGAGAAACGTCTAAATATTTCGGATGGTCGTCATGTTGGATTCTTATATATGTAGGCCATAGAGTTATGTACCATTAGATGACGATTATCGCACTGGCTCATTATTCAAACGTTCGCTTCGATCGCATGATTAATACACAAGAAATAAAAACTTAATTCTAAAATTTTGCACAGACGCCATGTTGAGGTTATATAAAGAATTGAAATAAATTAGGTGCCAGTGCATTACAATGTGTATAATCATTTACTGTACCAAGTTTTACTGCGTTTGGATGGTTAAATCGCGTGAAGAGTCTATTTTAATGTTTCAACTTTGCTTGGCCGCCATGTTCGTTCTGTAGTTAACAGGTTTTTAAAAGTCTCATATGTGATATTCTAGTAGTGCTCTCTGTTACCGTACAAAATTTCAGGGTGATATCAGTAATAGTTTCGGAGGTATAAAATGCCGATGAAATATTTCGCACAGCCGCCATCTTGATGTTATGTAAGCAATTGAACTAACTTAGATGCCAGTGCATTGCAATGTGCATAAACATTTGTTAAATCACGATAAAAGTCTATTTTAATGTTTCAACTTTGCTTGGCCCCCATGTTCGTTTTGTAGTTAACAGGTTTTTGAAAGTCGCATAGGTGAACGTCTAGTAGTGCCTTTTATCACTGTGCAAAATTTCAGGGTGATGCCAGTAATTGTTTCGGAGATATAGAATGCTGGTGAAATATTTCGCACAGCCGCCATGTTGGATTGGTGAGCCTTAAGTTTGAAGGGCACGGTCGGGGTAGGCCAAAATAGTACTATGACCTTACCGAGTTTCATTGAAATCGCTTCAGCCGTTCGAAGTTATTAGGGACACACACACACACACACGGACAAAAGGTTATCTCATAAGCCCATTTTTTCAGAAATGAAAATAGGCTAAAAATAGTGGCAAGGTTAAAATAAGAGAATGATTAAGACTTCCTAGGCCTCACATGCTGCAATACTGTAGACAGTGTAGATGATGGAAGAGAACAATATTTGACCAAAAGTGGATCACAACTTGATTAACACTCCAGCCCATATGCCTTCTAACCCTGGCTCCCTGGATACGCCCGTCTGTTTTAAAACGTCACGACATAACGACGCAACCACCTGTTCCCTTAAGGGTCTCCATCGCGTCACAGTATTAATACGTCAGCAGTGAAAGGAATGGTTAAGACTTAGTGTTAATTGGATCTATTGCAGAACGCCAGGTAAGTTCATTGGAAATAATGACACAAGTAAACCACTTAGTCTCCCAGCGCTCTTCCCTCACAGTGGAATGAATTTAATCATTAAACGCTCGCCTTTGCCCTCTTGTGAACAGCCTCTCCCCTCCGTCCACACATCACTGCCTAACACACAGGCGTCTTCAGCCTTCATATTACATGAAACTACGGTCCCTTGTCTATTCTCCCTTTCCACTCCTGGCAAATGTATGGAGGATTTCAAACTTAAGGCCACGGCCGCCCCCTTCTCAATCCTAGCCCCAATTAGAAGTACAGTAGAACTCCCATTATCCGAACTCCGACTATCCGAATCGCTGATTATCCGAATCGCTTTCGGAAAAAAGAAATTTGAGACTGAAACGCACCGCGATTCGCAAAATAATGATTCTGTCTACGCGTGCTATTGTCCTTCCCTCCACAAAGCTAGTGTAGGCACAGTGCGAACATTACAGTATTGGGATGATGAGCTTACTTTGATCGAGATGTTCAGCAAACAATGACTTTTATTTACTACTATTGTATAGCACTTGTAAGTACGTACACTATACAGGGTGTCTTTTATGTACCTTTAGAGAATGATAGGTCGTATAGGGGACGGGTATAGAAGTAATTTGAGATAGGGGACTTGGGGTCGGAGCGGCCTCCTTAACCCCTAAAATAAGGGTTGATTCAGGCCCTCCACCCTGTAAGTAAGGCAACCGACCCAAGCCTCTATTACCTTTCTCAATCCTCTTAACTCTTGGCATGATTCATTTCAATATGTGGCGCTGCCGTAATGGATAGCGTTGCGGTGCGAAAGGCCGGTAGTCCCTGGTTCGATTCCGGGCTAGGGCAAAAATATTTTTTTAAATGTTATTTGTCACATTGTAGTCACATGATACAGTCTGGTGCTACGGTAGAGAAGAGGGTTCAGCCGTACAGTTTTAGAGAACAACAGTCAGGCAGTTGACGTAAACTACTAGGTTTAGTTTAATTTCGCACGATGTTACTTACTTTCTCTTGCAAATCAACGTGATTTAAACGTAATAACGGACTTAAACAATTTAATGCTACGAAGTGCACAAAGATCGGTTTAATTTACCAAAGGTATCAAGCTTAAAAACCTTACAGTACACCTAAAACAAGATTTAAAAAAATTGGCCAAGCCTGGAATCGAACTCAGGACTACCGGCTTTTCGCACCGCAACGCTATCCTTTACACCAGCGCCACATGCTAAAATGAATCATGCCAAGAGTTCAAGGATTGAGAAAGGTAATAGAGGCATGGGTCGGTTGCCTAACTTCCAGGGTGGAGGGCCTGAATCAACCCTTATTTTAGGGGTTAAGGAGGCCTCTCTGACCCCAAGTTCCCTATCTCAAATTACTTCTATACCCGTCCCCTGCACGACCTATCATTCTCCAAAGGTACTTAAAAGACACTCTGTATAACATGTAAAAGTGTTGCCTTTTCATTTAATTACATAATTAAAATGCATACAGTATCAAAAATAAGCTCCTTTTATTTAAAATACATATGTATACCCTTTTTTCAGAAATCCAATTATCCGAATTTTGGATTATCCGAAAGTAGTCTGGTCCCAATTGATTCAGATAATTGGAGCCCTACTGTATACACACTAGTAGGTTATCAGCCAGATTTCACACACGGTGCTGATGACCACAATGCTCAGGCTACTAGAAAGGAACAGTCTCTCAAGAAGGCAGTGTATGCAAGTGGACTGATACTAAACCATGCTCAGCAGTAAGTATGGGGAGCTGCTTGCAGTAGTCACTAAAGGGGCACGTAAGATGCCAGATAGTTATTAGGGCGGGGGCAGAGATTTAAAAATCACTAGTTTATAAATGGCAGACTGCTATTATTCAAGAATAGACGCGTGGCGCAGCAGTAACGTTCTTGCCTGCTGTGTCCAAGATAGCAGGATAGAATCCTGGCGCAGTCAGTTGGCGTTTAAGGGTGCTCAAATATGAAAGAAGAAAGCTTGTAGTTTAACGTGACCGTTAATCTCACGATCATGAGCTACGGAACCTCCTTTTTACGTGGAATCCGAACTAAAGGGCATGGTATTTCACTTCGAAAATCTCACATGCATTGACCGGGAATCAAACCCGGTCCGCCTTGGTGAGAGGCCAACAGCTTGATCGCTGCGTCACCGCGCCCCAGCTCAGATATGACGGAGCCGTGTCAGTAGATTTATTGGCACGTTAAAGATCCCCTTCGGGGCAAAAATAGGGCACATCCGGCGTCTCGAAAGAAGAAGTAGTTAAAAGGACGTAACACCAATACCATCATCAATTTTAATTTTGGTGTAAAGGCTGGAACGGGGTGCACTCAGCCTCGTGAGGCAAATCTGAGGAGAGGAGGGTTTGATTAATTAAGTGAAGAATATTTCAGGTAATATTTATTTCAGGTTAGGGTGTTTGGATATTTGTACTTCCCGCCTAATGTAATTGGGCACAATTGTGTTGACCGACTGAAACTCATTTTATGTTATTTCATAATCTAATTGGACAAGAGGGACTGAACCTCATAAACCAAAGTAACGAAGTGACATATGTTAGTCATTCAGGAAGCAGTACAATCGATCTTGTTTTTTTTACAACTGAGAGTGTCGCAAACCAAAATATTCTGAAAAACATCGTAGCACGGAAGCATCTACCAGTAGATACAACAATATACTTAAGTACTACTACTGCAAAAGACAACATTAGGAACCGTAACTATACACCGAGATACAAGATTGACGTGAGCTACTTCGACGGGAAAAACACACAAAACATAGATGATGCTCTAAGTGATGGTGATCTGAATAAGGCATTTGAAGTAATAAAACATCAAATTCAAAATTCAATGATTATAAATGAAAAACCGAGGAGGAAATCAAAGCCCTGGTTCACCTTAAACTGTTACGAAGCAAGGAAGATAGCAGTAAATGCTTTACACAAGGCTCTAAGTAGAAAGTAACTGCAGATCTGCAATTCTAGGCAAAGAACAAGAGAGAATACAAAGAAAAGATAAAGGAAGCAAAATCTGCTTTTCAGACTAAAGAAGAAGAAAAACAAATAAAAAGAGCCGAACAAAAATGGTACAAAGCAGTCACCAAGGAACAGCCATACTTCACAAGACACATACCAGTTGAAACTTGGGAAGAACACTTTAAGAAAGTTCTGCAATCTAAGGAAACGAGACCACCAGTTGAACAACAGGAATAGGAATGTGATTTTCCTATCCAACTATTCACAATAACAGAAATAGAGAACGCTATATAAAAGACAAATGATAACAAAGCATGTGGTCCAGATGGAATATATAACGAACACTTGAAAACTACTGCTCCTTTCCTAAAAGAACAATGGGTAAATCTGTTCAACGAATGCTTAAGAAAGGGCAACATACCGGAAGCTTGGAGACATGCACCACAAAGGAAAAGCTGACACTGCAGACCCCAACACATATAGGGGCATAGAGCACTGGAGTGCACATGCTTCAAGTTACTGACAACATTACTTACAGAGAGACTATACAAATTGACTGAGAATGTCATTCCCGAAGATCAGTTTGGATTCCGGAAGGGAAGGTCAACAGAGAAAGCTATCCGATGCTTACTAGAAGATATATACGATGCCACCGGACACGCAAGAGGAAAACTCCACGCAATTTTCATTGATTATACTAAAGCCTTCGACTTAGCAAGCAGAACACTCATTATGGAAAAGCTAGTAGAATTTGCTGGGAGGAATCATGTGACAAGGCTCGTCAGAAACATACTTGCAAGAAATTTCATCGTGATTGATGATATGGTCTCCAAATCAAACCCAATTGACCGAACAAACGGTGTGTTGCAAGGAGACCCTCTGAGCCGCCTCCTGTTTACTGCAGCTACCGCAGAGGTTACGAAAGCCATCACTACGGAAGATGTAAGAATGTATCTTTATGCAGACGATATGGTTCTTGTCTCACAGAAAATTAACAGGCTACAAGTAGCCTTCAACAAATTAATAGAATGGTCCGAGACAAACGACCTGATGATAAATCAAACAAAAACAGTAAAGATGACTTTCAGGAAAGGAGGAAAACCAGTAGATACTGACAACTTATTATACCAAGGTATTCCACTGACAAACACACAACAGTTTAAATACCTTGGGATCACCCTACAGACAAATGGTACGGCATTCATCAAGCACATAAAGGAAAGAGCGGCTGCAGCTACCATTGCGTCAAATAGTATACAAAATATTCATAAGCTATCCATTGAAATTATTCCAACTAAAGATAATGCCAATCGTGACGTACGGACTAGACGTAATATGGGAACAGCTGACAAAAAGTAACCTAGATGATATAGAGAATAAAAGCAAATTTCCTGAAGCGAGTTCTATGCCTCTCTAAAACTACAAAATCGAGACTTGTGTATGTACTGACACGACAAACATTTTTCATTGAAGATCTGCGTCATCAACTGGCACTGCCATCTACGTCAGCATATATACGACTCTTAAGTGAACGACAAGCGAAAATGGAAGAAATCTGGATGGACTTTTATACTACAGACGCAATGACAAATAGAGACTGGATGCGAGCCGACTACGTGCTCAGACATATGATGACGCGACTCACCGTGCACGGCTTTCACCACTTTATCTGCCGAATGTCACAAGTGTACGGCAAACACTGCATGTCCCTTGCAAGGGTCAAGGCGTGGCACAAGTGCTTCAGGGAACGACGGGTGTCGTTAGCCGATGATGCCCGGTCTGGGGCACCCCCCTTCATTACCGATGACAACGTCCAGCTGGTTGATGCACTCATTACCCAGGACCGCCGAGTGACAGTGAACGCCATAGCCGCCGTGGTCGGATTGAGCGTCGGAAGTGTGCACACCATCATGAAGGAACGACTGCACTTGCGCAAAGTATGTGCCCCATGGATGCCCCACAGTCTTCAACCACACCAGGAAGCGTGTCGAATGGCCCACTGTCTTGGTCATCTGCAGCGCTATGCGAGGGAAGGGAATGGGTTACTGGCACGAGTGGTGGCTGGAGATGAGTCATGGTGTCATCACTTCGAACCAGAATCCAAACGACAAACGCTCTGGTCGGAACCACACCTCGTTACACACGCCACGATTAGCCGATGTCGTCACCGGTTTGCGCATTCCAGCCTCCGGCTCGTTACTTTTTGAACGCACCTTATAATTCTCAGGGATGAACCTCAATGATCAGATTTAGTTAAATGAGCTGAGGGGGTTACAGTCGAAAAACGACCACAAAGATTCTGTTCCACAAATAAAATCTGAGTTATAGTTACAACTCTGTTAATCTCCTGGTGGTTCATTCTCTAGATGTCCGGCTCCGTGGCTAAATGGTTAGCGCGCTAGGCTTTGGCCCTTAGTGACCCAGGTTCGATTCCCGGCCGAGTCATCAGGGATTTTAATCTCCTGAGATTAATTCCCGTGGCTCGGGGACTGGGAGTTGTGACGTCTTCATCATCACTTCATCCTCATTACGACGCGCAGGTCGCCCACGGGCGTCAACTAGTAAGACCTGCACTCGGCCTCTCCGAAGGCCACACGATCATCATCATCATTCTCTAGATTAAAACCTCTGCTTTTATTGAGGTGTGGAGAAATGCCCTTCTCTGCCCTACCTTTGAGTTTTGGAAAATAAGGCAACAGTATTTTGAGAAGCCAGTAAAACACACTTATATCTTACGAAATCCTTCTTTCTCTCAGGAATATGGGTGAACATTCTAGAACATTTCTCAAATAGCTGCAGAGTTATTGTGAAATGTGTGCTCGTTAGTGAATATTGAGTTTTGGAATGCAAAAACATTGCATCAAGTTGGCAGGCCTGATGATAGGGAGGGGCAATCAGGCTTGTAAGCCCGGGTGGTTGAAGAGAAGACAATTTAACTCTAGGTAATGAAGACGTAATTTATTAATAATCTTGATCTTCTTCTGATAAGGCTATATTACTTAATGCGAGGAGTCTGCAAGCATTATAACGAAAATCTTGTAGCCTATGTTTAAAAAATTGAAAAGAAATATCACCTTCTACTATAACCGAAATATGTTGACAAGTAATTATGCTGCGACGGTGTTTGTTGGCTTGAGACACTGTGCACGTTACGCATTATCTATTGAACCCCAACTTACTTGATTCGAGAGTAAGCAAGAGTATAGTCCTTTTCAGTCGGTCAACACGAATGATCACATTTAGTTAAATGAGCTGAGGGGGTTAAAGTCGAAAAACGACCGACTGAAGGGCACTAAACTCTTGTTCACTAAGGCAACACTGAAAAAATGGCTTCAAACCTCACACTGTTCACGGCCAATCAGGCAAATCGTGAAGCCAAGAGATTCAAATCACTCAGGCTTAAACTCATGAAGTTAGACAAGTCAATTTGGTTCAACAAAAAATGTATAGAACTAAATCTCACCCCTAAATTCGTACCAATTAAAACCGTGACGAACACACCAGCCTCGATCATTTCAACTAAACAAGCCAAAGCGCTTTGGATAAAAAACGAATTATGATTTGCATACATAAGAAAGCGAAAAATTAACCAACAATTATGCGACATTCGTGTTGACTGACTGAAAAGCACTAAACTCTTGTTTACTAAGGCAACACTGAAAAAATGGCTACAAATCTCACACTGTAACTTGATTCGGTCATGTGTGTATTAAAATAATTTCCAATATTCAGTTCACCGAGGTCTTTCTTCTAGCCAAACTGTGTTGACAGCCGTATGAAGGAATGAGCGAGTCATGCACACAGGAGCCAGATGGCCTACCCTGCTGCAACATGCAAGCGCTGGCTGACAATTTGTTTCAGCATTCGTTCTTAGAGGCTGTGTGTACTCTCATCACGATGATTTATATGGCAAGTCGGAGGCGAACCTCAATTACAGATGTTATAAAAAGGAAAGGTGACAGTAACTGTCTGATCAGGTCATTAGCATAAAGACATGTGAACAGCAAATGTTGTACGGAAAATTGTGCTACAGGCGAAGCCCTGCGCGGATGCTAATATCCTCAGATAAACCCGCGGATATCCGCAATTGTTTTCGCCATGCGGATATAGTTTACATGGCTGTGCGGATAGCGGATAAGCTGCGGATAATTTTTAGGGTAAAATTGCGGATAGTTTTTGGAATACAATGTTAAACTGGATTTTAAAAAAAATATTTTAGTTTTTGCTAAGATCTGCGGAGAGCCTCCGTGGCTTAGGTTGCAGCACGCCAGCCTCTCACCGCTGGGTCCGTGGTTCGAATCCCGGTCACTCCATGTGAGATCTGTGTTGGACAAAACGGAGGCAGACAGGTTTTTCTCCGGGTACTCCGGTTTTCCCTGTCAAAATTTAATTCCAACAACACTATCCACTATCATTTCATTTCATCTGTCATTCATTTAATCATTGCCCCAGAGGAGTGCGTCAGGCCTCGGCAGCCGGCACAGTCCATATCCTCGCCGCTAGATGGGGCCTTCATTCATTCCATTCCTGACCCGGTCGGAAACTGGAAGCAGGCTGTGGATTTTCATATTCTATGATCTGCGTCTTTCTCGTTTCTTGCTATTTCCCTTTTTGCCTTCGCATGGATTGTACAGTATCAGAATAATAGAAGTGAGATAAGCCAATACCCTCAATTAGTGTTGACTTATGTCAAAGAAAATTCCTTTATAACTACGCTTGCCTGCGTGGATATAACCGACGATTAAGTGTTATAATAGCCACCCACTGTTTCACGTGCCGGTACTCACAGGGACAAAACTCAGTCAATATTGTCTTGCGATTCACATAGCCTAGAGGAACGATTTTCTCCTCAAATGTCTTAATGTGTTGCTTTAATAATACTTTATGATTTATCTAATAAATTAAAAATATTATCGTAATGTCAGCGCATGCGCAGGGCTCTAGCTATACTTCTAGGGATTAGCACGGGTCTTCTAGTTCATTTTATGATGGCCATTACCGGTATGTTGTTTAGTTTCTCTACCAGGGAAATGGGAAAGTTTCCAGAATTGTTAATTTAATTCATAACGCACTGAAGTCAAAGGAGCTGTTATGGGGGCGGAAAGTTTCTAAATAAATCGTGAACAATCTATTTACTCCGTATGTTTCTGTGAAGTGTCTTATTTGTGCTTGTGGGGAGAATGAATAATCAGGAATGTAGAGATTTGAAGCCATTCATTTTCTGTGTTGCCTATGCAAAAGTGTCTTTTGTAACTCTTCAGTCGGTCAGCGACCGACTCCGTGGCTTAATGGTTAGCGCGCTAGGCTATAGCCCGAAGTGGCCCGAGTTCGTTTCCCGGCCGAGCCATCAGGGATTTTATTGTCCTGGGGTTAATTCCTGTGGCTCGATACTGGGTGTATGTGACGTTTTCATCGTCACTTCATCCTCATTACGACGCGCAGGTCGTCCACGGGCGTCAATTAGAAAGACCTGCCCTCGGCCTCTCCGGAGGCCACACGATCATCATCATCATCATCATCAGTCGGTCAAAAAGATTATGCCCAATGAATGGGCTGGGTACAAGATATAAATATGTATACACACTCCTGGAAAAATTATTACATGACAGGACTATTAATTAATTATCCTAAATTGACCCATTTAATTGTGATAATTAATACATGTAATATTTTCCAGGAGTGTGTATACATAAGCCCATTCATTGGCCACAATCGTGTTGACCAACTGAAGAGCTACAAATGAAAATGAACAATCAGATACAGCGAAAAGTGTAGACTACATTAATCAAATTCAATACATAAAATAAATCAATCGTTGAAAGGCGATAAAAGAACTCTGAGTAACAGAAGAACAAATAAGCTGATAAACCACTGAATTACTCGGAATATTTGAGGGGGAGGGGAGAGGGAAAGGGGGGGGGGGGGGGGGCGGCGGCTATAAAATAGAAATGCAAACTTTATTCTTCCATGATAATGTCAAAGAACGAATAACGATGAAAGGTCCCGGAAGTTCTCACCTTAGAACCCGTCTTCGCTCTGTGCGGCCCTGCAGGTCGGAAAACTAGAGACGGTCTTTGTTTTGGAACAAAGGGGAAGACTTTTACTGAATCCAAGATCCTGGCTTAAAAACGATACGATGTCACTGAGTTGTCGAAGCTCTTATAGGCTACTGCCAGAAAACGACCACCTTGTGGTTGCAAAAGCTATCGCCCCGGAAGTCTAGGTTCAATTCACAGCTCTGACAATAAATTTAATTCTGGTCTGAGGGCTGGAATGGGATATACTCAAGCCTCACGAGGCGAAACTGAGAAGAGGCGAGTTTGATTCTCACCTCGGCCACCCAAGAAGTGATTTTCTGTGGGTTCCCATTTCTACTCCAGGCAAATGCTGGGATGGTGCCTAACGTAAGGTCAAGGCCACCTGCTACTCAATTTTAACCCCAATATACTAACCAATAGAGGCATAACAATAATACTGGTTATCGAAAGTTAATGTTTTTCAGTCTGTCAACACGATTGTACCCAATTGTAATGGTTGGTTCCCTAATACTGAAAAAAAAATAGACGAGATTAAGAAATACTCTCATATATTGTTTTTCAGGATTAGGGAACCACCCCTCACAATCGAGTTGACCAACTGAAAATCATTACATTTCGATTACTAAGACAACACTGAATAATGGCTTCCAACACAATAATACGGGTTATGAGTAAAATCCACACACACCCAAGTACACGGGGTACAAAAGCATTATGTCTCAAAGCCCCTAAATGAATCAACAACAAGAACAACAACCAGCCACGTGAAACAATAGCTTAGTCGGAAACTGATGAACGAAAGGGGCTTGTATCTCTTACGAACACGTGCCGTGTGGTTAATGTTTGAGTATCCTGTTCTTCTAACAACATGAAATGAGCATCATATACTGTATATTATTTCAGTAGTAAAGGTGCTCACAAGCAACAAATGAGCGTTAAAAAGAGAAGGAATTACCCGCAGCAGTGATGAATTGCACAATGACTTCATAATTATAGACAATTTGTTTTGAAACAAATAAACAAGACTATATCCCCTGCCAGAACTGTGTCGCGTCGAGCCTACATAAAAGGAAAGTGGAGCACACAACCAGCCCCTACCAGAACTGTGTCGTGTCGAGCCTGCATAACAGGAAAGTGGAGCACACAACCAGCCCCTACCAGAATTGTGTCGCGTCGAGCCTGCATAACAGGAAAGTGGAGCACACAACCAGCCCTTGTCAGAACTGTGTCGCGTCGAGCCTGCATAACAGGAAAGAAAATCACACAACCAGCCTTTGCCAGAACTGTGTCGCGTCGAGCCTGCATAACAGGAAAGTGGGGCACACAATTAGCCCTTGCCGGAACTGTGTCGCGTCGAGCCTGCATAACAGGAAAGTGCAGCACACCACCAGCCCTTGCCAGAACTGTGTCGCGTCGAGCCTGCATAACAGGAAAGTCGAGCACACAATTAGCCCTTGCCGGAACTGTGTCGCGTCAAGCCTGTATAACAGGAAAGTGGAGCACACAACCAGCCCTTGCCAGAACTGTGTCGCGTCGAGCCTGCATAACAGGAAATTGGAGCACACAACCAGCCCTTGCCAGAACTGTGTCGCGTCGAGCCTGCATAACAGGAAAGTGGAGCACACAACCAGCCCTTGCCGGAACTGTGTCGCGTCGAGCCTGCATAACAGGAAAGTGGAGCACACAACCAGCCCCTACCAGAACTGTGTCGCGTCGAGCCTGCATAACAGGAGAGTGGAGCACACAACCAGCCCTTGCCAGAACTGTGTCGCGTCGAGCCTGCATAACAGGAAAGTGGAGCACACAACCAGCCCTTGCCAGAACTGTGTCACGTCGAGCCTGCATAACAGGAAAGTGGAGCACACAACCAGCCCCTACCAGAACTGTGTCGCGTCGAGCCTGCATAACAGGAAAGTGGAGCACACAACCAGCCCTTGCCAGACCTGTGTCACGTCGAGCCTGAATAACAGGAAAGTGGAGCACACAGCCAGCCCTTGCCAGAACTGTGTCGCGTCGAGCCTGCATAAGAGGAAAGTGGAGCACACAACCAGCCCTTGCCAGACCTGGGTCACGTCGAGCCTGCATAACAGGAAAGTGGAGCACACAACCAGCCCCTACCAGAACTGTGTCGCGTCGAGCCTGCATAACAGGAAAGTGGAGCACACAACCAGCCCTTGCCAGACCTGTGTCAGGTCGAGCCTGCATAACAGGAAAGTGGAGCACACAACCAGCCCTTGCCAGAACTGTGTCGCGTCGAGCCTGCATAACAGGAAAGTGTAGCACACAGCCAGCCCTTGCCAGAACTGTGTCGCGTCGAGCCTGCATAAGAGGAAAGTGGAGCACACAGCCAGTCCTTGCCAGAACTGTGTCGCGTCGAGCCTGCATAACAGGAAAGTGGAGAACACAATTAGCCCTTGCCAGAACTGTGTCGCGTCGAGCCTGCATAACAGGAAAGTGGAGCACACAGCCAGCCCTTGCTAGAACTGTGTTGCGTCGAGCCTGCATAACAGGAAAGTGGGGCACACAATTAGCCCCTGCCAGAACTGTGTCGCGTCGAGCCTGCATAATAGGTATGTGGAGCACACAACCAGCCCTTGCTAGAACTGTGTCGCGTCGAGCCTGCATAACAGGAACGTGGAGCACACAGCCAGCCCATGCCAGAATTGTGTCGCGTCGAGCCTGCATAACAGGAAAGTGGAGCACACAACCAGCCCTTGCCGGAACAGAGTCGCGTCGAGCCTCCATAAGAGGAAAGTGGAGCACACAACCGGCTCTTGCCAGAACTGTGTCGCGTCGAGCCTTCATAACAGGAAAGTGGAGCACATAAGCAGCCCTTGCCAGAACTGTGTCGCGTCGAGCCTGCATAACAGGAAAGTGGAGAACGCAACCAGCCCTTGCTAGAACTGTGTCGCGTCGAGCCTGCATAACAGGAAATTGGAGCACACAACCAGCCCTTGCTAGAACTGTGTCGGGTCGAGCCTGCATAACAGGAAAGTGGAGCCAACAACCAGCCCTTGCCAGAACTGTGTCGCGTCGAGCCTGCATAACAGGAAAGTGGAGCACACAACCAGCCCTTGCCAGAACTGTTTCGCGTTGAGCCTGCATAACAGGAAAGTGTAGCACACAACCAGCCCTTGCTAGAACTGTGTCGCGTCGAGCCTGCACTACAGGAAAGTTTAGCACACAACCAGCCCTTGCTAGAACTGTGTCGCGTCGAGCCTGCACTACAGAAAAGTGTAGCACACAACCAGCCCTTGCCAGTACTGTGTCGCGTCGAGCCTCTACAACAGGAAAGTGTAGCACACAACCAACCCTTGCCAGAACTGTGTCACGTCGAGCCTGCATAACAGGAAAGTGGAGCACACAACCAGCCCTTGCCAGAACTGTGTCGCGTCGAGCGTGTATAAAAGGAAAGTGGAGCACAAAACCAGCCCTTGCCAGAACTGTGTTGCGTCGAGCCTGCACTACAGAAAAGTGTAGCACACAGCCAGCCCTTGCCAGAACTGTGTCGCGTCGAGCCTGCATAAGAGGAAAGTGTAGCACACAACCAGCCCTTGCCAGAACTGTGTCGCGTCGAGCGTGCATAAAAGGAAAGTGGAGCACAAAACCAGCCCCTGCCAGAACTGTGTTGCGTCGAGCCTGGATAACGGGAAAGTGTAGCACACAACCAGCCCCTGCCAGAACTGTGTCGCGTCGAGCCTGCATAACAGGAACGTGTAGCACACAACCAGCCCCTGCCAGAACTGTGTCGCGTCGAGCCTGCTTAACAGAAAAGTGTAGCACACAACCAGCCCTTGCCAGAACTGTTTCGCGTCGAGCCTGCATAACAGGAACGTGTAGCACACAACCAGCCCCTGCCAGAACTGTGTCGCGTCGAGCCTGCATAACAGGAACGTGTAGCACACACCAGCCCCTGCCAGAACTGTGTCGCGTCGAGCCTGCATAACAGAAAAGTGTAGCACACAACCAGTCCTTGCCAGAACTGTTTCGCGTCGAGCCTGCATAACAGGAAAGTGTAGCACACAACCAGTCCTTGCCAGAACTGTTTCGCGTCGAGCCTGCATAACAGGAAAGTGTAGCACACAACCAGTCCTTGCCAGAACTGTTTCGCGCCGAGCCTGCATAACAGGAAAGTGTAGCACACAACCAGTCCTTGCCAGAACTGTTTCGCGTCGAGCCTGCATAACAGGAAAGTGTAGCACACAACCAGTCCTTGCCAGAACTGTTTCGCGTCGAGCCTGCATAACAGGAAAGTGTAGCACACAACCAGTCCTTGCCAGAACTGTTTCGCTTCGAGCCTGCATAACAGGCACACAACCAGTCCTTGCCAGAACTGTGTCGCGTCGAGGTTTACTGTTGTGCGAGGCCAATGGACAACGACAATGATGTTGAAATGCGAGATTTCTCGCACGGGTCCCCCAGTAATTTCTGAAGTAGAATGACTAGAATGGCAATGATTTGCATCATTATAGCCTCATTTTACTATAATGAAGTGGACTACCGCTATAGACTAATCACCTCCTTGAAATTCTCCTCAATCACGGTCGTCTGGTATAGTGGTAGGCGACCAAGGATTGATTCCAGGGTCTGCCAAGAATAACAGGGTCATCGAAAAGTAATGCCATCATTTCAAAAAATTATAGCACCGAAACCCTTTATGTTAAACGTGTAATTCTTTCACTGAACGCCAGCTGGTTAAAGTAAGTTTTGTTTTGGAGGGGACGTGACCTTGCTTAGCGCACACTAGATGCGCAGTAGCCAAGGTCAGCCGGGGGCGCGTGCGCCAATGACTGCACCGCCCGTCAAACTGAACCTGATTACAAAGCTGTTTTTCGATGGTTTAATCAGTTTAAGGAATCAGGGACTGTAGAGAAAAAATCTAGCCAGGCCGACCACCAACATCAGCATTGAACGCGCGCTTTCCCAATGGCTGGATTGGTACGTGCAATTATTTCGGGAGTAACTGTCAAGATGGCGGCAGAAATTCGCTCCCGCAGGTGCTCCAAATCCCGAATTTTTTCTTCATACACAATGTTTTTAATGTACCCCCAGAAAAAATCCAAAGGGGTGAAGTCGGGACTTCATTGGCGCGTGCGTCCCCGGCCGACCGTGGCTACTGCGCATCTAGTGTGCGCATAGCAAGGTCACGTCCTTTCCAAAACAAAACTTATTTCAACCAGCTGGCGTTCAGTGAAAGAATTACACGTTTAACATAAAGGGTTTCGATGTTATAATTTTTTGAAATGTTGGCATTATTTTTCGATGACCCTGTATAATTGTGGTCTGAAGCACTGAAGGTTGGAACTAAGACTGGGAAGAGGTGAGTCGATTCCCTCATCAGCCATCAAAGAAGTGGTTTCCCGTGGTCTCTCACTTCTACTCCTGCCAAATGCCCGGATGGTACCTAACTTAAGGCTATGGCCGCCTCTTTTCCAATCCTAGTCTCAATTACAAATGAACACACTACTACGCATACCACAATTACACAGGTTATCAAACAAATCCTGGGGCCGAAGTGACCACGATAAATGAATTATAAACAACAACAACTACAAGGTATTCAGTTTAATGAGGACTACTGAAAAGAAAAGTGTATTTTTAATCTAACTCTGTCATGTAACAGGTGTCTTTCCGTGGTTTACCTTTCTAATCCAGAAAATATATCTGAAAGGTATTAAACTTGAAATAACGATAATCTCTTCTCAGTTCAAGAAACAATTACAATTATCCTGTATACAGATTCTTCCGGAATTCCCATTACGGACTTCTAGCGGTTGAAGAGAGGACCGAGACGATAACATTTGCATGCGGAACTCATGCACAGTAACGAATCACTTCGATGCCAGATCGATGACAAGGTCAAATCAGAACGTACAATTTCGATGCTACATAAGTGACAAGGTCTTTTATTTTTTTAAATTTGATGATGATAATAAAAATAATAATATCATATGGCCTCGGATGCCGGGTGCAAGCTTTGTTATTTGACAACCAAAGGTTAGTTTGCATGTCGAATTTTTTTTGTTCCTTGAAGCACTATGAAAGTCAAGGAGGTTAGATATTTAAGCTCCTTGAACATTATAGCGCATTCTTGTCGAGAAATGAGGAACTTTGTGTTGGCGGAAACTCCCGAGATTAATTTTGCCATTATGAACACGGCCTACAGAATTCAAGTGGGTTATTTGACATGCCAACATCGTATGACATGGTGTCGTAATTTTTGCCGCCTTTCAAAAATCAGTTACCGTGGCCAGGAGCGAACCTGAAAGAATGGGGTTAGTAGACCGATACGTTGACCACTCACCCACCGTAGCAAGCATAATTTGATGATGATTATGATGATATTGGTTTTGTGTCCCTTTTTACTACTGTGGCTTTTTGAGGCGCCCGAGAGCCGGAATTTCACCCCGAAGGGTATCTGTAACGTGCCAGAAAATCTATTGACACGGTTTGCTCGCAATTCACTCTCTTAAATGAAAACTGACTGCACCAGAATTCGATTCTGCAACCTTGGAAACAGCAGGCGAGAAGTTTCCCGCTGCGCCATGCATCCAGCCAAATGATATTGAGCGTGTGTATCAGAACACCATTCGCAGATAAAGTACACTGTGTGCAACGACGTTTAGGGACGTCACATTGAGCAGCTCTTGTGGTGCAACCAGATGACCTCTTCATGTTATTATTAGCATCAGTATGTCCTTACTGTTTGTGGGCCTCATTTGTTTTACACAAAATATACCTAAATACTGCGATGAACATATGCCATACAATAATCGGTTTGCAAAAATACAGTATTATAACAAATTCAATAGTGTTCTGATGTTGTTGATTCTCTTAGAGGCTTTGCGACATCATGGTATGTGACCCCGTGTGCTTGTGTGCTTGTGTGTGTGTGTGTGTGGAATTTTTGTGAAACTCAGTGCCGGATTTCTGCCTAGGCCTACAAGGCCCCGGCCTAGGGGCCCAGCCAGCCTAGGGGCCCCGGTGGCGGAATCTTTACATAAGCTCAAAAGCCTGGCTCTCCTTATCAAAAAGCTTTACCGAAAATAATATTACAATAAATATTTTACTACATTTTGCCAAACCTTACAGCCCTGCATGCAACAAAACTAGAATTAGGCCTCTTCGTTCCCCCTCTCTCTCGCCTGCAGTATCCACGCTTAGCATTGCCAGGCCACGCGCAGGCAACCCATTCTAAGGCTCCGTGCGACACTTCTTTGGAATGACATCTTGGAATGGTTCAAAAAAGTGAGCAAATCTCTCCAATCCGTTAATATCGACCTGGGTACAATCGTTGAACTGAATCAGTCTTTGGTAACATACCTAGAACACTTAAGGAAACCCAGTATCTTTGATCATTATAAGTCGAAAGTTATTGAAAAATCCGGTGAAAATAGCTTTGCATATGACATGCAGAGGACACGTAAGCGTAAAGTCCAGTTCGACGAAGTAGAAGGAAACGAGATCGAACTCTCTGGCAGGGACAAATTCAGAGTTACCATTTCTAACGTCATTATTGATAGACTAATTACAGAACTATGGAGACGCGGATCTGCTTATGAGAAGTTAAGTAAAAAGTTTAACTTTCTTACGAAACTATATCGTTTGGAATCTAAAGACATTCGTGAAGGGGCCAGAAACCTTATAACTTTTTATTCGGGGGACTTGGATAGGACTTTGGAAAACGAGTGTCTGCACCTGCAAGCTCATTTATCGTCGAATGATGCAGTTATGGAGTTATCGTCACTGAAGCTATACAAATTCTTACCGGAAAAAGGCTTTTTGGACTTTTATCCAAACGTAGGAATTGCGCTCCGAATGCTGTTGTGTACACCAGCGTCAAACTGCTCAGCAGAACGGTCGTTTTCAGTGCTAAAGAGAGTAAAGAATTAAGATCTAACATAGGAGAGAACGGACTCAATTCACTCTCTGTAATGTACATAGAGTCAGAAATAATGCAGTCAATTGACTATGATGACGTCATTCATTCTTTTGCACAGAAGAAAGTTCGTCTTATGATTCTATAAATTTTATAGAATAACGTAGCTAAAATAACATAGACTGTGTTATTCTGATGTTAATTAAAGCCATTAAAGGCGATTAAAAATTATGTGTTCTGTTCTAGTGCATTTCAAAAATAGCTTCGAGATGGTGGGGGGCCCAAATGTCAAGTGCCTAGGGGCCCTGGATCTCTAAGACCGGGCCTGATAAACTGTGTCACTGTGATGTCTGTATTAGTGTGTGTGCTTGCAATGGAGGTAGGATGGGGGTAGGAAGTGGCCGTGGCCTTAAGCTAGGTACCATCCCGGCATTTGCCTGGAGTAAAAGTGGGAAACCACGGAAGACCACTTCCAGGTAGGAATCGAACCCGCCTCTTCTCAGTTTTGCCTCACGAGGCTGAGTGTACCTCGTTCCAGCCCTCAGACCAGAATTAGATTTCTTGGCAGAGCCAGTGATCGAACCCGGGCCTCCGTCTCCACTACTCAACGAGGTGTACCAATAGTGTTCTGATTCGATCCTGTAATCAATGTTTCAGCGAAGTGGTGCGTTTCTGGGGGATGAGTTCTGCATCGACAACTCCTAGAAGTGTGTATTAGAAATTCCGGAACAGCCTGTATCTTTATATATACTTCAGCACAGTTGCCATAATAATACAGGTTATCACGCAAGATTCCATACACACAAGTGGAGTGATATAATTTTCTACGCCCCAAAATGAAACAATATGATGATTATGCTTTTTAAGGAGTCTACTTTAAAGGTTATTATTTTATTATTATTATTATTATTATTATTATTATTATTATTATTCATCTTGTACAGTTTCCAGCCCCAGGCTGGGTCTGTTTTATTATTATTATTATATTATATTATATTATATTATATTATATTATATTATATTATATATTAACCATTACAAATATACATATTTTACAAAATTCAGAAAAACTGTACACATTTTATGATTTCCTTACATTTCCTACTCATTGTTTAACCTGTAAATTTACAATTATTACATTATATTATTACAATATGATAAAGACAGGTGGAAATAGGATATCATATCCATACAGAGCAGGAAGAGATATCACATAGGCCATTAAAAGGTGCAACCTTGTGTGTGGCAAGCATATCATTGATTACTATTTCGTAAAATTGTATAATGGCTTAGTCAAATAACACGTACTATGTAAATGCTTTATGTACTATACAAGATGTTCAGTAAGGAACATATAGCCTACTTTCTCCTAAATGCATGCGTATTGTTATAACTCTTTGTCCTTTTCAAGGAGTATAAATTGAATGTTCGTTGTAGTACCCTGTTGAAATACAACGTGCTATACGCATATTAAACATGGATATGAGATGCCATTTGCTAGTGCTACCACTATAAAAAAATTCATTCAATTCGGTTTCACCGTGTTTGAATTGATATGGGGAATCGATTTGCACAAATACATGGCCGCCATCTGCAAACTATTCGGCTGATGACCTTGTAGTTCAGTAAAAAATAAAAAGATGCTTCCCACAAAAGGGTATGCTGATGCAAAATTTGTTAGAGATCAAATCATTAGGTTGGTCGTAATTTGATTTAATCTTTTAACATTTGGGTGGCCGCCATTCCTTTTCCGTCAAGATGACGGCGATATAAAACATGACACTGAGGTACCCTTTGCTAGTGCTGCCTCTATACCAAATTTCGTTCAATTCGGTTTTACTGTGTTTGAATTGATAGGGGGAATCGATTTGCACAAATACATGGCCGCCATATGCAAACTATTGGACTGATGACCTTGTAGCTTGGTCAAATAACGCTTTTCACATAAAGGCATGTTAACAAAAGTTTGGTGCTTTTAAGTCGGTCAACACGAATGTACCCAAATAGAGATGGGTTATGCCCTAATCAGCTCTATTTGGGTACATTCGTGTTGACCGACTGAAAAGCACCAAACTTTTGTTTAGTTAGGCAACACTGAAAAATGGCTTCAAACCTCACAATAAAGGCATGTTGTTGCAAAATTTAGTAGAGATCAGATGATTAGGTTGGTCGTAATTAGATTTAAGCCTTTTAAAATTGGGTGGCCACCATTACGTTTCCGTCAAGATGGCGGCGATATAAAACATGACACTGGAGTGCCCTTTGCTAGTGCTACCTCTGTACCAAATTTCGTTCAATTCGGTTTCATCGTTTTTGAATTGATAGGGGGAATCGATTTGCACAAAAACGTGGCCGCCATCTGCAAACTATTGGGCTGATGACCTTGTAGTTTAGTAAAAAAGACGCTTACCTTATGAATATATGTTGTTGAACCATTTGGTAGAGATCGGATGATTAGGTTAGTCGTCATTTGATTTAAGCTTTGAACATTTGGGTGGCCGCCATTACGTTTCCGTCAAGATGGCGGCGATATAAAACATGACACTGAGGTGCTCTTTGCTAGTGCTACCTCTGTACCAAGTTTCGTTCAATTCGGTTTAACCGTGTTTGAATTGATAGGGGGAATCGATTTGCACACATACATGGCTGCCATCTGCAAACTATTGGGCTGATGACCTTGTAGTTTAGTCAAAACACGCTCTTCATATAAATATACGTTGTTGTAGCATTTGGTAGAGATCGGATGATTAGGTTAGTCGTAATTTGATTTAAGCTTTGAACATTTGGGTGGCCGCCATTACGTTTCCGTCAAGATGGCGGCGATATAAAACATGACACTGAGGTGCTCTTTGCTAGTTCTAACTCTGTACCAAATTTCGTTCAATTCGGTTTCACAGTGTTACAATTTTTGGCACTGTGTAGATCTCATAAGTCTACTTTCAATTTTTTGCAAAAATCGAAAGTAGGTTAAAAATAATGAATAAGAAGGAAAATTGAATCTGCGTTTGTATAAACTTCTAGTTTTTGTTGTTGTCATGTGGCCTCCTGAGAGACCAAGTGCAGGTCTTTCTAGTCGACGCCCGTAAGCGACCTGCAAGTCGGGATGAGAGATGGAATGGATGAGGATGAAATGAAACTGTGCAAGGATGTGGAAGGAAGCGGCCGTGGCCTATCAGAAGGTACCGTCCCAGCATTTGCCTGGTGTTGAAATGGGAAACCAGGGAAACCCATTTCAGGGACGGCCGACGGTGGGGCTCGAACCCACGCGTCTACCGAGTCAGCAGAGAGCTTGGCCCCACGACCTAATGATGTGCTTTAGCCATCATAGCCACTGCTGTCGTTAACTTCTAGGTGCAACACCAACAATAAATACAACAACACAAAGACTATTTTTGGAGAAGTTGAATGACTCACCCTGTATGTTCAGTGCTGTGTGCAACCCCATTCTTTGTGAGCAATGAACTATATACGCTGTTCGAACAATGCGTTCATTCAATGCTGAAATTTGTTATTTCAACAAACTAGGATCCAGCGAATTTAAATTCTGAATTCCACATTGCATAAAGGGCAGAGCAGAATGAAAATTGCAATCCAATTGAACTCACACAATAGCGCATGCTATGCAGAGCAGCGAGACGTGCACAGAATTCGTCTCCTCTCTTAAATACTGATAATGTTTCAATTGAGTATAGAAATACCGTTCGCTGGAGTTACGTCCTCATTAATAATGCGTCTACTCCCTCTGCCGTGCTCTTTATTACTTTCCACACAAGTTTTAAAATATGGAATCTCTGGTCAGTAGTTATAGCAACAGATGTCAGGAATGTGCTGCTAAAAAAACAATCTCTTGATTATTTTAATAATATTAAATTAAAATCCACCTTCAGTGGTCTCGGTATACACATATACAGTGAAACCTCTCTAAACGACCATCCCTATTAAAAGACCACCCCTCCTAAAGACCGATTTTTCTTGGAACCGATTTAAAACCTCATAAGGTCAATGTATTTGTTACCTCTATTCAAGGACCACCCCTCTCCCTGACCAAAGACCAGGCATTTTCTCAGTCTGACCTCTTTCAAAAGACCACTTCTCGTCTGCCTTCCCATTGGAGATGGTGATGAGGGTGTTGATGCAAACAGTGGTTCTGTTGCCACAGAACTGCATCAGCATACAATTTCATTAGAAGAAGTTTTATGCAACGTATAAAAAATACAAAGAATGGCTCTCCTAGAAGATTGTTCGAACCCAGAACAAATTAATGGACTTTCGAACTCACTCAGCGATATTCTAGAAAGTGAAATTGTAAAAAAAAAAGTGGTAATCTGAAAAAGAGATCAATTCGTGACCTTTTTAAATGAGAGAGCTCAGAAAATAGCTAATTCTAATTACTTTGTACTAAATGCGAACCAATGCAGATAAATTGTAATCAATTATGTGTTTCAACTGTACTTTATTAATAATGCAGTATAAAATTATTTTTAATTTCTACCCCTATTAAGAGACCACCTCTCTAAAAGACCAGTTTTCCATGGAACTGTCACTGCTCTCTTAATAGAGGTTTCACTGTATTGAGACTCCAGTTGGGTTCAATTCCCGCTGTGGCAAAACATTTAATTCTGGTCTGAGGAGGGAAGAAGCTGAGAAGAGGTGGGTTCGATTTAACATCAGCTAACTTAGAAGTGCCGGTCCCGTGGTGATGGGGTCCCCGGGTTCGATTCTCGGCTCCGTCCAAGATTTTAGAAATTGACGTGAGGGTTGGAAAGCCTCCGTGGCTTAGGCGGCAGCACGCCGGCCTCTCACCGCTGGGTCCGTGGTTCAAATCCCGGTCACTCCAAGTGATATTTGTGCTGGACAAAACGGAGGGTAATCCGGTTTTCCCTGTCACAATTTCATTCCAGCAACACTCCCCAAAATCATTTCATTTCATCTGTCATTCATTTAATCATTGCCCCAGGGGAGTGCGACAGGCTTCGTCAGCCGGCACAGTTCTTATCCTCGCCGCTAGATGGGGGCTTCATTTAATCCATTCCCTGACCCGGTCGGTCGACTGGAAGCAGGCTGTGGATTTTCATTTTTTCGTGAAGGTTGGAACGTGCCGTACTCAGCCTCGTGAGGACAATTGATCAGCTGCCTGACAGTGAGACAGTGCCCCGGTTGCGGACACAAAGATTAATGGCCGAGGGGACCCGACACGCTGACCACGCATCACCCCCGCAATCTGTAGGCCGAATGGCTGGGCAGCGGTCGCTTGATAGACCAGGACCCTTCATGGGCAGTCATGCCACGAGGATTGGTTTGGTTTTAGCCTAGTAGTGGTTTTCTGTGGTCCTCTCCTCCCCCTCATTTTTACTTCAAGCAAATGCTGGAATAGTTCCTAACATTAGGCCACGGCTGGCCTCTTCCCAATCCTTTACGGAATTTACACACACACTAGCCTACTACAGACAGCGTCGTATCTAGGAACCGGATTCTTAGGTTTTTACCTATTTTCTTCCTTACTTCTAATACAAAAATACAATAATACTTTTCCTAATCGCACTCAAAAGAGTGCACCTTTGACATCCTTGATTTTATTGAATTTGGATATTTAACATATTTAAGCAGAGCAAATGTGTGAAGTTCTCGGTGGTAATTTGATAAAAGACGTATCATTGTCATGAATTTTGTAGTACTAAAAAAAACAAAATGATATGCGAGTACCTAAAATAGCTAATTGTGGTTTTGTTCCATTTATTGTAGTCTAGTATATTTGAAGTTTTAGTTCATAGTTTTTAAAATTAACCCACAAGGCAATGTTTATTCCTAGCTCTAATAGATTGAGAAAAATCCTACCCGCTAGAAAATTAAAATACTTTCAGCACGTTTCTGCTTATACTGTATCTTACTGTTTGGTTTGGGAATAAATCTCTTATTGTTTCCATGTTCCCTATATTCTAAATAAACAAAGTTAATTAAACGGGATAGACTGTAAAAATTACCTTTGACATCCTTGGTTTTATTGAATTTGGATAATTAACATATTTAAGCAGAGCAAATGTGTGAAGTTCTCGGTGGTAATTTGATAAAAGACGTATCATTGTGTAAAATATTTACACTCTCGTTACAGTCAGATACTTTACTAACGTACGACTCCGTGGCTTAATGGTTAGCGCGCTAAGCTTTGGCCCAAAGTGCCCCAGGTTCGATTCCCGGCCGAGCCATCAGGGATTTTAATCTCTTGGGGTTAATTCCCGTGGCTCGGGGAATGGGTGTATGTGCCATCTTCTTCATCGCTTCATCCTCATTACGACGCGCAGGTCGCCCACGGGAGTCAACTACAAAGACCTGCACTCGGCCTCTCCAGAGGCCACACAATCATCATCTTTTTACTAACAATTACTCTCGGGGAAAAAAGTATAGATAATCGAGTTTAGACGTCAATAAAAGCGTTACCCGTAGTCTTACATAAAAAGATAGTCAGTCAGTCTGAGAGACTAGACTTTATATCATTTCAAATGACGCATGCTACAAATGCTACACATGTTAGAAAGGCTCAGGAGGGCCTCTTGCTTCGCTCGAAGCCCCAGGACTCTTTGCACTCTCCGTATCGCATAACGCCAGACCCCAGGAGTAAACTCAGACTCAACAGACTCCATTACCCTTTAACTTAGGCTTCCCGCGCGGGAGCTGCATGACGTCACGCACTCGCCGTCTCCATTCGCATAACGCCAGGCCCCAGGAGTCAACTCAGACTCAACAGACTCCATTGCCCTTTAACTTAGGCTTCCCGCGTGGGGGCTGCATGACGTCACGCACTCGCCGTCGCCGTTCGCATAACGCCAGACCCCAGGAGTAAACTCAGACATATGCATATGCACTGAACAACATGATGACGTCATACACGCCGTAACCGTGATGCATAACGGTTGACCTAAGCATAACGATGAAGTCGACAAGATCATTTGAAATGATAAAACAATCTACATCAAAGTTTCCTTATTTTATTCTACGTTTAGCCATGTAGCGTAAACATTTGTATTGTAACCCGTTAACATTTTATAGTTGTTTGAACAAAAAAAGTGCCGTTTTTTACCGAGTCTAACGGAGCGCTCAATTAGAAAGATCATTACATTAAACGTATCATTCACATCATAATGAAATTTTAATACGTCTTGAAGGAACTTATTGTTAACGTATATACGGAGTTTTAATGTGATCTGACGGTTCTGAAAGTAGTAGTTGTTAATTTTGTAAACCAACTCTTTCTCGGGCCTGGGTGGTCGTAGCAGTATGCAATATAGCTTGTTATGAGGCTCAAAGCGTCGCCTCCGTAGCGTAGCGGTCAGCATGCTTAGCTGCCGCCCCGGAGGTCCTGGGTTCGATTCCCGGCTCTGCCACGAAATTTGAAAAGTGGTATGAGGACTGGAACGAGGTCTACTCAGCCTCGGGTGGTCCAAATGAGTAGAGGGGGTTCGATTCCCACCTCAGCCATCCTCGAAGTGGTTTTCCGTGGTTTCCCACTTCGTCTTCGGGCAAATGCCGGGATGGTACCTACTGTACGGCCACGGCCGCCTCCTTCCCTCTTCCTAGCCTCTCCATCCCAATCTTCCATCCCTTCCCATCCCTCACGAGGCCCCTGTTCGCTTGGCAGGTGAGGCCGCCTGGACGAAGTGCTGATCACACCTCCCCAGTTGTATTCATCCCGACCAGATGTTCCAAGCTCCAGGACACTGCCCATAGAGGCGGTAGTGGTGAGTTCCCTCGCTGAGTCCGTGGGAACCACCAACCTAGAGGGTAAATTGACTAAATAAAAAAATAAAAAATAAAATGAGGCTCAAAGCAATGCAAGGCTAAACGGGCTAAACGAAGAACTACGTTTTATCTACATGTAGGCATTAATTTTAAACTTTGTGCAGTTTATGTCAACTCTTGCTACACTTTAAACATAAACCCCTATTTAAAAACCTATCCCATCTATTAAAAACAAAGAAAACCAAAAACTATTTTATGTTTTTGAATACCCCTAAAATGACAATTTTAAAAACCTAAATATCCGGTCCATAGTGATAACACACGCAACCGAAATATGGAATCTCCAGACATGGTAGTAGCAAATCGTTAGCAATGTGATGGTTATACAGTACCGGTCAAAAGTTTAGGACCACATAAGGAAATCATGATGTGTCACCTAAAATCTAAACTTGTGGCACTAGGGCTCTGCGATTTTTTTTACTGAGCTCTTACATCTGATAGAATATATATTACCTGATTTCGTTCAATTGGGCTAAGTATTGTAGAAGTTATGATGTTTTAACTGTTGGGAGGTCACACCAAAAAATCCACCATTTTCAGAGGAATAATGTATTTTATATTCCAACTGGTTGCAGGTATTGCCATCAATTTCCTTTTTTAGACTTAGCAATATTTGGGGATCATTTTGGTTTAAATATACAAATTCCGAAAAAATGCAGGTCCTTCTTTTTGCGAGTTTATACTTTTTCAAGCCAGTGCTAAAATGTTACTATGCACTGCTGACATCAAAATAATCTCACGGCGAAATCCCACAAGCCAGATATCTGCGCTTGGATGCCATCTGTTGAGTGAAAGTGGAACTACTAGACACGATAAGTTAGAAGCGAGTAGGTAGCAAGGAAGCCTTGCTACAAGCGTGATAAGAACAAGGAAAAATCGACCATTTTATCGCTGGCTTGAAAAATTATAAACCCGCAAAAAAACAGGTCCTGCATTTTTTCGGAAATTGTATATTTATACTAAAATGATCCCCAACTATTGCTAAGCCTAAAAAGGAAAATTGATGGCAATACCTGCAACCAGTTGGAATATACAATACATTATACCTCTGAAAATGGTGATTTTTTGGTGTGACCTCCCAACAGTTAAACAATCATAACTTCTACAATACTTGGCTCAATTGAACGAAATCAGGAAGTATATATTCTGTCAGATGTAAGAGCTCAGTAAAAAAATCACAGAACTCTAGAGCCTCATGTTTAGGGTTTAGATGACACATCATGATATCCTTATGTGGTCCTAAACTTTGACCGGTATTGTACTTCACAATCGCATGCTTATTTCAACAAGACAAAATTAAGTTGTCATGATAGTAGTAGTTGTTGATTCTGTTGGGGTTTTGAGACATCGTAGTCATATAGCCCCGTGTACGTGGGTGTGTGTAGAATTTGTCTGATAGCCTGTGCTACTGTGATGTCTGTACTAGTGTGTGTACTTGTAATCGAGGTTGGATTTGTGTAGGAAGCGGCCGTGGCCGTAAGTTAGGTACCATCCTAGAATTTTCCTGTATTAGAAGTAGGAAAAGCCATGGAATACCAGTTCCAAAATGGCTGAGGTAAGAATCGAACCTGCCTTTTCTCAGTTTTGCCTCACGAGACTGAGTATACCGCGTTCCAGCCTTCAGACCAGAACTCAATTTCTCGGCAAAGCTGGGAATCGAACCCGGACCTATGGGGTGATAGCCAAAAGTGCTAGCCGCCACACCACCAGGTGGTCGCCAAGGTAAGTAACGAAGTATAACCAAGGTGTAGGAAATCTAATGCAGCGTTTTCAAAAGCGGTCTGTTTTATCTTGCAGGAATGAAGTTAGAGAAAAGTTAGAAAAGTTGGAAGCTTTTCCTTTCAGTGCTGCCTTTATGGATTCCATGTGAGGATTGTTTTCAGTCTGTCACACATAGACGGGTTCAATTAGCACAAAATAACCTTTACAATACCTGAAATAGTGTAAGTACACAAATGATACATTGACAATTTATACACTGCACTATTTAAGGGATTAATAAGGTGGATGTGATGGCCACGAGTCTGTTCGTTTGCTGATGGTGATTATTGTTTTAAGGGGCGAAACATCGAGGCTATCTGCCCCTGATGATACGGGTGATGGTGGAAATGAAATTAATTCAACAGAGTCATTATCTGTTTGCGCCCGATAAACACGGCAAGCCGGTTCAGCCGGTGGTAGGCAAGCTCCGCAGACTCATATCGTTAGTTCACACGTGTTTTTTCATTCATATGGACGTGCATCTGCGATGCTTAGACGTTAGGTTTGCACGTTTAGTGAGTATTGTGATTCCTGTGATTGTTGGTCATGCCTAGACACCAATTCACATTGCGCGAACGTGTGTAGGCTATATTCATAATTCGTATGTGAAAAACAGAAGATCTTGTCCTGAAACCAGACGAAAATTTCGAACCAAGCTTCCAGGAAGACCTGTGCCTAATGCCAGTAAAATTAGGAGGCTCGCTAAACGATTCAAGAAAACAGGCTCCGTAAATAATAAAAGAGTTGACAGACATTCTTTCATCAGAAGATGTCAGATGTGTGTTACAAGAGAGGGAGGACATTCTCAGCATCGCCCATGAGCACTGTAAGTTCACATTATCAACTTGTTTGGTAAAAGTGTAAAAGTGCGCGCCACCACCGGCTGAACCGGGTACGCGCGCCCGCGATCTGCGCCAGTCAAAGCCGGCTTAGGTTGCCGTGTTTATCGGGGCGCACATAGATAATGACCCTGTACTACTACTGCTCTAACTACTGACTTATACATCTAGCTTACATAGCCTACTGGACGAAGGAATGGCCAATATAGGAATGGAATAAGGGAAATTAAACACAGGGGAACGAAATGTTTCAACCCTAGAAGAATGAGGATTGAAGGACCTGGAAGAAGTAGAGCCATGAAAGGCTGATAGGAAAGGGAAAGAGGAGACGGTCCACCCCAAAGCCACTGGAAAGAGGGAGCTGACAGACCCATATCCGGAATCCCCGTGACCCAGGATGCAGCAGTGAGGTGGGGCGAGGCTACACACACACTGCCTACTTTAAGGCCTCGTACAGAAGACAGCGGATAAGTTACCAAGAGGTCTGATCCCTCAACGAAATAAGGGTACCAGGGAAGAAAAAGGACATTTAAGGGGGTAAAGGGAAGACTCCGCAGGCCTCGGTCACCCTAATACCATCCAGGTCAGAAGAGAATGATAGTTGACCAAGGGAGGCTGACAAGATGAAAGAGGGGAGACCGACGCAAATAAGTGGAAGCAATGCCAGACTCACCTGTGGTCCATGGTCGGAAACCCACGTCACACTAATAGTGAAGTAGGGGGGAGGGGAGGATGGGAGAGGGGGGGGGGGAGGGGGGAGGAGGTGGTTGATTTTCTGTAGAGTAGTGTATAGTAGTGTATTATTATTTCAGGAAGCCTATTGTAAAGGTATAAATAATGTGTGGCTTCCAGGAAGGCCGAGTGCAGGTCTTGCTAGTTGACGCCTGTGAACGATTTGCGCGGGGCCGGGCATTGTAAATGTCATTTGAGTAGAATATATTAATATTAATCTCCCGAGACAATTTGGCTCCCGTCTACTTGTTAACCGACTCTAAAGAAACGTTTACATGGAGTTGAGTTAGTCCAGAGAAAATACTATCCGTTCATCCATTAACCTCGCGTTGGGAACAAAAAATCTGTGAGATTAAGTAGGAATACTTTTTCCCTCGTAGGGTAATATTTTTGCATAATCGGTGCGTGTGTCGCAATAGCTTCCGCTCTCCCCGGCACTTGCGTGAGGGCAAGGTTGCCCGTGACTCAGTGCCCTTCACTACTACTTGGTGAACCGATTCATCTACGCCCGATTGCATAAATATTAGGGATTTCAATTCTTTTCCAATTTTGTTTCACCAAAATGTTTTGGAATTTGTACTGCTCATATGTCAGTTACAGTGAGATTCTTTTATCAATCTGTGGCTTTTTCATATCTCAGTAGAGTATATTAAGAGGAATAAGAATTCTGTTCTTTATCTGATCATTATTCAGGGTCTTTATATTTCCTTGGCTAGGACATTCTCGCTCACTTGCTCCGCCAGTGACGCCTCAGTTGCCGGCTGCCGCGCGCGCGTATGTACGGCAGAATACAGTGCTTAAAAACAGTAGCATACATTTTTACTCACCATGCATACAGTAGATGCTCAAAATGTTCCCCATCCGCTGACAAACATAATGGCCATCTCCTTATGAAGTTTCCGGTTACTCTGGTTAATTTAGCTTCAGTAAGGAAATAACGACCTTTACGTCAATTTTTATCGTTTACTGAACCTGTACGTTTGAATCTCAAATTGGCCAGTTGTTTTATTGTCCGATTTATAGGAATGGGTCTCCCTTGAAATTTCACTGGAAACTTTTGTCTTGTTCTAGCGCACGATTTCCTGCACTTTATGTACGTATTGTGCACAGATAAACGTTCAAGTAACGAATATTTCACATAAGGCATTACAGCACTATATACAATCACAATAAAACAACTGGCTAATTTGAGATTCAAACGTACAGGTTCAGTAAACAATAAAAATAGATATAAAGGTCGTTAAGCAAGCCTCCGTGGTTTAGGCGGCAGCACGCCGGCCTCTCACCGCTGGGTCCGTGGTTCAAATCCCGGTCACTCCATGTGAGATCTGTGCTGGACAGAATGGAGGCAGACAGGTTTTTCTCCGGGTACTCCGGTTTTCCCTGTCAAAATTTCATTCCAGCAACACTCTCCACTATCATTTCATTTCATCTGTCATTCATTTAATCATTGCCCCGGAGGAGTGCGTCAGGCCTCGGCAGCCGGCACAGTTCATATCCTCGCCGCTAGATGGGGGCTTCATTCATTCCATTCCTGACCCGGTCGGAGACTGGAAGCAGGCTGTGGATTTTTCATTTTTTCATAAAGGTCGTTAAGCCTATTTTTTTACTGAAGCTAAATTAACCGGAGTAACCGGAAACTTCATAAGGAGATGCCGATTATGTTTGGCAGTGGATGGGGATCATTTTGAGCATCTACTGTAAGCATGGTGAGTAAAAATGCATGATACTGATTTCAAGCACCGTATTCTGTCGTACATACGCGCGCGCGGCAGCCGGCAACTGAGGCGTCACTGGCGGAGCGCGTGAGCGAGAATGTCCTAGCCAAGGAAATATAAAGACCCTGTATGTAATTAATTTTATGATTTTAGTAAAAATTGAACATTATAAAATTAAAATTTGACTGCCTTCCTTGAAGTTAAAAATTCAACACCTAAACGAGAGGCCAAATATAGTACTATTTCTAGTGGATATAATGTGGGCATTAGCATACTGTACTGCATACTTGAATGGTTAATCTGACAGATTAGTTACACTCGATGGTGATAGTGTTTAGGTTGCGCCTGGTGGAAGACCAATCTTTGAACTGGAGTGAACATTGGGTCGATAAATGATGTCTGATTTATGAACTACTAGCAACTCGCCCTGGCTTCGCCCGGTATCTTTAACGGTTTACCCAGAGTCAGCTTAAAAGACGCATGGACGGCAGGTCCCAGAGGCAATTCAGAAAAGCCGAGGTGAACAGCGAAACTCTAAACACTTATACTATTCTCTGAAGTCTTAGCCTAACTCAACACGACTCGACAGTTCGATGCTGGCCGATGCTGTGGTGATAGGCTCACCCGCTAGCTCGTAAACTCGCTCCGAAGCTAGTAATTTAAATCTCCACTGAATGGAGATTGCTGGAAGAAATAAAAACACGTATAGTGGGCGATGTATTAAAGATAGAGGTATGCTGTCGCGGACCTTTTTGTAGAACTTTTCATGCTGAACAATTCTTACACTCATAAGTAGACATATATTTTAATGGTTTACCCAGCGTAAGCTTAAGCTTAAAAGGCGCACGGACGGCAGTTTTTTCTTCGACTCAATTTACTGAAATCGTTATTGCACGGCTTCCTTGGTCATAAATGTATATTTTTCTACAGAAACCTTCTTCGAGAAATCCTTTACCGAATGGTTAAATCCATCAAAACCCATCCAGTGGTCTCGAGATAACCCCTTACATCCAAGAATCGGGGACTTAGTTTTATACTTTGTGGGGAGTAAAAAATAAAGAGTCAAAAATATAGCAAGATTAAATTACAGAATGAATGAATGAATGAATGAATGAATGAATGAATGAATGGGGAAAATGGCAGGTGAGTGATCACTATTAAGAATTTAAGGCAATGCTAAGATCAAGCACGATGTAGTTGATATGGATGGCAGCCAGATGTCTGTAAGGGAGCAAGAATCTGCCTAGTTAGTTTTCAGGAACGAAAGGACTGTAAGTATTGTATATACTGTATGTTAGTTTAGGGTGACCAGACGTCCCGTTTTTAACGGGATCGTCCCTTCTTTCAGTAGTTGGTCCCGTTGTCCCGACAAATCTTTGACGGGACGCAAAATGTCCCGTTTTCTTAACATTCGTCCCGTTAAATCCCGTTTTCTTGAGATATTTTAATGTGTGCGCAGTTTTGCGTACTGTACCCGATACCTAGTTGAGGCTATCGGCTACGCCAGCTGACATTAAGCCGTAGTTGAGATTTATGGGATAAGTTGTAAAGATAGCGCTCACATCGAGTAGAGGAGAATATTAGAAAATGACGTAGAAGGCCAAGGATCAAGAAGGCATTGCCAGTCAGGTAGATGGAATTATGGGAGGAAATATAAAGTTTTATTAAGATCTTTATGGAACAGTATATTTAATCATCTCAGAAGAGAAGAGATAACAAGCATTATATTTGATAATAACTTGAAGAAAGACAGATAATCCCTTAAGTTATTGTATAACTTAATAGCCGAGATGAAGGTGGTCGAGATTATATTCGTGACGCACGACAGCAGAAAGTGGGAGAGAGTCACGTGACCGCGCCAGGCAAGAGCTGGTCATTGCAGTTTAGAGACATCAGTCGAGTTCAGCCAGCGAGCTGAGTGGTACACATGAGCAGAGCGTACGGTGAAGTCGAGCGGTGAACAGCATTTGTTACGTAAAGCGAAGGCCACAGTATTACTTAACACAGCAGAGAGCAGGAAGTAGGTCATTGGGACAAGGCGAGCAACGCAGGGCGGACGGCGAGAAGACCGGTTAAGAGGCAGGCTGTACGGAGGAGAAAAGCCGGAGTTCAGAACAGCATTGTAATACGAGTTGGAGAACTTTATTCTGAGCTGCATTTTATAACGCAGACCAGTATAGCAAAGCGGCATGGCGAGGCCGGCTTTAAGCATAGTTCATTCTGGAACAAAGCAGTAGAACCGAGCGGGCTAGTTCCGACTTTTATACGCAGGCAACATTAAAGAAGCTGAACTTCTTTTCAACATTCAGTTACAACATTGAGTTGGGACTTGTATTCAGTAATAGAATTGTGCAGGCAGATAGTTACAATATACTGCAATTATGAACTTAGACATTCAAGTTACATTACGACTATGCATTTCATAACGGAATATGTAGAGCGACCATGGGGTCCAAACAACATTACCGCTTTTAAGCAAACGAACTGTTACAATTATATGCACTTATGAACATTGGCATGAGCAATGATAGAATTCGTTTTCATGAATTATCACAAAATACCGAGTACGAACACAGCTACAGGGTGTTTCAAAAACTTATACACCCTCATAAATAAAATTTATTTTCTACAAGTGAGACTTAACCGCTGTGGAGATTGAACTTTTAACAAGCAAACCGAACATTGTATGAGACAGTGGCGTAACATAGAAGAGGAATATGGGGTACGCTGCTTTTATGAACTTTTACGTCAGGATTTGGACAGTATCCATTATGGATAACATGCAGTTCATCATGGCGGAGTAAACGAAGACAGAGACGCGATGGCACCACGGAGCGATGGATTCGATTCCTGAAGAAGAGGAGGTCTAACAGCTAATTCACTTGGGATATGAAGGCGATCGTTATAGCGTGGGTGAAACGATATTCACGTCGATCTTTCGAGAAAATTATTACACACAAGAATAATCGACGATCTTTGAAATATAATAACAGCTGATATGAGAAGGTACTGTAAGAGTTATGACTTTATAATATGATATTTTCATGAGCACTGGGCATACATGTATATATTTATCTAGTAGGAGTTCTACAATTATTTAGACATGGCTTAAACATTATTTGTCCGAGTATTGCTAGAATATGGCGTTACCATATGATATGGCAGGCACCATTATACGAAATTCTCACCATTGGTTGGCTTTATTAAGCAGATGTTTGGTCTTTTAGATATTTTCCAGTAAGGATAGTTTTACCTGGATAGTTATTTTTTGTGACGAGTATTTCGAACTCGTGATCTGCAATTGGATTATTTAAATCACTTCGTCAGTTCATTACATACTAGCGAGTGTGTATTATTCATCAGTAGGGATTTTTTCCATTGGATTGTTTGGAGATATTAAGATGTTATTCACTCAAGTGAATGAATATCGCTTTTATATGACAACTAGAGACTTGTTGGTTCCAATCTGGTACATTCACTCATTAGTCAACGAGATGGGGTCTTTCGTATTTATACGATTGTATGGTGGTTACTCATCTTTACCCATCGTTCAGGGCATTATCATGTTATACGACGGGGCAAGGCCTTTCGTATTTATACGATCGTGTGGTGGTTACTCATCTTACTTGCCATTGAGGGACTCATTTTTATCATCCGAGTGTACTTGAGATTGTAAGAGAATCAAACAAGGAACTACTAGTCACATATCAGTCGAATTTTGTTAAATAAATTAAAAATAAATGTCAGCAGGGTTACATTTTGTAATTCTTGTTTGCCAATCCAATATTTTGTTGCTATACTCTTTTGAGAGTACTTTCAATTTAACTGCTGTTACAGCTGAAGCTTTTGATAATTTTTATGATTGAATTTGATACCTTTGAGAAGGATTTAAAGTAATTGAATCTTGTAAGATGAATCATTAATGGTCAGATTTATTTTAAGGCAGATCAGTATTGCATATTTCGATGTGAGAGATTATAGCACATTGGTGTTTTTCTGTGAAGTGAATTATGAGAATTTTAAGAGAATTTATGCTATTTGAAAGCAGATCTTGAATTTGATTACGATTACTACGGTAATAGTTTTTCTAATTGTTAAAAAAGTTGTCTAGATGTGATCAGAATAATTACAGTTATTGGAGATTGTGTGCGTTGATAATTTGAAGCCAGTTATGTATTTTTGTAGATCATGCAACGTGATTAAGTGAAGTTTGTGATAGGCATTTTGTGGAAGTTGCCAAGTGGAAGTTGCAATATTGCTAATGTATTTTGAAGCAGACATGAGGTTGTCGAACCCAGTCTAGCATTATTTTTGAGATTCATGCTGTGCGCTGAATATTTATGGAGTTTGTGGAATAATTGTGGTATTCAAATGTGATATTTGATAAAGTGAAAATATATAATGTAATTGTGGATAGTGAGATCAAACGTGAATTTGTGAAGGCAATAATATTTTTTTGGCATGATAATTAAATACGAGATATAACTTGGAAGTGATGAAACTGTAAGACAACGTTCTATAAACCCATATTAAACAATTTGTTAGGAAATTAAACAAATAAATAATGTTGATAATACAAGATTTTCTGATAATAATAATTAATGAAATAATAATCTGAAATTTAAGCATATTAATGATCTGACCTAATGAAATAAAAATCAGAATGACTAGATGAAATAATAAAAATCTAAATAACCAGATGAATAAAATTTAAATAAGTTGATAAATTAAATTTTGGAATAGATCAATGAATTAAATAAATGGATGAATTAAAGATTGAATAAATAGGCTGACTTAAATAAATTAATAGATGATTGAATAGATGATGAATAACTGAATTAGAAGGTGATAATTAACTAAAGAAGCTGATGATTAATAAATTTAAATGAATTTAAATACATTTATTTGAGATATGATTTGAAGAATTGCAACTTGTGTTGATGAATTAAACAATTAATTTTGATGAAGATGATAATTATAACCAATGAATAGTGGATTTTCTGTGATTCACAAATAAGCAATGATTAATGACAGTGTAAATAGTGTAAATTACTTATTAGATGTTTAGGAGCATTTTACTAACATATTCAGCATTTGAATAATGCCATGCAAGCCATAAATTATGTGGTATTTAAAATATGTGATTATGATATGTGTGTTTAGACAGATTAATAATATTTTTTACATCCACATTCATGATGTTAATTTAAAGAGAAGTTAGGTCTCAGTTATCACGAATGTCAGTGACGCAAAGACATAGTGCTACGGTGATCCTGAGAACCCAAGAGAACTTTAGAAAATTTTCCTATTTTATGTGGATTAAATACACTTTGAGTAGAATGGAGATGGTTCGATTTTCTGGACAATGACAATTTAACGTTGGCATTCGACCATGCTCTCAGGTAGGATGAGTGTTTAATATGTCTGTCTGACTATCAAAGTTGAATAAATTTGTTTTTATCTTAGTTGTGATCTGATGATGATGTGATTTTCCTTTTTCTTTCCTTGTCTTAATTAAGGCTTAACCAGGAAGGATGTGGTTTGCTAGGGATTCAGTTGATGGCGCCCATTGATATTTGTATTTTTTTAAAATTAAATTTAAATCCGTAACGACCCTGGAGATACTTTATCTTGTGTTACCCTCTGCTTTTGAGATATTTCAACTGAATTTCCGACACATTCCTTATTTGACTAGGTGTTCATTTAACTCCGCTCTGTCCTGGAAATCCAGGAATGCAATGTAATAGCAGATGGGTCATCGCATCCCCAGGACGAACGGGTACAGAGAGAGAGAGAGAGAGAGAATTGGCTTTACCCATCTGTGGGGCTTCGATTTTGTTTATTCTATGGAATCACATCAGATTTGGATTATGAAGAGATTGATCTCAAGTTCATTTAATGGTGTTATGAAATGTATTAAACTTAGTCAGACAATATACTTGTATGCCCATTCCAGTGATCATGTTAATCATATTAGTGTTATATCATGTTTAGTTATAAGTCATTTTTCTTATACCCAAGTGAATGCAGGAATTGATACATTGTGATGTGTTGTTGTCTAACGTCTCTGAATAAAACGTTCATTGAAAAATATAATTATGTTACCGGAAGATTTAGCTAAGGTGTTAGGAGAGTTACAGAATGGCATGTCTAGTATTGCAGTAACTATTTTTAAATGGAAACAGAAGTTAAAGAGCAGATAAATAATTCAGAAGCTAGGTTTGAAGCTAGATGTAAAGAAATTGTGGAAGCTTTACAGACTAGTAATATGGAAGAATTGAAATTATTACAGTCAAATAGTGAAGATAATTTAAAGTCATTAGAGACTAGATTACAGTCAAATAGTGAAGACAATTTAAAGGAAAATTTAAAGTCATTAGAAAATAGACTACAGACCAGTACTGAAAGCAATTTGAAAGCTAATGAAGCTAACTTGAAGGATAGTTTTAAATTATTAGAAACTAGATTACAAGCTCGTAGTGAAGAAAATAACACAGAGTTGAAAAAGAATTTAACTAGTTTGGAGAATAGATTAACGTTAAAGAATGATGAAATCTTTAAGGCTTTACAATTAGATATAAAAGCAGTAGAAATGAAAGGAGAGAAAAATGTGCAAATGTTAAGAAAAAATATTATTGATTTAGAAATGAGAAAAGAAGAAAACATTTTTAATTTAAGAACAGATGTTATGTCTATTCAGAAAGACATTAAATCGGATGTATCGAAGTTGAGATTCGACATTGATGGTTTAGTGGCAGATGTAGGCAAAATACAAGAATGGTCTACCGAAGTATCTTTCGAATCTAAAATCAAAGGTCTAGAAATGAATCTAGGTAACGAAATCAAAGGTTTAAAGTCAGTAATTGGGACCGTTAAAGAGGAAGTCTTAGGAGAGGTTAATTCTAACTTAAAATCCTTAGAAAACCAATTGCAGATAGACATTAGGAAAATTGATGATGATATAGACAAAAAGGTTAATGAAAACTTAGCTTTATTCAAAAATAGAGTCGGTGCAATAGTGGAAGAACGGTATAGTGAGGTCGATGCCGAAGCAAAAGAAAAACGTGCAGGGTTGGATGAGAAATTAATCGCAGGTATGGCGAACTTGGCAGCGAGATTTACTGAGAATAAGGAAGCGATGAAGATAGATTCAACTCAGTTTAGGACAGATGTTGATCAGTTAAAGGAACAAGTCGCGTCAGTAAAGACTACATGCGAAGACAAGATAGACAAATTAAAGAACGATTTAGAAGAGAGTAACAGAACGCAGAATGTTACGTCGTTAAATAATTTGGAAACTCAGGTCAAGACCGTAGAAAAAAGAACAGAAGATAGGATGACTAAAATAGAATCTATAATAGAGAGTTTCACAAGTCAAAATGTTACAACGGGGGAGGTATCGATGAATCAGACACCGATAGACCGCAGTATGAACAGTCAAGAGGTTAGCGTGGGAGAAGACCGTCAAACGCAACAGAATGTAACATTCGAAAGGTCTAGTTCAACCCCTCAAGATAATCCGAATTCGAATAGGAGTACGTTTGGTACGAGTGAACGATACTCAGGTCCAGTGACCATCATCAGAAATTTGGACGACAAACCAAGGAAGTTTTCAGGAAACACAGGAGTCACACCAGTCGAATTTCTGAGGGATATTCGCGATTACATGGCGGAACATAGAGTAGCCAAGGAAAGAGAACTAAGGATAGTCGAACGCGCCTTAGATGGGCCTGCGTTAACTTGGTTTCGCGCATTCAGGAGCAATTTTGCGAATATGGAACAATTTGCCATAGCATTCTTAAGGAGATTTTGGAGTGCAGAGGATCAGCTGAACGTAAGAGCAGAAATGTATTCGAAGCGTTACTCTACGTCACATCCAACGCATTATGCTAATTACTTTACTTCGCAATTGGCTAAGTTGCAGTTTTTGATTCCTCCATTGCCAGAAGAAGAGCTTTTGCAAGCTATAGCAAGACAGTTGCCAATTGAGGTACAACGATCACTCATAGCATCGGGAGCGAACACACTTGAGCACTATGACGATATATTACGCCGATTAGACTACACAAGCGCTCAAATTACACCCAGAACTGCACGGAACGAGAATCGAAACACGCAAGAGGTGAATGCGGTAGTTGTCGATAACGCAGCACAGACTGACAGAAGAGATTCCTGGGGAAACAGAAGGAACGAAGGGAATAGAAGTAATATTCACATGTTCGCGGAAATGATCGATATCGAGGACCATACGAGAGGCCATACGATCAGGACGCAAGAAACAGTAGATACAGGAACTATGATCAGAATTCCAGATACCAGAATAGGAATAGGCACAATAATAGATATCGAGGTCGATACAACTGGAACCAAGGTCAGCAGTCTAATCAGAACGATAGGCAGGATAGCAGAAGAAATGATCCAAATGAAAGACAAGACAATCGAGAATATGGGAGATCAAGGCAAGAAAGGAGACAGCCTAGTGCACCACCCGAAGAGATAGCTAGAGATATTAATCGAGCAAGCACGAGTGCAGAAGGAAGAAGTAAACGACCAAGTAACGAAGAAGCAGAATACTAATCATTGGGAATCAATCATCATTGTTGAAAGGTATCAAGTCAAAGAAGAGGATCTAATTTAAGGAGATATAGAACATCGAGAGAATGGATACTAATGAAGTTGTGGGGACTTTTAACGCAGCTAGCATTAGAAAGTATCATTATGCTGAATAAGAGGATTATAGAGCTATCGTGTACATATGTTGTGTATAGAATGCCTGAGAGTGTATTTTTTTTCTCAAGCCTGATAAAAAAAGGAGATGTACGGGAGAGATGTACCCGATACCTAGTTGAGGCTATCGGCTACGCCAGCTGACATTAAGCAGTAGTTGAGATTTATGGGAAAAGTTGTAAAGATAGCGCTCACATCGAGTAGAGGAGAATATTAGAAAATGACGTAGAAGGCCAAGGATCAAGAAGGCATTGCCAGTCAGGTAGATGGAATTATGGGAGGGAATATAAAGTTTTATTAAGATCTTTATGGAACAGTATATTTAATCATCTCAGA